>CM076687.1:13863102-14579769 GCA_038501925.1 Xenopus petersii | reverse complement strand
CTTAACTGAGATGCAATGGATGACGTACAGTTTAATGTTGAGCCCCCAGAAATGGAGCCGCTGTACAGTATAAAACTAATAGGCACCTGCTTTCCCTCAGCCTTATGTTATATGAGATATTCTATCACATAAAATGATGCTGAACTGCTCCTTGTGTGCACCGTGCAAAGAATAATGTTTCTGCCATTCCTGCAAAAAATGTGGGCACAGCTGAGCCTGTAGCTGTATTTTGTGTTCAGATATAAAAAAATAAATAGTTCAACCATACCGTATTATAGCATCCCTCCTGCCAATATAGAAGAACATTGTGTCCCAAATAAAATTCACCTATACCTGGTTCCTTGAATGCCAGAGAGAGTAAGTGTTTCAAGAAGGCAGAATATCGGAGAATTTTGCTAAATGAATTAAGGGTAAGAATGATAAGGATATTAAAATGTACTGGAATTTCGGAAATGAGTAGAAAAGAACAGCCCTCAATGCATTCAGAGAAGCAGCTGAGGTGTGCCAGGGAGTCTCTCCCCTTGCTGGAACTGGTATGTCAGATATGTGAAGTGTTTATCCCACTATAGAGGGGCAAGTGGTGAGTGCAATAAAGCTGCTGCTGTTGATATGAGTCTATAGGGCTGGAGGAATAACAGGGAGTGTCTGCTTATATTGCAAATAAATACTAATAATTAGAATAACAGCAATTATGTGTAATGTACTTTGTAAGTTTTCAAGTTGAAGTATGATTGCTCAGGGTGTAACTGCTATCTAGTGATTTCTGTACCAGGCACAGATATGGGGTTTAATCAACAGTTTGGAAGTAAAAAGAGGGAGAAGAAATTTTTTCGCACGTAGCGCAGCAACATTTTTTGAACATGCCCTTTCTGTGGTCACACCCCCTAATTACCATGTTCATTTTACAAAATTTGGCAGGTTATGAAAGTTTGAAAATATTTCTCCTTATCCTTTGTCTCAAAATTGTTACAAAGTATCTTATTTGCACCTGTTCTGTGCTCTCTGCTAAAAGCCAATTAAGTGAGAAACTTTGTTTCTTTTTCGGGCTGTTCAGTGCAGAGAAAATAGGGACTTTCCAGTACAAATGAGGGACTGCAGGTTGCGCTGTCAAAAGAGGGACTGTCCCTCTGAAAAAGGGACAGTTGGGAGGTATGGTTTAATATCTGGAATACCTGGGGATTTAAAATATTTTTTTCTGTGATATTGATCACCATGCCTTACGGCTACCGAAACACTTTTATACACTGAAAAACTGCTCCACTACCTAATGTAAATGCAGTACCAGCACCTACAATATAAAAGGGCCAAGGAAAATATAAGTATTTGATATAGCCCTGTGATGGGCGAATTTGTCCCGTTTTGCCTTGCCGAAAAATTAGCAAATTTCCCGCGAAACGGCAAAATATTTGCGAAATGCGAATTTATATGCCCGCGTCACTGGGCATCCGAATAATATTGACACACAACGGTTTTGACATGAGCGACTTTTCCCAAAACTGGTGCACAACGAGCATCAGAGTAATGTGCCTGGGTGCTGGTTTGAAACACAACGTTTCGGCCCCTTCTATTCCTGAAGAAAGCCCTCATCTGGCAGACTGGCAATAGGAGAAGTAGTGGATCTGTGGATCAGCATCATCTGGACAGTTACAGGTTAAGTTTGCATCTAGGCTTTGGGTATTAGGGCAGCTGTCCCAATTGGAAACCTAACCCAACCCTACTGAGATCTATTCCAGCTGTTAAGACTGGTGCCAATGGGGAGATCTTTACTGTCTAGGACTCCAGGACCTGGATGGGTCTAGAGGAATTCCACAGAATTCTGCTTACTAGTATATTTCTCTTGTTTGGCAATCATATAACAAATGTTACCCATTTACAAATCAAATTGTAGTGAGGAATGAGTGTGGACTTTTTGGTGGAATAGGCATTTATCTATGGACTGATGGAGTGAATCAGGTGCTTCCAGTGTTTATATGAGCAGGAGTATCTCACCAAGGGTGGCTGCAACTTTAGCCATTTGTTATTGATGCAAACTATTGGTACATGGGGGTCCCCTGGATCTCCCCTAATTGTGCACCATTCAGAATGTCGAATGCAATAGTTAATGCATATAGTGAGCATAAAATGTCAGTAGGTGTTTTTTTTTGGGTGCAGGTTTCCCTTTGAGGTCATTTATTTTAGAACAACTCTCTTTCATATACAGTCAATAAATATCCACGAGACATCCAATATATTTATATATATATATTTTATCCATATCTTGCATTCCATGGGCTGCTGGCTTCTGGTTGCTGATATAGATGCATTATGGGTAGATGTTATAAAAGTAATATTTATTTTCATATATGTCAACTGCAAAGTCAGAATTAAATGGAATAATGAGTTAGGCATTCGAAGGATCACGTAGGTCAACAAAATATATATTTAAAACAAAAATCCTTATTGATACAACATCTCGATTTCATTTCGTGCTCCAATTTGGATTTTAATGGAACTTTTTGGTGACCTACGTGCCTACCCACTTTTCCTTGATAAAATGGGATGGTTCCGCTAACTGCCCTACGTAACCTTGCGCAGCTCTAGCCAAATCTCAGTTAGAATTGAGGGAGTATGATAAGGTTGGCCCTTAAATTATAACTGCATCTGTTGTATATTACTGATGCTTATACCAACCTTGTTATCCAACGACAGAGAATCCAACTAACTTCATGCCATTAGGGAGATAAGGTAACAGTCCTGTCATTTACAAGCCCATGTTACATGTTGTTTGGCGTAAAGTGGATTATGGAATCATTATTGTCCCATTAGTTATCTGATATCTATCTTAATGTTCCATTGTTGTATTTGCATTTCCTTCCTTAAGGTGGCCATAGACTCAAAGATCCGCTCGTTTGGTGACATCTTTCCCCGATATGCCACTAAACTGCGTGGCTATATCGGGGGTAATTCGAGCGTTCGGCCGAACGATCGAATATCGATGCGCCAAGTGGCTCCGACGGGTCGGTCGGGTAAAAATCCAACCTTCCCGATCTATATCGTGGCCAGATATCGATCCGGAAGACCCCTCGGAAGCCCCCATACACGGGCAGATAAGCTGTCAAATCGGTCCAAACGACTGATATCGGCAGCTTTATCTGCCTGTGTATGGCCACCATTAGGGTATGGTCACACCTGGAGATTCGGGGAGATTTAGTTGCCAGAGGACCAATCGCCTCTTCTTTTGGGTGATGAATCTCCCCGAACTGCTTCCCCCTGTCTTCCGCCTGCTAGAATGAGAAATTGCCTGCGGCATGGCACTCGCTGTGCTTCGTTTTCTGAAGTCGTCCAAAGTTTCCTCGTGAGGCAACTTCGGAAAATGAAGCACCGCGAGTGCCATGCCGCAACCGATTTCTCATCTAGACGGCGGAAGACAGGGGGAAGCTTAGTTTAGTTGCCGGGCGACTAAATCTCCCCAAATCTCCAGGTGTGACCATACCCTTATAAATAAGTTCAATATTTCACTTGAAAATAGCAAATATGTATATCAGCCAATAAAAGGGTTGCTGGAAATGATTGGAGACCTAGAGGTTGGAGATTGCTGGAAAGATACAGACTGACAGAACAAGAGAGAGTGAATATTTGGAAGTTATTCTCGTTTCACACTTCCAGTCTCATTCTAACAACTCATCGTAACATTCCTAAAGTTGAACAGTAAATTGTGTTATAGAGTTAAACATACAGATGCGAACAGTGAGGTTGTTAAAGTAGCTCAGTGCGCAAACGTTCTGCCAATATTCCCACATCCTGAATCCCACTGCTAAATCCCAGAGAGCTATTTTAAGCCCCATTGAACATATAATAACATAGACATTCCCAACTATAGTCGAAGATTAATTATAGGTTGATGAATTACTATTACAGTAACTAGAGAGGTACATTTCCTGAAGAAAATGTGAGTGGTGCTTGCCGTGGCAAAACTCAGGCCCCCCATATATGTTGGGTGTCTTGCCCAGTCGCCCCTGGTGCCTAGAGAGTACACAAAGTCGGTACACAAAGTCGGTAGAATCCGGATTAAACCGGTGAAATTTAAAGCCAACCAAATTTTACCATTGAAATCAATCCAAACAAACTGGCTATTTTTGGCTCCGCCCACTTTTAAAAATTTGCAACCCAGTCACCAAATGGACCAAGTTTGAGCACTCTTACATTAACAGTGTAAGAATGATAGGAATTTAAATATTCCCATTGAATAGCGTTAGGTAAAATTTGATTGGCTGTCTTAAGCTCCGCCCATTTTTCTGAATTTTAACCCCAGTTACCTAGTCATGGTCAGTGCCAAGTTTGGGGCCTCTGGTTTTAAAATGGTGAGAACGGCGGTATTCCAAAATTTTATATTGAAGTCAATAGGTGAAAACTGATTGGCTGTTTTTGGCTCCACCCACTTGTCCTAAATTTTGACCACGGTCACCCAGTGAGTAATTGAGCCAAGTTTGGTACACCTAGCATTTAAACTGTGATAATAGCAGCAGTTTATCATTTTTCATTAAGGTCAATGGCTGAAATCTGATTGGCTGTTTGCGGCTCCGCCCACTTTTCCTAAATTTTGACCGCAGTCACCCAGTGACGCACGGTGCCTAGTTTGGGAGTTCTGGCTTTGATACTGTGAGAATTACAGCTGTTTACATTTTCTCATTGAAGTCAATAGGGAATATCTGATTGGCTGTTCATGGCTCCACCCACTTTTCCTAAATTTTGACCGCAGTTACCCAGTAAGTAATTGAGCCGAGTTTGGTACACCTAGCATTTAAACTGTGATAATAGCAGTAGTTTATCATTTTTCATTAAGGTCAATGGCTGAAATCTCATTGGCTGTTGTTGCCCCGCCCCTTTTTTTCCTAATTGTGAACCACAGTCACTCAGTGACTAACATACCAAAGTTTGGGAATGCTGTCATTTAATGTGTAAAAATGGCAGCATTTCTATTTTTTTCTATTGAAAATCAATGAATGAAATTTGATTGGTTGTTGGTGGCTCCGCCCACTTTTTCTAAACTTGAAGTGGAAACCCCCAGCGACCACATTTGTGATATTCAAGGTCCCTGACATCAATACTGAGAGAATGGCAGCCTTCTTAATTTTTCCCATTAAATCAATCAAAGAAATCTGATTGGTTGGTTTTGGCTCCACCCACTTTTCTTAATTTTAATCCCAGTCCCCCAGTGACCAACTGTGCCAACTTTGAGGACCCTGCCATTAACGTCTAAGAGCGGCAGCAGTTAAAAAAATTCCTATTTAATTGAATGGCTGAAATTTGATTGGCTGTTGTAGACTCCACCCACTTTTTGTAAATTTTAGCCGCAGTCACCCAGTGACCCACGGTCCCAAGTTTGGGAGCTCTGGCTTTGATACTGTGAGAACAGCAGTAATCAAAAATTTTACATAAACTGATTGCCTGTTTTTGGCTCCACCGACTTTTCCTAAATTTTGACCGTAGTCACCCAGTGAGTAATTGAGCCAAGTTTGGTACACCTAGCATTTAAACCGTGATAATAGCAGCAGTTTATCATTTTTCATTAAGGTCAAAGGCTGAAATCTGATTGGCTGTTGTTGCCCCGCCCCATTTTATTCCTAATTGTGAACCACAGTCACTCAGTGACTAACATTCCAAAGTTTGGGAATGCTGTCATTTAATGTCTAAAAATGGCAGCATTTTTATTTTTTTCTATTGAAAATCAATGAATGAAATTCGATTGGTTGTTGATGGCTCCGCCCACTTTTTCTAAACTTGAAGTGGAAACCCCCAGCGACCACATTTGTGATATTCAAGGTCCCTGACATCAATACTGTGAGAATGGCAGCCTTCTTAATTGTTCCCATTAAAATCAATCAAAGAAATCTGATTGGTTGGTTTTGGCTCCACCCACATTTCCAAACTTTAATCCCAGTCCCCCAGTGACCAACTGTGCCAACTTTGAGGAGGCTGCCATTAACCGTCTAAGAGCGGCAGCAGTTTAAAATTTTCCTATTTAATTGAATGGCTGAAATTTGATTGGCTGTTGTAGACTCCGCCCACTTTTTGTAAATTTTGGCTGCAGTCACCCAGTGACCCACGGTGCCAAGTTTGGGAGCTCTGGCTTTATTACTGTGAGAATTACAGCTGTTTACATTTTCTCATTGAAGTCAATAGGGAAAATCTGATTGGTTGTTTGCGGCTCCGCTCACTTTTTTGGGTCCCCAAAATAGGACAGAAAAGTCACAACACCCCATTCCCGAATAAGCTGAACGGTTTGACACCTCATTCATGGGTCTGCGACAAACTAATTATTCGATAAATTCCCCATTATAAGTCAATGGGGCAAATTTGGGGACCTCTCCTGCCCCGGGGGTAAAACTTATACCCTCGTGTGGGGTATCATCTGACACAGGTCGCAAACCTCTTCAAATGTGGTAAATTTAACGTTTCTACAAGATTCCCTCTCTGCGCTAGAATCCGTCAAAAGTTGGCCTCAATGTTAATCTATGGGACTTTTTGGGGTTGTTAATTGCCCCCGCAAGGGGCAATTAACCACCCACCCCTTAGAAAAGTCATACCACCCCATTCCCGATTAAGCCGCACGATTTGACACCTCATTCATGGGTCTAGGACAAACGGTGCGGGACTAGTTACGCGCCAAACTTTCATACGGAAGAAGAATAAAAATAAGTTTGCAAGATAACAGTAGTGATGCTTTGCTTCGCAAGCACCACTAAATACATCAGGACAAGAAACAATGAAAATAAATGTAACCAGTTATGTCTGTGACATCTATGGTCCTTACGTTGCTAGTTACATCGCTAGTGAAAAATCGCCTGGTGTAAGTGTGCGAAGTACCGAAAATGCCAAACGCTAGCGAATTGACGCTAGTGTTCGGCGCTTAGTGAGTTTGCGCTTAAGTTCTTAGACTAAGGGTCCTGACAGACAGGACCTACCAGTCTGTATTCACTGGAATTTCTACATGTAAAGCACTTTACACCCCATGTAATGTCCTTTTCTCCTGGGCAATTTCCCAGGATTTTCCCCAATTTTTCCCAGGATTTTAGCATGCAATTCCAATTAATGGGGATGGACAAGTATTTCCCGGCGCTTTGTGGCCCTACAGAGACAACATTTCTTACAAGCGACAAAGTGTATCATCTGTCATGACCCTAAGATGGTAAAGTGGACAGATGTGAGACTAAGAAGGTGGCGTAGACAGATAACAATTCTCAGCTGAGCAAACAAAACAACCAAGAACAAATGGAAAGAAAACAAATGAAATATGACGAGGAGCAGCCTAGTGGCGTTTAAAGATTGCTGCTTTGTGTTCTATAAGTGAAGGGTTGCTTAACAGACAATGTTGATGTAGATGCCGCTTTCCTTTTGATATATAAACGTGACTGCAACAAGAAAGCTATAACACTTCTTCCCCTGGAACGACTAAAAGGCCTGGGACATTTGCCTATTCAATTTTTAACATAGAAAGTAATTATTTTTGACAAAGAATGCTAGAAATATTTATGGCTTTAATGATAGAACGGGTTGCATACCATCTAAGTTTGAGAGCATCGTTCATCGAATCAAAATGTCAGCAGTTCCATAGATCATTCCTATAAGTCTGTAGCAGTACATTTAATTTGTGCTATTTCTAGAGTGGGTCCTTTTACTGCCTAATGGAGTTGACATTTATATTGATTGTTCTCTGTAATTTATCTCAAAAAGAATGATGCGAGTGAGTTAACCAAGTGCTTTTTTTTTTTTTCATGACGCTTCGTTACATAAGCAATTTTTCCGCCACAATAAATCAGGGCAGCAGGCACAGCGAAAGATGAATTATTGACAAACAGATGCAATGTTACTTTATACTAATTGAATCGCATTGTACGTCTGAGGCTTTTGTCTTGGCAACATTATTATTAGCTATGGGGTAACTTTAGATTAGGTTTCTTGTACCATTTTGAGTGTGGCAACTTGGGTTCGGTGTAGACCTGCCAAGGTGTTTATCACTACGTAACAGTTAATATTATATTGTGTTGCCTGTGGTCTTTAATGGACTGGTTTTAATAACTGAAAAAAACTAAATGTGGGAATAAAATGTAACCCAATGAGCACAAAACTCAATGGCAACCCTATGACTGTCATGATGATTGCAGAGGAAAATAAGAGTAGTTAATGGAATTGTGGATGAACTGAAGATCCAGAAGTAGTGATGTGCTGGTCCTCAATTCTTCAACCCACACTGACCAAAATCTGCCCTCTTCCAACCTGGACCCAGCCTGACCCACTGTGCTGCCATATCTTATATACCCCCTTTCTTACCCACCCATCTGTGACATCACCAGATAAGGCAGGACAGTGTGAGCAGGAGTAGATGTATGGGACCTGGGGTTAGGATAATGGTTCTTTCCATAATTTGGATCTTCATAATTTAAAGGTGGTGGTTTGCTTTCATATTAACTTTTAGGGGATTCTTTATCAAAGTCCAAATTTATCTCAATATTTTCTGCTACAAACTCCTATTAAATCAGCTTGGTTTTTTCATGCTTATTTTTTATAAAATTTTCACGACTTTTCGGATTTTTATCCTATTTTCGCCATTTTTTCAGATTTTTCACCCGAAAACTCACGCTCATCAAAAAATCATTGGGATTCTCCCATTGACTTACATGCAACCTCGACAGGTCTGAGATGCTGGCTATTCAGATACGGACTTTTCCATCCTCGGGGTTTAATAAATTCTGAAAAATTCGTGATTTTTTAAAAGTCTGATTTTATTTAAAAACAAATCACAAATTTTTCATGATTTTTGCATTCGGAGTTTAATTACTAACCCCATTAGTATGTTCTAGAATGGCCAGTTCTAAGCAACTTTTCAATTGGTCTTCATTATTAATTTTTTTTTAATTATTTGCCTTCTTCTTTTTTCTGATTTTTTCCAGCTTTCAAATGGGGGTCACTGGCCCCATCTAAAAACCAAATTAAATTTTTTTGGATAAAATTCAGTCTGTCCCATATTTTGGAGCTTTCCAGATAATGGGTTTTTGGATAACGGATCTCATACCAGTATATAAGTTACTATGGCTGCAGGGGGATGTGTATTGAAGGGGTCTGGAGTGGAGGCACAACATGGGTAGAGTTGGTCTTCGGTTTCTTTCAAATACATAAAACAAAAGAAAAAAGAATGTTGAGTAGTACTTGAGAGCTATTGAGATTTTCTTTATTGTTTTTATTAGTATTAGTTTTTATTATACAGATTTCTCCATATTTTGGAGCTGTGATCTCTCAGAAGAGAAGGATATCTAGAGTATAGCTGTATATTTTATTTCTCTGGGATAACATATGTGAACAGATGCAACAGTTTTCAAACAAACTTAATTTTATGGATTCTGTCTGTCTGTTTATTAGAGGAATGCAGCTACGGTTCAATATCCTAATCTGTCCATTTCCCTGTTAAGAGAATAAATCTCATACTGTATTATGTAATGCGGCAAAGATTTACACCCCGCAAAAAAAAAGGATTAAAAGCCTGAAATATGAACTCCTTTTAAACGGCTGCTAAATCACATTCTGGAAAAAAACAGTTGTCAGATAGCATTTACTGTTTGGCCCTGGTATGTATCTGCACCGGTTGCATAACTGAGCAATTGGATATGCCAAGATGAAAATGAATGAAAAACCTCAGGATGTCGTTTATGATAGACTTCTGGGAAAAGCTTAAAGTTTAGCAAATTTGTTCTGATTCCTATTACATTTAACAGATGGCAACTTGGATGGTAATTTACATAACTGAGCCATCTTATTACAGACTGGACCTCTCACTTATTATACTGATAAATTATTTGTCCTATAGGAAACTCTGCTCCAGGGCAAAGTGGGTAGTAGTGGGTTGATCCACAGTCTCAAACAATAAAGGAAGGTTAAGTCACTTCTGGTTACATAGGACAAACTATTGTAAATCAGCAATGTCCAACCTACAGGACTAGAGCAGCCAAACAATAGCAGGAAGTTAACATGTTGGCCATCCCTAATGTAAGTACTATATATATAGTCAGCTATTTTTACATAAGTATTACATAATGCCATTGTTTTGTTAACTGGGGTTTTGCACATCTGCAAAGGACATTTCCTGGCCTGTGAGTTCCTTATGGGGGTCTTGACCTAATAACTGTACTCAGGCTATCAGCTATCTTATAAAGGGTGTAGGATATTCAATCAGATCTACAATAATGGTCAGGGAAGCAAAAACATTAAATCCCATTTTTACTTACTTTAATGAAAAATAAATCTTTCTCCAATATACTTTAATTAAAATATGTGTTTTTTTTTAATAAGAAATAAGAATGTATGCAGTGAAATTCCCCCTTCATTTTACTTGCTCTGACAGCTGCAGATAGGAAACTTCAGACAGTCTCTAACTGCTCTGCAGGGAAACAATCATACTTTCAAACAGCAGGGGGAGCCCCCCTCACCTTAATTCCCTGACCTCGAGCAGCTTTGTTTGTTTCCCTGTAGAGCAGCCGGCGACTGTGTAGAGATTAGTATCCACACACCCAATGCAGTCTGTATACTCTGATTTTTAATCAATCTTGCTGTATCTGCTTCTATGGCAGATATTATTTGACTTGTGCTGTCTTGATAATTTATGACGATCCCTAAACTTAACCTCCCAATTGAAGCCCAGACCACACTGAGCATGTGCATGGTCTTGCAAAGATGTATAACAAAGATACAATATGACAGCCCCCTGCAGCCAACTTTGAAAACAAAAATAATTTGTTTAATTAAGCTTCTGGTGCAGTAAATTCATGTTTATGTTTAGTATAGTATACATACATACATACATACATAATACAGCATTTCTAGCATTATTCTATTTTATACTTTAGTTCCCCTTTAAATTATCTTTATACAGGAACTGGAACAGCGCCCCAAGTGTGCAATAAAGGCATTTTAAGTGAAATCAACCTGTGGTGCTGTTCCAACTATCCTGCATATGGTTGGCTGGTGGGAAGTGCAGAGAAGAATTTACACTCTTATCAAAATACATTTCATACTGGATTGTAGTTGAGCACAAATTGGAAGAAAAGTTCTTTAAATATGTTTAAAAGCTCCCTTTGCCCGTTTTTATTTTTGTTTGTTTTTTAGTATTTGTCTAGATTTCTTTTTACAATCCTACAAGAAGAAATTGGGCTTTTCTTTAAAACACAAAGGCAATGGCAAGAACCTTTTGGCATACAATCCCCCATTGATTTTTGTTTAGCTGCGTTAAGATGAGATGAGATGAGATTTCAACATCATTTTTGTTACTTGGAATGAAAAGCTGTGCATTAGCACTCACGCTGCATGAAATACCTATGTCTCACATTACAGGGCTCAGCAGTCTAAATTAATTTCATTTCCCAACCAACAGAAGGCTTGAAATGTTATGTGGTCTTTTTACAAATTGCTTAAAGGCACATACTGTTAACTGGAGCTGAAATAATCAATTGCTCAGGCCCTATGGGCTGTCTATAGCTTTGTGAGCCAGTACTTTAGGTCAGCATTTCAGAAAAGATTACCCAACCTTTAAAGCAGAAAGACTATATAGGGCACCAGGGCTGATCCTATCAAATGTGGGGCCCAATTGGGACCATGTTGGTGGGGCCCCTAGACAAAGTGTTGCTGGCTACTGACACACCAAGTATTTAGGAAAATAAAGAGAAGGTAAGAGAGTGAGAGGGATGAAATAGGGGCACATAATAGGTGCATACAGGGTAAGAGAGAGAGGGAGGAAATAGGAGAGTGGACTGGGCCAATTAGTTTGGGGCAGGCTGGGCCGATTCAGCTTGGGAGCAGGCTTGGTTGGATTGGAGGCAGGCAGGGCCTATCAAGGTTGGAGGAAAGCTGGGCCTATGAGAGTTGTGGGCAGGCTAGACCTATGGAGTTGGGGGATAGGCTGGCTTATCAGAGTTGAGGGTGGGCTGGACCTATGGATTTGGGGATGGGCTGGACTCTCAAAGTTGGGGGCAGGCCAGGCAGCATCATGTGCCCTGTGGTGCGGGGCCCCCAGAGGTGCGGGGCCCAATTGGTCCAATTAGCCTAAGGCCGGCCCTGTAGGGCACCAAAGATACACTCCGCAGTCCCATGAAACCTTTTCATGCTCTGGTACAGGTTACACAGGTATACAAGTGGTCTCACTGAATGGGTGATGTTTCTTTTCTGGGTTCCACTGCTACTATTTGACTGTAGAATGACATTTCCTGGTTGTTGTTTTTTATCCACATCTATGGAGCACGCAGTAGAGTCTAAGAAGGAACAGACACGGGCGAGCAGGCAGATTCTGGTAAAATTAGCAGCATAGCACAGACAGGAACTGGTGGGCATCCTTTTATCTTGAATTTGGCTCCAAAATTGGCCTGTAATGACATCACAATGACGCAATGACCTGTGTAAAATGACAGAAGCGCCCACCGAGGCACAAGGATGGGTTATGCCAGTTGCCAACATTGCCATGACCTTATAGACCAGGGTGATTAATAGGAAAGATGGTTCTGCATACCAGTAGCAGACTAATGAGATGTGAGGCCTCTTAGGCTACACTTTCCACAGGCCTCCCTTCTAGGCTAATCCCATTTCCAAAAGTTTAGACATATACAACAATTAATCAGGGTCATGGATGCACCTGGAGACACCAGGGGTCAATGATCTGGCTTTTTTTCAATGATTGTATGTATTTTCTTTTTTTTTATCTGTACTACTGGGCCTGGGTCTGGTCGGGACAGGTGTATGGTCAGTACCTGCTGGGAGAAGACACACTTGTGTGGCATGTGCCCGAGCTCTCTAAGATGCATTGGGTTCAGTGCACACTAGTGGCGTCAAAAAGAAAATAAAATGATTAATTAAAAAAGCTAGATAGGTCCCTAGCTAATTGCCTAGGGTACTTCCAGGCCTCTTAGATCTGGGAGATTATATAGTCCCAGAAATACAGTACTGTATATTAGTTTAAGGGGGTTATTTATCAAAGTCTGAATTTATCTCACTATTTTCTGCTACAAACTCCGATCAAACCCTTATTATTACAAAAAAAAATTCAGATTTTCACAATTTTTTCGGATTTTTGATCCGATTTTCAAAAATGTTTCAGATTTTTCATCCAATTTTCAAAATTTTTTCGGATTTTTCACCCAAAAACTCTGAAAACTTCGGGGTATTGCACGAAACCCACCGCACATCAAAAAATCATTTTGACTTCACCCACTGACTTAATTGCAACATCGACAGGTCTGAGATGTCGGATTTTCAGATTCTGATTTTTCCATCCTTGGTGTTTAATAAATTCCGATTTTATAAAAAACTTTTTTTCGGGATTTTTGCATTCGGAGTTTAGTTAATAACCCCCTTAGACTTCATGTAAATGGCTTGGGTCTCTGTTTTGTACTGAAATATTTGTACTGTTTCAAGTGCATGAATGCATATGCAGGTAGGGTTGCCACCTTTGCCCCCAACAAACTTTGGGGGAGGCAGGGCTGTGATGCAGTGTGACATAGAGGGGTGGGGCCATGATGTTGTGGGGGCTTGGTTGTGATGTCAGGCGGGGCTATCACCGATTGCCACGTCAATCCCAGGAAATCCTGCCCTGTTTTCCTAATTTGGAAAACGGGCAGCCAGTTTTGATCCAAACAGACCTTCAAAAACCGAGCTGTCCAGGTCAAAACAGAACAGGTGGCAACCCTACATGCAGGGCCTTATATAAACACCTGGGAGCCTGTGCCTAGGGTGTCAGCATTATAGGGGCAGCCCTTGGGTGCCTATATGGTAATAAGGAAAAATAGGGTGGGCGGAAGGTACCTGGAGTTTCTGCAATTACTTCTGCAATACAAAGTACAGTGGGACCGACTGCACTTGCGCCAATCCCCAAGAGGAGAATTTTATGATATAATGAGTTTAATGAATTGACTTGTGCATATGAGAATGTATAAAGGAGGAACAATTCACAAAAAACAGATTCAATGAGTTGCATTAAAGTGCCACCTTTGCATCCATTACTTGTGGATGACCTGCAGTTCTGAGCCGTCATTCATTAAAACTGGCCCGGTGACCTACGTATGTGCATAGCTGTCTCGATTACCTTTTTGTCTTGTAATTACAGCTACCCAGTATCACATTCAGCCAGTTACAGTTCCATTGTCTGCCAAGCAAATCTGCAGAACAGAAGCAGTCAGGGTCAAGAACTCAGCAACGCGGTGAACTTGCCCTTTCACAAAGCCAATGTTGTATTTTTAGGGTTTTTCTCTTTTCTTTTCTGAAACTATTTGATGACATTGATGTGCTCTCACAGGAAATGAAGCACAAAAACAATGAAAAAAAAAAGGAAAATTGACTACTGGTTTTATTGAACCTGATCACAGCATGGAAAACCATGCCTAGAACTAGGCAATAGACCTGATTGGCTGAAGGCAACAAGCTCGGTGCTAAAGGAAAAAAAATTTAGGAATTGCATAAGAGTGCGGAGTTGATTTTTTTGAGATAAGTAATAGTCCCAATATTTGCAGAGATTTGTTGTTTCTTGTTCCATTCTGTGTTGTATTTCTAGCTCAATAAACCCTCTAGGTGCCCTACTGTTTATCATTTATATTATTGATATACTTTTGTCCAGCACTTTGACTAAAGAGTTTGGACAATTCAAATTGAATAACACTGTAAAAGTGGTATACAAGTTGCCACATGCTGGGCTGTGTGTGTGTTTTTTTTGTATCTTTATTTTATGTTGTTGGCACTGGAGTTGCACTTTTTTATTGCTGTGTAAAGATCAACCCCTTTGTGTATTTTAAGCCAAAGCGAAACATATACAGAAGCCACCGTGATTCAAAAGTTTGAATAAATAGTATATAGTTTCCTAGTCCAGGTATGGGACCTGTTATCCAGAATGCTCGGGACCTGGGGTTTTCTGGATAACGAATCATTTTTAAAAATTTGGATTATTTGGATAAAATGAAGTCTATGGCAGATGGCTATTCCGTAATTTGGAGCATTCTGGATAACATACCTGCAGTATAAATTCATCAGTAGCATGTTGTTCAGTTGCCATTAATATTCATTTTCATTAGTCTGTGCTTTTTTGTTTCGTTACTTTCTTCCCCTTTACTCCTCCAGAGTTCGGTCTTCATTTTCTCCCTCAAGCTCTGCTTCTTTCCACATTCCACATTTCACTCTCATTTCTTCCTACTGTTTTCTTCCCTTTGTTTCTTTCTGCTTTTGGATTTTATTATAGTTCCACTGGTGGTCTCTCCTCTCATTATCAACACCAGTAATCCTCCTTGCTCTCCTGTATTGACCAGTTCAGTTTACTCTCTGGGGGGGGCTTTCTTGACTCTCTTCTCTGATTTTCTTCATGTCTTCCTGTTCTCTTCTGTTCTTCCAAGGTTCGGACTGGGGCGGCAGGTCACCGGGAAAAAACCTGGTGGGCCCTGTAGGCCCAGATCCGCACCCAGATCAGTAACATTGTGTGTGTGCGGTCGTTTGAGTGTATGCACATGCGGAGGGGGGCCCCGGGACAGCAGCAATCCAACCCTGCTTCCATAAGCATATTCGTATCGTTATTCCAGATATTCTTAACCTTCTCTTCTATTACTTTTTAGCCCTTTCCCCATTTTTCTGCTCTTTTTTCTCAGCCTTCTATTTTCTATTCTGGTCTCAGCCTTTCTTGTGCTTTCCTGTTCTTTTAAGTCATACTATCCCTGTATGTTTTTCTGTATTGGCATATATCATAACATTCTCTTTTTCTTGTTCCTTCTCTCTTTGGCTTAACCCATTTTCTTATAACTGCTCCCCACTTCTCTTAAAAGAGAAGTAAAGCCTAACTAAAGAAGTCGCTAGAAATGTTGTACATTAGGTTTTGTGCTTCTCTACCAGCCCAAGGCAATCACAGCCCTTTAGCAGTAAAGATCTGTGTCTCCAAAGATGCCCCAGTAGCTCCACATCTTCTTTTCTGCTGATTCACTGCACATGCTCTGTGCTGCTGTCACTTACTGAGCTTAGGGACCCACTCACAATATACAGTACACATAGAATAGAAATGTCACAATATAAGGCTGATTAGTAATTAATACAGATAATTAATACATGGCAGCACAGAAACCAGTGCAATTAGCATCAGAATTGAATAATCAGCAAACCTGTAGCATCAGCTTATATTACAGGGGAAGCTCATTTTCTGCTGGATAATTAGTGAGGAGCCCTAAGCTTAGCTTCTCAACAGCCAATCAGAGCCCACTGAGCATGTGAGTGTCACAGACACTTTCCAAGATGGTGACCCCCTGTGACAAGTTTGAAGTCCTGGATCATTGCTGCTACTGACAAGCTGAAACTTTAGCCTCGTGCAATACGTTCATATTACATTTTTAGCCATATTAATTTTAAAGGTTTAGTTCTCTTTTAAATAACTCTTGCTCCTGTATCTTTACAGTTTCCATGAAATCCCCCTTCTGCACCCCATTCACTATAATGTTAAAAACTTGACCATACCAGGACTGGTTTTTGCATTTCATCCCAAAGAACCCTACAAGAAAACGCCCGAGCTTGTGCCCTATCCATAGCCCCATGTGCAGAGATGGCGAAGAAGATAAATTACAATTAAAACACTTTGAAATACATTTCTGAAAATTATCTACTTTTTCCTTTTTAATGTATTGCACTTTCCTGGTGCCATGCATATATATATATATATATATATATATATATATATATATATATATATATATATATATATATATATATATATATATATATATATATATATATATATATATATATATGTTGTGTGTAATTATTGATTCATTTACACAATAGGCTATGGAAATGTACTTGTCCCTGCATGGAGACAAGTCCGGCCTAATGAAGGGCACACAAGTGTTTATTTCCTGTCCGTATCCGACTCTATTCTTTTCAGGTTAATCTTCCAAAATTCAGTTTCCTTTGTTTTTTTTAAATGAAAGTCAAACTGTTGAAACTGGAAAAACACTGAAGAAAAGATCAAAAGCAAACAAAAAGCACACACACATTATCCAGGAAGCTCTGAATTACAGAAAGGCCGGCCTTCCATATATTCCATTTTAATCAAATAATCCAAATGTTTAAAAATGATTTTCATTTTCTCTGTAATAATAAAACAGTAGCTTGTACTTGATCCCAAATAATTGATATAATATTAATTCTCATTGGAAGCAAAACCAGACTATTGGGTTTATTTAATGTTTACATGATTTTCTAGTAGACTTATGGTATGAAGATCCAAATTATGGTCCTGATAACAGATCCCATACCTGTCATTTATACATTTATACATATATATTTTAGGGATCCATTATCTGGAAACCCATTTTCCCCATAGACCCCGTATCTCCAATAGATTCCCTTATTTAAATTTAAAAAAATGAAACAGTAATATACTTGATCCAAACTAAGACATAATTAATCCTTATTGGTGACAAAACCAGCCTATTGGGTTTATTTAGGGGCCCATTTACTTAGCTTGAGTGAAGGAATAGAGGAAAAAAACTTCGAATTTTGAATGTTTTTTTTTGGCTACTTCGACCATCGAATGGGCTACTTCGACCTTCGACTTCGACCTCGAATCGAATGATTTGAACTAAAAATCGTTCGACTATTCGACCATTCGATAATCGAAGTACTGTGTCTTTAAAAAAAACTTCGACCCCCCTAGTTCGCCACCTAAAACCTACCGAAGTGCAATGTTAACCTATGGGGAAGGTCCCCATAGGCTTTTTAATGTTTTTTAGGTCGAAGAAAAATCGTTCGATTGATGGATTAAAATCCTTCGAATCAAACGATTTGATCGATATCCGAAGTTGAAGGATTTAACTTTGACAGTCGAATATCGAGGGTTAATTAACCCTCGATATTCGACCTTAAGTAAATTTGCCCCTTAATGTTTCATTTTTTTTAGTAAACCTCAGACATCCAAATTAGGGAAAGATCCCGTATCCGGAGAACCCCAGACCCTGTACATTCTGAGCATATGATCCCATACCTGTATATCTAAAACAACATTTTTTATTTTTTGTCGGAAAAGGTACTTGACTTGGGGTTGCAATACAACAACATCTAGGTCTTATAACTCTTGGGGGAGTTACAGTATTTATCATAGAAGTCCAAATTTCCATTGCCTTGTCAACTACTGTTAAGAAACCATTGTTTTATAACATTTAAATAAAATATAAAGTCATGGAGAAAATGGCAAACGAATGTTACCAACTACACAATAACCTAGTCACATTTTTTCACCTTTATCATGCCTTGTTCCTTGCTCTTGCTACTTTCCTGGCTCTTATATTATTTTTTTGGATTTGCTTGAAAAATATCAATTTCGTTTACAAACATGAAACAACCTGTTTTGTTAGTACATAACACTTTGTGTTTTTTTTTTTAATCAAAATCCGATCATTTTCTGAAAACCGCATCCACATAGATTTTTTCCCCCCTTATTTAACAATACATTTTCCTGAAAATTTCCTGTGCGGGAAAAAAACTCGATAAAATCGTGAAAACATTTTCATTCAAATGTAAAAGAAGCTGAAGGGCAACACAAGCATGAAAAAAGTTACTGGGGGTGCAAAATAAGTGCTGTGATTGGCTATTTGATATCCCCTATATGGACTGGCAGCCTAAGGAGGATCTGTTTGGCAGTACACGTGGTTTTTATGCAACCAGAACTTGCCTCCAAGCCAGACATAAAAAATAATCATCTTCTTTGTGGCCACTGGTATAAAAATCCAAGGGGTTGGTACATGTTGCACACAAGCCACTGGTTGGGGATTACTGCTGTAAGCCTATAGGCTAGACACAATGATACCTACATGCACGTAGAGTTGCCACCTGTCTGGTTTTGACCCGGACAGCCTAGTAATTTGAAGGGCTGCCCGGGTCAAAATTTCAGGATAACCATGCCCCCTGTAGTTATGGCCTGTCCCCACTGTATCATGGCCCCGCCCCTCCATGTTAAGGCCTACCTGGTCTCCACCATCAGAAAAGGTGGCAACCCTACCTGTACTATAGCTGTCACATTCCTACAATACCCAAAGTCTACTTTCTACTAGGCATGGATACTGGAAGTATTATGTTTCCAACTATCATTTTGCTGAATGTCTATGTGCAAAGCCTACTCCATTCTTCTCTTGAAAAGTTGCTGCCTATCCAAAACATAGGCTGTATTTGCTAGAAGCAGTGTTCGACACAATTTTCATTTGAGCGAAGTAGAGTTACCTTTAGATATGAAAAAATATGAAACATTCTTCAGATAACCTCAACATTCCAAAGCACAGAACTCTAGCCAGCCTTTACAAAAATGGCATGATAAGGCCCCTAACGGCACAAGTTATTGCAGAGTTCCCGGAGCTTCCCCCTCTCTGTGTGAGTGATAAAAGGCATGACGTGTGCACACCCACTGGGCCTGATAAAAATGTTCCATTTCTGGGCAGGAAGATAGAGATAGAGTGGGAATTCACACTGTAGAAGGGTTCTCTGTTGAGCTGACATTTTCATGTTCATTGTCTCCGGGTCTGGCACTTTGTGGAACAAAGGTCACACTAGCACCATTATTACAATAGATGTGTGTCTGTTGGACGTGCCAACAAGAGTCACTCAAAAATTGTTTATTCATTAAGCATTATTAGAAAGAAAGCAGGCTTTTATGTAAAGCTCTTTGTGAGTGTGTGTAATGTTGGGTTGAATCATTGCTGCATACACACCGTCCACGGTCCAAAGATTAGTTTAAGGCTTGAAAACCACTAGTGCCCTCCATAATTCAGGAACCTCAAATGTCAATACAAGGCTTCATTCAGTTGTTTATTCTCCCACGTCAGCTCTAGTTTTCTTATACTGTACCTCTGTCTGTCTGTTAATATGTCCTTCCTTCTTTTAAGCTGAAATCCCAGCTGTTTGGGCTACTGGCTTTCTTAGGGGGGCATCCCAAAGCAATGAATATTGTGCTCTCAGCATATATACTGTATATATATATATATATATATATATATATATATATATATATATATATATATATATATATATACAGGTCTTGACAATGGTCTTAAATGGAGACCGAAACGTTGACCTGTTTTATGTTTTAATGATGTATTAAATAAAAGTATTTTTTTAACTTATTCCAAAATCTGGGGTTTGCATCTATACTCAAAACAATTTTTGAATGAAAAGCACATTTAGATAGCACCCGGTTTATTTTGTTGTTTTGAATGGTGTGCTGAAATAATCGTTGAACTATATATACATACAGTATATATAGTATATACAGGTATTTCATCCAGTGATGGCCGCTTTGCCGAAAAATTCAAGAATTTCCCACGAAAAATTTGAGAAACGCAAATTTTGATGGCCGGGTCAATTCGCGTCAATTTTGACGGCCGCATTAAAGACAATTTTTTGGACGCTGGCGAATTTATTCGCCGGCGGAAAACACTGAAATTCCACGCGAATCTAAGATATAATTAATCCTTATTGGAAGCAAAAACAGGCTATTGGGTTTATTTAATGTGCCCACGTTCTTCTAGTAGACTTAAGGTATGAAGATCCAAATTACGGAAAGATCTGTTATCCGGAAAACCCCAGTTTCCGAGCATTCTGGATAACAGGTCCCATACCTGTATATATAAAAGCAAGGTGATTATAATGAAAATATTTTCTGTATCTCTAACTTTATTATGACTTGGAAGCTTCATTAAATGATCATACAGTATATCTAAAGGAAAGAAACTCTATTCCTTTGTTTAATATTCCAAACAAACACTTATGTCAACATTCATATATTTATATTTAGAATCAAAATAGCCAGAGCATCTCTTCTGCCCAGGCCACAGTCTCATTAGGAAAATCAGTCGTGACATCTAATTATCTTTTTAAGAGGAAATTGTATTGCAGAGTCGCTGTGTTCTAATAAGATTCAGGAAATTATTTATTCGTAGAGTTATCGGAATCCTTTTGACCTCTCGCCGCAATGATTTATCTGCTACATGGAAAGTTGACTAGCACAGTCACGATAATGTACTTACATATCTCAAACTCAGGTTAGATAAGGCTACCGTGATGCGTCTTGTATCTAGCAGAAGGGACATTTCTACTGGTGGGAAATTCCAAAATAGATGTTACTGGGCCTCAAAGCAAATTAATTTTAGGGCCCCCAACATATCCAGAGTTTGTGCTGTTTTGCCAATATATATATATGGAAATAGCTTATTAATTAGGGTGTCATGGGGCCAGGGTTGCCAGTTTTCCAGGCAAATTAGGCTACTAAATTAAAGCCCAGGCTGGTTTTGAAAGTACAAACTAGCCAAGGTACGGATTTGGGTTTGTACTTTGGAAACCAGCCAAAGTTTTTTTCTTGCCCTAATGTGCCAATCCTGTGTCTCCCAATGCATGTTGGGTAATGTAGTTTTTGTTTAACAATTTTTTTTCCAACTGCCAAGTTTAATGTAAGACTACAATACCCAGCATGCAATGCGACTGACTTGTGTAGAAATCGGGAGTTACCAGATTTTGGGCTCTGTATCCCAGTCTTCCATCACTCTTAAACATTTTTGCATTTTCCGGTGACTTTCCTCAATTTCAGACATTTTGGGGCAAAAATTCTGCTGGCCACCAAAATGTCTAGAATAGCGATGGGCGAATTTATTCAACAGGCGCAAACTTACGGCGAATTTCCGTGTTTCGTCGCAGGCGAATAAATTTGCCGCAAAAATTTGACACCGGCAACAGAATTGGCGCCAGCGTCAGAATCTACATTTTGCAAATTTTTCGCCCATCACTAGTCTGGAGGTTGAGCAGTTTTACCAATATTTATTGAACTTGTATATGTAGTAGGGCCTTATAGGACCCCTGTACCTCCTGGGCCCCGCTCTGCAATTACGCCCCTGGTGACGGCGAATCTATCCCATTTTGCTTCATGGAAAAATTTGCCAATCTGAAAAAGGCATTTTTTTCATATATATTTATTTAATTTTTAGACTTTTTTCACTGCACATATTGGGCTATTTTTTGGCTACTTTTGAAGTGCCTCTTGGCTAGTTTTGGGCTGGTTTTGTAGCTGACTTTGGCTGGTTTTGAAAATTAGACCTGGCAACCCTGCATGGGGCCCCCTATACCTACTGGGCCCCCCTGCAGCTGCAGGGTCTGCTTCCTCTGAAGTTACTCCCCTGATTCCTTGTGGTCTGAATGTGGTGTATGAAACTTTTATTTATTCTTTATTACTGCCCCTTTCTTGTTCCATCCCAGTGAATATGCACTATACATTAAAACCTGTAGATGGAGCAGACTTTTGCTGCTGCAAATGAATGGTACATCTGTAAATTCCAGAGAAATGCATCATTACCAGGGTCCTGAATTTAGCAAAAAAGAATTGCAAATTCCTATTATTAGTTGTAGTCCTACATCCAAGCTTTCAATTCTAGCACTTTATGCCTATAATCACATTCACTTGCCCACCCAGGACACACATACTTATACCAAACCAGGGCACCAACACCTAATCCTAAATACTTTCTCAAAGTTGTGGTACGTAGTCATTTCATATGCCTAAAGTAAATAGTAATGATACCTAAGAACTATTCACAAACAGTAATAATATAAAATGCATACTGGTAACAAGAATATTTTGGTTAAAAAAGAGACTATTTGAGGGAGTGCCAAACTCACTGCTCTGACCTAAACGCAGCACGGCCACATCAAGTTAAATAACAAAATATACATATAATATATAATATATACATATAACAAATGCATACATATATAAGGAGTGATTTCATGAAAGCAGTAGGGATGCATATGCAAATTAGGGTTTGGATTTGGTTCGGTATTTGGCCGAATCTTTCGCAAAGGATTCGGGGGTTCGGCCGAATCCAAAAAAGTGGATTCTGTGCATCCCTAGAAAGCAGCCGATCATCATTTGTTGGTTTACTGCAGTTTACACAATGAAAACAAAATACATCTGATTGGACGCTACTGGTTGTTAGTAAATACATGTACTTTTTAAAATTTTACTATTACCTTGCTACTGGATTTACTGATTGCGGATCTTTTCACCTACTTTGAACTTTTCCTCTATTTACCTTCCCCTGTCAGTGATTTTGCCAGCAGGCTGCCATATTTGGGGCAATTATACATATCAAGAAACCACATATAACACCTAGGGGGCAGATTTACTAAGCTCGAGTGAATAGTTCGAATCAAAAAATATTCGAATTTCGAAGTAATTTTTTGGGTACTTCGACCATCAAAATGATTCGAAGTTATAATCGTTCGGCCATTCGATAATCGAAGTACTGTCTCGTTAAAAAAAACTTCGACTTCATACTTCGCCAAATTAAAGCTACCGAAGTCCAATGTTAGCCTATTTCATTTGGTCGATTGGTCGATCGAATGATTTTTATTCGATCGTTCGATCAAAGCTTTTGCGCTAAAATCCTTCGAATTCCAAGGATTTTACTCGAGGGTCGAATTCGAGGGTTTTTTTAAATTCGACCCTTGATAAATCTGCCCCCTAAAAAAACTTTGAAATTCGACCCTCGAATTGAAATCCTTCGACTTCGAATATCAACCGATTTTTACTTCTAATCGAAGTCGAAATAAATTCAAAGTCGTAGGATCCTATTCGATGGTCGAAGTATCCAAAAAATTCCTTTGAAATTCAAACTTTTTTAACTTCGAAAATTCACTCCAGCTTAGTAAATCTGCCCCCTATTGTGGTTTGACATAGAGAAATATTAACTTTTAAGTCTCATTTGAAAAATTCCAATTTTACACTATGATTTGTGAAACTGAATTTAGTTCTATAATTAGTATTATTGTTCTGGGCATTCTTAGACAGCCTCTTTGTTCCTGAATATCCCCCCCCCCATGGAAGCCCGGCAACTGCTCTGCATTGTTTAGTTCAGGCTACACAGGACATCCCGCCATTATCTTTTAAGTAGCCAAAATTGTGAGACAATGAACATTAACGTAAAATACAGCAGGTTGTAATTTATGCACAATTAGCAGCAGTATTTGCTCAAACAGAGGGCCTGACCTATATTCAGCATGAATAGAATCCTTGGCATTGACATGTCAACAATGAACAGTTTTTTTTAAGGTACACTTGACTTTTTTTTACTGCTATTTATATTACTGTACATCTGCCCCATCCCATAGAGCAGTGATCCCCAACCAGTGGCTCGTGAGCAACATCAGGGGGCAGATTTATCAAATTGAAAATTTGAATTTTTAAATTCGAATTTCGAGTTTATTTTAGTATACTTCGACTAGGGGATAGTCAAAATTCGATTCCAGTTGAAAAAAAAATTAGAAATTTATCATGCACTGTCCCTTTAAGAATTCAAATTCGACTATTCACCATCTAAAACCTGTGGAATTGGTGTTTTAACCTATGGGGGACCTCCTACAACCAATTTGGAGTCGTTTGCTGGACTTTGGAAAATCTAATATTTTTTATTTTTTTGGTGAAAAAACTCTAATCGAATTCGATTCGAATTCAATTTAAGTTTGCAGGTCGATCCTATTCACCCGAATAATTTTTTTTTACATTTTTTAATACATTTCGATAATTTCCCCCCCGAATTTCAAGTTTTTGGGAGTTTTTATAAACTCCCATTAAATTCCAGGCTTGAAGGCAAATTTTAGTTACATAAAAACCAGGTGTACTGTCAACCAGATCCTCCTGTAGGCGGCCAGTCCATATATTGTATATCAAATAGCCAATCACAGCACTTATTTTGCACCCCTTTTTACATGCTTGTGTTGCTCTTTAACTTCTTTTACATTTAAATGTGGCTCATGGGTAAAAAGGGATAGGGACCCCTGCCATAGAGCTTATAATCTTACTTTGGGGGTCATACTATAACAGTAACCAATAAAAACCCAAAAGATCCCAAAAGATGTCTTTGCTTCCAGAAACTCTGAAACTGACCATATGGCAGTTCAGAATGGTTGTCTAGAAACCCTAAGGCGTATAAAGTGTTCCAATATTTTTGGCCATATACCGTATATACTCGAGTATAAGCCGAGTTTTTCAGCCCCCAAAATATGCTGAAGAACTCTACCTCGGCTTATACTCGGGTCAAGCGCAAAAACGGTCGCCGGCGCCTTAGAATAGTAGCCGGTGCCTAAGAATATTCACCGGCGCCTTAGAATAGTAGCCGGCGCCTAAGAATATTCGCCTGCGCCTTAGAATAGTAGCCGAAAACGAGATTGAAACTTACCAGAAGCTGCTGCATTTCTCACCCTCGGCTTATACTCGAGTCAATAAGCTTTCCCAGTTTTTGGAGGTAAAATTAGGTACCTCAGCTTATACTCGGACGGCTTATACTCGAGTATATACGGTACTTTATATATATATAATCTACAGTCTGGTCATTTCCCTATGGGACCAGACTGTAAATTATATCCTTATAAACGGCGCGTTCTGACGTCGGAACGCGCCGATTATAGCTTAATGCGTCAGCAGCTATCAGTGCTGCACTCTCCCTACAGCTTTCCTCCTGCTTTGTCTGCCTCACTTCCGCCTTCACGCTGCGTGCTCTCTCGCGCCTCCTATTAAGGTCGTGCTGCCTTTCCTACCTCTCCGTTCTCCATTTGTCTCCCACCCTCTGATGCTTGCTCCCTCTGTCTCTCTTCCTCTTCTGTTCCCCCTCCATTACTGATCTTACTTCGTCTGCCTCGGGCTTCCTCTTCCGCTCCTCCTCCCTCTGCCCCTCCCACACCCTGTCACCGTTTGCTCCTGTTTCTTCAGCGCTCCAATCCAGGTAACTTCAATATTGCTCCGTCTGCCTCTCTCTACTGCTCCCCCTCCTTCTTCGTCGCTCTCCATCTGCCCCTCCCACACCCTGTTACTCTTTGTCTCGATCTGTTTGCTGCTCCCACCCCCCAGCTTCAAACTTTAGTCTCGCTGCGTCTGTCCCTCCCACTCACGTACCTCTTGTGCCATCAATCTCCTCTTTATCTCACTCAGTTCATCTCTGGAGTTGCCCACCCCCCTGCATTTTACAACCTTCGTGCCTTTCCCCTTCTGCCACTTTTTAACTTAAAGCCAAAGGACTGCAACTGAAACATGTGGTCAGAATGCCACAGAACTTAGTTTAAAGGAGAAGAATCACACAGGGAAACAATAAAAAAAGTAAAAACACTGTAGATTATAATGGATAATGTACCCCCTACAGAAAATTATAAAGATATTAATAGTCACCTCGGAGTTATGTGACCTGTATAAAAGCACTCGGCCTGCGGCCTCGTGCTTTTATATGGTCACATAACTCCTCGGTAACATAATATCTTTATAAATTACAGTAGGGGGTACATTATCCACTATATATATATATATATATATATATATATATATATATATATATATATATATATATATATATATATATATATATAGGTATGGGATCTTTTATTCAGAACCCAGAAAGCTCCCAATCACGGAAAGGCCGTCTCCCATAGACTCCATTTTATGTAAATAATCCAAATGTTTAAAAATGATTCCCTTTTTCTCTGTAATAATAAAACAGTCGCTTGTACTTGATCCCAACTAAGACATAATTAATCCTGATTGGAAGCAAAACCAGCCTGTTGGGTTTACTTAGAGGCTTAATTATCAAAAGTTGAATTTGATTTGAATTTGCATAAAATTCGAATATCGAAATTTATCATGTACTGTCTCTTTACTTAATTCAAATTTGACCATTCACCATCTAAAACCTGCCGAATTGCTGTTTTAGTCTATGGGGGACCTCCCAGAACCTATTTGGAGTCAATTGTTTTTTTTTTGGGAAAAACTTTGAATGGAATTAGATTGGATGCACCATTCTTTTGATTAGTACGATTCGAATACAGACCTTTTCGATTGAATACGGAGCTTTTCGACCAAAAAACCTTAGACTTAATTTCGTTTGGTCTTTTTGAAATACAGACTCGAAAAAAAAAAATTCCATTAGAACTCGACTGAACTCGAATCGAGTTTTTTCTGCGAAATAAAACTCAAATGCCAGGAAGGCTATTCACATCTTCAAATGGATCACTGGAACTCTCATATTGACTTGTACATGAACTCAGCAGGTTTTAGGTGGCAAACAGTCAAATTCAAATTATTCCCATTTGGAGTCAATTGTATTTTTTTTGGGAAAAACTTTGAATCGAATCATATTGAATGATTAGTACGATTCGAATACGGACATTTTCGATCGAATACGGAGCTTTTCAACCAAAAAACCGTAGACTTAATTTCGGTTGGTCTTTTTGAATTCGAATTTCGAAGTTTTTTCAATTCGAAATTCGACCCTTGATAAATATGCCCCATGTGTATATTTTCTTTACTGTAATAAATGCGGATATACACTAAATTCGATTGGGGGGGTTATATAAGAAAAAATTTGAACGTCTAAAATGTCTAAAACTCGAAGGAATAATACAGACTCGAAAACTCGAATCAAATTCGATTCAAACTCGACTGAACTCGAATCGAGTTCTTTTCTGCGAAATAAAACTCGAATGTCCGGAAGGCTATTCACATCTTCAAATGGATCACTGGAACTCGCCCATTGACTTGTACGTGAAGGTTTTAGGTGGCAAACAGTCGAATTCAAATTATTCCCAGGGTAAAGGTTTGATAAATCTCGAATTTGAGTTTGGATAATTGCCAATTTGAATTTGTGAACCAAAAAAACGATTCGAAAAAATCCGAAATCAAATTCGAAGGTTCTATTCGACCCTTGATAAATCTGCCCCTTAATTTTTACATGATATTCCAGACTTAAGGCATGAAGAATTACGGAAAGATGTGTTATCCGGAAAACTCCAGGTCCCGATATAGTATAAACTATATATCAGTCAGTAGACAACTGGGTCCTTATAGCTCCTCGCCTCCCAGCCTGCGATCCCACAGTTACAGCCCCGCACCACCAGCACTTACTATTTAGTTAACCCCTAACTCCCTCCCCAGAAGTTTCAGGGGAGGGGTACAGCTGTTATCCTTTAATACAGCGGATCCAAATAATACTGGTATCACACAGCCGGTCATTAAAGCCCCTTTCACTCTGTTCCAGGCAGAATTCCCTTGTCAGATGTCATTTATTAACCCACAAACAAACTCGTTTTTCCTATCCTCTTCCTTTATGTAAATCCTGCATTTGAGCAGATAGAATGTCTGATCAGCTTGGCAGCAAGATACACGCTGGGACAGCCCACATAAATATTCATTTGTGCATTTGAACTTCTGCACAGAATGATGTGATAATATATTATAGTCATAGTTGTATACATTATTTTTAGGTATTTCTACTTTACAAAATCTACTTTAAATCCAGTCTTACCGTATATACTCGAGTATAAGCTGAGTTTTTCAGCCCCCAAAATATGCTGAAAAACGCTACCTCGGCTTATACTCGGGTCAAGCGCAAAAACGGTCGCCGGCGTCTAAGGATAGTCGCCGGCGCCTAAGAATAGTCACCGGCATCCAAGAATAGTCACCGGCATCCAAGAATAGTCGCCGGCGTCCAAGAATAGTCTCCAAGAATATTCGCTGGCGTCCAAGAATGGTCGCGGCATCCAAAAACGAGACGCTGGCACCTCCAATGGGAGCAGAAACCCTCAATTTTTTGATTGAAACTTACCAGAAGCTGCTGCATTTCTCATCCTCGGCTTATACTCGAATCAATAAGCTTTCCCAGTTTTTGGAGGTAAAATTAGGTACCTCGGCTTATACTCGGGACGGCTTATACTCGAGTATATACGGTAAGAAAAAATGATAAATATATTATTTTCCCAGGTCTGGTTTTTATTTGTTATTGCCTCCAGTTATTTATAGTTCTTGTGTGACCTAAATCCCTGTGATTTTAAGAATCCGCTGTGTAAGTCCGAGTAATCACAGCTGCCCAAAGTAGGCCACAATCACAAGCATGAAGGGACTATTGATAGAACTTGAAGGTCAGTTAGGTAGTTGGACCTGTAGAACAAAAGGCAGATTGTCAGCCCTGTTGTCTTTGCTCTTCAATGAAATGTATACACTAATACATGAACCTCTAGCAGCTCCCTTACACAAGTCATCAGTTCCTGGAATAACACATCAGCCTCACGTCACATTCTGCTGATCCATTATCTTCTCACTAACAGTCATACAATTAATTCAAATATTTCTCCAACATAAATCACACCCAGAATCTATATTACATGGTGCTCTATAACTGTCTCGCCAGAAATCACACCCGCAGGGACATCGGCAATTCACTAACAGGCGCAGGCATCAATTTGCCAGCGAAAGAGACCGCTGCTAGCATTCGTTCGCACTCTATCGCCAGGCAACTTTTCGCTCTGGTGAATGGTTGTTACTCCGCGAATTCAGTAAAGTGCGGATTTTACAGAACGTTACTACTTCTGCCAGATTGACTTTGCCACCTCAGACCAGGCGAAGTGCTATAAAGCAGCTAGATCTTCCTCAATCTTCTGTCACTTACATCATATCCTGTGAGCCGAAAATGCATTAAAGTTCAAAAAACGCTGGCGACTTTTCCCTTTTTTAAGCGGGATTGCCTGCAAAAGTCCTAACAAACTTTTTTTGGGTAACCGTTTTTTTCCAGACATTTCATAACATATGGAACATTCATTTTACAGTGGGCTCATGTGTAGGGCATTATATTAACTCTCTTGTCTTTATTAAGGCCCCCTGGACAATTGTAATAAAAAGTGGTAACTTCAAGCATTTGCACCAACATTTATAATAAAGACGTCCGTACAACTTTAAATTACCCGCCGTATGCAAATTGACATACCGTATATACTCGAGTATAAGCCGTCCCGTGTATAAGCCGAGGTACCTAATTTTACCTCCAAAAACTGGGAAAGCTTATTGACTCGAGTATAAGCCGAGGGTGAGAAATGCAGCAGCTTCTGGTAAGTTTCAATCTCATTTTTGGATGACTATTCTTAGGCGCCGGCTACTATTCTAAGCGCCGGCGAATATTCTTAAGTGCCGGCGAATATTCTAAGGCGCCGGCGAATATTCTTAGGCGCTGGCTACTATTCTAAGGTGCCGGCGAATATTCTTAGGCGCCGGCTACTATTCTAAGGCGCCGACGAATATTCTTAGGCGCCGGCTACTATTCTAAGGCGCCGGCGACCGTTTTTGCGCTTGACCCGAGTATAAGCCGAGGTAGAGTTTTTCAGCATATTTAAGGGGCTGAAAAACTCGGCTTATACTCGAGTATATACGGTAAGTGCAAGATCACTAGCTAGCGCATCTTTGCTATGAAATGCTCGCACTGTTGAACTAACGCTAGCGAAAATTCGCCATCGTTTAGCGCCCAGGACGAAATGTCGTATATTAGTGAATTGGGGTAAATGTAGCGCATTTGCGTCTGGAGAAGAGGCGAGAGGGGTGTGAAGCTGGTGCTGGTAAAATTTTGCATGCTAGTGAATCTATCCCTTTGGAGCAAAAGTGGCAAGTTAATGTCCTGTTTTTATTTATTTGCGGCATAACCAATTCTTGCATTATTCTATGAAATCCCTACCTTTAACTAGCCACCTTTTCTGGAAAAAAAATACTGGCCTTCCTATATATTTTGCTTTTTTTCCCCTATTAATAATATTGGGATGAACTATCAGTAGCGATGGGCAAATCTGTGGCTTTTTGGCATCGCCGAATAATTTGTGAATTTATTGCTAAATTCGCGAAACAGTAGGAAAATTGTGAAACGGCAAATTTTTGCACCGGTTTTGCATATTTATTCGCCAGTGGCGAATCGAGGGAATTCGTGGCGAATTTGCGCCCATCGCTAACCATCATTTTTACCGGCGGTAAAATACCGGCCAGGTGGCAACCCATCAGTAAAGATCTAGTGCACCCAATGTATTATGAAGTTTCTACTCTTTAATGCCAGAGATTATTAATGTTCCCTGTAACTGAAATGCTGAATTATTAAATCCCCACTGAGCTAATTATCTCCCTAACTAGTTTTCTGCTCCAAATAAGGCAAAGATGTGAAGATCTGTTGCACCTTAGCAAACAGTGAAATTACTTTTCTGTGCAAAACACAATACTCCAGCCCACAGAAACCCTGTCAGCTGAGACCAGCGCCGAAACCTGCCAGTGCTCCGTGCAAAACAATTAGAGAAGTCTATTGAGTTGTCAAACGGAGAATGATGTCTCCCTAAGTTAGAAACCCTTTTGACCTGATATCTTTGTGCTCTGCTGTATGACCTGAAACAGGGCAGCGAAGCATGATTAGAATAAAGCACATTTTATATGAGCAGGAACTTTGGGAGATATTTATAGACTTTGCAGGAAATATGGTCATTTTTTTTTTCCATAAAAAGGATTTTTATAGAACATCAACAGACAATGAAGAAAGGAGGCTGCCAGATGTAGCCAAGGTTCCACCCTGTGCGTTTGTGTCTGGAACATGTGACTAAGTACAATTAATGGAAAATTCGAATATTGGACACAAAGTTTGAAAACATCCGCTCGAACCAGCCTTAAAAAAAATCCATCAAGCTTGACAGGAGTACCAAACACATTCTGCAAACAGATTATCTCTGTATATGCAAATATTAAATGGGTGGAAAAATATTTCAATCAAAGACAGAGATGTAATCTCAGTGTGGTTATAACAAATCTTTGGATAAAGCAGAGAATTGTAGGGAGTACATGTAATAAAATATGTGGGATGGCTACATTTTGACAAATAGAGGCAGGATCATTAAATAGGGGACAGTTTATCTCAGCAGTAGTCACCAGTCGAGGTCATTTAATATTTTGCTTTCGGCAGTTTTAATGCAACCAACCAATCAGAACTGACTGCTAAATGCCTGCAGTGGCTGGAATAAAATCTGAATTCTCCTGTAAATTTGTTTTGAGGACTGTTATTTACTAAACTCTGAATGCAGAAATCACGAAACATTTGTGATTTTTTTTTTTATAAAATCTAACTTTTAAGCAATCACATTTTTTTCAGAATGTATTAAACCCAGAGGATGGAAAAGTCCGAATCTGAAAGTCCAGCATCTCACACCTGTCGAGGTTGGGAGAAGTCCCAATGATTTGGGTTTTTTGCAATACCCTGAAGTTTTTGGGGCAAAAAAGCGTGAGAAATCTGAGTTTTCTGTGAAAATCTGATAAAATTGTGAAAATCTGATTTTTCCCACGCAAATTTTCAGGGAAAATAAGTGTAAAAACCCGAGTGGATATGATCGGAGTTTGTAGCAGAAAATGTTGAGAAAAAATCGGACTTTGATATATAACCCCCATAGTAAAAGAAAATGACTCAACGATGCAGCTGCCTTGCCTTTCTCAATAATCTCTCCATGTCTTACCCTTAGGGTAAGGGCACACCTGCAGATTCGGGGAGATTTAGTCGCCTGGCTATAATGAAAAGTTTTCCGAAGTCACCAGAAGTTTCCTCGTTAGGCAGATTAGTTGCCCCAAAGAAGAGGCGACTAAATCTCCCCGAATCGCCAGGTGTGCCCTTACCCTTAACTGTACTTGGTGTAGAAAAATGCTTTCCCATTTTTAGACCCCATTATCAAGGAATCAGGCTTTGGGATTGAACAGTCGTATTATTGATAACAGATTTAAACATTACAACACCTTATTGAGCCTATTTAGCACCCTAAAGGCTTGCAAAGCTATACCCCTAAACTCCACACTTAGATGCCCTAAATGTAATCTGGTCATGGGCTCCTTCCTCCATGTTGTCCTTTCCTAATATTTATTCTCCAAAAGTATGTCTCTTGGGTGTTCTGGAGGAACTTCGGCTTTCATCCTAGAGGCAGATTTATCAAGGGTCAAATTTTGAGGGTTAATAAAACCCTCAAATTCGACCCTCAAAGTAAAATCCTTCGAATTCGATATTCGAATTCGAAGGATTTTAACGCAAAAGCTTCTATCAAATGATTTAATAAAAATCGTTTGATCGAACGATGTGAGATGTAAGGGCTCGTCAGTGAGAGCCCTTAGGGATCTTCTGTGGTTGTTTCAGTGACGCTGGGCTGGGGCAGAGCGATTGTTCCATAGGCTAATAACAAATTAATACAGGACTTCAACCTTCAGCCGAATCCTTCTGCCCGGTCGAATGGAATCCAAATCCTAATTTGCATATGCAAATTAGGGGCGGGGAGGGAAATCACGTGACTTTTTGTCACAAAACGAGGAAGTAAATTTTTTCCACTTCCCACCCTTAATTTGCATATGCAAATTAGGATTCATATTCTGCTGAATTTTTCAAGAAGGATTCGGGGGTTCGGTCGAATCCAAAATAGTGGATTTGATGCATCCCTACTAGAGACAGCTTTTCCGTAATTCACAGCTTGCTGGTTAACCGGTTTCTGGATAACATATCCCATACCTTTATTACAATATACAAGTCTATTGAACTGATTTAATAAGGCAGTACATATAAGCAAATCGTAACAATAGTTTCCACTTCATAAACCATTAACGAGCCTTTCAGATTCAACAATTCATTTTCCTTGCTCTAAGGATTTGTTTTCAGCGTGTCTGAATTCTTTCTTCCTACCTGTAATTGCATCGGGGAGTGAGGATTCAGTTGGGTGATAGCGCTCAGTGATGCTCAAAGCAGTCACACGTAGCTAATTTTTTCGCCATGTTTCACCGCGGAAATGACACCCATAGACTTCAAATGGAGAAAAAAAAATGTGACGTGCGTCAAAAACAAATTGTCACCCATCGACCTTAATGCATTTCGGCAAATTTTTGGCGCAGCGAAATGGGTTAAATTCGCCCACGTTTTCTGCTGAATGGACACTGATATCATCTTTAATAGCATGGAGCAAACTTTCTTCAATCTGGATTCCCAAAACGGAATTATTTGAATTTTATTTTTTAGTTTTTTATAAATCTTCCTCTGTGAGTGTTTGTCCCAGGTATTTAGGGAGAACAGGTTGTAAATATTCGACTTATATAAGACTTTTCTGGGATGTATATGGGTATGCTATATACATCCCTTTGATCTGTGGACCACTGTGGCCTTTAAAATTATAGCCTTATAGAAACCACTTGCCACAGTTCTATGAAGGCTTTGTTGGTATAAACAGTTTGCCAGTGAGCTCAAAGTACATTCAGTTAAATAAAGGGTGTTTAAATTCTGAAGTCTCCGTCACAATTTACCTTTTTATAACAAGAGTGACCTCCTTTATTTTCTTTAATTCTCCTTCAAATGATTCATTGTGCTCACTGTGTTTTAATACAGAACTGAATTGAAAGGATTCATTGTCCCTGTGCATATTCCCCCTGCTCTTTATACGGTTTCAGAATTCCCATATTTTGCCATTACAAATTTGCTGTTCTCGTTACTTTGTAAGAATAATGTGAAATATTTGACTAATGAGAATGTCTTATGTTCAGCCCCCGCACCTCGTTTCATGGCAGTAACCTTATAGGGATGATCTAACACTGGAAAGCAGGGCTGTCTGTTCCATTAAATCTTTCTTTTCTCTTCCACAGCCGAAAAAGTCACATCACTGGGGAAGGACTGGCATAAATTTTGTCTGAAGTGTGAGCGTTGTAATAAGACCCTTAATTCAGGCGGCCACGCGGAGGTAAGTCTATGTCCACACACGGAATCACAGCTTCAAAATCCATTTCCTAACTGCTCTGAGAAAACAACATTTAGAAATGAACATTCAAGGGAAGAACTGGCTCAGTTGAAATGACAAAATTACATTTTTTATCCATGGGAGGTACTTCCTCGACAGTTGACAAATGTATTGCCTGGTCCTTTGTACAAACAACAGCACCCCATGCACCTTATATCTTAAAGGGATACTGTCATGGGAAAAGAAAATTTTTCAAAATGAATCAGTTAATAGTGCTGCTCCAGCAGAATTCTGCACTGAAATCCATTTCTCAAAAGAGCAAACAGAGTTTTTTATATTCAATTTTGAAATCTGACATGGGGCTAGACATATTGTCAATTTCCCAGCTGCCCCTGGTCATGTGACTTGTGCCTGCACTTTAGGAGAGAAATGCTTTCTGGCAGGCTGCTGTTTTTCCTTCTCAATGTAACTGAATGTGTCTCAGTGGGACATGGGTTTTTACTATTGAGTGTTGTTCTTAGATCTACCAGGCAGCGGTTATCTTGTGTTAGGGAAAAACCAAAAAAAGGAAAGCACACTCTGTAATTAAATAAAAAGTAAATTTTATTGCATGCTAGTTACCCCACATGGCAACATGCTGTTGCCATGTGGGGTAACTAGCATGCAATAAAATTTACTTTTTATTTAATTACAGAGTGTGCTTTCTTTTTTTGGTTTTTCATGCATGATTTTTTGGAAACTACAGATCGGTGGTCTCCTTAAGGATTAGCACCTTGCATAAATATACTTTTGTCGGTTTTTGATTTTCTATTTGGGAGTGTGCGCCTTCTACCTTTGATATTTTGTATATATCTTGTGTTAGGGAGCTGTGTGCATGTGACTTGTGCTCTGATAAACTTCAATCACTCTTTACTGCTGTACTGCAAGTTGGAGTGATATCTCCCCCTCCCTTTTCCCCCCCAGCAGCCAAACAAAAGAACAATGGGAAGGTAACCAGATAACAGCTCCCTAACACAAGATAACAGCTGCCTGGTAGATCTAAGAACAACACTCAATAGTAAAACCCATGTCCCACTGAGACACATTCAGTTATATTGATAAGGGAAAAACAGCAGCCTGCCAGAAATCATTTCTCTCCTAAAGTGCAGGCACAAGTCACATGACCAGGGGCAGCTGGGAAATTGAAAAAATGTCTAGCCCATGTCAGATTTCAAAATTGAATATAAAAAAATCTGTTTGCTCTTTTTATCCTTTATTTACATAGGGGCAGAATTATTAAGGGTCGAATTTAGAGTTCCCGGGGGTTTGTAAAAACTCCGATAAACTCCCATGAACTCGAAATTCAAAAAGAAATGTACCAATCGAAATTGATCAAACAATTGGAATTTTTCAAACTCGGGTGAATGGGGTCAACCTGCAAACTCGAATCGAATTCGAACTCCATTTTCAAGAAGGCTGAAAACAACTCCAAAATGATCCTAGGACGCCCCCCATAGGCGAAAACAGCAATTTGGCAGCTTTAAGGTTAAAGGGCCAGTACATGATAAATCTCAAAAATCTAATTCTAATTTTTTTGAAAACTCAAATCGAATTTTAACTATTCTGTAGCCAAATTCCACTTAAAAAAACTTAAAAATTTGAATTAGAAAATTCACCCATTGGATTCTATGGCCATCTTTTTCATGGCACAACCTGGCAAAAATGTTGTTCCTCATCATCACTGCTGGTGACTATTAAAAGACATTTATATATTTAAATATCTATCTATATATCTATATATATATATATATATATATATATATATATATATATATATATATATATATATATATAAGGGAACCTAGTACTAGTTATAGCAGCTACTTCTATATATAGTGACTCCAGCCCATCCTAATGGCTCTTTACTATCCCAACTCCCATCTGTTTCCTTTTTCTTGTTTTGTTCTAGGAAAGCATAAAAGGGCATCACCAAGAGATCTTGAAAGACTTAGGGGGTTATTTCTTAAAGTCCGAATACTAAAAATCCAAATTTTTTAGAGGAAAAAAACGTTTTTTCCCTGAGATTTATTACACCACGAGGATATATGAAATCTGAAAATCTGAAAATCCAAATCTGAAAATCTTGCATCTCAGACCTACCGAGGTTGTATACACTGTAAGTCAATGGGAGTGGCCCCTATCCTATTTGGAAGTTTCTGTAATCTGCGCTGGAATTAGCTTGAAAATTGGACTATTTCTGACTTTTCCGGTCAGAAATAGTGGGGCGGTGCTGTGATGTGGTGGGGGGTGGGACTGTGCTGTTGGAGGTGGGGCTATTATGTGGCGATCATCGATTGGTCACCACGTCAATCTCAGGAAATCCTGCCCAGTTTCCTAATTTGGAAAACCGGCCAGCTGTCCGGGTCAAAACCAGACAGCTGGCGACCCTAAAACAGGTGGTTCCCAAGAGTTTTAACTCTGAGATATTTTCAACATACAATCCTCACTCAATGTGATGTTTAATCAGATAATCAGTAATATTCTGAAATAAATTACAAGTCAGTTCAAAAACAAATGTCCGCTACAAAATCAATGGAACATTTAGAAAGACAAAGCTAAAAAAGATGTGATTTACTGAACCAAAGATTTAGGGGCATATTTATCAAGGGTCGAATTTAGAGTTTATAAAAACTCCCAAAAACTCCCATAAACTCAAAATTTAAAGAAAAAAAACGACAAATCAAAGTTTATTAAAAAATTGTAATTTTTTAAATTTGGGTGAATGGGATTGACCCACAAACTCGAATTTGAATTCTTAAAGGGACAGCACATGATCAATTTCGAATTTCAAATTTTTTTTTAAACTCGAATCGGATTTGGACTATTCCAATTACACTGAAATAAACGCGAAAATTCGAATTTAAAAATTAAAATTTTTAATTCGACCCTTGATAAATCTGCCCCTTAAAGTAATTATATATTATTACTATGTCCTTTGCATTTCTTATAAATTACGAAAATGATGATTATTTTATACTTCAACAAATGCATTCAGCTTCCTGCATTTCAGAAATGAATCTTTCAATTTAACCTTCCAAATTCTTCAGTATATTTCAATGGCCTGAAATGTTGAGGCCATTGGCTGTTGAAGAAGAGAATAGTTATTTTATGCTATTTTTCATATTAAGATGAATAAAGATGTTCCTTCTCATGGTTTTGATAAAGATGAAAGCACTTTACCAGTTAAAAATGGTAACTTTTTCTTGAGCTAACCCATGTTTTTCTCTAGAAAATAAGCAGAGCCATCTAATTAAACTCAATATTTGACAAAATGCCTCACCCAGTACAATTATGGGTAATGTATTTCCATAGCGTCACGAAGGGTGGGGCAGTTATCACTGCACTGCCAATGAGATCACTGTCCTGTCATTTGAACGTGATGACAGTTTGAGACAGTCCATATCCGCTTATGAGACAGTTCAGTTTCTATGGAAAAAGTGCCATTTAGAGGCATCACTGGTTAACTTAGAAAAATAAACGAGTGCCAGCTTTAGTTGTGATGAAGAAAATACCTTATTCATTCAATGTATATTCAGCTGCATTAGAATGTTTTGAATGTTTATAGGATGTATAGTGTCGGGTCACAATGGAATGTTATTATTTCATTAAAAATTCCAGAACGAAATATTTCAGAACAAATGACTAGTCCTTCATTTACCTACACCATGTGCACCTGCACTCCTGCTAGGGTGGTAAAGTCTGCCCTATCTATTGCAAATCTATCAAACTCTCTGAGCATTTGAAATACTATAAATGAGGCCGTAGAGAATATTTGACTTATTTTACACAAAAACAACAGGCTCATAGGCTTGACTTTTTGGTCAAGATAGATCTTGGCCAGTGGTCATGTTACAGATTTGGAAAAGGTGTTTGTGCAATGGAACCATGGTTACCTCTAGGTAAAAAGTACTGAAAATATACATAGTGAATACTATTGTGAAATATAAGGATATTATAAGTCACAGAGGAGTTCCATGACCATTTTATGGAACTCCAAGTTTCTGTGTTCGAATTAGCCTGAAAATCGGACTCTTAGGGCATAAAAATCCAAAAGCTTCTGACTTTTCGGGAAAAAGCCCCCAAAAAAAAGAACGATTTTGGAAAAAAATCTGGAAAAATCATACGATTTGGATTTTCGCTTTGTTTTATCAAGTTTTCCCTGATCCGATTAAATCGTGCTTTTTTAAATAATCAATAAGGTCAAATCATGGATTCTAGTTTGCCTGGACTTCTTTAAAATAAAATTATCAAAAAAAATTTGGATTATGATAAATAGCCCCCTATGAATCACAGCCATGAAAAACGTTTCTATTAAGGAAGTTAATGCAGTCAGCGAAATGAAATTGCCAATATAGCTTTTTTTTTGAAAATTCACTTATTTCCAACACTAAGGGGCCGATTCACTAAATTCGAGTGAAGGGTTCGAATTAAAAAAAATTCGAATTTCGAAGTTTTTTTGGGCTACTTCGACCATCGAATGGGCTACTTTGACCTTCGACTACGAAAATCGAACGATTCGAACTAAAAATCGTTCGACTATTCGACCATTCGATAGTCGAAGTACTGTCTCTTTAAGAAAAACTTCGACCCCCTGCTTCGGCAGCTAAAAGCTACCGAAGTCAATGTTAGCCTATGGGGAAGGTCCCCATAGGCTTGCCTGTGATTTTTTGATCAAAGGATTTTCCTTCGATCGTTGGATTAAAATCCTTCGAATCGTTCGATTCGAAGGATTTAATCGTTCGATCGAATGAAAAATCCTTCGATCGATCGATCGCAGGATTTGCGCAAAATCGTTCGGCTTCGATATTTGAAGTCGAACGATTTTAGTTCCTAGTCGAATATCGAGGGTTAATTAACCCTCGATATTCGACCCATAGTGAATCGGCCCCTAAGGTTCAGATTTATCAAGGGTCGAATTTCAAGGTGATGGGAGCTTTTTTAAACTCCCATCACCTCAAAATTCAAACAAAAAAAAAAGACTAACTTAAATCTATTAAAAAAAATAAATAAATTTTTTTAACTTGAATAGGTGAATAGGCTGTATTTGATTGTTCGATTCGAATGCGGATCGTATTTGAATCGAAGTATTTTCCAAAAAAAAACCTTGATTTTTCACAGTCCACCAAATGACTCCAAATAGGTTCCAGGAGGTCCCCCATAGGCTAAAACAGCAATTCAACAGGTTCTACATGGCGAATAGTTGAAGTTGAATTCCTAAAGAGACAGTGCATGAAAAATTTTGATATTCGAATTTTCAATTTTTTTTAAATTTGATTTGAATTTGGACTATTCCCTAGTCGAAGTACCCTAAAATTATCTCGAAAGTCAACTTTAAAAATTCTGATTTTCACTTCCACCCTTGGTAAATCTGCCCCTGATCCATTTAAGACTGTTTTTTTTTGTTTGAAATATTTTATTTGGTTTTCACAATAAACCATAAAAATCAATACGATAACAAATAGTATGCAGAATAAGAAGATTAATACAATGACATATTATACAGAATGTATAATTTAAAAGACTGTTTTTAAGGTATAAATAGACCTTTATGAAGCAGATGATAATATTCTTGAAAATCTGAAGGACACTCTAATATTATATGCCACAAGGGACACATCCATTTTGTACACAATAAGGAATAAAGATTATTTTGTAATGGAAAATGTAACCACTGTCAATGAATGAATCAATTGATATTGAAGTAATTGGATATTAGTCTCCAGATTTTTTTCGGTTTAAGCTGTGAAAACTTCCGCTTATGTCTCAATAAAACATTTTTCACTCGGGGTCTATATTTTATAATGGAGTAATAAAATCATCAATCTCGAGGTGATTACAGCACTTCCTTTATTGGGCCCAAGTTTGGTCTTGTCAACAGGGTAATGAGTTCTGATGTCAAGGAGCAAAATAATACACGGATTATATTGATGCTTTGGCTCGGAAGGGCTTCTATGTGAGGCAGGACTGGAGAAAATATTATCTTTGGCACTTTCTGTGTCTGGATTATATTCTCCTGACGGCTCAAGTTGACGCACAGTAGTCAACATGTCATATCCGTAGAGATAACTGGATGACCTAGTGAGAAGCTAGAAAGAACCATTAGTCCGTATCTTTGTCAAGGAACTTATTACAGAGAGAACTGATAAGAATTTGCTGCTGGACATTGTCCATGTACATTCACTGATGAGAAAGGAGGGTTCATTAAATAGAACAATTATATGTTACAAAGCAGTTCCTGATAAAAGGGGCTTACGATTAGATGTACTTTGTGAAAACCAGGCATACGTGCAGGATTGCTCGACCATTGTTCATGCCATATTTACTTTGTGTCCATGCCGGGATATGAATTTATCTTCCTAATGTTCATTTTAGATAGTTGAATATTTTATAATATTTTTTTACAATATTTTATAATGTACTTTAAGGGGGTTATTTACCAAAATCCAAATTTTTCTGATATCTTAAATTAAAAAAGTCCAACCAAACTAGAATCCAGGATTTACCGTTTTTTTTTATTTAAAATACATGAAAAAGTTGGATGGGGAAAAACTGCTACTTTTTCTTATTGTCACTCAAAAAATCTGAATTTTTCTCACGAAAAGTACAGATTTTTCATGAAAATTTTTTTTTTTGAGTTATCATACCAAACCCAGTGCAGACCATAATATCTTCAAATTGCAAATATGACCTCTGCCATTGACTTCTACAGGACCTCCACAGGTTGAAGATGGTATTGTTTTTTCGCATTCTGACTTTTTGCATCCTTGGGGTATAATAAATCTTGAAAAATTCAAGGTTTTATTTCCCACTAAAAATTCAGATTTTATAGTAAAAAAAAAACTAAATTTTTTTTAGTTTTTTTAATTTGGACTTTAATAAATAACCCCCAAAGTTGCCTATAGGTCATGTTGATAATTTTTCACTTATCGGGCTGCTTTTTACAGGAATGGGACCTGTTATCCAGAATGCTTGGGACCTGGGGTTTTCCGGATAACAGATCTTTCCGTAATTTGGGTCTTCATACCTCAAGTCTACTAGGAAAACATTTAAACATTAAATAAACCCAATAGGCTGGTTTTGCTTCCAATAAGGATTAATTATATCTTAGTTGGGATCAAGTACAAGCTACTGTTTTATTATTACAGAGAAAAAGGAAATCGTTTTTAAAAATTTGGATTATTTGGATAAAATCGAGTCTATGGGAGATGGCCTTTCCATAATTCAGAGCTTTCTGGATAATGGGTTTCCGGATAACGGATCCCATACCTGTACCTGTTTCTGTACAACAGCAATACAATCAGACGCATTCCATTGGATACATGAATATATGTGTTGGAAGGTAAAAAGCATTTGGAATTGCCAATAAGACTTGAGATACTTAAGGCAGAGGAAAGATCATCCTCTAGGATGAATTAATATTTCATGCATCATTCTACTTTTGTGGGCAGGATATTTGTGATTTTCTGCTCTAAAGATGGCCATACATTGATAGATCCGCTCGTTTGGCGATGTCGCCAAACGAGCGGATCTCCCTCCGATATGCCCACCTTGAGGTGGGCAATATCGGGCAGATCCGATCGTGGGCCCTAGGGCCCAACGATCGGATCCTAGCATTCGCAAATGGGTGGTCGCATCGCGGGACCGCATCAACGAACAGATGTGGCCGCGATCCGACGGGGTTTTTAAACCCATCCGATCGAGATCTGGCCGACTCTCGGCCAGATCTCGATCGGGGAAGCCCGTCGGGGGCCCCCATACACGGGCCAATAAGCTGCCGGCAGCTTTTATCGGCCCGTGTATGGCCACCTTAAAGGAGCCAGTCACGCTGCTTCTTCACGCTGCACTCAGGCATGTTCTTCTGAGCAGATATGCTATTTAGTTTGGTCATATTCTCCAGTTCTCATTGATTTTCGTAAGCAGTGAAAAAAAGTTGAATTAAAGTGATACAGGGGAATGTAATAAAAGTCGCAAAGAGCATAACAATTCGCACCAATAAGACTTAAAATCCACATCTCGCAATGTAATATTGTTCCTTAAACTGTTATTACATTGCGAATTTTAATTGCGCATTGCGAATTTTAATTGCGCACTCATAAGAAGTGCTTGAAGGTGTCGTAATTTTTTGGAGCAAACATAACGACTTTTTCAGTAAGAAGTTTTATTACATTGACTGTGCATTGGCGCAAACTATAAAATTCGCAAACGGTCTTCCACTGTCGGAAGTGGTCGCTAAACAGTTTCCGGGCTCGCAAAAGCTATATTAAATTCGCACAAAGCAAAATATTTTCGCACAAAGGCATAACTTTTCGCATTGCGAATAGTTTTTCTGTTAGCGATTTTTATTACATTCCCCCGATAGAGTGCAGTGGCGTAAGTAGATATTACTGGGTCCCCTAGCAATTTATTTTTCAGGCCCCCAAAATGTCTAGAGGTTGTCCTGTTTTACCAGTTTTTATTGACATTGTATTTAAATTAAAGTCTCATGGGGACCCTATACCTCCTGCAGCTGCAGGGTCTGCTCCCTCTGTAGTTACGCCCCTGATAGATACATCAACCACAGCGTTTTAAAAATCAGGCATAATTGTAACTACAGGACCATGGATAAGGAAATCCTGTCACTGTAGGAACGTTCCAAATCACAAGTAATGTAGGAAGGCTGTCACTACCCAAGGAGAGGGAGAAATTATATAAATCAAACATGTCAAGCATTGAATTACGACACAATTCCTACTAGGGATGCACCGAATCCAGGATTTAGTCTTTGCAAAACCCAGTGTGTTTTGCCTTCACTAACTTAGTGATACAGTATATTCCAGTAGAATGACTACAAGGGAGTTATTTATTAAAGTCCGAATGCTAAAAACTCGAAAAAAGTGAGTCTTTTACTATAAAATCTGAATTTTTAGTAGAAAAAAAATTCAAATTTTTCGAGGTTTTTATACCCGAGGCAGCAAAAAGTCAGAATCCGAAAATCCGGCACCTCAGAACTGCCGAGGTTGTATATAAGTCAATGGGAGAAGTCACTATCCTATTTGGAAGTTTCTGCAGTGTGAAGGGGCGGGAAGGGTCAAACATTTTTTACTTGTTTTGTGACATATTTGCATATGCAAATTAGGATTCGGATTTTGGTTGGGTTGGGCAGAAGGATTCAACGGAATCCAAATCCTACTGAAAAAGGCTGAATCTTGGCTGAATCCCGAACCACAAAACACACTGGGATTTTGCAAAGACTACATAAATCAAACACGTCCAGCATTGAATTACAAAATAATTCCTACTAGGGATTCACCGAATCCAGGATTCAGTTCGGGATTCAGCCAGGATTCGGCCTTTTTCAGTAGAATTTGGATTCCGCTGAATCTTTCTGTCCAGCCCAACCGAATCCGAATCCTAATTTGCATATGCAAATATGTCACAAAACAAGGAAGTAAAACATGTTTGCCCCTTCCCACCCCTAATTTGCACACGCGGTTCGGTATTTGGCTGAATCTTTCGTGAAGGGGATTTGGCCAAATCCAAAATAGTGGATTCGGTGCATCAATAATTCCTACCTTTGTATGTTCTTGTGTCGCTGAAAGCCAAGGGTCAGTGCCCTTTCTGCTTTACCCCAACATCAGTTCCACATATGTAATAGATGTACTGTATGTCTGTGTGCTGCACTTTTCTCATTTGCCACCAATATGGCCACCAATAATGATGCTGAAAATATCAGTTTCCTTTCCTTTTTTCCTTTTTGGCCTCTGCTACAAACAGAAGTTCTCCAGCTCATATCAAAGTCTCTATATACAGTATTAATATCAGATTCCCTCTGATGTTTCTGTACATACAGCCTCCAATAATACAGCCAAAACCCTCCCAGTTTTCACTTGATTCCAGGGGAGTATTTCATTACTCATGGGCAGTAAATAGTCTCTTTGTTTCAAGGACCTCCCGAGATTAATCAACTCAGTATAGAAAGACTCTGTTACATGTCTGTCTGATGTGGCGGAGACTCATAGCTTTATGTATTGGCCTCTCTTTACAGACTGAGTGAATAGTTAGAATTCTCAGCTCAATGACTTTGTCAGAACTACTTCAAATATTTGTCTCGGCCACATCATTCTGTCACTTTTTAAATATAGTTTACACCTTTGATAAACAGAAGCACGCCTTTTCATATAATGCCTAGATCCTGCAATTAGACTTTTTTTTTAGCTTTGTTTTATTAATGGATCTGCCTAATGCCTTCACTTAGTACAAATCACTGTCTGTTTCTAATATCAGCCTTTGCACACTTTATCTCAATATCTTCTGCTACGAATTCCAATCAAATCTGCAAGTTTTTTACGCTTATCTATTATTAAATTTTTCCGAAAATTTGTTTTGCAGGAAAAAAAAATCAGATTTTTACAATTTTTTCAGATTTTTCATCTGATTTTCATGATTTTTTCAGATTTTTCACCCGAAAACTCTGATTTTTGCCCAAAAACTTTGTGGTATTGCACGAAACCCAGCGCACATCAAAAAATCATTGGGGCTTCTCCCATTGACTTATATGCAACCTCGACAGGTCTGAGATGCCGGATTTTCTGTTTCTGACTTTTCCATCCTCAGGGTTTAATAAATTCCGGTTTAATAAAGTCAGATTTTATAAAAAAAAAATCACAATTTTTTCATGATTTTTACATTCAGAGTTTAGTAAATAACCCCCTTAGGGGGTTATTTATCAAAATCCAAATATTTCTGATTATTTGATTTAAAAAAACTGACCAAACTAGAATACATGACAGGACCTACCTTATTTATTATTAAAAAAGCTTGATATAATCAGATCGGGGGGAAAAATTCAATAATATTGAGCGAAAACATGAATCATATGATTCTTTAGTTTTTTTCCCCAAATTGCTCAATTTTTTTATGGCTTTTTCCGGATTTTTGCCCGAAAAGCCTAAAATAATTCCAGCGAGGACCACTGAAACTTCCAAATAGGATAGGGACTTCTCCCATTGATATATACCACCTCGGCAGTTCTGAGATGCCGGATTTTCGGATTCTGACTTTTTGTTGCCTTGGGGTATAACAAATCTTGAAAAACTTTAATTTTTTTATTATATAGTAAAAAACTCAAATTTTTCGAATTTTTAGCATTAGGACTTAAATAACCCCCTTACAGTCATTCTACTGGAATATACTGTATCCCTGAGTTAGTGAAGGCAAAAAACATTGGGGTTTTGCAAAGACTGTCGATGCAGCCCTGTATGTCTGATATAAAACATTTCATTTAAAATATTATTGAAATGTAGAACTTTTTAAAAAAAATAAAAACAAATACAGTACAAGTTGGTGAGCCTGATTTCTTATTGAAAAGCACAGTCAACCTGTAATAAGATCTGTTTTTGAATAATGAGCTATGTAATCTAGCCTTTTAAATAATTTCATTTTTTTAATCTAAAAATGGAACCGTAGTCCTCAACATAAAAAAATAAACCCAACCAATGAGTAAAATGCCCCATGAGAAGGGACTGATTATTCAGCCAATCACAGACCAGTTTTATACCCACCTTTTTGTCTTTGAACAATATAAAGAGCTTAGCTATACAATCAGCAGCTCTGCCAAAATCAGTTGAATTTCTAGACTTGCAGGATCTTTTCACTCAAGTAATACTCCCTTTTTGTATTTAATGTGTTGGACGGTGGTGGGCTAGGCAGCAGGTAGACTCATTAAGGCCACTCTTTAGCAACCCAGACAACAAGACTTACTGAAAAAGTCTGCAAATATTCTTTAGAAGAGGCTGGTCATACAAAGTACAATAACTGCAGTCTCTAAAGTGTTCCGTTGTAGAGTATGCCAGTCTTCTGCCCTTCATTGTAGCACTGGGTATATAGGGAAGGCTCTTCAGTGCACCTTCCTCTCTCATTGGCTACCCCATGTTTTGCTATTTTGACTGTTGCTAGTATGGAAGCAGCTCACTGGCTTGAGTAATGTGTTGTAAGAGCATCTCATACACCATTAGTTGTCCAATACATTAACATTTATTTTTGGTTTTACCTTTCAGCATGATGGGAAGCCCTACTGTCACAAGCCATGTTATGCTGCTTTATATGGACCTCAAGGTACGGACTTGCTTTCAATGTGCAGTAATGTTTCTGAAGTGAAGAGCGAGTGAGGCCCTTTGACTAAACCAAGATTGATCTGTTGTTAATTTCTTTTGACCCACAAAGCCTTGTGTCTGCAGTGCTACTTGGCACATGAATATCCGCATGCTTGTTACTTAAAACTATTTGATAAACCGCCCTTAGCACTGGGTAATATCTTTCTAAAGGCAAGTCTACTGTATCTCTCTGTACGGCTTAGTCTTGGAGTATAAATTGTTTTTTTTTTTCAAGCCGGTTCCATGCCTTTTTCACATTGCATTTTCCCTACTGACATTAACCCATGCTCATGCTGACTTACACAGTCCATGCTAGTCTACTATGCTGCATATGGCTGCAAGACAAATATATAATGTCTTAATAAACCCCCTAACTTAACAGTCTGTAAGATCAATTCATTTAAAATGAAAATGCAGGTTGGGGTCCTAATTCTCAATCTTAGTGGTGTTTCCAGTCCAGTGTGTAGAAATATCTCATTATGTTTTAGGATAAACTTTCACAGACTGAGAGTTTCACTTTTGTTTCTCTAAGGAGTAAATATTGGAGGAGCGGGATCTTATATCTATGATAGAAAACCAAGTGAAGACAAACCCACTTCTCCTACTGAGGTGCAGCCAAAGCCAGAAGAGAGGAAAGTTAGTGCTCCGGCACCCACCAGGAGTCTCAGCAAAGGTGAGTCAATATTGTTTGGTGAAGCCCTTGAAGAATGCATCCATCAGGTACATTGCGTAGAGTGGATGAGTGGATAAGATATTCTAGGCCAATGTGTCCTATTGGACCTACTAAGCTTATAACAGGTTATTTTTCTATGTCAGCTCAACAGTTTGGGAACCACTTGGTAGAGAGAACAGCAAGATGTAGGCACTTCCTATTCAGAGATTCAAAGCTATAAGTCATTTAGCAAAGTGAGGTTCCACAGTAAAGCAAAGGAAAAGGGATCTATTTATGTAGAGCTTTCTTCTGAATGGACGTCAGGAAAGCTTATTCAGAGCCCCACAAAAAACAATATATTTTTGTGCAGTATTTGTCATCAGTTAATAGAGCACTGGGAACCCCCTTACCTCCTGAACCCCCTAGCAGTTGTAGGGTCTGCTTCCTCAATAGTTACACCCCTGGGCACAGGTTAAGTCTTGCCAAAACATATCAAAATTGACCTGTATCTTCCCCAAAACAGCATGTTCTGTACAATTATAACCTTACATAGAAGGAGCCGGTTGGGAATGAAGAACATAGCAGTATTGTAGATTCTGCACAGAAACAGGTGGCGTATGCATAGAAATAATTGGATTAGAATGGACCAACCTGAATGAGAAATATAAACTGAGGTTTGAGCAATTCCAGCTGGAAGAATTAAGTCACATTTAATGAAATGCTGTCAGATTCTGCTATTTTTATACCCTTCTCCCTTTCCAGATTTCTCAGTTGAAATGGAATAAAAAAACGTTCGCAGCCTATTAATGTAGAACTATAGTATCTCAGTGCAGGAGATTTCCATGGGCCCATGAAACCAATGGGACGATTTATTACTGCGGCCCAAGCCAACATCAATACAGAAATTATTTTAAAGGTGTTTGCTGTTAATCTACCATTTTAAAATGATATTGCACAGGGTTTCCTATGGAACAGTTAAAGCTTTAACATTAAGTTCATTGTTTAAAAATTGCGACTTGATTTTTTTTAAACAATGCGTTTATTGGAGGGGTGGGATATGTCTAAATAACTGATAATCCTTTTGGGCATATTGCTCGTTAGTGATACGGCTGTAACATTTATAAAGGGATCAGGGGGATTGTGTACAATTCTTGCCTTCCAGCATGTGAATAGTACAGCTATGGGATCTGTCATCCAGAACCTGGGGTTTTCCAGATAATGGATCTTTCCGTAATATGGATCTTCATACCGTTAGGGTGAGGGCACACGCTCAGATTCAGGGAGATTAATTGCCCAGCGATAAATCCCCTCTTCTTCAGGGCGACTAATCTCCCTGAACTGCCTCCCGTCGGCAAGAATGTAAAGCGGGGGATGCAGTTCGGGGAGATTAGTCGCCCCCGATGAAGAGGAAATTTGTCGTTGGGTGACTAATCTCCACGAATCTGAGCGTCTGCCCTGATCCTTAGTCTGCTAGAAAATCATGTAAACATTATGGGGCTGATTCACTAAATTCGAGTGAAGAATTCGAAGTAAAAAAACTTCGAATTTCGAAGTATTTTTTGGGCTACTTTGACCATCGAATGGGCTACTTCGACCTTTGACTACGGCTACGACTACGAATCAATGGATTTGAACGAAAAATCATTTGACTATTCGTCCATTCGATAGTCGAAAGTACCGTCTCTTTAAAAAAAACTTCGACCCCCTACTTCGGCAGCTAAAAGCTACCGAAGTCAATGTTAGCCTATGGGGAAGGTCCCCATAGGCTTGCCTAACTTTTTTTGATCGAAGGATATTCCTTCGATCGTTGGATTTAAATCCTTCGAATTGTTCGATTCGAAGGATTTAATCGTTCGTTCGAAGGAATAATCCTTCGATCGTACGATCGTAGCATTTGCGCTAAATCCTTTCGACTTCGATATTCGAAGTCGAAGGATTTCAATTCCTAGTCGAATATCGAGGGTTAATTAACCCTCGATATTCGACCCTTAATGAATCAGCCCCAAAATAAACCCAATAGGCTGGTTTTGCTTCCAATAAGAATTAATTATATCTTAGTTGGGATCAAGTACAAGCTACTGTTTTATTATTACAGAGAAAAAGGAAATCGTTTTTAAAAATTTGGATTATTTGGTTATAATGGACCTTGAGGGAGACGGCCTTTCCGTAATTCTGAGCTTTCTGGACAATGGGTGTCTGGATAACAGATCCCATATCTGTATAAGCTTTGTTATACTGTAACTGGAACATATTTATGCAGAATTCAGGGCTTTTAATCTAAACTTCAACGAAATGTAGTAAAATACAAACAATATGGCTGATATTTTTACATACTGAATTTAATGAACTAGTCCAGAGGTCCAGCAGACCTATAACAGTAATGATCCAGCCCTGCAAATTTATCTACAGAAGCTCAGCATCATGGATCTTTTAAGGTGATCTTCTGTGTGTCATTGGCACTGCACATGCTCAGTGTGTTATGGGCTGCTGTTGAAAAGCTAAGCGTAGGGGCACATCGGCCATCGGAACAATATTTACTCAGCCACCGTGTAATGTGAATGAGAATTAATAAGTTAACAGCCTTGTTTCCTGAATGTTATCAGATACATGGGCAACTGACAGCTGCACAGAGTTGAAAAAGCAGAAAAAGAAGATAAGGGATCTACTGGGGGACAAAGAGCATCTTAACTGTGTAGCCACACTCCTGTACATGCAGAACTAGCTCTGTATAGTGATGAGCAAATTTGTGGCGTTTCGCTTAGTTTTAAAATTTGCGAATTTCCTGCGAAATTCGCGAAATGGTGAAAAATTTGCGAAATCGCGACGGCTTCTTAGTTTTTGTGAATTTTCGCGTCAGTTTTGCGAATTTATTCGCCGGCGGCAAATCTTGGGAATTGCCGCAAATTCACGCCTGGCGAATAAATTCGCCCATCACTAGCTCTGTACTCAGTAATTGCCATTCGAAAATAAAAAGTAACCCTCAGGCAAATCTCTGCAGCAGTTATCATAATAAAATCGACACATCTGGAATAAATTGCACCCGTCTTTCCTAAAGCCTAAACCATTTCAGTAGTGCCCTCTACTGACCACTATCTGTAATAAAACTTACTGCACAGAAGGCTTAAAACCATTCTGTCTGAGCTGGACTATATATATATATATATATAGTGAATATGTATATATAAATGTACACCCCAATCCTGTCAGACTCTCTGGTCTTAATTCAAATCCGCAGAAATATGTACCATTGGCTGCCGTCGATTGCTAAAAACATGAAAGATTTGAGGTTTTTTTTACTATAAATTAGAATTTTTAGTGGAAATAAAGAGATTATATCCCTATGCTGCAAAAGGTCAGAATCCGAAAATCCTCTATCTCAGATCTGCCGAGGTTATATACAGTATAAGTCAATGGGAGAGGTCCCTATCCTATCTGGAAGTTTCTGCGTTAGAATTAGCCCAAAAATCCTTTCGGGCAAGAATCCTAAAAATCCGAGCTTTTTGAGAAAAAAACATGTGATTCAGGAAAAAACTCAGAAAAAATCATATGATTCAGGTTTTTGCTCGAGTTTTCCCCAGATCCGATTAAATTGTGCTTTTTTTTATATATAATAAATAAGGTCAAATCGTGGATTCTAGTTTGGTCTAACTTTTTTATTTTAAAAACTGAGAAAAAAAAAAAATAGAATTTTGAGAAATAACCCCCTAACCGTGTGCAGGTCTATCTGGCCATCTGCCTCCTGCTATAAATTCATCTGTTCCCCCTCTGTCCCCCCCCACAGGCGCAGAGGGGTCCCCACCTACGGTCACAACTGGTAAGATACCCTTGTAATACCTTTTCCCAACTAATCATTTTTTAAATTCCCAAAGATTAAAAATGGTAATAGTTTGAGCACACAACACGGTTTTGGGTGCCACTCATTAACCACACTAACAGAACTGAACTAATCCATTTATTCATTTATCCTGTATTTATACATAGATAATCATTTATTAGCTTGATAACTTTTTAGTGAGTTTTAGGGAGCTTTGGGGTGAGGTGCAGAGACTTGGAGACTTTCTGAATGACTATTGGAGTATCGTGTACCCCTTAGCACTTAGATTGTAAGCTCTACAGGGCAGGGACTGCCTTCTTCTTTTCCTTTTAGTACTTTAGTTCTTATTTTACTTGAATATATATAAATTCGGTATTTATCTTTAGCTCATTAGGGATTTATATTAGAAGTGCAGAGAGAATGACTCCAGGGCAGAGGCTGGCACATCCGTATGATGCCTGAAGTTTTTTCTGTTCTTTCAGTGGAATATGGGTAACTGCTGAATGGAAACAATGGGACTTTATTGCCGGGGTTGAGTATATCGTCTGACAAGAATTTTCTTCTGTTTCAGCTTCCAGCATTACAACCTTCACCGGAGAACCCAACTTGTGCCCTCGTTGTGGAAAGAAAGTATACTTCGGTAAGAAGACACTTAAGGTGGCCATACACGGGCCGATAAAAGCTGCCGACAGACCGTGTCGGCAGCTTATTGGCCCGTGTTTGGGGGCCCCCAACGGGCTTCCCCGATCGAGATCTGGCCGAAAGTCGGCCAGATCTCGATCGGATGGGGTTAAAAATCCAGTCGGATCGCGGCCGCATCTGTTCGTTGATGCGGTCCCGCGATCCGACCGCCCGTTTGTGAAAGCTAGGATCTGCCCGATATTGCCCACCTCAAGGTGGGCATATCGGAGGGAGATCCGTTCGTTTGGCGACATCGCCAAACGAGCGGATCTATCCATGTATGGCCACCTTTACACTTTTAGATTAGCAGTACATTTCCAGAGGCTATACTGTAATATTATGCCATGGATCAGTAACAATATGGTGTTTAGAGGGATCATTTAGTAAAGCTGCCTATAGATGCCCAGGTTTGGTTCAATTTTGAAATCTGACATGGGGCTAGACATATTGTCAGTTTCCCAGGTGCCCCCAGTCATGTGACACAATGGAATAAAGGCAGCGCACTCCTGGGTTTCAAAAATTGATCGCTTGTCTCCAGGTTGGTTAAAAAAATGTTATACTTTATTTAAACATAGTATCAATCTAGTAAACATAGCGTCTGAGGTCTGACGCGTTTCGTGATACAACACTTCCTCAGAGACCTCATTTCCTGTTATGACACAATAGATTTAAATACCCCCAACACAACTGTGTATTAATTAATTAATCACACAATTTCATGTTACATAATTACAGGTAAATACACATCTGTTAAAAAATCACGTCAGTGATGTGCTTATTTTTCAATTTTTGTCTTGGAGACGAATTTTGGTTGCATAAAAACCATGTGTAAAATATAACCTTCTGTAGGCTGACAGTCCACATAGGGGGATGCCAAATAGCCAAACATAGTCCTTATTTGACATCTCCAGGAACTTTTTTCATGCTTGTGCTGCTCCCAAACTCTTCTTACATTTGAATGTGGCTCATGTTTAAAAAAGGTTAGGGACCCCTGCTTTAAAGTTATACTTATTCCAAAATGTATCTAGTGTAAGTAATTCTAAAACAACTGGATTTGCTGAGTAATCAATGAAGACGTTTCACTACTCATCCGAGCAGCTTCTTCAGTTCAACTGACTGGTGTGGGAAGTCCTCGGCATATAAACTCTTCCACTAATCCAATCACAACTGAATCTGAAAATCTGAAAATCACAGAGGTGTGATTCTGTGGGGTTACTGTGATAGGATTATCATGGTTGAGTTTCAGATGTCACCTCTCTGAAGAGTTACAATGGTCCATTGTGATTGGATTAGTCTAGTTGTTTTAGACTTATACTAGATATACCATGGCCTGGATGAATGAAACTCTTCATTGTCTTATTTCAAAATTGGCACCTACATTACTTGTTAATACCCTACACATTACTGGAACTGGGTGGCCCCCTGATTTCACCCATAACGACCAATCACCAATGAGCTTGTATTGTATTATGTAGGTAGTTGGTAGAATAATGAGAACTTACATATGATTGGATGCTTCTGATTGCAAAGATACTGGGCCCCTTATGTGTTTCACCTTGTGTCTTCATCATGGGGCCAAACCTTGTTCCATGTGCACAGGGTACTAACAAACCATGGCTATAATATTGTATAAATCACTGCGCCTATACTATACATACAGTTAAATGCCCATTTAATCACCACTGAGCAATAATCTTTTCATATTCGCAGCTGAGAAAGTAACTTCCCTTGGCAAAGACTGGCATCGGCCTTGCCTACGGTGTGAGCGCTGCTCGAAGACTCTTACTCCTGGAAGTCATGCTGAGGTAGGAACCATATATATTACAACCCTTTCTTGGCAGCAATACCTTATTCCAGTCAGAACAATGTTACATTCCAAACCGCTCCCTCGGCTGGGCCCTCTCATGTTAGGATAGGAAAGGTTATAAGATGCTCAACTGTAACGCACAACATTTAACTAATCGTGCCAGTGAATCATAAATAAAACAATGATAAACTGAACAGTAGCAATGTGACTGCAACTAATGGCAAGGCAATATAAGAGTTAGTGATATAGCAAAGGGTACACAGTTTAATTAGGCTTCAGCACCAATACTCTTAAGAGACAGACCTTGTCAATGTTAATGAAAATTTGCCAGAAATCTCATCTAAATGGACTTCGCTAATCAGGGCCGCACCCGCCATGAGGCAAGATGAGAACCTTTCCTCAAGTGGCATCGAGCGGCCAGTTACAATGGACAGCCAAAAGCCTCCTCCTAATTATCCTAATAAATAATCCTAATTTTAAGAGATTAATTTCTGGTTTTCAACCTGGAAATTCAGCTCTGCTATTGCAGAGAGCGATATTGTGCTCAATGCACTAGCGATGCTGCTCCCCTTTGACCCACCCAACGCTGATTTTTAAGCGCGGAGCGGGAGAGAAAGCCAGCACCCCCAAAATTGGCCCTGTCGCTAATTCTTAATCAATTTTGTATCTAACCATTTGAGGGGCATGCCACATTTGTTTTAGGGTGGACTCGTACAGTCTAGAACATTAGAGGATCTCTTTTGTCTTTATTTTGCTTCCTTGGATACTTTTAATAATAAGTGGCCACTTCAAGCATTTGCACCAACATCTCTAATAAAGACATATATTTATATATGACCTTTATGTACCCGCCCTATTCAAATTGACCAACCGTAAGTGTATTAACGAAGTTTCGCTAGGTAGAAATGGATGTTAGCGAAAGTTCGCTATGAAATGCTTGTGCTGACAGCTTTGATGTATTAGCATACGCACTGCGAGTTATCATCTGATTTGCCGAATTTCACCCAAAAAGTACCAAGAAAAACCGTGTTATGCCTCATCCATTTTCCACTAGGTGGTGCTATGCAGACATACTGTAAGTGCCATTATAAATGGGGTTTTGATAAATCTATCTATTACTAATCAGTTATCCTTTAGACAGCATTATAAACACATATTTCATAACTGCTCTGTGGGCAGGGAATTAGCAGACAGGTAATATTAGGTATGGATGAATAGGTGCACATTTGAGCGGTCACCCCTTTCATTAAAACATGAGCTGCTCCAATTATCTTCCCTGTTACATTCTTTATAGCGGCCTGTGAAGTCTTGCAGAACTAACCGGAGTCAGACGCCTATCATTACTCATTACTCATTTATGCTTTCCTCAATCAGGATTTATTTTCGCTTTATTTCATCATATCCCTTCATGTTGCACAACTGCAATAAAAAAGGTTTTTCCTAGAACCCCTTTTGGAATATTTGCTTCATTAGCGATGAGTGGGAGATGCCCTATGGGCTTTGCTTGATGCAAATGTTATGTATAGCAAAAGTTCCAGCTGTTTGTGACCCCAACGCATTTTTATTTTTTATTGACAATGTTACTTAAACATTAGAGCAAATATGCAGAGACGGAATAGTCTGTGTACAAGACAAACTATTCCTCCAAACTTCCATAAAGTGTACATTCTGTACCATATGGATCATTGTTCCCCCGGATCACTTCCCATTGACTTGTTTAGCCAGCTTCTACCCCCATGTGTGCAATTTCTCAGTCATTTGTCCCGTTATCAGTAAAGTAATCCTATATAATATACCAACCCACACACTGTTAATTATATTTATATGGAATGTGTCTCAAAGTCTAAAGGCCAAAATATCACCCTTGCTTTATATCGTTTTCATCATTAGGAATCATATGGACATTTCAGCCTGTTGATGGGGAGGATCTACTTTGACTTTACTTTCAAATTAAACATATTAAGCCTGATTTTCCAGCATCGGGGCAGTGTACAGAGTGCAAAAAATGGGCACAAAAAACAATGCAGTTTGCACCCTGCCCCACGCTTAGCATACATAGGAGCAAGCTTCTCTCCTGTGAATTACTTTCACCTGTGTTTTGCAGCTCTGTATTCATAGGGGGCAAATTCACTAAGATGCAAAGTTGCGCCAGGCGCAACTTTGCCGCACTTCGCCAAACTTCGCCAGGCGTATTTTCGCCAGCGCTCTGCAAATTCACTAAAATCCGAAGTTGCGCACAGGGGTAGCGTATGTTTTCGAAGTTGCGCTAGCGTTAATTCACCAAGCGAAGCGAAGTTTCGCTAGCGATGGTTCATTTGCATACGGCGCGAAATTCAAATTTCAATGGAGGAACACGAATCACCACTTCAAATGCCTAGAAAACCTTCAAATCAGCAAATAACAATGTTATTTTGCCCTACACATGTGCCCACTGTCTAGGTAAGTTGCCATGAGTCAGGAAATGTAGGTGGGAAGGAGGGGAGCCCCAAAAATATTTTCGATCTTTTTCAGCCTATCACCCATCATGTAGAAAACACGCCAGCGTTTTTTGGGACTTAGAAAAAATGTTGACTTTTTTTGAAACAATCCCTATCTACTCTATTGCGCTTCGCCAGGTCTGAGGTGGCGAAGGAAGTCTAGCGTAAAAGGTAGCGTTCAGTACACTGCGCAAGTTAGTGAATTTGCGTAGTTACATCGCTAGCGAAAATTCGCCTGGTGTAAGTGTGCGAAGTAACACTAGCGAATTTACGCCAGCGTTCATTAGTGAATTTGCGCAGTAGCGAAAAATGCCAAACACTAGCGAATTAACGCTAGCGTTCGGCGCTTCGGCGCTTAGTGGATTTGCGCCATAAGGTGTGAGCTGGGGGTGCAATGTTGGCTTCCCTTTGGATATGCACTATTACATGTTATTCAGCACCAGTTGGGAAGACACAGCAGGGTCCTGCACTTACCAACTGCCTATAGTGGGCATTCAGTTCCAGGGCCGGATTTACATAGCGGGCGCCCCTAGGCCCACTGCCGTTCGTCGCCCCTGTCCCCTTCCCTTTATTGGTGCAAATCTTCACGGAGATTGTATCTCCTGCGCATCCCCAGTGTTTTTGAACCAATGTGGGTATGGTTGGGCAGCATGCCACCCCCCTAAAATCCTGCCGCCCTAGGCCCGGGCCTAGGTGGCCTTTCCACAAATCCGGGCCTGTTCAGTTCAGGGCTGCCTTGTACCTTTAGCACTGCCTTTGTTGCCTTGCAATGGATCCAGAGCAAAGTGCAGGCTGCACAAATCCATAGACACAAGCTCTGTGGACAGGAAATTTTGTTTCCTTAAGGCAGCAGCACTTGCTCCCATGACATGAGTAAATTATGCCAATTTCATGGACAGGGAGTCATCTCCACATTCATCTTTATTCATATCAGTGGAAGCAGCCAACAACAAAGTGCCCACTCTTGGATCAGAAAACAAATAAAAAATGATTGCATGTTGAGTTGCTTCATAATCACCTATATGGGAGTAAAAGTTGCACCCAAGCAGCGAATATTCTGTTATTCCAAAACAGTGCATAAACTGTGGCCACAAGATGAGGCAGGATTAAACTATATAAGTTCTCACTTAGCTGAATAGAGTGCAACACAGGCGTCGATACAATCAGGATAAATTAGGGTTACCATCTTACCCCTTTAAAGTAGGAAACTCATGGAATACACATGCTGCAGGCTGGATGCATGGATCAAGGATTAGCTTGTAGTCATACATACAGCTTGCAGCATGTGTATTCAATAAGTGTCCTACTTTAAAGGGGCATAATGGTAACCCTACTCACAACATGGAAAATGATGCACACAGCCCTAAAGCGCACCCTGCCAGGTGGGATCCAGGAGCAGAGCCCTCAGCACATTGTACTCTCCCTTTTATATTTCTAATAACTGCCACCCACTGGGCAAACAATGAACCAGATTTACTACTAACCCCAGGACAAGGGAAATGGATGCCTAGAGTGAAACAGAGGATCACCTTAGGTTTCCAAAACCGAATGGGGAAATACCTGGGTAAAATACACTTAACCCTCAAAACCATATTTTATTATGGGTAGTTCCTATCCTTGCTGCAAATCCTAGCTAAATGAAGAGTTATGACACCATTATACTGGAAATGCCACACATTTATACAACTGCCCCTAGGCCTTGTGCTATAGTTTAGATTATAAGAATCACTATAAAGAATAGTCAGGACCTCACAGTTTGGATCTGATTTCAGAAGTTACCTAGGCTTTCAGTAACTTATCCACTGTCATGCACAAGCTATAGGGAATGAGCCCAAGAGATTCTGCCCATGTACAGAAGGATATGCACAGAATGAGAACTTTAGTCCTAGGGTTGGTTTAAAGGAAGGGCAGAGAGGACACATACTGTACCTGGGGCCCCAAGTAAAAGAGAGGGTTGAGTGTTCATTTTATTTTCCCTTTAAACTGAAATATTAAACCATACTCATTATCTGACATGATCTCATCCATTAAAGGAGAAGGAACGCTACCAAGGCAGTTTATTAAGAGATTAGGCACAACAATGCAAACTAGAACACCATTTTTATTCTTTAGAGGTCTTTTCCATTCCTGAATAAAATGCTCTAGACACGGTCTATGTTTGTTTAGGATAGCAGCTGCCATATTACCTTGCTGTGACTTCACTTCCTGACTGAGTCTCTCCCTGGTCACTCATAGCTCTGAGCTCAGATTACAGTAGGGAGGGGAAGAGGAGCAAACTGAGCATGCTCAAGCCCTAGCCCTGGAGGTTTAAGTTGAAAACAGGAAGTCTGATACAGAAGCCCATGAGTACACAATAGAGGGAAAGAAATGCTGTGTTTCTTTTGACAGAGGACTCAGAGCAGCATTACTTACTTACTCCTGGCCCATCCTCTTTTCAGTTCTGCCATGAAGCTCAGACACACCCACTGACCCCTAAACCCCTCCTCTTTTAAACAGACAACCACAGACAATTGGGTATACAAGTCTGGAATTCCCATGGACAGCAATACGATTTCACATAATAAAACCCCACCTATACCACCTGGCCGCATGTCAGTAGTTGAATAATGTGCAGTGATTAGGGATGGGCGAATCTGTGGCGTTTCACAAATTTTTGCGCCGGTTTCGCGAATTCGCGCCTGGCGAATAAATTCACCCATGACTAGGAGTGGTTTCTTTTAAAACTTGTATTTATTTTTGCCTGCCGTACAGCAGGTGCTGTAACTTTTATTAAGCACCATAAAGAGGGGAGCCAAAGAAGGAGCAGCAGGTTCCCATTAAAACGCCTGTATTTTTATGGAGAATGAACATTTTGTTCACTAAAAATGTCAAATCTGCCTCATTAAATACAGCTCTGCAGTGCCACTTGGGACTCAGTCTGATAAGGCTGGAAAGGCTGGGGTTATAATGTCCGTAACATTAGCAGGGCTGGTACAAAGCAATTCTGGGAGTTCTCCACCTTGGCAACTTGGTGTTTTATGAACTCACATAAGATGTTACTAGCAATATGGGTTTTAATGGAGGAGACCACTTGTGCCTTAATCTCCCAGCAGCTGCTCTTCCAGGGGAAATGGAACCTGACGATTTTATGTGGTTGGATTATATAAAGTTTCAGACAGCGCCTGTGAATAAAACATATGGTTAATGCTTGTCGCCATATCAAATCGCCGGCTCTCATACTGCATTTAAAGATAGAGAATCAGGGGGGAATCGGGCAATGGAAAACATATATTTCCTACGTGCAAATAATTTTTCCTTTGCACATAGTTCCAAATCATTCTTATTTTTGTGAATCTGTATTCAGTTTGTGTCTTGGATTAACGGGAACTGAAGAATTCTGAAGGCGGAATTGAATAGCGAGAGCAACGTTTGTTCCAGGTCTGGTATCCAGTCAGATATTTTATTTTTAATGCTGCATTCTGATTGGTTGCAAGATCTTATTATAAAGTAAAGCTGGCCATACATAGACCAATAAACCTGCTGATTTGGATCATCCAGACCAATTCAGCAGTTTATTGTCCAGAATATGGGACCCTCAGGAGGGCCTGTCTGACTTATATATGCCTGAAAATCAGTTAGATAGCCATTGGGCATGGTCTAAAATCCCATTGGGTGTGGACCAAATTGGAATATTGATGCAGTCCTCACCTGACAGGTCTCCATAGGCCCACTGTATGAGCAGCCCTTGTGGATGTCCAAATCAGGCAAAGATCTGCTCACTTGCAAGCTTGCCAAATGATTGGGATCTTACCCTGTATCTCACCATGTATGGCAAAGCTTAAGCATCTACGGTAAGTCAACTGAAGAATTCAGAATCCTTAAAATGCCGTTATCAAGGCTACACCTGCTGTGCAGACCAAACTATAAGTCACTGGTTAGCAAGGCATGGACTCTTTCCTGTTTTAAATTTAATAATATGACATACTAAGGCTTGTTTACAAACGGTGAACGTGCTTGAGTGGACACGATATTTAGCACCCACTCAGCCTGCTGTGATGCTTGGGCCCATAGGAACCATGGAATTATCACTATTTGGCTTTCCTTAGTGGGTTGCATCCATGTATGTATCTGACTTGCAGCAGGTGAATCAGTCTGTAATGTTGTGATTTGGGATGCACAGAATCCAGGATTCGGTTTGGGATTCGGACAGGATTCGGCCTTTCTCCAGCAGCATTCGGCCCGGCCGAACCAAATCCGAATCCTAATTTGAATATGCAAATTACGGGTGGGGAGGCGTGATTTTTTGTTTCAAAACAAGGAAGTAAAAATGTTTTCCCCTTCCCACCCCTTTCACAAAGGATTCGGGGGTTCGGCCGAAGTTGGGAGCTCTACCTATGGTAGCTTGCTTCTCAAGGCAACATATGGTTCATACTGTAGCACAACTTCACCCTAATAAGACAGCATGTTAATAAATGTGTTACTTTGGTTTTCTACAAGCACTCGTTACTCATTTCTGCTCTTTCTATGTCTTCTGACCAACAGCATGATGGACAACCCTACTGCCACAAGCCTTGCTATGCTATCCTTTTTGGACCAAAAGGTTAGTTTTTGTTTATAACCACTACAGGAATCATCACTTTAGTGCAGTTGATTATATATTTAAAGTGTGTGCTGAATCTAGAAGCTGCTTACGTCACTAGTTCAGTGTATGTTGGAATGTATAGTTAATCCAGCACTTTGCAAGGTCACAGGTCTCTCCCACTAATAGCTGTTTACTTTTGACATTATTTGTATTCCAAATATAGATCAGGCTACAAGCCCCAAACACTTAACCCTATATGCATTGTGCTTATATACGAGAGATTAGACCTCAAAAGGCTTAAAGGAACAGTAACACTAAAAAATGGAAGTGTTTTAAAGTAATGGAAATATCATGTGGTGTTGCCCTGCACTGATAAAAAAGATCTGTTTGCTTCAGAAACACAACTATAGTTCATATAAACAAGCTGCTGTGGAGCAATGGCGGAAATTGAAAAACGGCTAAATGGCACAGGTTGACTAATGGATAACAGATAACACCATAAGACAGACAGAGCTTATCTGCTATCTGCTGTGTAACTTGAGCTTTTTCTCCTTTGAATGGCTGCCCCCATTGCTACACAGCAGCTTATTGATATAAACAATAGTAGTGCTTGTTAAGCAAACACCACAGTTTTACCAGTGCAGGGCAACACTGCATTATATTTTCATTAATTTAAAACACTTTTATTTTTTGACGTTACTGTTCCTTTAAAGGGTCACTGTTCATTATATCCCATTTTAGCTGTGCCTATTGAAAGTATCATCAATTTATTCATTATTTTAGATTTCCTTTATTGCCCCAACTTTTGTGAAAGTATTACTCAGCTTGCCATTTTAGCAGCAGGCTAGCCACAGGAATATATAACAGGAATATATATAGTATTATATATAGTATTTTTATTATTCCTTTACAGAAAGCCAGAGGGGCAAACAACATGGAATAAAGTCATCTTAGGTGTTTTCACAGACAGAGGGTTATTATAATGCCATGCCAGCATATGTATTTCTCTGTAGTAAGCAGAAAAAGTGGAAACGTTGTGGGTATAGTGACCCTGTAACATGCAAGGGCATATAATAACATCAGTAGGCTTTTAGGGGAATATTTATCAAAGAGTGAAGTTAATAGTGAAGTTCCGCCACTAGAGTGAAATTCCGCCACTCTCCATTCATTTCTATGGGATCTTTATAGGTGGATTTATCAAAGGGTGAACCTTCACTTTCACCCATTGATAAATACGCCTTTCAAAATCCCATGGAAATGAATGGAGAGCTGCGGAATTTCACTCTAGTGGCGGAACTTCACTCTTTGATAAATTTACCCTATAGTGACACCTTCACTTTGACCCAAAGGTCTAGAAACACAGTCCTTTTCTCTGTCAGGTTCTGTGCCAATCAGCAAAAAGCCGAAAGAAAGTTAAAAAAAAAAAAAGCCTTCCATTAGGAAATTCATTTTGTTGTACATGCTACAGTCTCATGTAGAATGGAGTCCCACCTAACTGGACTATTTTGTTCATTGCAGGGGTAAACACGGGTGGCGTCGGAAGTTACATCTACGACAAAGAGCCTGTTAACAAAGCTCAACCATAATAGAGACCCGACACCTTCTGCAGCTTTCGGATCTTTCTTCTTGTTGCTCGCGGCCTCCTCATTATTTGATAGATACAGTATTACTTAATTGTCATTTAGAGATATAGCATAGATAAATGACCTTGGTGTAGTCCGAACAAGTTCTTTTGAATGTCAGTGGCAAACTGCTGGATCTAAGGAAAGCTACAGAGTTTGGAATTAGGGGTAATATTGTCCTGTACATGATGTAAAAGCTCCAGGTTTGGGTTGTCACACTTACAGGTCACCAGCTGCTGTAGATCTACAGTACCATTCACATGACGTTCAATGGGGATGTGGGATCTTGAATTCAGTGCTGGTAAGAGCTGCACTATGACAACCCTTGCCCAGTTTGTAGCTGTATGATTGCAAATTCACATTACTCTTCATTCACATGCACATGCACGTTCATCTCATGCGTGGAAGTAGATTGCAGCAGAGGAGAACCTCAAGCAAGCTTCCCAAGCACTGCTGTTTTAAACAACACCCCCCAACTTGAGTACAGGCAGATGTCTCTTTAAGTGGATAAATGACCAGTCCCTGGCCGTATATTTCATAGGAATGACTTTCCAAGCTTGTGCTCAATAAAGGTGGGTCTGCTTTTGCTTTCTGCCAAAGAAAATTTAGACGGGCTGAACTCAGTAGTTACTATAAGTGGAGCAACCACTGCCGCAGATGATTACTATAGGAAAATTGTAGCTGCTCTCAAATAATTAAGCACATTTATGAAAATGGCAGGATCCATAACATATGGCTTTACACTTGCTTTACTTGCAAGTGTTAGGTCATTAACTGTAGAAATACGAACTTCTTGAACTCTTTAATTTTCTGCTCAAAAAGAGGAAAGGCTAATGGGGTTTCACCAGCTTCTTGCAACCAACATACAAAATTCTAGAAACTTTAGTGAGGGCCTCTGATCCTTATCATAAAAACAATGGAATTGCTTTGGATAAAATGGTTTCACAAGACTGCATTATGAAAAAATTGGGTGTATGATTATAAAATGACCTTTGCAGGTTTTGGCCTAAGACTTGTGGGCTCCTTCGCCTGGACAACATTGGCTATTGACTTGACAGCAGGGAAAGGTAGTTTTAAGCTTTTGTGTACCTTATGGTACATTTTCACTAGTTTGCATGCCACTAATACTGTATTACTAGAAGTTACAGATAAAAGATTACATGTGACATGTTCTAAAATGTTGACCTTAACTGCAGAGTGCTTAACTGGAACAACTGTGGTCTAATGTCTATGCTGGTTCAACTTTGTGTTGTTTTTAGGGAATCCACAAAACTAGAATGGATTTTACCAGAATTCCTCAGTGTTTTATTTACATATTTTCCCATTGACTCCATTGGAAGTATTCTTATATAAAATGCTCATAGTTCAGGGGTTCTTCGAGGTGTTGCTAGTGTTCCCTACAAACCTCTCCTATCAGTATTTATGACTTCTTAGCATAATATAATTCTCCAAGATGTTCCATTGCACTGAAACAGGAATGTTGTGAGTTTTTTATTGACTGAAGAATACGGATGGGCGAATTGTTTCACCTTGTTTCGCCGAAAAAATTACGCCGAAGTGCCGAACGCTAGCGCCGAAGTGCCGAACGCTAGCGTTAATTCGCTAGAGTTTGGCATTTTTCGTTACTGCGCAAATTCACTAACGAACGCTGGCCTAGTTTCGCTAGTGTTACTTCGCACCCTTACGCCAGGTGAATTTTCGCTAGCGACGTAACTACGCAAATTCACTAACTTGCGCAGTGTACTGAACGCTACCTTTTACGCTAGACTTCCTTCGCCACCTCAGACCTGGTGAAGCGCAATAGAGTAGATAGGGATTGTTTCCAAAAAAGTCAAATTTTTTTCTAAGTCCCAAAAAACGCTGGCGTGTTTTCTACATGATGGGTGATAGGCTGAAAAAGATCGAAAATATTTTTGGGGCTCCCCTCCTTCCCCCCTACATTTCCTGACTCATGGCAACTTACCTAGACAGTGGGCACATGTGTAGGGCAAAATAACATTTTTATTTGCTGATTTGAAGGTTTTCTAGGCATTTGTAGTGCTAATACGTGTTCCTCCATTGAAATTTGAATTTCGCGCCGTATGCAAATTAGCCTTCGCTAGCTTAACTTCACTTTGTATAGCGAATCAACGCTAGCGCAACTTCGCAACCTTACGCTACCCCTGTGCGCAACTTCGGATTTTAGTGAATTTGCGGAGCGCTGGCGAAATTACGCCTGTCGAAGTGCAGCAAAGTGCGGCGAAGTTGCGCATCTTAGTGAATTTGCCCCACATTGACTTGTATGGCGTAGTGCGTCAAAATAAAAAAGACGGACGTCAAGAAAATTTCGCCGCGCGGCAAAATTATTTTGACACCCATAGACTTTAATGGGAGTCTGCGACATTTTGACGGCGGCAAATTTTTGGCGAAACAAAACGGGTCAAATTTGCCCATCCCTACTGAAGAATCTGAACCATGCCAAACCCATTGTCTCAACCCAAGCTGTTGTCCAGTGGAGCATACAGTATGTTCCTTGATTCAAACACAAGGGCCATTTCTTTCCTAGTAATTACATATTGATTTTACTTGCAGTTTTGTTTCTACAAAAGTCATTTTGTACTTTGCTGTTAATGTATGAACTTACTCCATTAAACCTGGCATTTAGGGAGGACCATATGTGTGCACAAGAAGGCATGTCAGTGGCTTAGACTGATTCACTGCATTCCAGCAGAGATTAATGATCCCCAACATCTCCTCAACCACTTCTGGAAGCTCTAGTTGGATGAGCACATGTTGGGTTTAACAGGTGTTGACTTTTAGAATGAGGGACATACCACTAGTTTGCATGCGTGCCATCTTCTCCCAATCCAGATTTGTTTCCACTACAATTTGGGGCCGATTCACTAACTTCGAGTGAAGGATTCGAAGTAAAAAAACTTTGAATTTCGAAGTTTTTTTTGGGCTACTTCAACCATCGAATGGGCTACTTCGACCTTCGACTACGACTTTGAATCAAAGGATTCGAAGTAAAAATCGTTCGACTATTCGACCATTCGATAGTCGAAGTACTGTGTCTTTAAAAAAAACCTCGACCCCCTAGTTCGGCATCTAAAAACTACCAAAGTCAATGTTAGCCTATGGGGAAGGTCCCCATAGGCTTGGCTAACTTTTTTTGATCGAAGGATATTCCTCCGATCGTTGGATTAAAATCCTTCGAATCGTTCGATTCGAAAGATTTAATCGTTCGGTCGAAAGGAATAATCCTTCGATCGTAGGATCGCAGAATTTGCGCTAAATCCTTCGACTTCGATATTCGAAATTCCTAGTGGAATATCGAGGGTTAATTAACCCTCGATATTCGACCCTTAGTGAATCAGCCCCTTAATATACAGAGAACATACTACTAAGGAACACTGATAGACTATGGACTCATCCGGGGTCAGAATAAGATGTAGTTATTATTCACAAAGACATTTTTATTTTCCAAACCTATTTACCCATCCATTGTGCAATTTTCTTCCAACTTTATTTAGCATTTAATATATATACAACATATATATATATATATATATATATATATATATATATATATATATATATACAGAGTATATATGTATATGCTGTATAGAAATATGGGGACTAACCAACTAAAAATTGCGGCAGGGACGGATTATGACACTTTGACACTGATCGGCAACCTACTATGACTGCCATGGCTGTTATTTAATGACTGTTGGATTCCTGTGCTACAGTATGATTGGCACAGCGATGATTGCTGATAAACTTTCCCCGGTGATCCAGTCTTGCTGCAAATTGTTGAGTTTTAACACATGCCCATAATTAGTGCATTACGATGCCTAAAATCAAAATATGAATCCCTTGCCCCTACATCTGATGGACGTATTGTTGATCTTAAATCATTATTCTAAATGGGAGAACAACATGTGTGCAGTTCCCAAGTTGTTTTATTTCACTTGAGTATTATTGGAATGCATAATCAGGCTATGCTGGATTATATATATATATAGTCTGGTCCTACTGATGGGACCATTCAACAATAGAAAATCAATATTTACATTGCAGATTACATAATGATGCACATAAATGGCCACCAACAAAAAAAGTTTATTGATAAAGGTCTCTTTATATAGTGAATCTTGCATATTAACCTGATGTACTGGTCACTGATAAAATGAACTGTATTCATGTACGACAATGCATTGTTTTGGCTCCTGCCTGGATATGTTATAATAAACTCTAAACCAAAACCCATGTTGTTTGATGTTTTTAGACCAGTGAATCAGAAATCAGAGTCAGCAATGGACCCCGAATACAAAATTCAAATGGAATACGTTTCATCTCCAAATAGTCATGTGACAGAAGACCAATTGGTACACAAAGGCATATTTACTAAATCTGAACAATTTTCAATAAAAATGAAAAATGAAATGATGTGTGAATGAAGGACAGGTGGGTGAATGAAGGACAAGTGTATGAATGAAGGACAGGTGGGTGAATGAAGGACAGGTATATGAATGAAGGACAGGTGGGTGAATGAAGGACAGGTATATGAATGAAGGACAGGTGTATGAAAAAAGGACAGGTGTATGAATGAAGGACAGGAGTGTGAATGAAGGACAGGTTTATGAATGAAGGACAGGAGTGTGAATGAAGGACAGGTGTGTGAATGAAGGACAGGTGTATGAATGAAGGACAGGAGTGTGAATGAAGGACAGGAGTGTGAATGAAGGACAGGTGTGTGAATGAAGGACAGGAGTGTGAATGAAGGACAGGTATATGAATGAAGGACAGGTGGGTGAATGAAGGACAGGTGGGTGAATGAAGGACAGGTGGGTGAATGAAGGACAGGTATATGAATGAAGGACAGGTGGGTGAATGAAGGACAGGTATATGAATGAAGGACAGGTGTATGAAAAAAGGACAGGTGTATGAATGAAGGACAGGAGTGTGAATGAAGGACAGGTTTATGAATGAAGGACAGGAGTGTGAATGAAGGACAGGTGTGTGAATGAAGGACAGGTGTATGAATGAAGGACAGGAGTGTGAATGAAGGACAGGAGTGTGAATGAAGGACAGGTGTGTGAATGAAGGACATGTGTATGAATGAAGGACAGGAGTGTGAATGAAGGACAGGTGTGTGAATGAAGGACATGTGTATGAATGAAGAACAGGCGTGTGAATGAAGGACAGGTGTATGAATGAAGGACAGGTGTATGAATGAAGGACAGGAGTGTGAATGAAGGACAGGTATATGAATGAAGGACAGGTGGGTGAATGAAGGACAGGTATATGAATGAAGGACAGGTGGGTGAATGAAGGACAGGTATATGAATGAAGGACAGATGGGTGAATGAAGGACAGGTATAAGAATGAAGGACAGGTGTATGAAAAAAGGACAGGTGTATGAATGAAGGACAGGAGTGTGAATGAAGGACAGGTTTATGAATGAAGGACAGATGGGTGAATGAAGGACAGGTATATGAATGAAGGACAGGTGTATGAAAAAAGGACAGGTGTATGAATGAAGGACAGGAGTGTGAATGAAGGACAGGTTTATGAATGAAGGACAGGAGTGTGAATGAAGGACAGGTGTGTGAATGAAGGACAGGTGTATGAATGAAGGACAGGAGTGTGAATGAAGGACAGGAGTGTGAATGAAGGACAGGTGTGTGAATGAAGGACAGGAGTGTGAATGAAGGACAGGTGTGTGAATGAAGGACAGGTGTATGAATGAAGGACAGGAGTGTGAATGAAGGACAGGTGTGTGAATGAAGGACATGTGTATGAATGAAGAACAGGCGTGTGAATGAAGGACAGGTGTATGAATGAAGGACAGGGGTATGAATGATGGACAGGCGTGTGAATGAAGGGCAAGTGTGTGAGGCAAAATGGTGATAATTACAAACATACATGTGCCTAAACATGTGCAACTTGTGCTGCTGGATGCTGAAGCATGCACACACACAACTAAGATTGCTATTATAACAGTCCCCAAGTGTCCCCTTACACCTCTGCCTCCTCTGTCTGCTGTGCCCATTTGCACCCTAAGCCTAGCCCCGTGTCTTATTTTCCCACCCCTTTTCAGCTTCCCACTAAGGAAACTCCACTGCACCCATAGCTGTGACAGGAGCACCCGGTATCTACCAACCAACCCTTGGATAGAATGTTGCCTGACCACACCCCTGCTTCTAGTATTTACCCCTCCTTCTACTTTCTATTCTCTCCAAACTACAATTCCCATCCATTTTTCCGAGGACCCTACTTATGCCCCCAGCCACGTCCTTGTGGCTCTACCATTCAGGACGTGTGTCCTTTTTGACCGATTACAGACCTCAACTACTTCCTCGCAAAGGTTGCGATCAAATGGCTTTTGTGAACATTCGCAGTTTATACAATAAAATTTGGCAATTTTGCACTGAAATTTCAGAGCATCTGCTCACCTTTGCTTAGCGATGTAATATTCGCCAGCGAATGAGTTTACATTGGGAGCTGCGCTAAACATTCACAAAAGCACCATTTTAAATAACTCTTGCCATTTTTAATAACAACTCCCCTAGGAATTCTGGCACAACTGGCTGCCCAGCATAGGCAAGGACTAGGGGGCTCATTTATTACCCCAGGGCAGGGCAGGTACAGAGCGTAATAAGTAGGGGACTCAAGTGCTTGATTAATGAGCACTAAAGAAGTCTGCCCCCTTTATTTGTCTTATACTTGTCTCCAGGGCATTATTTAATTAGACTATTGGCAAATAGCTGCGAGACACAGACCACTCCATTGTGCTGTGCCTAAAATAGATTCAGACAATTAACCGTATTCTTCATTTTAATCTATTTGTAAAGGACAGTGATATCTTGTATGAACTATTGTTGCTGCAATTCATTTACTTGGGGCACATTAAAAAACTCTCCATAAATAAAATGTACAGTGCAGTGTATACAAGCAGCATTACATTAATAACTTATGCATGCACACAGACGTAAACATTTCAGATTTGCCATCTTTTGATTCCTATAAAACCAGGGCGCTTGAATTTTTAGAGATGATCACTAGGTGGCAGTGCCCACACACCAATTGCAACAAAAGTGCGTTTCAGCTTTCCATAGTCACAACTGGATTCCTTTTTTAAGTTAAACAGACCTATATAAGTAAGTTCCTGGCAGAAGTTGCTACATATAATTTAAAACATTACTTGTTTACTTCTTTAGTTAGTCTTTAGTTCTCCTTTAAAACCATTTTAGAAGGGACTTAGGCTAGAATCTACTTTCTAAGGTTTCTGTTGGAGGGGATCCAAACCACTAGCTTCCATTCTAATAAGTGAACTTAAAGCCTACAAATTCTCCACATTTGTGCTACTGCCTTTCTTCTCTATGTAAATAAACATTGCTACAATCCATCTACCTCAACTGGTATCGCATGAGAACATCTCCCTCTATGCTAAATAAACCTCTGTTATCTACCCAATAACCTGTAGCACCCTAATATCCAGATTAATAGATACAGACAGATCTTCAATAGAACAGTGAGTGATAGAGAGATACAAGTTTTCTACTAGTATTTTCCTAAAGGTGAAATCACTATAAATAGCTAAATGCTTCCATGCGGCAGTTTAGCAGGACATCGCTGACAAGGCTCCATAATATCCCATGTGCTAAAATAAGTCTGAAAGTGCCTTTGTTCCCCAGAGGGTTTAAGGGAAAACTGTGAACTCCGACCAACAAATACTGAATATATTGGGAGCAGAGCTGACCGGCACTCAAAACAGATCCACAGGACCAAAGGAAATCAGTTAAAATTTATTTTTTTTGCATAAAAGTTAAGATATATCAGCATCTCCATATACCCTACGCGTTTCACACCCCCAAGGGCACATAGTTATGGGCTCTGTAATTCCCTCTGACAGCACCATCTATCATTGCTGCAGGGCTTGTGATTTATAGGTTCATTCCCTATACAGGAGATTCCTCCAATCAGAATCCTTCTGCATAGGGTGCCCTCTATCACCTTCCTGGCCCCTAGAAGCATCGAGCAGCAACTTCCAGCCCGGCCCATCATATTCTGGCAGCTTTAGAAGAACCCAAATTACATACATTACATTTGCTACTTTATTATTGTGAGATAATACCTGGTGGTCCAGTGGGCCGGTGGGGATGCCCGTAGCCATTCTCCTCCTACTGCGCGTTGCTTCCTCCTCGTCTTGCGCCAATCCGTAAATGACACTTGCTCGCATGGCTTCCAGGTCTTTGTCGTGAGTGCTGCGCCTGACGTCATCGTTGTTGGAGTGAAATTCAAATATTTAAAGGGGCCATGGACAATCACTCACTGCCCAATGTAGGTCTATTGTCATAGACTAGTTCCTAGGTGCTATTTCTAGTTGTCTTGTCTATTCCTGATCTTGCCTGTCCCTGACCATTCCTAGTTCTCTGCCTGTCCTGACCCTTGCCCATTATTTGACTACTCTCTTGGATCCCTTGGTGTGTTTGACCCGGCCTGTGACCTCCACTACTCTCTTGTCTCTTGAAAAGATGCTAAAACCTGTTGATAGGCCATATATGTCATTGGGAAGTTCAAACCACTTAAGGCAATTTATCAACTTGCATGAAAAAGAGGGATTTGTGTTGTTTTTTTTTCCTGAAATATTTTCGCCAGTGTGCAGTAAAGTGGGGTGAATAATGAATTAATAATTAAACAATAATTAATTCCTTTCCACAGAAAACATGAGCCGGGGGCATGAAAGGGACACTGGGCCCTTAATTTCAACAAAAGCAAAATAAATAAAAAAAAAGGATTGCAAGGGGCAGATTTACTAAATTCGAGTGAAGGATTGGAATTAAAAAAACTTCGAATTTCGAAGTGTTTTTTGGGCTACTTCGACCATCGAATGGGCTACTTCGACCTTCGACTACGACTATCGAAGGATTCGAACTAAAAATCGTTAGACTATTCGACCATTCGATAGTCGAAGTACTGTCTCTTTAAAAAAAACTTCGACCCCCTAGTTCGGCAGATAAAAGCTACCGAACTCAATGTTAGCCAATGGGGAAGGTCCCCATAGGCTTGCCTAAGTTTTTTTCATCGAAGGATATTCCTTCGATCGTTGGATTAAAATCCTTTGAATCGTTCGATTCGAAGGATTTAATCGTTCAATCGAATGAATAATCCTTCGATCGATCGATTGAATTTTCTGCGCTAAATCCTTCGACTTCGATATTCGAAGTCGAAGGATTTAAATTCCTAGTCGAATATCGAGGGTTAATTAACCCTCGATATTCGACCCATAGTAAATCTGCCCCTAAGTGTTTTATTATAAAGCACTAAAGGCTTATGTTTTGTTTTTTACCCAAATTGTCTATGCTGTCATCAAAAGCGTTCGCTTAAATAGAAATAATACGTTCTCTAATAAGGTGCCCCTCCGCTGCGACCGCTGTCTCAGGCTTGCAGATAAGGATGAGTGCATTATACACGGGCTTTATCTTCAGACTGGTGTTTGGATGAACTGCCTTCTCACTCACACTTACTTTGATGAACCTGCAAGTTGTCATGTGAAAATAGTTTCAGTTTTACTTTTAGCTCTGTTTAGCGGAAGAAATAATAAAAAAACACAGATATTCCTTTATTAAAACAATAAGCAGAACGTTTATACAACACTGTCCCTTTGCAATCATGGGATTGGGTAGCATCAAACTTGGCTACTTCTACTGTAAGAGCTCCCTGATTTACTGATCCACCATTGGCCATACATTTTAGTGTCCTTCTCCCCTTCAGTTTTAAGATGAACTATATAGTTTTAATTTGCTTTGCTTGTATCTCATACAGTTGCTGTGGCTCCAACTGTTACTTGTGAAGCTCAGGAAGTGCAAGAATAACCCAGGCCCTATAAATCACGATACACAAAACGATGTGTCGGTGAAATATTCCAGATTATTTATTGCAGACATTGCCGTGTAGGGTGAATTGGAATTAAACTGGTTTATACAGGCCTTCCTGGCATTTTCAGAGACTTCTACATTTATTTATGGACAAAAAAACTACAAGCCAAGTCTAGCTATGTAAACTATGTAATAATATGTTTATATTGCCATTGTAATACTAACAGCAAGGGATGTATTGCTTGCTCAGATCATCATAGTTTCCCGTATTTGACGCTGATATTTATAAATACATGTAAACCACTGTCATATATTCCTTTGCAGAATGCTTAGAGCTATACTCTTCCAAAGTCAGATTATGATTTAGATATAAATATGGCACATTCATGATTTACAGTTCCAATTTTGACAGTTATTCTTTAGTATATAAATATATGTTCACTTTACTTTGTGAAGAATGGCTTATGTCCTGTAGGTGGGATGTGTTCCTGTTGATCAAGAGGTATTATGACTATTCCCTGGTCTATAATATGTAGTGATGGGCGAATTTATTCGCCAGGCGCTAATTTGCAGTGAATTTGTGCGATTCGCAGCTGGCGAATAAATTCGTGAAGCAGCCACAAAAATTCACCGGCGTCAAAAAAAAGTCGCCGGCGCCGTTTCGTGATTTTTTTGCCGTTTCGTGAATTTTGCGAATTTTTCGGCATGGCGTAGCGTAGCACAAATTGGACCATCACTAATAATATGGAATGGGAATTGGACTCCACTCAAAGTAGGGAGGTAGATGTGTTGCAGAGCCGAAACCAAAAGGAGAACCCTGAACCCTAAGGTACTGACCCTCCATAGAATTCAAACTTCTCTTTACTGATGCCTCCTGCCTCAGAAGGCTTATTGGTAATGGAGGACACCAATGAGAGCTTTAGCTAGTACCAAGCGTTAGAAGTTTAAAGGAGAATTCAACTCTAAAGGTAAAAACCCCTACCCTACATAGACCCGCCTCCCTCCTCCCCACAGCTTAAAGGGCACCTATCACAGCCAAAATCAAACACATATTAACAATCTGACAAGTACAAACTAAACACGTTTAATCAAACTACATATATCGTTTTTTGAAAAAACTGCAGGTTTTAAAAAAATCCCTTACTTTGTCAAATGGGTTCTTTCACTGAGGGAGGCCATATTGAGACTCTAACAGAGACTCTAATGTGCAAATTTCAGGAGTATGCTCAGATTGTAACACTGCTTTGAGTATTCTACCCAGAATGCCTTGTTTTAGTAAACTCCTCCACTAGAAGTATCCACTAGAAGTGCTGCCACCTGCTAACTTCCAGCAGGGGGCAGCACTACTGTACAGCAGCTAACACACAGGTTTGACTGATTTGAAAATAGCTTAGAAGGGTTGATAAGCAAACAAGGAATTTGAACTGAGCATGTGCGAGATTTCAGAGCTACAGTTGGCTGGGAAGATATAGGTAGGAGGAGCCAGTGAAATCCAAGATGGCTGCCTCAGCTAGAACTGCAGTGGAGATAGGGGAGATCTTGCAGAAGGAATAGTGAGCTGATCATTTACATTATACAAACAATTCTAACTGTTTTAAAAATTGGATTTCTTGAACTTTCACATAGTGTATTTACTTAGTAAATGATTTTGGTCATGATTGGTGCCCTTTAAGTGTTACCCTGGGCAAACGCCCCTAACGTTTTACTTACCCCTCGGTGCAGATTTAGGCATCGGAGTTCACGGGCGCCATCTTCAGCCGCTTTGGTAATCTTCAGAATAAGACTGGCGCTTCGTAAATTTTCGTGAGTTTCGGCGCATGTGCTGTTTTTGCGAAACAGAAAATGGCTCCAACTGCGCATGCACCCGCCACACCGGTCTCATTCCGAAGATTTCCCGAAGAGAAGAACCTTTACTTTATTAAATTATTGAGTTCTGGGATTGTATTACTGAGTATTGTCCTCTGGTGTAGAGTAGGGTGAATTTCATCAGAGAAGTAAGTGCCAGCTTTACAATGAAAATCTGCAGACTAATGTTTAAACGTGGCAAACATCTAAAATATTTATTTGTATTGGGTCAATGATTGCCAAGTCAGTAGATGCTCCCAATAAATATCAAGGCCACATAACGGAGTTAAAGGTAGATTTTGTTTTTTTTTTGGCTTCTGAACTTTAAATAGTTGTGGTTCTCCTCAAACACACCAGAATATATTAGATTTCAAAGAAAATACTTTTGGTTTTATTCATTTTTTGCAGAAAACCTTTTTCCATCCATGGCTGATATACATACCTCCCAACATTGTGGAAATAAAGAGGGACAAAAAAAATTGCAGCGCGTAGCTGCCCATTTTTGTGGCCACACCCCTTAATTACCATGTTCATTTTACAAAATTTGGCAGGTTATGAAAGTTTGAATATATTTCTGTGTTTTTTTCCGTTATTACAGTTTTGCTTATGAAGGTGAATTGCCCTTTAAGCTGTGAGCCTAACTTTTCCCAAGCGACCTGTTATCTTATATGTTTCATTTGCTTATCTTGAAATTGTTACAAAAGTATCTTATCTTCCTGCAGAAACATTGTTTTTTCTGCTTGTTCAGTACAGAGAAAAACTGAACTTTCTAGTACAAACGAGGGACTGCGGGTTGAGCTGTGAAAAGAGGGACTGTCCCTCTAAAAACGGGACAGTTAGGAGGCATAAATATATCATGGACATCTGCACGACTGCACCAGCCTTAACTAGAGGGTGTTTAGAGAAGTATCTTCATTTATGTGAAGTATGTGATTTTTACTTCGTTTAACTTTGTAAAGGCCAGGGTTGCCACCAGGGAAGGACAGCCATGATTAATCTAGCGGTCCAGGCCAAATTGTAGACTTGGTGGGTGGCCTGTTGGTCAACACTTTCTTTCTATTTTTTTTAAAGCAGCAATATATGGACCCATACTCAGAGATAGGCAAGCCAATATTTTTTGATTCCAATGGTTCTTAAAAGGGTCATGAGTGTCACGACCGGCACCCGATACCAGAACAAATGCCAAGCACCCTGGTCTCGGCTCGGCTTCACCAGTAGTGTGACCACCGTTGGGCTTCGGGAGGAGCCCTCAGCTTACTTGGGTGCCACCTGGACTTAACAAGGGGTGCAAGGCGAGATGTTCTGGCTGGCAAAGGGGCACGGCTGTTTAGCAGAATCTTTAGGCCGAAGGTCACAGTACAAAAGGATTAGGCAGAAGGATGGTCAGACAGGCTGGGTCGAGGCAGGCAGATATCAGAATCGTCAGGCAGGCAAGGGTCAAAACCGGGTTGTCAATCAGGGGAATAAGCAGGAAGAGTTGTCGTAGGCAGGCGAGGGTCAGGATACAGAGTTCAGAGTAGTCAGGATACAGGCAGATACGGAAAATCAAGATATAGCTTACAGGAACAGATGCACTAAGGCTCAGAAGCACCAGGAAACAAATCCTATCACGGACACCGGCTGGGAAACAGAATGGGCCTTAAATATTCAAATTTCGCGCCAAACGGGCGTCAAAAAACGTGCTGACGCTAATGCGCCGGCGTGCCTTCGCCTTTAAGAGGCGCGCTGCGCGCGCCCTAGTTTCCAAGATGGCGCCGCCACCAGCGCCGGCTTGAGGACCATGCGGCGGGCGTCCCTGACGCATAGGTAACTTCCTTACAATGAGTAATTAGTCCATGAGTAATTAGTCCATGCGTAATTAGACCATTTAGATGTATGAGGGCCAAAGTTTAGTGAAGGTGGCCCATTCCTGTAACCGAATCTCTGTCTACAAAACACATGAACTCTATAAATAATACAAAGAACAATTTGGCTTGTGTTATACATTAGCCATGCATCATGTGAACACTCATTTTATTATAAGCACCTGCCCGGAGTCATATTCCCACCATAAACCCATAGAACAGAATAACTAGTATATAATTTACAAGCTGCTTGTGTAATCACAAGAGTCTTTAGACGGATCGGTATAACAAGCCACCAAAAAGTCATTGTTTCCTTCAAACCCCTCCACTGAAACCACTGTCTTGTTTCCTATACAGAAAGGCAAATGTTGTGACAACAATGGTTTAGTTATTAACTTGGGCTCTGTTGGTGGAGCCAGACCAATGTTTTGTTGTCCAGGAAACAAGCAAACAACTGGTTACTATGTTGTCTTATCTGTGGAGGGTTTTGACTAAAGCAGATACTGAATATGTAGGTTTAGGGTCAGGCCACACTGGGCGTTTTGGGGAGATTTGGTCGCCTGACGACTAATCGCCTCGTTTTTGCGGCGACCAATCTCCCCAAATGCCTTCCCTCACTCTGTGCCAGCTAAAATGAAAAAACGCCAGTGCTAATCACACGCGGCATTTCGTTTTCCGAAGTCGCCAGAAGTTTCCAGCGACTTTGGTCGACTTCGGAAAACGAATCGCCGCATGTGATTAGGGCCGGCGTTTTTTCATTTTAGGCAGTGCAGAGTGAGGGAAGGCGTTTGGGGAGATTGGTCGCCGCAAAAACGAGGCGATTAGTCGCCAGTCGACCAAATCTCCCCAAAATGCCCCATGTGGTCTGACCCTTAAGCCGAATTATATCGGATTTCCTAAAGTAAATAGGGCATAAGTCTGCAAAAATCTTCTCTAAAAAGTTGCAGGTCTGCTACATCAAGTCAATTTCTAACTTTGTGTTAGTTTGTGTTTTTTTTTTTTGCAGTATTTTTATATTATATCATTCCTTTATTATAACAATTACATTTAATAAACAGATGTATGCATGCGTGTAAATCCTAAAATGACTTAATAAAAAGGTAGAAAAGATCAAGGATATTTGGACCTTTTTTAACTTATACAGTGGAGGTGGAGAATAGAGATTAGAGAAGTTTAATTTATTGAATAATATAGAGACCTTTCCTTTCCAGAAGTACTCAGCAAAGTTTATTATTTTCTTGGCTAGAGTGTCTATGAATTTAGAAAATCAATACTATTGGCTGCTTGCACTTCAGCATACACACATGCACACACAGCCAAGTCTGTAAAGAGGTCACAACAGTGACATCATGTATATTTGTCTACCACTCTGTCTCCATCATAGGATGCAGTATATTTAATTCTCCCAGAAGACACACTATAATTAGACTCTATCTATTTATCTTCAGGTGGGGCCCACACATGGTATGGAGGACGGTGTTACCACTCGGGTATAAGCAAACAGTATTCACTCTTGATCAAACAACCTTGGGAGCCAGTAGTTCTTTAAAACAGCCAAACCATTTATTGAACTTATGGTACACTTCTCAAAAGTCAATCACATATTTAAGGTACATGCTCAGATGGTACACTCCGCGTGCAAGTAGTGGCAGCAGGTCATTCACACAAATGTATTACTCACGGATACTGTCTAATCCTTTGCAATTGGGTCACCGTGCCTGTATTTAGTGCACAATCCCCACAGTTGGTCTCACGCTCCAATGATCTCTCTATTCCTGAGTCTAACCACTTGAGTCACTAAACTGGCGGCCTTGTCACCGCAGGGTGCTAAACCTTCACAAAACTCCTCGTTGGCGCCTTAGCTGCTCACTAACTTTCCTGAACCTATCTGTCACTCCTATAGTGACCTATTACAGTTTCTGACCTGACACTTGCTTTCTCTCTATACTTAGGTCTACCTCCACCTCAGGCCCTAACAGCAACACACCACCTCCTCCAGTGAGTGGGTGCACCAGAAAGAGACAGAACACATGGGAACTTTTTATAACCTCTGGGAACTACTCCACCTCCCTTCTGGGCAACCAAATCCCTTGGGCATAGGAAAAAATTACACTCCTACACATCGATGACTTAATTTTTACTTATAACCTACCTTATAGACTGTTCTATAATCTAATACCCAAAGATGTGATTTACAAGTTTTTGTTTATGATGGCAAATCAAGCCTCTTATAAAACTAACTTAATAAAATGGACTTTCATGAGATGTCAGTGAACATGTAAACAAATGCTTATGCTTCAAAAATGTGCTCATATTGCAATTGTGATATACAAATAAACTCAATGAATTTTATAAATTATTAGAACTTTGGAGGTCTTTTGAGCATTTAACCAAAAATAAATATAAATAAATATATATACAAGTGCTGATATACGTCAGAGGATGTTACATAGTTACATAGTTACATAGTTAAATTGGGTTGAAAAAAAGACAAAGTCCATCAAGTTCAACCCCTCCAAATGAAAACCCAGCATCCATACATACACCCCTCCCTACTTTTAATTAAATTCTATATACCCATATCTATACTAACTGTAGAGCTTAGCATCACAATAGCCTTTGATATTCTGTCTGTCCAAAAAATCATCCAAGCCATTCTTAAAGGCATTAACTGAATCAGCATCACAACATCACCCGGCAGTGCATTCCACAACCTCACTGTCCTGACTGTGAAGAACCCCCTACGTTGCTTCAAATGAAAATTCTTTTCTTCTAGTCTAAAGGGGAGGCCTCTGGTACGGTGATCCACTTTATGGGTAAAAAGTTCCCCTGCTATTTGTCTATAATGTCCTCTAATGTACTTGTAAAGTGTAATCATGTCCCCTCGCAAGCGCCTTTTTTACAGAGAAAACAACCACAACCTTGACAGTCTACCCTCATAATTTAAGTCTTCCCTCCCTCTAACCAATTTAGTTGCACTTAGTCTCTGCACTCTCTCCAGCTCATTTATATCCCTCTTAAGGACTGGAGTCCAAAACTGCACTGCATACTCCAGATGAGGCCTCACCAGGGACCTATAAAGAGGCAGAATTATGTTTTCATCCCTTGAGTTAATGCCCTTTTTCATGCAAGACAGAACTTTATTTGCTTTAGTAGCCACAGAATGACACTGCCCAGAATTAGACAACGTGTTATCTACAAAGACCCCTAGATCCTTCTCATTTAAGGAAACTCCCAACACACTGCCATTTAGTGTATAACTTGCATTTATATTATTTTTGCCAAAGTGCATAACCTGCATTTATCAACATTGAACCTCATTTTCCAGTTTGCTGCCCAGTTTTCCAGTTTAGACAAATCACTCTGCAAAGTGGCAGCATCCTGCATGGAACCTATAGTTCTGCACAATTTAGTCTCATCTGCAAAAATAGAAACAGTACTTTCAATGCCCACCTCCAGGTCATTAATAAACAAGTTGAAAAGCAAGGGACCTAGTACAGAGCCCTGCGGTACTCCACTAACAACATTGGTCCAATTAGAAAATGTTCCATTTACCACCACTCTTTGTAGTCTATCTTTTAGCCAGTTCTCTATCCAGGTACAAATACTATGTTCCAGGCCAACATTCCTTAATTTAACCAGTAACCTTTTGTGTGGCACTGTATCAAATGCTTTAGCAAAGTCTAAGTAAATCACATCCACTGCCATCCCAGAATCGAGGTCTCTACTTACATTCTCGTAAAAAGAAATTAAGTTAGTCTGGCAAGATCTATTACGCATAAAACCATGCTGGCACACACTCATAGTATTATGATTTGCTATGAAGTCCAGTATCTTATCCTTTATTAACCCTTCGAAAAGCTTTCCTACCACTGACGTCAGACTAACTGGCCTATAGTTTTGAGGCTGAGAACGGGATCCTTTTTTGGGGGTTTTTTTTTTTGAGGATGTATCTTGTCAAAAACATAGAATTAAAAACATTGCGTTAACACATAACTCAAAGTTTCCATTGTCTTCTGGTTATAGTTCAGAGAGTTCATTCCTAATTTTCCTCAGTGCAAGAGTCTGTAGAATACACACACTCAAAAGATAAATGATTAATGAACTAGTTAAAATGTGCAATGCACAGAATCCAAGGTTGAATTTGTCAGCACATTCGTTGCGTGTATGGTGGAAAAAGAGCTGACCGACATCGGCAGAAGACTTTGATCAGATCAGCTCGTCGATTGGGCTAAAGGGACCCAAACATCGCAGATTGTTAGTGCTGAATCGTCAGATACAGGTAGAATTCTATTGTTTCTTCCCGTATATCTACCTGTATATCTGACGATTCAGCTCTACACGTGTGTATTGAAATGAACAATCTTTCTTGGAAAGATCTTTTCCAAGAAAGATCGTAATTGTTACGTCTATGGCCACCTTGAACCTCTAAACATATAAACATACGGTATATTTAACATATGTTAAGTAAATCTGACCCTCTTTGAAACTTTAAATATAATGTTTTTTGTCAGGAGGACTATCTCTAATCTAATCTCTGATGTCTCTAATCGGTTTTAAAGCAGGCAGCCCGCTTTGCCATCCCTACCCTTCTGTACACATTTATAGAAAGTGAGGATCTTTCATCCTTCCTGTTCCTTTTCAGAGCCCCTTTGGTGTTCATTCCACAAAGCAATATTTTATAATGTTCTTCCACTGGATTTGTCCCCTTCTTTCAGTTAACGGGAGAGCAAAGGGTTGAAGATTGCTTCACATAAACAAACAAGAACCTCAATCATAATTTCTGGACATGGCATGCAATTTAAACGCAACTAAAGCATGATTCAAGTTAATTCTTTTACTGGGTCAATAAGTTAAATATGTTAGTTCTAATAAATTCTCTGACTGCTCATGTTGCTTTTGTTACCCTGCTCCTTCCCTGACATTCAAGGACCCAGATCAATTATTGTAAAAAAACTCCCAGCAATAATGTAATACCAGATGGTGTGCATAAAAATAAGTCGTTTAGCTCAGGAAGTTTTCCTGAACACAGAACCACTCGTAAAAAATATTTGAAAACTCTCACTGATATTGAGATTAAAAGGATATACAAGCATTCTAACAAGCTTACCCATCTGTCATGGCCAAAGACAGAAATGTAGCCAATAGTGATAATGAGGAGCTACCTCTGGCTCCCTTCCAAACTGAACATAGACATATTGGCCTCTTCCCCTTCTGGCCTTTTGATGATCACTGCAAACTGATTGATGGTTCCAAGCGCCCATTCCCACCGTCTTCCCTTTCAAAGCTCACATTAATTTACCTTGTGATATCATCCTATTTATCATGTAAGTGAACTCGAATTCATGTTTCTATTATAGTATTTTGCTTTTTTTTTTTTACAAGTCTGTTTTTATAACTTAACCTATCAGGATCCTAATGTATCCTATCAGCCCTCCATCCTTCCTTGTAAAACTGTACATAGTTTAAAAAAAATTCTTGCATCAACATTTTAATAATGCTACAAAGGAATTGGGCAATTTAGACCCTATCACATGAACAATCAAGTAACACTACAAATGATAGTAGGGGGGTGATTGAGGTAGAGTCCTGCAGCAGGACGGGTACCCGTGGATTACCCGCAAGAAAAGGGTGCACCCTGAGGAATGAGGGGAGGATTTTCAGGTGCGGGTATAGATGCGGGTCTGCGGGTTGAGGGACTCATCTAAATTTGTTATGTCATACATTATTGTCTATATTTTACTCCTTTTAAAGTTTTACAAAACTTGTTTGTGTCCCTGCCCACTTTTGATCATATCACTTCCGGTTTGCAGTAACATCACTTCCTGTTTGATGGAGGTCGGTGGGTTGCGGGTCAGGTTGCAGATAAGGCAGTTGCGGGTCTGGGTCATGTAGTGGATCAAAGTGGGTAAATATGGGGGTTGCGGTTCGTGTCACGGGCTGCAGTTTCGGGTCTGGTCCGGGTCTTAGAAGTTGGTTCCTCGCAGGACTCTAGTTTGAGGAACTGTATGAAATGAAGAGAGAATGGGTAGGGTGGAAGGGTGTGTGCAGGAAAGCAAAGAGAAGATATTGTAATAAGAAAATCAAATCTAGGGTTGAGTGGGAAGGAGAATAGTGTGAGAACGAAGAAAAAAAAATTATGTTGGTGATGAAGGAATGAAGGGCCCATCTATATGTATAAGTGTGTTCAGAAGAGGAGCACAGATATTAAGAAGGCAACTAGCAGATCAAGTATTGCTGAAATAGTATATAACATATTATTACAGATGGAAAAATAACTTTATTTGCTCTTCAATTTAGTCCAGATGCTTACAAATAAAGAAGTAAATTCAAAGTGATATACAGACATTCTGACAGTGGCGTAACTAGTCGTTGCTGGGCCCCATAGCAAATTCAATTTAGGGCCCCAAAATATTTATAAGTTGGTCTATTTTACCAAGATATATTAAAATTGCTAATTAATTAGGGTCTCACTGGGCCCCCTACACTCCTGGGCCCCCCTGCAACCGCAGGGTCTGCTTCCTCTATAGTTACGCCCCTGCATTCTGAGATGACACAACCTACCTTAAATTCCTATGAAACATGCCTCAATGCAGGACAGTAGTTTAGCATCTTCGAATCCAAAATCACATTTGACACCACCCTTTTTGGCCCAGAGATACCCCGACATTTTTTTGTATTTGTTTCCTGTATAACTGGAGGTGTCACTGAGTTTTATGCCTGTAACAGTTATTTTCTTTTTAGAAAGCTTGTCTATACTTTGAACTTGAAAATATATATATAAAAATATAACAGCAAGAGTAGTGATTTTATGAATGTATTTGAAGGTCTAAGCTCTAAGCAAATCATGTTACTAGTATGAGTAGATGGCTGGTGAGGGTTCAGAAATAACTGTAAATGGAACTTAAACATGTGGTGAGGGAGTAGAATTGGCAACGATGGAATAAGTTAAGAAGGTGTGAAAAGGTTGAAGCTGGTACCTGAAAAAACATAAAAATCCAGTTTGGAGGACCCATTTTGGCAATTATTGCACAGGAGAAAAGGTGGTTCATGTGGAGTGTTGGGAGTTCATTTTAATTTGCTTGTAGGGTTCAATGAAGTTGAAACATGTTTAACAGTAATTAAAGAAACATTCATTTACATACGTTTCTCTCTGTTGAATGCAGTTTTCAATGAACTCAGCATTGTTTTTTTTTCTAACTTAGTTATCTGGGCGTAGCTCTCATCCCTCCTACTCTTTAGGGTGGTGGCACACACTAAGATTCTGGGGAGATGAGTCGCCCAGCGTCAAATTGCCTCTTCTTTCAAGCAACTGATCCCGAAATGCCTTCCTGCCAGCAAGAATATAAATCACTGGCGGGATGGCACTCAAAGCGAATCGTTTTCCAAAGTCGCCCAGCGACAAATTGCCTCTTCTTCGAGCAACAAATCTCCTCTAAATGCCTTCCTGCCAGCTAGAATGTAAATCGCCAGCGATGGCACTCTGAGCACTTCATTTTCCGAAGTCGCCCGAAGTTGCCTCGCATTTAGGGGACATTAGTCACCCGAAGAAGAGACGATTTGTCGATAAGCGACAAATCTTCTAGTTCGTGAATATACCTCTATCACATAACATGGCCCAGAATGTACTTTTCCTGTTTTATACTAGATGGAACATTTTCTTTTTACATGTACAAGGTAAATTGGAGCATGGCAACACCATGAGAGTAGGATGAGGGTTGTGCTGGTGGTTTCCATTCATATTAACAAAAACAGCAAATAAAGTCAACACACAATTATGAAAGAATTCAGTCCAACAAATACTTGTTGAGTAGTTGAGATGTGTGACTTACTGGAATGGGCTTTTTGCTGTGGGTGTGTAAATACTGTGAGGTTAGGTTAAATATGACCCAAAGAATAGACCAGGGGTGTCCAAACATTTTGCAACGAGGGCCAGATTTAGTAAGGTGAAAATGTGTGGGGGACGACCATTCAGAATGCGCACAATGTTTCATGACAGTAACCCTTCCTGGGGTGAAAAAAGGTACAAGTGACTGTTTCCAACATAATGGGTAGTAAGCATGCTCTTATTATGCAGTTATAGTGCAGTTATATGGAACACTTGGGAATAATTATCTTTTAACCCCACCCATTAAGTCACCTTTTTTTCACCCCAGGAAAGGTTACATTGTGCTCTTTCCTTTTTCTAAAATAGATGTGGCTATATAAGCCTTGCACCTTCCTTATCTGGGTTGTCCCATTCTACTTTTGTTGATGCCAGAGTAGGAAGACGCTGCTAGCATTCCCACTTCTACAAGCTTGCTAGCCATGGTCACATATCTCTTGTTTACAAAGAACACGGTAAATCAAAAACCATTTGGGGTTAATAAGCAATAGCGCAGTCCACCACAATTGTTCTCAATAGCAGCAATGATCCAGGACTTCAAACTTGTCACAGGGGGTCACCATCTTGGAAAGTGTCTGTGACACTCACATGCTCAGTGGGCTCTGATTGGCTGTTGAGAAGCTAAGCTTAGGGCTCGTCACTAATTATCCAGCAGAAAATGAGGTTGGTCTGTAATATAAGCTGATGCTACAGGGCTGATTATTAAATTCTGATGCTAATTGCACTGGTTTCTGTGCTGCCATTTAGTAATTATCTGTATTAATTACTAATTAGCCTTATATTGTGACATTTCTATTCTATGTGTACTGTATATTGTGAGTGGGTCCCTAAGCTCAGTAAGTGACAGCAGCACAGAGCATGTGCAGTGAATCAGCAGAAAAGAAGATGGGGAGCTACTGGGGCATCTTTGGAGACACAGATCTTTACTGCTAAAGGGCTGTGGTTGTCTTGGGTTGGTGCAGGAGCCCAAAACATAGTATACAGTACAACATTTCTAGCTACTTCTTTAGTTAAGCTTTAGTTCTCCTTTAAGTCTAAAAGGGAACATAAAGTAAGGTCTCAAAAAAGCCAGGACTGGATTATTATCTCTCTCATGATAAGGGGGTTGGTCAATGTCTCTTTTCCTACATGAAGAAAGACAAATGCTGAAAGCAAAAAAAACTGATGAAGACCTGGATCAGCCCCAGGTGAAATCTCTCTCTCCCCCAACTGTGTTCATTATTTGCTTCACCCACAGGGCAGAATGGAATCACCAAACATTTGTGTTGCTGTCTATAATGCCCTCTAACAGATTGATTAAATGCTTGTACTTACCCTTAGGATTCATGCAAATCCTTTGTTTATATACAGTATTATATATGCCACTGCATTCAGACTCTCCTACAAAATGGTATGGTATAAGTGAAAACTCACAGTCAACATTTACATTCCTGCCTCTGTGCTGGTCAATGTCCAGTAACTGCAATGGTGTCTTACATTGTTCTCCATGGGTGCCGAAAAGGACACATGAGGATGGCAAACATGATAGCAAGAAGAGGCTCGAGTTGGGCGCAGCCAGACACAGAAAAATGCTAAACTGAAAGGGAAATACTGTAGTCCACCAATATGCCTTCCAACCTGCACCTTCAGGGGCAAATTCACTAAAGGACGAAGCGCTTAAAGCTAGCGTTAATTCGCTAGCGTATCGCATTTTCGTTAATTCGCCGATTCACTAACGGACACTGGTGTAAATTCGCTAGTGTTACTTCGCACCCTTACGCCTGGAAAATTTGCGCAACGGACGTAACTACGCAAATTCACTGATGCGTGCATTTTTCTGAGCGCTACCTTTTACGCCAGACTTCCTTCGCCACCTCAGACCAGGCGAAGCGCAATAGAGTAGATAGGGATTGCTTCAAAAAAAGTTAAAAAACGCTGGCGTTTTTCTTTTTTTATGGGTGATAGGCTGAAAAAGATCGAAAATTTTTTTTGGGGCACCCCTCCTTCCCCCCTACATTTCCTAACTCATGGCACTTTAACTATACATTGGGCACATGTGTAGGGCAAAATAAAAAATTTATTTGATGTTTTGAAGGTTTCCCAGGCTTGTGTACAGGCCCGGATTTGCGGCAAGGCCGCATAGGCCCGGGCCTAGGGCGGCAAAAAAATAGGGGCGTCATGCCGCCCAGCCGCACTATGGGGACGCGTGCGTCCCCATTCAATTACAGCAGCTGCGCCGGCGTGGTGGGAAGGGGAGGTGAGGTGGGCGCTAGGACCGCGCGGCCGCCTGGTCGGACCGCGCGGCCTAGGGGCGCCGCACACTGAAATCCGGCGCTGCTTGTGTAGTGCTGCTACATATACCTCCATTGTAACTTCAATTTTGCGCCGTATGCAAATTAAGCATAACTTCGCTTGGCGAATTAACGCTAGTGCAACTTCGCAACCTTACGCTTCCCCTGAGCGCAACTTTGGATTTTAGTGAATTTGCGTAGCGCTGGCGAAAATACGCCTGGCGAAGTGCGGCGAAGCGGACGCTGGCGCAACTACGAATCTTAGTGAATTCGCCCCATAGAGAGGCACACATCTGTAGCCAAGGAAATGTGCCAATGGACATTCTGAACATACCAGTTTTGTATTTAAAAAATAAAAGTAAACAATTAGCAATGCCCCCTGCAGATAAGTGTCTAAGTAACTACATATGATGTGGGAAGCAAGATACTGTATATGTATATCAGCACCTCTACGCCATACTTGGTATGGAGGCAGGCAGTTATATGTATTTATACACTGCAGCTTCACACCCAACTAGAGCCAGACCATATTAGTAGTGATGGGCAAATTTCTCCAATTTCGCTTCGCTGAAAAACTCACGAATTTCCCGCGAAATTTGCAAAACGGTGAAAAATTTGCGAAACTCGAATTTTGACACCCGTGGTAATTTTTACACCGGCGTTAAAGTCAATGGGCATCCAAATAGTGTGCGACGGTTTTGACGCGAGCAACTTTTCAGACGAGCATCTAAAGTTTTTTGACACCGGCGAATTTATTTGCCACCGGCGAATCGCGGAAATTCGCACCTGCCGAATTTATTTGCCCATGACTACATATTAGTCTATACCTGGGGTCCCCAACTTCTTTTTCTCTATGAACCACATTCAAATGAAAAATATTGCAGCGCATTGGGGTGCCAACTATGGGATGGCGATTGGCGATCGGTAGCCCCTATGTGGACTGGCAGCTTACAGGAGACTCTGTTTGTCAGTACACCTGTTTTTAATGCAACCAAAACTTGCCTTCAAATCAGGAAAGCAAGCACTTGCTTTGGGGCCCCTGGGAGCACATTCTTAAAGGGGACCCGTCACCCAAAAAAATTACTTAAAATCCTATTTTATCACATTAGTCAAGCAAAATGAACTTTAATTACACTGTATAAATTATTTGAATCTTGTTTCCTTCAGTCTGGGAATTTAAAATGATAACAAGCAGGCAGCAGCCATTTTGTGGACACTGTTATTAAGACAAGCCTTGCATCATCTCAGAATCTTGTTTGTGCACCAGAATGGGGGACCTGATGTCCATCCCCATGTCCTGGTTACACAATTAAATGGTGAAGAGAACTGGGGAATGTGGGGAGAGCAGTGACATCTAGGAAGTGCTGAATGGAAAGTGAAAGTAATTATCTGCCCCGCCTCTATGCCCATGGCATAGAGGAGGGGCAGACACTATTTGATTGACAGCTGAGATTTTTAAATGAGCTTACAGCAGCTATGAATGCTTTAATAAAAAATAGAAATTGGATTTCATGTTTAATTTGAAAAGGACTTTTATTATACAGATATTTGTGTCTGGGTGACTTTAAGTTGGATTAATGTTCCACTCTATCCTTTTTGAGTAGCAATGCCATGCCTGCAATTCTAAATTGGCAGCATATGGGCATCACTGAATTGCCAGTCTGGAAAAAAAGGTTCCTTCACTATACGGGCCCACAGCTTAAATTTGGCAGACAGTGGGGCTCATTTATAAACCCTGGGCAAAGTTGCCCCGGGCAGTAACCCATAGCAACCAATCAGTTACTGGCTTTCTACAGGCAGCTGCAGGTTGAACAACGAAAGCAAACATTTGATTGGTTGACATAGGTTACTGCCCAGGTGCAGATTTGCCCAGGGTTTATAAATGAGCCCTAGTGTTTCATAAACAACAAAGAGACATTGATGCAGATCACTAGAAATCCTCATGTGAAAATCAAAATTCAGGCCCAGCGAGTTATTATAATGAGCATGGGGTTTTGGACATGACTATAACTTGGTAGAACATACATTCTCCAGGGATAATACCTGGCCTGTGTGTTTAGCCCCAGGAAAGGAATAGACTTCCCTACTCCAGTTGGCACACGATTCTTAATGGTGAAACAATGGCTTTGTGTGCTGTAACATGCCCTTTTTAAATCCTTCTATATACAGTATATTTTGGAAGCACTAAGACTGCTGCCAAATCAAAAGAACAACTTGTTATTTTATTGGAACACATCTGTCCTACAGCTCTGGGGATAGTTATTCAGCTGCAGGGATGGATTCTATTCGCTGGAATTAACACGGCGGGATCAATCTGTCATTGTGTCTGTATAAACCAGTGGCCCCGCTAAGGTTCATCTCTACTGCAAAGCTTTAAACATAACGGCACATGGGGCGTATGGGGAATACACACACCCGTGGATGCCTGCCACCACTCCCAATATTATTTAAAGGAACAGTAACACCAAAAACTAAAAGTGTTTTAAAGTAATGAAAATACCATGTACTGTTGCCCTGCACTGGTAAAACTGATGTGGTTGCTTTAGAAACACTACTATAGTTCATATAAACAAGCTGATGAGTAGCAATGGCGGCAATTGAAAAACGGCTATATGGCACAGGTTAACTAATGGATCACAGATAACACCATTATGTTCTACAGAGCTAATCTGCTGTGTAACTTGAGCCTTTTCTCCTTTGAATAGCTGCCCCCTGTTAGGAAAGACTCTCCAGCAGTGCGGGAGTTAAGTGGCAATCACAACTGGCCAATCAGCAGCAGTGGGAGGCCTTAAATAGCCTTGCTTACACTGGCCAGTTGCCAGTACAATTGGTTAAAACGAGCACACAAGTTGCTACTTGCGATTCAAAGTTTCAATTGTGTATCAGACTCGGCTAGATTTGACCCCGCTTTCGGTATCTCCTTTGGCTTAGACGCTTCGGTATCCTTGATCCCCGTGTTTTACCTCGGTCCAGCGCCGACCCGGCTTCAGTTTCCCTTCAAACCCGCGACCCGCTATCTCAGCTCCGCTAAGTGACTCTGCGCTGCGGCGCATACACCCGCTCACTGCTCTCAGTTTCGGCACCACACAGGTGCTGTTGTAATCTCGGCCTTTCATACGGGTGCGCAAGCTCACCGTCAAAAGGTTCCGCGTTGGAAACCCTAACACCCCCATGGCTGCACAGCAGCTTATTTATATAAACAATAGTAATGTTTATGAAGCAAACACAGCAGTTTTACTAGTGCAGGGCAACACTGCATTTTATTTTTATTACTTTAAAACAATTACATTTTTTTGATGTTACTGGTCCTTTAAAGGAAATTGCCCTGGCTCACACACATGGAGCAGAGACAGGACCTCTGTCGGAAAAAGAGCCGTACATTTTATTCCGAGTAATTCAGGAGGAACAACTTGTCCATATGGGTTAAAGGGCAAGTTAAAACTTCAAATTAACTTTTGATACGTTGTAAACTTTCCTTGACACCAAGGTCAAGAACAGAAGAAGTGGAAGAAGACTGAAGTGTGATGCTCCTACAGAATTGCACTGGGCCAGTGCAGTTTTCAGAAAACAGGAGCATTACCCTCATTTCTCAAGTAAGTTATCATAATCACGGGGGGGGGTGCCTTACATCTGCCATGGCCCAAAGTGTCATAGCCCTTTTCCGTAAATATCACCAGCCCATCACAGAAACCACCCCTCCATCTGGAGCACCCAAGATTGAAAAGTGGCAACTCTAATGAACAGTGATGGTCGTATTTGTCCCGTTGTCCGAAAAATATGCAAATTTACAGTGAAATTCGTGAAATGGCGAAAAATTCGCAAAACGCATTGAAGTAAACGGGCGTCAAAATTTTTAAAAGCACGCCTATTTTGTCCAAATGCATAAAGTCAATGGGCATCCGAATAATTATGATACGGGACGATATTTTTATTGAAATTTACTTTTCGCTGGCGAATTTTCATTGCAGCTTTGCGAAAACTCGTCGCGAATTCGCGCCTGACGAATGTATTCACCCATCACTAATGAATGGTAACAGAAATATGAGTAACTTGTCCCTGGCAAGCAACATTTTACCTGGTGATTTCTATTGCATCTAGAAATAGGTTTTGGGCCTTTAGTGAGCTGGGGTAGGGGCAGTGTAAGATTTTGATGGAGGGTTTAGATGCCCCTTTAGCATTGAGTTACAATTTTGGTTATTCCAGGGAAAAATTACAAATACTGTAAGTCAAAAATGAAGAATTGTTTGTTTAAAGGAGAAGGAAAGCCAGCCAATTTCTGGTGTCCCAGGTATTCCACGTTCCTACTGAAGTACATGTTGTATGCCCTCTTCTAGGGTGGTGCAGAGATTCCTGGTAGTGATGGGCGAATAAATTCGGCAGGCACGAATAATTGGGGAATTTCTGTGTTTTGCCTCCAGCGTCGAAATTTTTTGGACGTGCGTTGAAAAAATCGATTGTGTAAAAACCATCACGCGTCAACATTATTCAGACGCGGGCATCAAAACTTGAGTTTCATCACTTTTTCGGCGAATCGAAACGGGACAAATTCGCCCATCACTAATTCCTGACACTATGATGTTGTGGTGATCCTCAAACAGGGTTGGTGTTAAATAAGAGGAGTGTCAACCCTGGGGTACCAGGTAAATGACTAGAATCTTTGGTGTCTCTCACCCCCAGTGTTTTTACCTGTCCTTCACCTTTAAATAAACAAAGCTGGAAATGCTGTTCCCCTAGCAATTTTTTCTGGATTATGGCTTTCCAGATAATAATATTTACCCAGAAATTCCCAGCAAGAGCTTGTGCTGCAGTGGTACAATTTTACATATAACAAGAATGAAGCATCCCAAAAATTGGCAAGTAAATCCCAAGCGCAGAGTTTAATATTATTTTCCTGACCAGCCATGATATAACAACTGCTCTCTATGGTTCATATATAACTCAGGGCCTCTATGAAACACACTTTCCATTTCAGATGCTTGGGGAACTGATACGTAGGCTGGGACGGCCCAGGACGGCTGAATCAGAACTTGGCTAGGGAATAAATAGGCCACTTTGTACTGAGAGCTCTTCAGAGAAGGAAAGAGAAGGGCAGTCCTGGAACATTTCTCTTCCCAAACAGAAGAATAAAAAGAAAGCGTCTGGTGTCTGGAGAAAGTGTTTGTGCGATGTTATTTGGCAGTGTAATCGCTGGCCTGCGTTCTGTTTTACAATTAGATTTACTGCCCAAAATTAACAAGTAGAATATAATGCCCTTAAAGAAGAAGGTTCCCTTTACATGAACGCTTATTATAGAAGTACCTATGCTAAGCGACTTTTCAGTTGGTCTTCATTATTTAGGCTTTCTATTCTGCCTTTTTCCTGCAGAATGTTGTTTGGGGGTCACCGAATCCAACAGACAAACAAAAAACACTGATGATGACATTTCAGTATTGTTACTGTTGCTTTTATTGTTTTTATTTTTTTTTTTCAGGCCCTCTACTGTTCATGTTCAATTGTGATTCCAAAACTCTAGAACAACCAGATGTCTGAAATCTGCAGCTGATCTACAACTCTCACACATACTTTCAGAAGAAATCGTGAGTGGCAGGATAAACAAATATACAGTAAGCGTGAAAAAGTACTTTAGACAGTAGTGATGTATGGATCAGGATCCCACCAGAACCCAACCCCTCCTAACCCACATTTAATCCTGCAAACTTTCTTAATATCACATAGATCTACCCCCACTGGTGACAGCAGACATGGTATATACATCAGTGGAGGGAGTGGGGAATGAGCAATAGCTTTAATCTGCCTGTAGTGATATTTCAGTTCAGGCCCAAACATGCCGAAACTGTGGATTAATTGGACATTAATAGCAATGTAATTGCTGGTAAATTTGTAACTCCCCCTGTTCCCTAAAATTTCCCCCCCTGCTGCAATTATGTTTGAGCTCTCCAACCTGCTCAGCAGGACCAGGACCCCCCTAACAGACTATGATGCATAAATTCTGCACTGCGACATATCAATTCCCCAACATGCCTTCTCCCCACCCTGAAATGCCCCACTTCCTGCCACCCGTGTTGTGACCACCATCCCTCGATGCTGCCTGGGGGAAAAATGTGGCTACCCTACGCATGACATAAAATCAGGTGTCTGTCCAAGCATATCAGGATTGCTCACACCCAGGCTCTACCCACTGGATTCCTAACTGTCAGCCAGGTGTCACCTGGGGAACTACTCATACCTCCCAACTGTCCCGTTTTGAGCAGGACAGTCCCGCTTTTGACAGCTCAACCCAAAGTTTTGCACCAAAATGTCCCGAGTTTCTCTTTGATCTGCTGCACTATACAGCCAGAAAAAGATACAAAGCGTCTAACTTAATTGGCTCTTGGCAGAGAGCCCAGAACACATACTTAAGATGCTTTTGTAACAGTTTTAGATAAGTCTCACATCTTAAAGGGCAATTCACCTTCATTAGCAAAACTGTAATAACTGTACTAACATAAAAAACACAGAAATGTGTTCAAACTTTTAGAACCTTCCAAATTTTGTAAAATGGACATGGTAATTAGGGGGTGGTAAAAAGATTTTGCGCCCTCTTTCTGTTTCCAAAATGTTGGGAGGTATGCTACACACTACCAGTGACATAACTAGATGTTACTGGGCCCCACAGCAAAACACATTGAGGGGCCTCCAAACTCTCCAGAGGTTGTCCTGTTTTAACATTACATATTAAAATAACTCATTAATTAGGGTCTCATGGAGCCCCTATACCTACTGGTCCCACTACAGTCACAGGGTCTAGAGTATATACCCTATCACCTACTAAAACCCTTCATTTACTTGATTCCTTGCACTGATTTCTGGCCTCCCCTAAGGTCTCAGACTTCTCCTACTGAAGCCTCCTGCCTCAGCCCCTTCAGCAACATCTGCCCTCCTCCATACACTGGAGACCAAAGAGGAAGAACTATGGGATCCCCTCTCTGTTATAGACTTGAGAAAACCCGTATGATGGGGGCAGTGGAAACACATTCCTCCCACTGGATAGGGATGTAGCGAACTGTTCGCCGGCGAACTAGTTCGCGCGAACTTCGACTGTTCGCGTCCGCCGCAAGTTCGCGAACGTCGCGCGACGTTCGCCAATAGGCGTTCGCGTCAAAATCGTTCGACCATTCGACCGCTAAAATCGAAGGATTTTCGTTCGAATCGAACGATCGAAGCCATTGGATTGAATGAAATCATTCGATCGAATGGCTTCGATCGTTCGATTCGAACGAAAATCCTTCGATCGAACGATTACAATCCTTCGATCGTTCGAATCGAACGATTTTCGGATGTTCGAAGTTCGCGAACAGTTCGCGAACTGTTCGCAATTTTAGCCGGTGTTCGCGAACGGCGTTCGCGAACACATCGGTGGCGGTTCGCTACATCCCTACCACTGGACATAGTTTATAATCTTTTGAGGATTTCCCAAACACAACTATATGTTAGAGCTAGCTAAAATAACCAGTATATTCCCAAGCCACAGGATGTAGAAATGTAACCTACACGTGAATACTGCATAAATGATCACATTTATAGACTCCATCCTCCCTGCTTTCAGCAGAAATGACTGAACATGAGACCAAGAAGAAGTTTCTATTTCATTTCCATCATCAATTTAAAAAAAAATTGCACAAATAACTTGCATTTTACTTTTTCAGTTCGAAGTTGTATGACATACAATGTGCAATGGTGCAAACTATTTAAAACACAATGGGGCTCATTTATCAACACGGGGCAAATTTGCCTATGGGCTGTTACCTATAGCAACCAATCAGTGATTAGCTTTTTAAAGCCAACTGCAAGTAGAACAATTAATGCAGCAATCTGATTGGTTGCCATGGGTTACAGCCCATGGGCAAATTTGCCCAGTGTTGATAAATGACCCCCAATCTCTTTCCCATCGGCGGGTGGGCCACTAAATACTTTTGAAGGTCCTGAAAAGATATATTAATTTTTAGTGATGGGCGAATTTGCGCCCTTTTGCTTTGCCAAAAAAATTAGCGAATTTCCGGCTAAATTTGCGAAATGGAGAAAAATTCGCGAAACAGAAAATTTTTTTGACTAATTTTCGCAGGCGTTTTGCTGACTTATTCGCTGGCGGCGAATTGCGCAAATTCGCCCGTCACTGTTAATTTTGTGCAAGTCAAAAGTTGTTTGTATTGCCCATATTTTTCCTGTCGGCTACACTTATTACATTCCCTCTTCAGACCTTTCTTCTGCTGAAACTATTTGATAATGGGATCAGTATGGTTGTAAATCCTGACAATGAAACCCTTTTATCCACAAGCATATTACAGAATACAATGCATTTCAGAAAACCATCTTGGCATCTCCAGCTGCCAGGGTTCTTTATGGCGTGTAAATAATACGACATCCCCTGGGTGCTGTTGTTTGCTCCACTGGAATGCTTCTGCCGTGGGCATCTTCTCCGTAAAAATGTTGTTTACTTTTACATGTCTTATCCACAATGAAACTGAAATCAGATTTCGCTTTGTGTCTGTAAGCCCAAACTGCTGTGGCGAGATGCCACCCCCTGGCTTGCAATCAAGGCGAATGCCTACAAATCGTGTGAGTATATAATGCTTTACAGCACATTTGCTAATATTTAGTTGCAGACAGAAACCTGTACTTTAGAAAGGAAATGTCTCCAGGGTGTTGTGCATAGCAAATTATCGTCTGGCGAAAAAATAATTAAAATGTAAATTTATATGAATCATGACAGTAACAATAATTATTCAACTGTTGCCTGTTGCAAAGTTGCCCAGGCTGGCAGAGGGCTGTCACATGATTCCGGGTGGGTCGGCCAGTAGCGTAAAAAGAAAGGACTGGATAATGACCGAGCACCCAGAAGCATAGGGACATGTACAATTACTATTCTAGACTAGTGACATGTTAGAGATGAATGTGAAAGTAAAAAAACAGAGGGCAAGTAATAAAATCTATAATGTAAATGTCCTTGTCTCTCATTAAAGGAAAACTATACCCCCCAAACAATGTAGGTCTCTATTAAAAGATACTGAGTAAAACAGCTCATATGTAAAATCCTGCTTCATGTAAATGAACCATTATCATAATAATATACTTTTTTAGTAGTATGTGCCATTGGGTAATCATAAATAGAAAATTGCCATTTTAAAAAACAAGGGCCGCCCCCTGAGATCGTAAGATTCACTGTGCACACATACAAACCACATGTAAGGTCACATGAGCCAATTAACAGACAGAGTTCTGCCTTTTGCTTCCTCACTTCTTCCTGTTACAGTTAGTGTTGTAGTATTTCTGGTCAGGTGATCTCTGAGGCAGCACAGATAGAGTCACGAAATGGTGGTTCAAGGCAAGAGATGTAAAAGGGCAAGATTTATGTAAATATACAGTATATTCCAGTTTGGTAAGATTCTTTAATATGTCATTCAATTTGATATAAACTATCTGTTGCTTAAGTATTCATTTTGGGGGTATAGTTTTCCTTTAAGGAAGACCCTATTACAAGTCTCTAAATTAATTTGTGAGCCAGTTTAATTCAGCGTGTGTGCAGCTCTTGCTTTTGGCCCATAGTTTGGCCACTGCCTTACTTCTCTGTAAAAAAAATTCTAATTTTAATATGATGAGACCCGAGGAAAACACTTCTATGTGTCAATCATCAACTCATCTCCCAGAGGTTCAGTAGAGTTGCAGATGAGTTATATACAAGGAAACACAGAATTGTTTTGATTGTGAGTAATGATGCTATAAACATTAAAAACTGATATTATAAAGCAGGGTTTTCTTATTGGAGCAAATGATCCAAGAAGACACTGGCACACAAAGGCTAGTAACAGCAGGGTTATACCCTTGCGTATTTATTCTGCAAACGTGCAACGTTTCGGGGTCAGACCCCTTTGTCAAGCATGCTTGACAAAGGGGTCTGACCCCGAAACGTTGCACGTTTGCAGAATAAATACGCAAGGGTATAACCCTGCTGTTACTAGCCTTTGTGTGCCAGTGTCTTCTTGGATCAATTGCTGAGGGGGGTGCCGATCCCTCCGACACCGTGCACCAGGCGTCGAATTGCTGAAGGCCAGGGTTGTGCGAGCAGGCTATCCTACATTTTCTTATTGGAGGCCTGCAGATTGGATGTGACCCTCCAAGGTATTTTTATGGCCAATGGTCTGGCTAAAGAATGTATTGACTTTTTTGACATGACCATGTCCAGATTGAAAAATGGTGTGCCCCTAGGCCCCAGCTTTTGTGATACAACCCCCTTTGCTCCCCCTCCACTCTACTCACAACCCCTCTCTCCAATTGCCAGAGCTTACTCTGCTCCGGGATGATTAATCACTTCCCCAAGGTCTGCCACTTCCATACCCACCAGGCCCGCACTCCCTCTCCACCACTCAAAACCCCTCACACCCAGAACCGTAGCTCCCTCTGCTCCAACGCCATCATTCACTTCCACTGGGGACTGGCAGGCAGTAGATTTAAATGGCTGTTAAAATCTCCAGTGCTGAGGTGGCCAGCGGGGCAACATGCCCACAACCAAAATTGTTGCCATCCCAGTCTTGCACCTTCAAATGGCCTGGAGTAGGTGGTGTGCTAGAAAGCCTGAGGCGGAGGTAGGCCTCAGAAGGTAAAATAAGCTCTAGTTTGTAATCAGAGCAGCCAGATGCTCCAACAATAAGGCCAGGACCTTGTGCTGTCACCGGCCATTAAAGGGACTGAAGAGTTTAGACTCAGAAATAGAAGAACCTTGTAAATAAGGGAGCACAGTGAGCATCTGCTAGCACTGGGACTAGTTTACCCATCTGTGAGTACTTCCTCTGGGGTGTTGTGAATACTATGCCTGTGACTGTAAGAGTACCATCCAATGGAAGTGTCTGTAGTAACTTTGAAGTGATTGATGTTTGTACCATCAGAACATTACCAAAAGATTGTGTAATATCCAGAAAATAAACTTATCATGTTGTTTAAACAACCAGAGTTGCCCAAGATCAAGTTCTGTGTATGTGATTTAGTGTTGTAAACAGAGAGGGCCCACCTGGAAGAAGGAGCCACATATAACATGGAAGCTGCAGCTAGCTGGGAATTGCCTGGAATTGCCCGTGCACACCATCTTCAAAAAGATGTCACATTTATCATATCATAATCTGTGTTGACAGTTTACACTATAATGTTGGTTCCTTAAAGGGATTCTGTCTTGATTTTTATTGTTTCGTTTTTATTCCTAAATTACACTGTTTACACTGTAAATAATTCACTCTACAATATACAATTTAATTCCTGAACCAGCAAATGTATTTTTTTTAGTTGTAATATAGGTGTGTAGGTGCATCTCAGGTCATTTTGCCTGGTCATGTGCTTTCAGAAAGAGCCAGCACTTTAGGATGGAACTGCTTTCTGGCAGGCTGTTGTTTCTCCTACTCAATGTAACTGAATGTGTCGCAGTGGGACCTGGATTTTACTAATGAGTGCTGTTCTTAGATCAACCAGGCAGTTGTTATCTTGTGTTAGGGAGCTGCTATCTGGTTACCTTCCCATTGTTCTGTTGTTAGGCCGCTGGGGAGGAAAGGGAGGGGGTGATATCAATCCAACTTGCAGTACAGCAGTAAAGAGTTACTGAAGTTTATCAGAGCACAAGTCACATGACTGGGGGCAGCTGGGAAACTGACAATATGTCTAGCCCCATGTCAGATTTCAAAATTAAATATAAAAAAATCTGTTTGCTCTTTTGAGAAATGGATTTCAGTGCAGAATTCTGCTGAAGCAAGACTATTAACGGATTCATTTTGAAAAAAAAATTTTTTTTTCCATGACAGTATCCTTTTAAGCATCATGGAGTCAGTCCAGGCTTCTTGGTGGGTGGAGATTGGTATGTGAGTTTCCTTTACATACCTCTGTGTGCATTGAAAGGGTATTTTAATGCAGGATTGTGGCTGAATACTGAGTATTTATTAAATACATTTCCTAACAGATGCCAGTAGATTGCAGCTATAAACATCTAGAATGGTTGGAGGAAAAGAAAAACATTGTAGCCGGCTCATAAAGTCTATTGTGTTTCAGCAATGCCTTCCCTTGAAGGGGATCAGTGATTGCGAGCGACAGGAAGCTGCAGCCATTACTGGAATTATTTTTATGTGGTTCCAGAATCTATTTTGTGGTTAGGAAAACACTGCTGTAGAAATGAGAAATACAGCCGATGATCACAAGACTGTTTCCAAAACAGTTAACATTTTAACATAGTTACATAGTTAAATCAGGTTGAAAAAAAAGACAAAGTCCATCATGTTCAACCCCTCCAAATGAAAACCCAGCATCCATACACACACCCCTCCTTACTTTCGCATAAATTATATCTATACCCATTTCTTTTCTTCTACTCTGAAAGGGTAGCCACTGGTACAGTGATCCACTTTATGGGTAAAAAGGTCTTACTTTGATTTAAATGGCAGTGAAATCCATGGCTTGGGACATAGGGCAATATCGGTTAGGCCTAGGCCTCTTAGGTTACTAGCCCTGTGATACTACCAACTTATTACATGTGTTCCTCCAGCATAGACCTCAACATTTTATTCTTCTGCTCTGAAGTGCACACATATTATGCTCCTCTGGGCTGTAGGGATACTCCACTATACTATAAGGTACAGGTGAAGGAGGACAGTTCTGGCTGAGGGAAGTGGCACAGCTACTGTACTTTCTGTCTAACTAATAAAAATGTTTGTGAGTTTGAATGTATCTGTGTGTTTTTAACCAAACCTCAAAGTAAATTGGAAAAGTATGTTAGAATAAATATACCTTGTCATACTAGGGCAACATTGCCTTCTGATTGGTAACCCCTTGCCAAATCAGAAGTTTAACAATTTTTATGCACGGAACAATTTTTACAGTCGTGGCTTTTTTGACCAAATGCATTCAATTTTTATGCACTCAACTTTTTTCGTTGCAGCGCATTTTTGTGCAGCACATTTTTGCGAAAATTTGCCATTAATCCATGTCTGGCGAATAAATTCAGCCATCACTAATACTGAACAATATCTAACCAGATATTGATTGAGTTGATTGAAAAATTAATTAGGCAAGGATGGCATCTAGCCGGTAAAACACCTGCCAAGGCAGGGCCGGTATTACAAATTTATGTAACTGCCGGTAAATTTGTAATACACCTAACAAAAGCCCGTGGCCTGCCCCCAAACTTACCTTTTTTGCCGGCTTCTTGTCAATCGCAGCAATGAGGCTCCGCCCCCTTGATGTCACAATCCTCCCCAGCCAATCACACGCCATGGCTCTGCCCCTTTTGATATCGCGGCCCACCCCTTTGTTTCCACCCCCTCCCCACCGGCCTGTGGAACTTTTATCAAAAGGTGGCAACCCTAATGGCATCAGCCAGTGGGTCTGCAAAGGCCCCTTATGTGGTGTGACCACTGACCCAGGATCAGATCAGCCAAAATTGGCCAAATTGCTCAATCATCCATTAGGTGCCAAGTCATCCAGTGTATCACTTATTTTTAAATATATTGTCAACGCTATAAAACTGAATTTTCTATTGACCTATAAATACAAATGAGGACTACCCTGGAACTTATTTACAGAAAATTGAGCAAGGTGCAAAAAAGAGATATGCATAAAATGAACAAGGGAGAAGCTTTCATTGCAAAGGCCTGGACAAAACAGTGAAGATTGGATTTTCCAATCCCAGTTTCTTCACTTAGATATGGTATCATGAATGAATCATTCAGCTGCTGCCCAGTCACAGACATTCCTTTTGAGGAATCAACTTCATGCTGAATAATCTAGAAATGGAAGCACACATGTACCAAAGTGGCCACTGGAGACGTTGGTTCAAAGCAGGAGTGTAGTTATAGAAGTGCAGTGAGAGAACCAATTAAATACAGAGAACTAGATAATTCACCACAACAGAAGAAAATCATATATTAAATATTCAAGGATAGACAAAATCAGAGGGAGAGAGACAGAATTGGGTTTAGTTTGTTTGGAGACAAAAAAAAAAGGAGCCTCACTCCAACTTCTTAACTTAGGCTCGTGAAGCTCTAGTAATGCTGCTGAAGCCACAAGTTTGATTTTACTGAAAATAGAGAAGTTCTTTCATTGGCTTAATAGCTGTACCTAGACCTACAATATTAAATTATTCTGTTTCTTGATTTAGAGCAATATCTGTTGCAGCCTTACACAGCTGTGCACCTGCTATTATAAAGATCCGCAAGATAAATGGTCCATCTATCATCTGATACCGAGTAAACAACACCAACAACATGCTGTGTGTGTTCTTGGTTATGAACTGGTTCACATATACATTGTCCCTTCTGAGGAAATGACTCATGTTTCCTTAACTTAGTAATGATAAAGACCAGAGCAAAGAGCTGAACACACTCTCCAAAATTGCTCTCTGCTGTAAAGATAAGACTTCCAGTGTTAAGATACTCACTCAGTACCAACTAAATCAATAGAGAATCAAAGACTGGGCTACTGTTCTCAGGGCAAAGACAACAGCTCCCACAGAGAGGCAGATTCTGTTATTATCTAATGGATAAATAAAAGCAGACATTACGCTAGCCCCATTTTCCCTGGCATTTTTTACCATTACAGATTTCTTAGCAAATGTTTTTGTTTGAATGGTTTTAGCCAAAAGTATCCAGGCACTCCATTTAAAATGGCATGCCCTCATTTGGAACATTCTGTTACAAATGACCTCCGGAAGCAATGTCACTAGAAGACTTATTCATAGGGAGCCTGGGGGTTTTATGGGTGATCAAAGACAAATATAACATCACCATAAACAATATTTGGCTTCATTGGTATAAAGGGCATCAACATTGTTGTTACAATAGGAATCCCAAACCCAGAACAATCCACAAGGTCCCAGTCTCGGCTCAGTCTTCTGCATCTAACAACCACCTTTCGCTTCGGGAGGAGCCCTCCGCTACTCAGGTGCTGCCAGGTCTTATCGTGAGAGGACCAGGAAGAGAATTCTGGACGGGCAAGGGAACCACGCGTAGTACAGAAAGGATGGGGATCAAGGAGCGTGGTCAAGGGACAGGCCTGGGTCAATACCAAACTGACAATACGTTAGCAAATCAGGAGCAGAAGCATAGTGGAGGTCACCAGCCCGGGTCAAACCAAGCACGAACACGGTACACAATCTGAATCCGAAGAGTAGTCAAATAATGGGCAAGGGTCAAGAACAACGATCAGACAATATGTAAGCACAACCGGGAACTACTGTATGAAGACCTATATTGGGCAATTATTCAGTGTCAAGAAGGGGTCTTATAGGTAGCCTAAAGCTTATACTGATCACCTGGGGCCAGATTGATAACAGGTGAACAATGCCATGCCCTAGTTGCAATTACAAGTATATCAATGGGAGTGAACCAGGGAATTAGCTGTCTGCTCACATAGAGCAGTGGTAACTCAGACAGCCCAAAAACACCAAGTCCCTGGTTCAACTCCAGGGAGGATATTACAATTGTACTCCACTGGTTCCACTGAAAGCAAACCTGAGGCTAATGCCAGACTAAGAGGACACAGTGGCGAAATACAGGGCAAGGATCCACTCTTCCTATGCTGCTGTTCTACCTACATCTGGAAACATTGCCTCTGCTCAAGTGCAGGCAGGCCTTGCAGATTTCTGTGAGAAACGTTTAAGTGTGGAAATCTGCCATGTTTGCCTGCACTAGAGTGGAGGCAATGTTTCCAGGTGGATCGGGCAGAAGGGCAGCAGTCGAGGAACAGATTCTCAGCCTGCATTTCTCCATAGGCTGAGATACAACTCATCTGGCCTTAGGGCTACACTGTACAAGCACATTGTTGGCAATTCTTAGCTTCCTATTTTGTAGCAAAACTTTGGGGAAGGTTCTTGCCATTTTCAGTACCCTAATACCTCCACCCACAAAGCCTGGTTTGTTCAGAAATTATTTGTTTTGATGGCAACTTGACTGGTCTGCACTGAGACTTGACCGCAAACCAACTACACACCTGTTGGATGAATTGGAGTGGTGACCACAAACCCAACATTAGCACCCAACCACATAAACTTGTGGAAAGGCCACCAAGGCCTGAGTCTAGGGCAGCAGAATTTTAGGGGGCTGCATGTTGTCCAACCGCACCCACATTGGTTCAGAAACACTGGGGATAAAATAGTTTTTTTAATTTCCTGTGTGCCAATCCCCATTGCTCTGGTCCCGATGATGAAAATTTGCACGAATAAAAGGGAGGGGACTAGGAGACAAACATCAGCAGGCCTAGGGGTTCACGCTATGTAAATCCGGCCCGGCCAGGTTGTAGTGCGTAGGACTCTTGAAGCCCAGATTTTGATACACTGGGAGAAGCCATCTATGCTACAAATATTTGGTGCACAAAGGAAGTACTTTTTTTGTTATTTCTTCAATAAATGTATTGTTTATGGTTAGCAATCATTTGTTTGTATGACCGTTATCATGTCTACAGTTATAATTATAGTTCAACCTGGAGACCTTTCCTCCAATACTTCTTTGAGGGCCCAGCTGAGGTTGGAAGTTGCATGTAGCCATGATCTACCCTTGAGAACAGCTGGTACCTGGGGTATCTACAGGATGACATTTTTTAGTTGCCTAGAGGAGGATGGATATCAGTAAACATACCAAAACTTGTAGTATATTGTGCAACAGTTGTTAAATATTTTCAAGGCAGGGTTGTAGTGCAGATACAGCTTGAGACCTGCTTGTTGGACAGTCTTCGTTTATGTGTCTTTTCAACTCAGATGTGAACCCCAACATTCCAACATTTGCAGTGTTTACTGACAGTTCTATGAATTGCATAAAGTTCTGAAGATGCAGGTACAGGTATGGGAACTGTTATCCAGAATGCTTAGGACATGGGGCTTTCCGGATAAGTCTACTTGAAAATAATTTATACATTAAATAGCCCCAATAGCAATGTTTTGCCTCTAATAAGGATGAATTGTATTTTAGTTGGGATCAAGTACAAGGTACTTTTTTATTATTACGGAGAAAATGGAAATCACTTTTAAAAATCAGAATTATTTGATTTTAATTGAGTTTATGGAAGATGGGGTTCCATAATTTGGAACTTTCTGGATAACGGGTTTCAGGATAATGGATCCCATACATGCTATGGCTAAAACCCCCCACCTAAAGTGCAACCCAGTTTTTCCACTGAAAACTGTCTTGGAACTGTTAAAATTCAGCTCAAATCCAATGTTTTTCTTCTGTATCAACATCCTATATCGGCTCTGAAAATATGAGGCTGCTGTTTGTATTTAAATCATATGTTTAGTGAGCACTAAAAAGAAGGTTTTTGTTCTAAGCAGTTGTGTCATTAATCTGGTGACATTCTGGCTTGTGTTTACATGAAGTCACCCATTACATGACACATTACAAGGAACCGTCCTGCCAACACCCACTGGGTGAGATTTTTCTGATTCTCTTTAACAGAATTGTTCTACACTGGATGGAGGGCAGGGAGGCCAGAGTCAACAGTTTCTGCTCTGCTTGTGACACAGTCTGATGTGGATAATCCTTTCATTGGCCCAAACACACACACAAAGCATTTTCAATTCCTCTTTAAATAGATATTGCAAAAGGTTGAAGCCCAGGCAGGATATTCTGTACTGTCTTCAAAGAACAATCTGACCGAGCGCAATGTTCAATGGAGACGCCATTGGGGAAAACAGGAGCCTCAGATGCAATTAACTCTGTTACCAATAAGCACCTGAAACCCTTTAAATAAGCAATATAAGACATAGTTGATCAAAGGACTTTCATGGGGCTGTTTCTGCTCTATGTGACCTAATGCATTTTAGGCTTGGGGCACACAGCAATACTTTTTTTCTTTTTTTTTTTTTAACAAAATCTGGGCTCCAGGCCCTTCCACACCCAGACAGACAAGGCAATGTCTGGCCCGAGTTACAGTTAATGGCCCATTGCCATCGATACTGGGGAAGGAATTTAATTTAATTGGGGTTCCAAGATTTCTTATAGTGTCCATGGTGGATCTATGTAGGGTAGGGGGGTAGGGTTTTTTTTAACTTTTGGTTTTGCTTCTCCTTTAAGGAACTTTCTTGGAGGACAAGTAACATCAAGCTGGTCTTCATAGTTTCAATTCAAAGCAATTATTCCCTACATAATGGACTATTTTAAGACTAAGCCTCTCTCGGATCTCATAAACTTACAAAGAAATTCAGATAACTTTCCTTTAATAGAGATGTAAAACAGCGTGTACAGTATTTATATAGAGTAAACTGAATGCTTTAGTGTTCATTTAATGTATGTTTTAAATGTTTTTATGGGAGGTTAATTAAAAAAGGGCAATCAGGGTCATGAAACATTTGGTGATTCTACTACATAGAGATGATCAAAATGCCAGATCTCCCCATTGGTCACTTCCTTATGATGGAAGTGGGAAGCTCTAAGGCTAATGGCACATAAGACTTAAGGTGGCCATACACGGGCCGATAAAAGCTGCCGACAGACTGTGTCGGCAGCTTATTGGCCCGTGTATGGGGGCCCCCGACGGGCTTCCCCGATCGAGATCTGGCCGAAAGTCGGCCAGATCTCGATCGGATGGGTTTAAAAATCCCGTCGGATCGCGGCCGCATCTGTTCGTTGATGCGGTTCCGTGATCCGACCCCCGTTTGCGAATGCTAGTATCCGATCGTTGGGCCCTAGCAGGACCGCCATCAGAAATCCAAGGGCCCCATACGACAAAATTTCCTGGGCCCCCTGGGCTGCGCCCACCGCAAAGATGGGGGCCCAGCTAATCAAGTAAGTGTGGCGTGGCCGGGCCCCCCTTACTCTCGGGGCCCCCTACAACTCTCCCCCCTGTCCCCCCCTGATGGCTGCCCTGGGCCCTAGGGCCCACGATCGGATCTGCCCGATATTGCCCACCTCAAGGTGGGCATATCGGAGGGAGATCCGCTCGTTTGGCGACATCGCCAAACGAGCAGATCTATCCATATATGGCCACCATTAGCCTGCATGCAGACACACAAAGCAGATTTCAGTACGGAAAGGCAAAACTATGCATTACATATGTGTTGTAGCTCTATTAACAAAAAAGGGTAAGGGGAAGGAGGTAATGCTGAGAAGCAATACATTATACATGACACATGGAGAAATATCACACAAGGTAAGACCTACAGACAGGCAATAACCCAAGACATAACCAGCCAGTTTGGTGCATAAAACGTGGGGCACTTATGCCAGTAGTAATAAGGGCCAATCTGTGCCGTTATGTTGAAAAATTTGCAAAACTCAAATGAATTCAGGAAACGGCAAAAAATCTGCGAAACGCATTGAATTCAATGGGCATAAAAATTTTTTTACGCGCAACATTTTTTTTGCATGCGACAATTTTTTTCGTGCAATTTTTTCTCACTCCAAATGCATTAAAGTCAACGGGCATTTAAACATTTTGCTCAGTGACAATTTTGTCTTGGCAACTTTTTTTGTCTCTGCAACATTCTTGCCCGAATGCATTAACGTCTGACAATTAGTAAAGGGTGAATTTGTCCCGTTTCAATTTGCCAAAAAATTCACGACACGCGAGTTTTGACACCGGCATCAAGATTGACACCATTGACAATTGACAATTTTCACCGCAATTTCGCAAATTTATTCGCGGGCAGCGAAACATGGAAATTCGCCCATCACTAGTGACAATTTTTACACTCTCAACTTTTTTTGTCGTAGTGAATTTTTCTTTGCCACAGTTTTGCAAAAAAATTAGCAGGTGGTGAAGTATGCAAGTTTGCCACAAATCCATGCCTGGCAAATAAATTCGCTTATCACTAGCCAGCAGTGCTGCCCAATGCCGTGCCATATAGGAGGCGGCACTGACAGCGATCTCACCCAGTCTAAGGGAGATAAACACCTTAGAGCTGCTTGCTTGAAGGCAGAACATTATTCATTTACTTTACCCCTCTGAATTGTGTTACCCTCCCATTTAGACTGTAAGCTCTATGGGGTAGGGTCCTCCATCCTTTTGTCTCCTTGACACTGAGCACTTAATCTGTATTGTAATTATATTTTATATTTATATGAATGGTATATCTAATAATACACTTATTGTTACTTATTAATGCAGTGACCCCTTGGTTGTTACTACTAATTTATTGTTTTGCTGTACAGTGCTTTGCCCTCAAGGAGCGCTATACAAATCAAAATATACACACATACATACTTCCCCTTAGAGGAGTATATGCAATTTGGGGTAAAGACCTATAAGCTGAGGTTTTCTGCCTTTTGTCAGTTTAAGTCCTTCATTGTGGTCCAACGTTTGGTCATGTGATTAGGGTCCCCATTAATTCATAACAAGGTTCCAGAGATATCCAAACACTGCCATTTCGGCTATCTAATCTTAGGGGCAGATTCACAAACGGATGAATCGCAAATACGCTGCAAATATGCTAATTCACTAAAATGCGAAGTTTCGTCCCGGCGTCGAAGGCTGGCGACTTTTTGCTATCATTACTTCGGCTGTGCGAGCATTTCATAGCGAAGATGCACTAGCGTTCATTTGTGCTTAGTGAAACTTCTAGTGATCTTGCGCTTAGGTCAGTTTGCATAGGGCGGCTAATTTAAAGTTGAATGGGCGTCTTTAGTTATCGGTTTATATTACACATGTCCAGGGAACCTTAATAAAGACAAGAGAGTTAATATAACGCCCTACACATGAGCCCACTGTAAAATTAATGTCTGTAGAAAACCAGTTACCCAAAAGGACTTTTGCAGCCAATCCCGCTTAAAAAAAGGAAACATCGCCAGCATTTTTTTAACTTTTCGGCACACGGTGTCGGACTGGGACACCAGGGGCCCACCAAAAAACCTTAGACCAGGGGCCCACTCTCAGAATTATTATTCTTCCTCTCCTCACTCAACCTCTATAGTCTCTTTTCTTTACATACTTTAATCTATTATTCCATCTATTTAGCCTCTTTAGTCTCAATGAAATAGGGAATGGCCATGAAACAGGCCAAATGTTTAGCAGAATAAGGGTCCACTGACACCTGGGCCCACCGGGAGTTCCTGGTATCCCGGTGGGCCAGTCCAACACCGTCGGCACACAGGATATGATGTAAGTGACAGAAGATTGAGGAAAATCTAACTTCTTTGTAGCACTTCGCCTGGTCTGAGGTGGCGAAGGCAACTCTGGCGACAGAGGTAATGTTCAGTAAAATCTGCATTTTCGCCTTGCGATTGAGTGCGCATGACCACTAGCGATGGTCCTCTTCTCTAGTGAATTGGCGATGTCCCTGTGGGTGGCAATGCTGGCGAAAAGTCGTTAGCGTTAGCCACTTTGCTCTTTAGTAAATCTGCCCCATTCACAGTGGCGTAACTAGATGTTGCTGGGCCCCACAGCAAATTAATTTTAGGGCCCCCAACATATCCAGTGTTTGTCCTGTTTTACCAATATATGTTCAAATTGCTCATCAATGAGAGCCTCATGGGGCCCCCTGTACCTCCTGGGCCCCCCTGCAGCCGCAGGGTCTGCTTCCTCTGTAGTTACGCCCCTGGCCCCATAGACTCAATAAGATATAGGGCTGCAGCTAAATCTTCACCCCAAATCTCCTTGGGTTGAGTCCAGAGGAGCATTTAGGCATTATCCACAAATGTACTGACCTATTAACTGGGACAGCATGTAACAAATCAGCACCATGTAACTAGCTCTTCTCTTACTGTATCTTTTTTTTTTATAACCTTCTCAGACTTTCAAAAGTTGAACAACATTGAGTGAAAAAACATATATTTGCTTCCATGTCCCATGCAGTGTAAGCCAGTCAGGAGAGTCAGATGTATATCAACTGCTCTGCTGTACAGATGTTACACAGCAGGATCTCTTCTGCTTCACAATTAACTCTGAACCCCTGATCTTTTTCTTTCCTTAAAGGACTAAAGCCTTTTTCCGTTAATCATCCAAACACGGAAATGCACAATAAACCTGGACTGCCCTGGGTTTCTAACGCACAGCACTGACATGACTTATGAACATGATCATTCATACAGGTTAATCTACCTTCCCCTTTTAAAAGAGGTTTCATTTATAGAATCTGAGTCTCACTATCTGGCAGCAATGTCAAGTGTTTCTGACGGTAAGCTACTAAAAAAATACTAAATAGTAAGAAAAATATAGGTATATATGTAACCAATTCCTTTCTGATAATCTTGTAAGTGACAATGTTTGTACTTGAAAGCTGATACTATGGCAATAGTATATTTTTTGTACATATTGATTATATATTCATTAAATTTTTTTAGAATGGACTTGTAAATAGTGTTGGGCGAATTTATTCGCCAGGCGCGAATTAGCGGCGAATTTGCGCGATTCGCCGTCAGCGAATAAATTTGCGAAACGCCCGTGAAAATTCGTGGGAAAAATTCGCCGGCGTCAAAAACGGGCACCGGCGTCAAAAACGGGCACCGGCGTCAAAAACGGGCGCTGGCGTCGAAAAAACGGGCGCTGGCGTCAAAAACTAGACGCCGGCGCAGTTTCGCAAATTTTTCGTCATTTCGCGAATTTCGTGCGAAATTCGCTAATTTTTCGGCGAAGTGAAACGGCGCAAATTCGCCCATCACTACTTATAAAAGCAACTAAAATTGCTCACGTCAGCAGTTTCATGTATTATTGAGTCACATGACTTGGGGCAGCTGGGAAATTGACAATATGTCTAGCCCCATGTCAGATTTCAAAATTGAATGTAAATAAATCTGTTTGCTCTTTTGAGAAATATATTTCAGTGCAGAATTCTGCTGGAGCAACACTATTAACTGATTCATTTTCAATTTTTTTTTTTTTACCATGACATTATCCCTTTAAGGCACAAATGGGGTTATGTAATAAAAGGCAGTAAATTTGCCCAGGAGCAGTAACCCATTGCAACCAATCAGCAAGTAAAATTTACTGGTCACCTGTTTAAAAGCAAACCTCTTATTGGTTGCTATGAGTTACTGCTCTTAGCAGCAAACGTAGTGCCTTTTATTACATGTGGGGTAAAATGTTTAATGTTGTAATGTCTTAAATATATTGATAATGGGTTGAGTGCAGAGGACTCTTGTATTTGTCTATATGTATTTTGTGATCACAGCCTCATTGCACCCCTGCTTAATGTTTTTAAAAATAAGTGGTGACAAGTGATGGACGAATTTATTTGCCAGACATGGATTTGCTGCAAATTTCCGCATTTCCCCACCTGAACATTTTTTCGTGAAACTGCTGCAAATATTTGCCTCCGAAAAAGTTCACTGCAACAAAAAAGCTGCGCGTGTAAACATTGTTGCGGGTCAATATAATTTCGACACCCATCGACTTTAATGCATTTGCACAAAATAGTTTTGCGTGTAAAAATTGTCGCATATTAAAATTATTTTGACGCCCATTGACTTCAATGCGTTTCTCAAATTTTTTGCCATTTCGCAACTTTTTTTTGGAGTTTTGCGTTTTTTTCAGCGAAGCTAAACGGGACAGATTCGCCCATCACTAGTGGTGAGCACAACTTTCCCTTGTTTGTTATAAGGAAGTTATTCCAGCTTTGGAACTTTGTTCTATAGGTTGTTTGTCCGTGTTTTTCCGTGCTTGGAGAATTGCATTGTTGCGTGGAGATGATACTGGATGAAAACAGATGCGACTTATCTGACTTTATGGAATGTGTGATATGTAGAAGCAGTTCTGGCAATGGACCAGTAAGGGTAGGAAGGATGCTGAGCACTGCTTTTCTTCAGAAGGATTCTTGTGTATAAATAAGTGGAAGGACTGGGATCTGTAAGAATGAAGTTTATATTGTCAAGGCCTGCTGAATCTCACCAAAGCCACAAGAAAGTCACCTCCTTTTAAGCCCATAGCTGTTCTTGTGCAATGTTAAACACATGGCCTACGTCACTTGTACACAGCAGGTTCTTTAGTGAGAGATCAGCCCTTTAAAAGTCATTGGTTAAATATGAATTCAGTGACATTTTCACAGAGGGAATGCACTAATGTGGAGTGTTACAGAACAAAAATATTACAATCCACCCGACACACAATCTTCTTCACCTCTTCTTCTTCCGCTTTAGGCACTGAACTCAACTTTGGATTGAGCATCAAGCCTGTTCTCATATGGGGGCAAATTCACTAAGATGCGAAGTTGCGCCAGGCGCAACTTCGCCGCACTTCGCCGCCCTTCGCCGCACTTCTTCAGGCGTAGTTTCGCCAGCGCTCCGCAAATTCACTAAAATCCGAAGTTGCGCACAGGGGTAGCACAAGGTTGCGAAGTTGCGCTAGCGTTGATTCGCTATATAAAGCGAAGTTACGCTAGCGAAGGCTAATTTGCATACGGCGCGAAATTCAAATTTCAATGGAGGAACACGTATCTGCACTACAAATGCCTAGAAAACCTTCAAATCAGCAAATATAAATTGTATTTTGCCCTACACATGTGCCCACTGTCTAGGTAAGTTGCCATGAGTCAGGAAATGTAGGGGGGAGGAAGGGGAGCCCCAAAAAATTTTCGATCTTTTTCAGCCTATCACCCATCATGTAGAAAACACGCCAGCGTTTTTTGGGACTTAGAAAAAAAATTGACTTCTTTTGAAACAATCCCTATCTACTCTATTGCGCTTCGCCAGGTCTGAGGTGGCGAAGGAAGTCTAGCGTAAAAGGTAGCGTTCAGTACACTGCGCAAGTTAGTGAATTTGCGTAGTTTCGTCGCTTGCAAAAATTCACCTGGCGTAAGGTTGCGAAGTAACACTAGCAAACGACGCCAGCGTTCGTTAGTGAATTTGCGCAATAGCGAAAATGCCAAACGCTAGCGTTCGGCGCTTAGTGAATTTGCGCCATGGTATCTTGGTACTTAAGTAGCTGTAGACTCAACCCCTTGTTTTAGCCATGCTCCACAGTGGCAACAATTGTGTGTGTTTGTTTCATAGCAGTTAGTCATCACCAATATGGCAGCACTCAATGGAAAGCCCAGCCCAGAGCCGCTCAACACTGTGCAAGGGTTAGTTGGGATATTTTTGAAAAAAGTGGAGAACTGGAATGAAAAGTCTAAGGGGCAGATTTATCAAAGGTCGAGGTGAATTTTTGTGTACTTTGACCAGGGAATAGTCCAAATTCGATTCGAATTAGCAAAAAATGTGAAAATTCGAATCTCAAAATTTATAATGTACTGTCTCTTTAATAATTCTACCTCGACCATTCGCCATCTAAAACCACAAAATGCTGTTTTAGCCTATGGGGGACTTTCTAGAACCAATTTGGAGTCAATTGGTGGACTTTGAAAAATCAAAGTTTTTTTGGGGAAAAACTTTGAATCGAATTCGATCAAATGTGCTATTCCTTCGATTCGTACGATTCCAATTCGGCCAAATGCGGACCTATTCGATGGAAAATGGACCTATTCGACCAAAAAAATCTTAAACTTTCGAAGTTTTTTTAATTCGAAATTTGACTCTCGATAAATATGACCGTACTTTATACCTTCCGACAAACTTTTATAATAAGTTGGAGTGTATTCGTATTTTTTTTTTTTTTTAGCAATCGGTATTATTTTCAAATGGTGAATAAAAAAACACTGCTATTAAAGAAACAATTTCCCTATTTTATTTACTAAGAACTTGAAAGTAATACAGTTCGTAAAAATATAGTATTACATTCACATTCATTCTAAACGGAAAAAAAAAAATCCCTTGTTCCAAAATTCAGCATTCTCTCTGTCTGTGATGCATGTGTTGAGCTCTGATGCTGAGCTGTTATACTTGTTTCTTAGAGATTCTATTGAGAGAATTCCTCTTTTTTTTGGCCAGGAGTGCAAAGAAAATATTCTCTAAAAACAGATGATGTAAAGTCCATGTATGTGAAGATTCACAAAGCATGAGGAAAAGGTTTTAATAGGTAATGATAGCTGAGGATGTCAAATGATATACAAGAATAGACTATTTACATGAGTGCAATGCCTTTTCCCAAATTAGGTATCAAAGGAGAATACATCAAAATGGGCCACGGATTTGGAAGCACCTACAGACTGTTAACAGCTGCACAGTCCTCACAACACAAAACCATTTAACTTTTAAAACAAACAGCTGTTGAGCAGGACATTTCAGACCTATCCTCGGGGGAGAGTACAGACGGAGCAGCAAGGGAGCAATTCAAAAAATCTATAAGCCTGAACTGGGCAGGTAATAGGATTAGCCTAATGTCTGAATTACTAAAGGTCCACCTCTAGTCAAGCAGTTGTATGCTTTGTCTAGACCTGTTAATGTCTTTCAGGTTGGGGTTGCATAGTTCTGTTTTATTGCATCTCGCAATTCCTATTGAAATAACCTTATTTATATATGCATAGGCATAGTTAATAAGAATGTTCAGGTAACAGGCCTTTCAATGCATTCATTTTAAAGCTTGTTTGCAGGGCTGCAATCAGATATCACCCCATAAAACAAAATGATTAGGGGGCCCTGGAGGGGATTAGTCGCAATAAAAATTATTATGGTCACCAACCCCAAAAAGCATTGGAATTGGAATGGCAGCATTAGTGTAACAGACAATGTTTCAAACCCAGAACTTACTCCAAGGTCCCAGTCTCAGCTCACTCTTCTGCCTATAGCATCCACCTTTGGCTTTGGGAGGAGCCCTCCATGCCACCAGGACTAAGGTTCAGGGCACATGCTCAGATTCAGGGTGATTAGTCACCTGGCGACAAATCTCCTCTTCTTCGGGGCGACTTATCTCCCAGAACTACCTTCCCGCCGGCTAGAATGTAAATCGCTGGTCAGATGGCACTCAGAGCGATTTGTTTTCCAAAGTTGTCCAAAGTTTCTTCGTCAGGCGACTTCAGAAAACGAATCGCTCCAAGTGCTATCTCGCTGGCGATTTACATTTTAGCTGGCGGGAAGGCAAGGGAGGCAGTTCGGGGAGATAAGACCCCCTGAAGAAGAGGAGATTTGTCCCCAGGTGACTAATCACCCGGAATCAGCCTGTGTACCCTTAACATGAGAGAACAAGGGAGAGAGTTCTGGGTGAGCAAGAGAACTAAACGTATAAGGACAGAGCAGACAGCATAGATGTGGAACAAGCCGGGTCAAACCAACAGACAATGCGGTACAGGGAGCAGGAATGTAGTCAAGTTCACATGTCAGGGTCAAAACCAAGGGACGATGTACAGTACAAAATCATGATATAAGAGAATAGTCAGTAAACAGGCAATGGTCAGGATGGGGAGCAAACTTGGAATGGTCAGAGACAGACAAGGTCAATAACAGACTGAACAGAGTAGAATAGCACCCAGGAACTATAAAGAATAGACCTTTACTTTGGGCAGCGTGAAAAGGAAGTCGCACCTAAATATTAGAATTTTGCACCAAATGCGATGACTTCAGATGCGCATCAACACAGAAGCAGTGCGAGCACAAGTCAAAGCAGCGGGTGTCCCTGCCAGTCCCCTAGGCCATCAGGCAATCTTACAATTAGACACACAAATTGCACTAGTGTTTTCAGACAGACACGGTGGCCCCCACCAGTAGTTGCACGAGTGCAACTCCATTTCCCTTACAGTTTTCCAGAATCATTATTTCCACATCTATCTGGCAGTTTCTGGAAGACTTGCACTAGGGGGTGAACAGAACACTTTTTGCCTCAATTTGCACCCACTATTTAAGTAATAGAACAGATACATCTGTATCACCTTGCTGCATTGGCATTAGGCTGCACTATATATCCTTGCCTACAAATTCAAAAAGTTGTGTGTGCATCAACCACCTTGTAGAAACTTTTGACTTGGGTGCATGCAATCCAAAAGCCTTTGCCCAGGGGTTAGATAGGCATTATAGAAATTACAACGCTGTAGAAATTCCTTGTTGCAAAAGTGAAAGGTGAATTTATTGGGTCAAGATAACAGGCAACATTTTGGGCCTTATATTAGCTTAAGAAAAGGCAAGATACCACCCGAAACGTTGCCTCTAATATTGACCTAATATTGAAAGCAGATTGACATCATCTTCCTTATGTTCAGCTAAAGCAGGTGAATGTATCTTCTTAGTAGGGATGTAGCGAACTGTTCGCCGGCGAACTAGTTTGCGCGAACTTCGACTGTTCGCGTCCGCCGCAAGTTTGCGAACGTCAAAATCGTTCGACCATTCGATCGCTAAAATCGAACGATTTTCGTTCGAATCGAACGATCGAAGCCATTGGATTGAATGAAATCATTCGATCCAATGGCTTCGATCGTTCGATTCGAACGGAAATCGTTCGATCGAACGATTAAAATCCTTCGATCGTTCGAATCGAACGATTTTCGGATGTTCGAAGTTCGCGAACTGTTCGCATTTTTTGCCGGTGTTCGCGAACGGCGTTCGCGAACACATTGTCGGCGGTTCGCTACATCCCTACTTCTTAGAATGAACATATGACAGGTGCTACATATGACAGGTGCTAGCCTGGTCCATATCATTCTTCTATTTCTGGGAGATATGTCAATGTAGAGCTTATCTGGGAAGGTCTGTCCGACTGTCTATCCAACCGCTTAACCCAGACTGGACGAGAGATGGATGAAGCTTGTGAAGTCAATATTAGTTTTTTTAAATCAGGGTTCGGTTCAGTCACATAAATCTGGACATAGGTGAATAATGTCAGTGTAGTAGTTTACAATTTGGTGTAAATAATATGCATCAGGCTAAAATTTCCTAAAGTAAAAAATCTCCAAGTTCCAAACCGATGTCAGTGTTTTTCTGGGCTGCTGATTAGACACTTGTCTGAATGGCTACTCAAATGACTGCATTCCCAGCAAATTGGCTACATTGATGAGACTATGGGAAACGAAACTCTGTAGTAGCCCATTCTTATTGCCTCTGCAGCCGTGAGTGATGGGTATGTCTAAGCAAGTAGCCGGTGCCCAATGAGACATGTTCATAGGATCTCACTGGGGTCTCAGAAGATGCAGAGAAGTGGCACAACAAAAAAAAGTCACTAAAACTTTGCAACTAACAAAATACAACATTAAGCTGAACATGTTAAATCTGTTGTACAGTTTCAGTTGCACAGTACTGCCAAGCAATTGGTCTCAAAGAAACAGACCACTCAGTAGACATTTGCATTTACTCGTTTACATTTATTTAGTAAACGTAATATACACCTGCTTAAGATGCTATTTTTTTTTTTCCGATGGAAAAGGTGATTCATATTTATTTTAGTGCTGTTAGATCAGTGGTATTAGAACAAAATTACCAGTTTATAAACATTTGCCTTACTAGGCACACACAGCAGTGCATCTGGTAGTGTGTATAGCACCATTCATCAAGCCAATTACATACAATGCTCGTAGAGATAGTTCTAGATTGTAATAAGGCGGGTTAAGACAAAACATTTTGCTAGTAGGTATCCTTCCTCTGTACTGTGTTCAGTTTCAGACCTAGGAAGAATAAAACACATGCAAAATGTTAATATAATATAAATTATCTCTACTACTGTATGTGCTCCCTTAAAGGAGAAGCAAACCAAAAAGTTAAAAAGCACTTACCCCTCTACCCTACATAGACCCACCTCCCTCCATTCCTTTTAATTAGCCCTCAGTGCAGATTCAGGCATCAGAGTTCACGGGCACCATCTTTAGCCGTTTTGGTAATCTTCGGAATGAGACCGGCGCTTCAGCAATTTTCGTGAGGCTCGGCACATGCGCAGTTGTGACAAGACAAATTTCGAAGATTACCAAAGAGAAGAAGATGGCACCCGGGAAATCTGCTGGACAGATTCTGCATGAAGAGGTAAGTAAAGACTTAGGGGCATTTGCCCGGGGTAACACGTAGGGGCAGATTTACTAAGGGTCGAATTTCGAGGGTTAAAAATCCCTCAAATTCGACCCTCGAAGTAAAATCCTTTGAATTCGAATATTGAATTCGAAGGATTTTAGCGCAAAAAGTTCGATCGAACAATCGAATAAAAATCGTTCGATCGAATGATTCGAACGATTTTAATCGATCGATCGAAGGATTTTTATTCGATCAAAAAAAAAGGTCCCCATAGGCTAACATTGGACTTCGGTAGGTTTAAAGTGGCGAAGTATGAAGTCGAAGTTTTTTTTTAAAAGAGACAGTACTTAAATTATCGCATGTTCAAGTAGTGGAACGATTTTTACTTTGAATTGTTCGAATTTGACCAATTCGATGGTCGAAGAACCCAAAAAATTACTTCGAAATGCCAATATTTTTTCATTCGAATTATTCACTCGAGATTAGTAAATCTGACCCTTAGGGGCCAATTCACTATGGGTCGAATATCGAGGGTTAATTAACCCTCGATATTCGACTAGGAACTAAAATCGTTCGACTTCGAATATCGAAGTCGAACGATTTAGCGCAAATCCTGCGATCGATCGATCGAAGGATTTTTCATTCGATCGAACGATTAAATCCTTCGAATCGAACGATTCGAAGGATTTTAATCCAACGATCGAAGGAAAATCCTTCGATCAAAAAATCCCAGGCAAGCCTATGGGGACCTTCCCCATAGGCTAACATTGACTTCGGTAGCTTTTAGCTGCCGAAGTAGGGGGTCGAAGTTTTTCTTAAAGAGACAGTACTTCGACTATCGAATGGTCGAATAGTCGAACGATTTTTAGTTCGAATCGTTCGATTTTCGTAGTCGAAGGTCGAAGTAGCCCATTCGATGGTCGAAGTAGCCCAAAAAAACTTCGAAATTCAAAGTTTTTTTAATTCGAACCCTTCACTCGAATTTAGTGAATCGGCCCCTTAGTGTGTGTGGGGGGGGTGTATGTAGGGTTGGGGTAGGGTTTTTTTTAACTTTTGGGTTTGCTTCTCCTTTAAAGGCACTCAGTAGTCTATTTTTCCTTTAAATAGTGGCTTGAAAAAAAAAATGCATATTGTTCTTGGAGATCCCTCAACTATAAATGCTAAAGCAGGTGATGACTAGCCTGCAAATCCAATGCTTTAGCCAGGAGACATGACTGCCAAGAAATACAACCAAGAAGGGAAGCACCGGCATATAAAAATATGATCAAAGGTAAGTAGTTACCATAAAGGTTTTACCTTAAATTAGTATGATGGTAATGGTCATCAACTTAAAAAACCCTACACTAGTGCGGTTGTGTCTATTGTTAGATATATTTCTTACCCCAGTATCATTGAGGATTCCCTTGAATCTCATCACCATCCACCCCATGATTGGAGTCCAAAGAGGTGACACATCATGAAACCCCCACCCCCACCTTTTATATACTTGTCAATGTCGTATTCCCATCCTATCTTAGAAGGGGACATCTCATCCCACTCATATTTCATAGAGAGCACTAAGCTTAAGATGAATCCTGACTCTTCTGCATATACAAAGCAACTAAACATCCAGAACTGGAACAAAGTACTGGAACTGTGCACCTACCTTTACTTTATTTGTAAGAGTGACTTTCTGTTCCACCGCGGCCAAATCCTGCAAAGGAAAATACATATGACTAGTCAGTCTGGGACAAGTAGATCTTTGTAACACTGTCAGCCATTTGTACAGTATTTGACATAAGTAAATAAAACCATTCATGCTTACCTTTTGGTCCAAACAATGCTCCATAGCACGGTTGATTGCAATAAGGTTTCCCTTCATGCTGCAGAAGAAAAACCAACATTAGAACCATCTCATACTATGCTAAGAAATGTATAAATAAATATGTACCGTATATCATATTTTCAGCATCATATGAATAACAATTCTAATTTCCAAAGCAACCTCACCCTGACACCTTTTCTTAGACATTTCCTTGGGATATTTCCCAATGACTTTCTAGACATCTTAACCATATTATGCCACTGAAGCACCTAGGTGACAAGTGACCCTAACGCTAACAATTCAAAAGGCAGATTTTATTTTCATTCCTTTATCACCTGACATTGTCTATCACATGGTAATACCATGAGCACCCCCAAACATTGCTAATGCTATAGTCCAAAGCTTTTACTATCCCTGCAACGGAGAAACATCATTCTTACATGTGGGTTCCTACCTCCTTTAACCATCTAGTGCAGTGGTTGTCAAACTTATTCAGTTCAAGCCCCAATGGAAAGTCCAACCTTTGTTCAAGGTGCCCCATAGCTCATGAAATGAGTACAGATATTGGAAAACATCTGTGTATCGATCATTTAGTCATAATTTCTAGTACAGGAAATACATATTTACCCCAAACCTCACCTTAAGTGACCTTCAAGCTGGACATTCAGGTGTAACTAAGATAGCAAATATAACATAACTAAGATAGCAAATATAAGATAACTAAGATAATCATTCTCTAAAAGTCTCACCTTAACTGGCCTTGAGGCTGAGTCCCCCACTTCCCATGCCCCATTAACTGAATAACAGATCTTGGAATCTTTGATTCTGACATAGAAGTATCAGCATGTCATCAGAGTCTACATTACAGTGAAGTTAGAGAAGAAACCTATAGATTATGTTTCAACCAAATCTGAATAAAGGAAAGGGATAATAAATTAGAGCATTAAGGTAGCAGAAAGAAAGAAATACCATACCTCAGCATGGCTTCCCGGAGAAAGGGTCTTGCTGCACTTTTCACACTTTAAGCATGGTCTGTGCCAGTCTTTTCCCAGGGAGGATACCCTCTCGGCTGCAAGACAAGAAATGAAGGGATGAAAACACTTTAAGACTAGCTCTTGTACTTATCAACTTTATCAATGTATTGATTGAGCTGGGAACAAAATGTGATTGGCTGAGGACCATATCAACTCATTTATGGGTTCTGCAACTACCACCCTTCACAGCCCCATGTGTGATCAGATCATTAAACTGAGGGCCATGTTTGGAGTAGGCCCAACATGTGGCAGGCAAAAACCTGGTCATTTGGCAACCCAGTCCATAAATACAAATTTCTCAGTGTATATCCAACCATAAGTTATAGTTTTCTCTACTAAGGTGAATATGACCCGTTTTATGTGTTGTGTAAGGCAAAGAGGGGTAATGCAGATCTTCCCCATGAGATACAGTATAGCCAATAATTAATGTGAAATAACTCAAATAGTGTTCATTTTTCTTGCCCTCCTCCCCCACAACAAAAAAAGGAGTTTTCCATATTGCCTGCGTCTATACTAACCACAGCCTCTTGGACTAGTATCTTTCTAATGCATCATTCTGAAGTATTTAGTGCCATCTATCATCTGCCATTTATCAAGGGTCGAAGTGAAAATTCGAATCAAAAAAATTCGAATCTTGAGCTATTTTTTGTGCACTTCGACTAGGGAATAGTTCAAATTTGATTCGAATTTGAAAAAAATTTGAAAATTCGAATATCGAAATCTATCATGTACTTTGTCAAAGGGCATGTGGGCCAGAAACGTGTTGTTTTCTATACTCCTAATGAAGGAAATTTTTGCAGCAAAGTTCTGCGCCTCCAGCCTCCTCCATTCAACTGAATTTCACTGGATTTATGGTGCCTGGGCAGGAGCATAGTAGGTGAGCATTAAGAGGACAATTCGTTTATAATACTGCAACTACTGTTATTCTATTGGATTCAGCTACTCTGAATGGTGGCTCATCTCTCACCATCAGGTCTATGGATGTTTATGGGCAGAAGTGGTAGGTGGATAGGGGAGTTTGGAAGCTGAGCACAGATCAGGCAAGACCCTCCATATTCCAGAGCTAAACCAAACAGAAGATCATGCCTCTTTTATGGGCCTTTTGTAGACTATGCCCCTGAAAACCAAGAGAATAACTAAACCAGTGCACAGCATACTCAGCCCTTTAACTGCTATGCATTTTATTAGTGCCATCTGTCTGTACCATGAAACAAAGTTCAACAGCACCGTAATGTAGCACAGATAAAATATTCTATAAGTGCGTGTGTGGACAATTAACAGCAGTATTGTTGCCAATATTGCATGTTGTAAAGCAGAATGACGCAACTGGAGCATGAACAAATGACGGCCGGATAATGTTACTCTTTGTCTGCCAGTAGATAATGATGGGACAGGGTTCCCAATGCTGTAAAATATGTATCATTCCTTTACTTATTCTGTGAATGTACAGTCACCACTGCCATAATTATATACAGTCTGTTAGTATTAAATATGGGAGAATAAATTCGGCAGGCACAAATTTCTGTGTTTCACCGCCAGCGAATAAATACGTGAACCTGCAGCAAGAATTTGCCATTAAAAAAAATCGACTGCAACAAAAAAAAGGGTCAAAATAGTCGCGTGCATAAAATTGTCGCGTGTCAAAATTATTTGGACGCCAACCGACTTTTTCGCATGTATAAAATTTGTTGATTGCATAAAAATTGTTGCACATCAAAATTACATGAAACTGCGGCAAGAATTTGCCAGTAAAAAAATCCGGCGCAAAAAAAAAAAAATTGGGTCAGAATAGTCGCGTGCATAATATTGTTGCATGTCAAAATTATTGGGACGCCAACTGACTTTTTCGCACGTATAAAAATTGTTGATTGCATAAAAATTGTTGCACGTCAAAATTACATGAAACTGCGGCAAGAATTTGCCAGTAAAAAAATCCGGCGCAACAAAAAAAAATTGGGTCAGAATAGTCGCGTGCATAAAATTGTCACGTGTCAAAATTATTTGGACACCAATTGACTTTTTTGCACGTATAAAAATTGTTGATTGCATAAAAATTGTTGCACATCAAAATTAGTTTGACGCCCATTGACTTCAATACGTTTCACAAATTTTTTGCTATTTCGCGAATGTTTCGACAAACCCACAGATTCGCCAATCACTAGTTAGGATACTATATACTGTGCAAAGGCTGAACTGGAAGGAGAACTACTAATAAACAACAACATTCTATGAAGGCAAGAGCCAGAAGACAAAAAAATCCAGATTTCTAAGTAGATGCATTTGAATCCTTTAGCCATTGTGGGGTCTTGATGGAGTTTCCCTTCCTCTAGATAAACGTGAGCAATCACTTGAGACTTTGAACTTAACTTGCAATGTAACCCTTTAATATCACTCCTAAGGGAGTAGCTCTCTGCTCTTAATAGAGTGTGCACAGAAATTGTGACCCGTGTGACCAGACAAGAGGATTTCAAGTACAGTCAGTCATGGGCAGAAGATAAAACTGTCAACAGTTTCCTAATGTTAATGACGATGATAATGTGATCACTTGGTATTTCCTACAGTCAATACAATTCTCATTTGTATATCCAGTCAATGGCTGTTCTATCTGGAGTAGGGATTCTAACTGGGCTCTCCATTCTCATGAACAACATATGCAGAAAAACAATATTATAATAAAAAATATGCAACAGTGCTCTGTTTATCCAAGGGCCAGTGTTTTCCGGTAAATGGAAATGCCCCAAAATGCATTTACACAATATATTCATTAGTCATTAATTATTTAAAATATTACTTTGATAAATTAAATTTTTTTATTCAACTTGAAATTCTTTATTTGACTTTGACCAACAATGTATTTCAGTTGGCAGATAACACCCTTGTCACTTTAGTTGGGCCACCTGGAACAGTGAGTACTGGTGGTTGTCAACCTGAAACATTTCTGGCTAAAATCCACAAGTGGACAAAATGCCCAGAGTGCCATGAAGTTGCCATTCATGGGCTTATAAAACCTATTGACAATCTGTCTGAATGATATCTGCCTGAAAATTAACCAGATGTCTATTGGCAAATTAAAATATCGAATTTTGAATCTGAAAGTTAACGCAGTCCTCTTTGGTCAGGTCAACCAATTTGGGGTGAGACTTGGTTAATGCACGTGAATAATGGAAAATTGTGGCTCAATCACAACCGTGAAAAATACGTTTCAAAGTGTGGCTCACCTGGCGCGAAAATGGACCACGGTGTAAAAACCTCAGGTCTATCACGTTCAGGTTCAACGGTATGAATAAGTATAAGCGATAAATATACCACACTCATCGAAGGCATCTGATGGCTCTCGTGCATCTTTTGGAGTTATTCCAATGATTCTTACAGTGGAAAACGCACTTTCTGGAGCCAAGCGGTGCCGATAAAACTTGATTTTATTCCAAATAGCTAAAATAAAAGGTCTTAAAGCATTTCGTATCTAGAGATATGTAATCATAGGTACATTTTCAAATAACCGTTACTGAGAATTTAAATCACTAAAAACGTTAGGACCTTTCTAATTATTGTTGAGACTTGGTTGAGACAATAGATGACATGGCGGAACACTGCAAAAGAAGACAGGACTTCGTAGAGTGCACTGGATATAAATGAATATATTTTCACTTTAGATTTATCATTTTTATGTTATGGAGTCACTGGACTGGGGTTCCAGCCCCCTCCAGCCCCCCATTGTGTTCTGGGAATAACATTAGCCACACAGTAGCATCAAGGTGCCAGGTGAAATAGAAGTGAATGGCTATCCTTTGGCTTTAGTCCTAACATTAATGGCATAAAGCCAGTACAGAGCTTAGCAGGGTGCAGCCACATCCCTACAGTTATCAACTGCCCGAAGCGAACATTTATAAAAGGGTGCACTTTGTTGTCAAGTTACTTACAGTATATGGGCCACGCTAGGTGCATGCAAAACTCCAGATTCCCATTCACGGAGTGGATCTGTATCCTCCTCCTTTAATAAAGGAGTCTTACAAATTGAAAATAAAACCAAATATAAATAGAGGTAGAGAATAAAGGGACTTGTCTTTTCTCCAAGAAATGCAACAGCATGTGCATAAAGTTATGGGAAATACTGATTTAGGTTAGAAATATAGATATATCAAAAAACAAAAGAAACAAAATCTGACGCGTTTCATGCCTACACAGCCTATGAGCACTTGTGTAGTCAAGTTAATGGTTTGCAATGTTGCTTTTTCACTTTATCGGAATTAACCATGTTTGTACTAGTTGAATGGGACCACAGTAGGGCACCCATTCCCTCTATTCATGGCTGAGGCACTTTTTGGGTGTCTTAAAGTGGACCTGTCACCCAGACACAAATATCTGTATACTAAAAGTCCTTTTCAAATTAAACATGAAATCCAATTTCTATTTTTTATTAAAGCATTCATAGCTGTTGTAAGCTCATTTAAAAATCTCAGCTGTCAATCAACTATTGAGCCATGGGCATAGAGGCGGGGCAGACAATTACTTTCACTTTCCATTCAGCACTTCCTAGATGTCACTGCTCTCCACACATTCTCCCAGTTCTCTTCAGCATTTAATTGTGTAGCCAGGGCATGGGGATGGACATCAGGTCCCCTATTGTTGTGCACAAACAAGATTCTGAGATGATACAAGGCTTTCCTTAAAAACAGTGTCCACAAAATGGCTGCTGCCTGCTTGCTATCATTATGAATTTCCAGACTGAAGCAAACAAGATTCAAATCATTTAAACATTGTAATTAAAGTTCATTTTGCTTGACTAATGTGATAAAATAGGATTTTAAGTAATTTTTTTGGGTGACGGGTCCCCTTTAATAGATTTGTTTATATCCTAGGAAATATCAATGAAGTGAACAAAGCACAACAGGTCATGGCCAGCACTTCCTGCTCTCGATGCAGCGTGGAACCACCCCTCCCTCTTTTTAGAACTAATAGTAGCACCAGCACCATCTGGATAAAGTGGAAATGGCCGACATGTCATGCGTCAGTAATTGAGATAGAATGAGGGAGTGAAGGGAGAATTAATGCCAACATTCCAGCAGCTGATGAGAAAAAAACAGCTTCACAGTTCATGAGCATGTCACCAAGGAATTAGGCTTTCATGTGGCTGTTATCCTGCCTTCCATCCTACTCACTGTTTATATATCTATTTTTCCATCCTCCCCGTATATTTTTGCTGACAGTGAGGAAGCAGGCGGCAGTTAAATACATTATAGGCTTCAGGAGAGGCTTTAGATAGTCACCCCCTCAGGCTACTATTTTCTCCAGAACTGACTTTAGGAGTTGCAAATGGAGCAACTACCCTGGGCCACTGTAGGGCTTCACAAAGCAGCAACTGTTAGATATGGGATGGTGTGTATAGTAAGAAAAGGGGGTGACAAGGGAATTACTGTGGAACATTACATAAACCAAGGCAATAAGGCATCAGGGGAGAGAGCTGGAACTGTGATAGTGAATGTGTACAGTAAGCCAAGATGCAGGCTCTATAATTAACCACATACAGCACTGTGCATATGGAAATTATAAGAATTTTTAAGGCGTAATATTTGTGCTTGTGTTTTGTAATGTAAACAGTTAAATGAACTAACATGCTGGCTGGGGCCCAACATCCATGGAAGAAAAGGGAAATAGAGAATTCTCACCAGCTCAGTCAACCTCCTCTCTCAATCAACTCAATCTTCAGAATGACAACAGACATTATGTCCAATTTCATTTACAGAAACTGCCTGCCCACTAACCTAACTGCCGCCCAATAACAGAACTGCATTCAAACTAACATAATTGTTTGGATAAGAACAGAACTGCCTGCACAATTACAGAACTGCAAGCACACTAAAAGAGCTACAAGCACACTAAAAGAACTGCAAGCACACTAACAAAACTGTAAGCGCTCTAACAAAACTGCAAGCACACTAACAATACTGACTGCACACTAACAGAACTGCAAGCACACTAACCTGCACACTAAAAGAACTGCAAGCACACTAAACTGCTAAACTGCCTGCCCACTAACAGAACTGCATTCAAACTAACATAATTGTTTGGATAAGAACAGAACTGCCTGCACACTTACAGAACTGACTGCACATTACCAGAACTGCAAGCACACTAACAGAACTGCAAGCACTCTAACAAAACTGCAAGCACACTAAACACTGCAAGCACACTAACAAAACTGACTGCACATTAAGGGGTCCATTCACTAAGTTCGAGTGAAGGAATAGAGGAATAAAAACTTTGAATTTCCAAGTGTTTTTTTGGCTACTTCGACCATCGAATGGGCTACTTCGACCTTCGACTACGACTTCGACTGGAATGATTCAAACTAAAAATCGTTCGACTATTCGACCATTCGATAGTCGAAGTACTGTCTCTTTAAGAAAAAAAACTTCGACCCCCTAGTTCGCCACCTAAAAGCTACCGAAGACAATGTTAGCCTATGGGGAAGGTCCCCATAGGCTTTCCAAGTTTTTTCTGATTGAAGGATAATCCTTCGATCGATGGATTAAAATCCTTCGAATCGATCAAACGATTATTCCTTCGATCGATTTGCGCAAAATCCTTCAACTTCGATATAATTTGAAGGATTTTAATTTTCCAGTCAAATATCGAGGGTTAATTAACCCTCGATATTCGACCCTTAATACATCTGCCCCTAACAGAACTGCAAGCACACTAAAAGAACTGCAAGCAAAAACTGTAACTGTAAGCACACTAACAAAACTGCAAGCACACTAACAGAACTGCAAGCACATTAAAGGGATTCTGTCATCGGAAAACATGTTTTTTTCAAAACGCATCAGTTAATAGTGCTACGCCAGCAGAACTCTGCACTGAATCCATTTCTCAAAAGAGCAAACAGATTTCTTTATATTCAATTTTGAAATCTGACATGGGGCTAGACATATTGACAATTTCCCAGCTGCCCCTGGTCATGTGACTTGTGCCTGCACTTTAGGAGAGAAATGCTTTCTGGCAGGCTGCTGTTTTTCCTTCTCAATGTAACTGAAAGAGTCTCAGTGGGACATGGGTTTTTACCAGGCAGCTGTTATCTTGTGTTAGGGAGCTGCTATCTGGTTACCTTCCCATTGTTCTTTTGTTTGGCTGCTGGGGGGGGGAGGGATGGGGGATGATATCACTCTAACTTGAAGTACAGCAGTAAAGAGTGATTGAAGTTTATCAGAGTCACATGACTTGGGGCAGCTGGGAAATTGACACTATGTCGAGCCCCATGTCAGATTTCAAAATTGAATATAAAAAATCTGTTTGCTCTTTTGAGAAATGGATTTCAGTGCAGAAATCTGCTGGAGCAGCACTATTAACTGATTCATTTTGAAAAAAATTTTTTTTCCTATGACAGTATCCCAATACAAACAAATAAATGTCACAATATAAGGCTGATTAGTAATTAATACAGATAATTACTACATGACAGCACAGAAACCAGTGCAATTAGCATCAGAATTTAATAATCAGCCCTGTAGCATCAGTTTATATTACAGACCAACCTCATTTTCTGCTGGATAATTAGTGACGAACCCTAAGCTTAGCTTCTCAACAGCTGCTCAGAGCCCACTATTGACAAGCTCAAACTTTAGGCCGGAACAATAAGTTCAGTATATAAACAATGGCATTTTTTAGCTATATCAATTTTTATGGTTCAGTTCTCCTTTAAGTGGGCAGAGCTACAACCAAACTGTACCTAGAGTATTAGAAGAGTCAGCTGTAACCAATAAGAGCATTAATGCAGTTGATTGGGCAGACTTTGACTACTCTAAAGGGAAGACCCATCTATAACCAATAAAAACATCCAAGTCAACATCAAGGGCAGACTCAGAAAGAACATTTGAGCAATGACAAAGGCAGACCCAACTCTAGCCAATACAAGTATTTGATCACAAAGAAAGTAGAACCAACAAGAACATCTGAGCCATCGCAAAGGGCAACCCCAACTACAGCCAATTAGAACTTCTGAGCAAGCATAATAGCAGATCCACCTGGAGCCAATTTGAAGATCTGAGCAATCTCATTGGTAGACCCAACTGTATCCATATTAATAACAGCAATACTAATTGTTGAAAGGAAGGATGCATAGGGGCAAATTCACTAACCTCCAAAAATTCACCAGCGACGGCTTTGCTCACTTCGCAAGGCGTAGATTCGCCAGGACAACGCTAATTCACTAAAACCCGAAGTTTCGTCCAGCTCGCCGAACGCTGGCGAAGTTGTGCATTACTGCTGCAAGCAAAGCGAAGTTGCGCTAGCATTGACTCATTTGCATACAGAGGGAAGTTAAAGTTGAATGGGCGTATATATTGCAGCAAATACATTACACTACACAAGTCCAGGGAACCTTAATAAAATAAGAGAGTTTTTATATTGCCCTACACATGAGCCCAGTGTATAGTTTATGTGCCATATGTTAGGAAATGTAGGGGGGAAGCCAGAAATAATTTACGATCTTTTGCAGCCTATCACCCTGAAAAATGAAAAGTCGCCAGCATTTTTTGAGGAACTCCTATTTACTCTATTGCACTTCGCCTGGTCTGAGGTGGCGAAGGCAAGTCTGGCGCAAGAGGTAACGTTCAGTAAAATCCGCGAAGTAACGCTCTTTCACCACAGCGAAACTTCGCCTGGCGTAAGAGTGCGAAGTGGTGCTAGAGTCTATCTTCTTCGCTAGCGAAGTTACACCAGCGACCGTTAGTAAATCGGCGAAACACCGAAACAATTCACCAGCATTAGTCATTTCGCCCCTTTAGTAAATTAGCCCCATAGTGTTAACTGGTATATTGGTCCTGTAGCTGTAGGATCCATTTATCTTACACGGAAATAAATAGTCCACAAAAGGGTGTTAGTTCCAAGGCGTACAAGAAATAATTTTTCTGCTTATTTTACCTTTATAAAGGCAAGTGGGAGCTGCCATGTTGTTTGCTACATGATAGCGCTCACCACTGCACACAGTAAGCTATATGGTTGAACTTAACTGCCTTGCTTAACATGGATGGATTAGCCCTAGTGCCTCAGTTCTAACTCTCGGTCCTGCTCATGCAAACAAATAGCACCCACAAACCGGCCAGCGCGGGGGGCGCATCACAGTCTGTGCTTTCCAGTTTTAGCCCCACTCAGAAAAAAACATTTTCGTTGAGGTTTGAAACTCAGCTCTGCGATAAACAATCTTTTCCCAAGGGTAAAAAAGGCAAAGAAAATATCATTGACCATCTTTGCAAGAACCAAAGCTGGCCTATCATTGATTCTATAAATAAAGGTGCACAACAGAAAGTCGCTGGAATTGGTTCTCATAAATATGTCTCATAAATATCTAAAAATATTAAAAAAATCAAAAACAATATGGTCATGTTGGTTTTAAAAAAAAAATAAGCACAAAAAACAAGCACAGAGATCAGCATTTTTTAAACTATGTTTACGCCAACACAAAATTTTAGATATTTATGGGACACAAGAAGTTATTGCTTTATTTATATATTGAATGTCGCTGGTATTCAGCCTTATGATGGGTTACATTTTGCACATGATGTCACAGGCACTGTGAGTGCGGCTACTTCGACCAATATATATATAGCTAGTATCTATATATAGTGAATAAAGTACCCCCTTTTGTAAAATATAAGGATATTATAAGTTACCAAGGAGTTTCATGACCATATAAAAACACGAGGCAACAGGGGGGCAACAGGGGGTACTTTATTTATTATAATACACAAGTTTCAGTGAGTCATGTGACAGAAATGACATCAGATCTCACCGTTTATAACTCACCGTTTATAACTGATGACATCAGAACTCACCTTTTACAAGGATATCATTTACAAGATATTCCTGGCTTTTGTGTATTATACACACATATATACAGTATATATATATATATATATATATATATATATATATATATATAGATATCTCTATATATATATATTAGGGATGCACCGAATCCACTGTTTTGGATTCGGCCGAACCCCCGAATCCTAAGCAAAGGATTCGGCCGAATACCGAACCGAATCCGAACCCTAATTTGCATATGCAAATTAGGGGTGGGAAGGGGAATGTTTTTTTTACTTCCTTGTTTTGTGACAAAAAGTCACACGATTTCCCTCTCCACCCCTAATTTGCATATGCAAATTAGGATTCGGTTCGGCCACGAACAAGGATTTGGCCGAATCCGAATCCTGTTGAAAAAGGCCGAATCCTGGCCGAATCCCGAACCGAATCCTGGATTCGGTGCATCCCTAATATATATATATATATATATATATATATATATATATATATATATATACTAGCTGCAGCACACCCTCTGTCTCAAAAATGTGAACAAAAATGATAAGCCAAATGAGTCACAGAAAGACAAGTCTCATTGTCAGATGTCATTTACCCCCCACCTGATTCCAAAGTCCCTAGGCTCCTGTGTGGACATTGTGTGAAGCTCTTGGAGTGCTGGCATTGTACTAGTTACTCATTACTTCATACCAGGGAACACCCTTGGCTGCTCCTACCTGCCCTTCCATGTTTACCTTTGCAAGCAATAAATCAAAGTGATGCATCGGATTTGACATTTTAGACAATAGTTATTGCATTAATCACTGTCTGTCCCCCCTCCCACTTCTCTCCATTTCTCATAAAGTACACAGTGCAAAGCTGTCAACACATTCTTAAAAGGTCACTTTATCCTATCATTGTAACTGCTGATTAGTACTTATTACAGAATAATATCTACGCTTAGGGTAGTTTTAGGGTATCCCTCTGCACTGGATACAAAATATTCATTCATGTCCCCTGTGCCTGAGCTGCCGCCATGTCTCCAAGGCCACACCTCCTACATCACTAGGACATCCCCCCTGCTAGCATCCTGGCAGGTAACACTAGAATATTGTTTTAGCTGCAGTTTTAGACGATGACAGCTTAATCAAGTCCTAAAATACAATTTTTTCATTTAGACACTAAAGTATAAAAACAGAATTTCTGGGTGCACAGAGGGGAGTGAGAGCTGATTTATTGCTTGTCCCAGAGAAGCATCAGATTTATTTGTTGCCTTCTATACTTCAGTCCTGTCTATAGTCAGCAACTAGGAACTCTCTGCTGCAGTGTCTATAAATGGTATTGCTAAAGCTACTCATACATACAAATGCAAATACAGAGAATATTCCTTGTACACAATAAACCCCCCCCATATGGACCATGCACACTACATACAGATGGAGCACATTTTATTGGTACTCATAAGACTCCCATGCATTTTCACTGGAGTCTTGCAATGAGTGCATGCTTGTGGGGCAAATAAGATAAATAGCAGATAAATAGCAAAGGGGCAATGACTGGATGGAGGTACTAACAGCACTGGCCAAAGGGGCTCTATCTGTTAGCAGCTCACTCAGTTCCCAGACTTGATTTATCTGCAGAAAATAAAGCAAAATGTTGCTTAATGTTTACTGTTTGCAACTGTCTCAATAGCTTCTGAAATGCAGGTGTACATGCACTCAATTCAAAGCTTGCAATGCACTGGGTTACTTGCAGAAGACTCACAACAGACACATCAAAATTCTCAAGGCTGTGATTCCCCATTTGGGTTGGGCATTACCAGTCAGGGAGAGAGTGAGTGAAAGAATGAGAAGGAGAGATTAATTGAGTAAAAAAATCAGTTACTATTTGGGTAAGTAAGTGAGTAAGAGTTAAGTGAGCAGCTGAATTAGGGGCTACGTGAGTTACTGAGTGAGTTAATGAATGAGTAAGTTACTGAGTGAGTTGATGAATGAGTGAGTTACTAACTAAGTGAGTAACTGAATGAGTTACTGAATGAGTTACTGAATGAGAGTTACAGAATGAGTGTGTTACTGAATGAGTGAGTTACTGAGTGAGTTACTGAGTTAGCTACTGAATGAGTGAGTTACTGAATGAGTTACTGAGTTAGTTACTGAGTTAGCTACTGAATGAGTGAGTTACTGAGTAAGTTACTGCATGAGTTACTGAATGAGTGAGTTACTGAGTGACTTACTGAGTTAGCTACCGAATAAGTGAGTTACTGAGTAAGTTACTGCATGAGTTACTGAATGAGTGAGTTACTGAATGAGTGAGTTACTGAATGAGTGAGTTACTGAATGAGTGAGTTACTGAATGAGTGAGTTACATATTGAGTTACTGGATGGGTGAGTTACTGAGTGAGTTACTGAGTGAGGAAGTTATTGAGCGAGTGAGTTACAGAAGTAAGTTACAGAATGAGTTACTGGATGAGTAAGTTATTGAGTGAATAAGTGAGTTACTAAATGAGTGGTTAAGGAAGTTGCAGAGTTAGTCAGTGGTGCAGTTTCAGAGTTAGTCACAATGATGAAATGAGTTGCTGAGTGAGTGAATAAGTTGAATAGGAAGAATAGGGGAACCATAGAGTTCTGAATGGGAGTAGAACTGGCAGGTGCCTGACTACACACAGTGAGTAGAAACACGGGTGCGGTTTGTGTGCTTACTTTGAAGTTTCACAGCTCCCGGCTCTCTGTGCTGTCAGTCATTTTTAAACAGTAGTTTCTCACCATACACAGAATAACAAGTCGGAGCAACACTCTTTTCTCTCAGGTCCATTTTTTCTCAGACAAACAGAATTCCTTTGCCAAGCAGAGCAATGAAGGGAAAAAACGATATATCACCTTTATAGAAGCTCTTGCTCCTTCATAAAGCTGTGCATGTGCAGGGTTCTGCATACTTAGTTATAATATACCTTTTCCTATCCACATTCATTGTTGAGAGGGTTGGATTGTAAGCTTTATGGGTCAAAGACATCACACATGTTTTATTTCCAGGAGTGACCATACAAGACCCAACTAATCCAGAACTGCAGAGGTGTAGGAGGAGGAGGAGGAGGGAAATTAGAAAAGCTCCCTTGTTGAATACAGATCATGGTATAGAGTAAGGCTATAACTAGTGTGTGTAGTAGGTGAGAGGGAGGAAGGTGCTGTAAGCAGGGGCTTGTGTGTAACTGCAGCAGAAGTCTCTGTTTAGAACTTTGGCCAAATAAATCCTGAGATCAGATCTGGATTAGACCCATCTGTGATCCAGCCTATATTTAGCTAGAGGGCTTTATAGAAAGATGTTCTACAGGTTCACAATGGAAAAAATGCCTAGAATGCTGCAATGGAATCTCATTTACCCCACACATCATAAACATTCGCTGTGCGTGAGTGTAAGGAAACTGTGCATCACCAGGGGCAAGTACACCCCGCAGCCAAGGAAGAATAAGTTAGTAACTCCAGCAATGCAGAATAGTTGCTCTATACACATTCACCAGCCTCATTTTACAATTGCCCCTTTATAGCCCCTTATAAACCAAAGTCCAACCTGCACACTACAACTCCCAGCAAGCTGTAAGGACGGAATGGGCTGCAGCGCCTTCTCTTTGACATTTATATCCCCTGCTGAAATATTCATTACAAGAGAATTTAGTAAACACAACTGAATGATCGTTCTTGTTTAAATTCTGGAGCCAACTATGTTATTCCTTTCCATACATAGAAAAAATGTTGGTGAAAGGCAGATGCACAACTAGACACTTCACTGGTGCAAGAGTTAGTAGAGTAAGAGTAGTGACGATACATAAAGTAACAGAGAGAGGGTTGGGGCAGGCAGAGTGCTTACCAAAGTAGACTTCTTTCTGGCACTTGGGACACTTGGGCATGGTGCTGGTGCTGATGCTGAGCTGACTTGCAGTGCAGTGTGTGTGAGTGCAGAGCTGTCTGGCCCCAGACTTTCACACTGTGCTGGGAGGGACCACTGGGAGAGGGGAAGGTGCTTTGCACACGGGTTGAGGCAGAGGGGAGAGGCAGATAGTCAATGTTCGTAAGTCATAGACGCAATATTATTAACCCTTCCCAGGCAGCCACCCTCTAAAAATCAGTATGATAGAAATATGCACTATGGATAGTAGTGCTTCTGAGTGGCAGAACTATTTACCTGTGTATCTAAAGGTCTGTGTTTTGGGGGTTCAAGCAAAGACAGCTATAGAGCCCTGCAGAGCAGCAGATGTATGTAAACAATACAGATTCCACACACTCACGGTATAATTCATGCTTTATAACATGCAATACCCTGGTTCCTGTTAAACTACAACTCTCATAATCCCCTGAGAAAGAGGAAGGTTGGATGTTGGGACCAGCGTCAGAATGAAAGAATCCTGCTTTTATTAAACTACAACTCCCAGCAGCCCAGACAGCCTCCAGCTTCTTTCTAATAGTGAGTTACTGATTAAGTTACTGAACGAGTGAGTTACTGAGTGAGTTACTGAGTGAGTTACTGAGTGAGATACTGAACGAGTAAGTTAGTGAGTAAATTACTGAATGTGTGAGTTACTGGGTGAGTAAATTACTGAGTGAGATATTGGATGAGTGAGTTATGGAGTGAGTGAGTTACTGAATTGATGAGTTACTGAGTGAGTTACTGAGTGAGTGAGTTACTGAATTGATGAGTTACTGAGTGAGTTACTGAGTGAGTGAGTTACTAAGTGAGTTACTGAGTGAGTTACTGAGTGAGATACTGAACATGTAAGCTACTGAGTGAGTTACTAAATGAGTGAGTTACTGAGTAAGTACGTTACTGAGTGAGACATTGGATGAGTGAGTTACTGAGTGAGTGAGTTTCTGAATTGATGAGTTACTGAGTGAATGAGTTACTGAGTAAGTAAGTTACTGAGTTAGTTACTGATGGAGTGAGTTACTAAGTAAGTTACTGAGTGAGACATTGGATGAGTGAGTTACTGAGTAAGTGAGTTTCTGAATTGATGAGTTACTGAGTGACTGAGCTACTGAGCGAGTGAGTTACTGAGTGAGTTATTGAAAAAGTGAGTTACTGAATGAGTGAGTTACTGAGTGAGTTACTGACTGAGTGAGTTACTGAATGAGTGATTTACTGAACAATTGAGTTGCTGAGTGAGTAAGTTACTGAGTGAGATATCAGATGAGTGAGTTACTGAATTGATGAATTACTGAGTGACTGAGTTACTGAGAGAGTTACTGAGTGAGTTACTGAATGAGTGAGTTACTGAGTAAGTAAGTTACTGAGTGAGATATTGGATGAGTGAGTTACTGAATGAGTGAGTTACTGAGTGAGTTACTGAGTGAGTGAGTTACTGAGTGAGTTACTGAGTGAGTGAGTTACTGAGTGAGTGAGTTACTGAATTGATGAGTTACTGAGTGAGTTACTGAGTGAGTGAGTTACTGAGTGAGTTACTAGGTGAGTTATTGAGTGAGTGAGTTACTGAGTGAGTTACTGAGTGAGTTACTGAGTGAGTTACTGATTGAGTGAGTGAGTTAGTGAGTTACTGAGTGAGTTACTGAGTGAGTGACTTACTGAGTGAATGAGTAAGTGAGTTACTGAGTGAGGTACAGAATAAGTGACTTACTGAGTGGGTGACTTACCGAGTGAGTTACTGAGTAAGTGAGTTACTGAGTGAGGTACGGAAAAAGTGACTTACTGAGTGAGTGAGTTAGGAAACAAGTGTAAGTTATTGACACAGGATTATTAACCCTTCCCAGGCAGCCATCCTGACGATAAACATGCTCTTTATGGCAAGTAGTGCTTGTTAGTGTCAGAACTATTTGAGTATTCTGAATAGCAATATGCAATAAATACCTGTGTATCCAAAGGTCTGTGTTTTGGGGGTGCAAGCAAAGACAGCTATAGGGCCCTGCAGAGCAGCAGCTGTATGTAAATAATACCGATTCCACTCACGTTATAATTCATGCTTTATAACATGCAACACCCTGGTTCCTGCTGAACTACAACTCACATAATCCCCTGTAACTGGGAGAGAAAGAGGAAGTTTAGATGTTGGGACCAGCGTCAGAATGAAAGAATCCTGCTTTTATTTAACTACAACTCCCAGCAGCCCCCGACAGCCTCCAGCTTCTTCTAATATATTAAACACACGCAGGCAGTGCCCCAGAAAAACAAGGAAGAGACCGGGCAGGAAGGAAAGGACACTTAATTCTAAGTACAGGGAAAATAAACACATTTCCCAACACGCAGGCTAATGGACGTCCGGCCCTTCATATATTTACATACATCGCACAAGCACTGTGTCAATGACAAAAGTGATGGTTACAGTGAGATTACAGGCCCAGCTATTCTAGCCGTATCTCACAGGGGGCTACAGGCAAATGCCAGGCTTATGTTTCTCACAAACAGTTGAGTAACTCGCTGTCAGTTTCAGAAGCATGGGTGGCTCTAGCAGAAGCTCAGTGATCCACTATCAACTGTTCTGTATGCGTGTTGCTAGGATACCAAGAGACAACACTCTATGACAGGATCCTGGCTCTGGTGCAGGTGGAACTGTTCCGACAGTATAACTGGAGATAAAACATTGGGTGTAGCAAGCCACAACATGCCCACTGTATTCCCAGCAATGTGAATAGGATTCAACTTTAGCTATTCACTATGAAGGGCAGAATTGATATGTTGTGGGATTGCACCTTTCCCCATCCTGTGCCCTTATTCACAGTGCCCTGCCCTCTATAAGGTTGTCAAATGTAAGGCTATCAGAAGCCAATAAGTGAGTTTCATGATTTCTATAAACTGTAAATTATATTATATAAACAGTGTGTTATGACATCAGAACACACCGTTTATAACTTAAAGGGGACCCGTCACCCAAAAAAATTATTCCAAATCCTATTTTATCATTTTAGTCTAGCCAAATTAACTTTAATTACACTGTATAAATTATTTGAATTATTTGAATCTTTTTTCCATCAGTCTGGGAACTGGGAATATAACAAGCAGGCAGGAGCCATTTTGTGGACACTGTTATTAAGACAAGCCTGGCATCATCTCAGAATCTTGTTTGTGCACCAGAATGGGGGTCCCGATGTCCATCCCCATGTCCTGGCTACACAATTAAATGGTTAAGAGAACTGGGGGTATATGGGGAGAGCAGTGGCACCTAGAAAATGCTGAATGGAAAGTGAAAGTAATTGTCTGCCCCGCCTCTATGCCTAAGCACAGAGGGAGGGCAGACAATATTTGATTGACAGCTGAGATTTGTAAATGAATTTACAAGAGCTATAAATGCTTTAATAAAAAAAAAAAATTAGATTTCCTGTTTATTTTGAAAAGGACGTGTATTATACAGCTTTTTATGTCTGGGTGACAGGTCCACTTTAAAGGAAAGGAAAGTCTTTTAACCAAAAGTTAGGCACCCCCAAGTGATCGCATGTAATCACCTGAAACCAATGCACCTATCAGAAAACGGCACCAGAATTCTTCCAGTGAGCACCATGGAGCGATCATCTTCTGGTTTCTTCTTTCTTCAAATTTCTCTGGGGCAGACGCATGCGCAGTAGAACTAAATAGCAACTTTTTCATTAAAGTTTGGCTTTTCACTCTACTGCGCATGTGCACCCTCAAAAAAAAAAGAAGAAGCCAGAAGACGATCGATCCATGGTGCTCGCTGGAAGATTCCTGGGCTGCTGCAGTTTTCGCCTAACAGGTGTATTGGCCCTGAGTTTCAGGTAAGTACATGCGATCACTTGGTGGTGCCTAACTTTTGGCACCCCCAAGTAAAAAGACTTTTCCTTCTCCTTTAAATAGACAGATACAAAGCATTGCTATAGAAGCTGCACTCAGGGTTGGTTATATAGGACACAGCTACCTCCACCCCTCATGCCTACAGCCTGCACCCTGAAAACACACCCACTGCCTACCCCTCAGGACTCATGCTTTTATATGGTCATGTAAAGGTGGCAAAATCCCCACATTGAGGTGGCCAATATTGAGCTGATCCGATCGTGGGCCCTAGGGCCCAACAATCGCATCATAATGTTGCCAATATGGGCGGGGACCATATCTACGTACAGATGCGGCCGCGATCCAACGGGATTTTTAACCCTGCCCGATCGGCCAGATATCAATCTGGGAAGCCCGTCAGAGGGCCCTACACACAGACCAATAAGCTGCTGACTCGTGTATGGCCACCTTAACTCTTTTTTGACTTTTGTATTTCTTTATGAATTAAATTAGGAGGCACATTATCCACTATATACTGCACAAGTTTCAATAGCTACTGTATTTTACACAAGCAACATCACTAATCGCTGTTTACTGTATAAGTATATATTTTATAGGTTTCTCATTCTTGTGTTTTATAAATAAAACACCGCCTATTAACCTTTTAACTGCTGCAGATGTGTTGCACATTACAGTATGGGAAAACAGTAAGCCTAAAAATGTAGAATGTTCAATGCCTGCTGGTCACTAATTTTAGTGTGAAATATGCAGATTCTATGCTGTTGGCTGGCAGTTAAACGGTTAACCCTTTTCTGGTGCAGAACGTGTTCCAGTTTTAGGGTCTCTGCTGCTTTACCACTTAAACCGCCATAGACCTAAGTGGGGTCACATGTTTGCCCACATCTGGTTACCCATAGCAACCAAGCATATGTTTGTTTGAGACTGTGGCTTGGTTGCTATGGGTTACTAGACTTAAAGCCTGTTTCTCTGTAAAGCCATAGAATGGTATTGATGGCTTGTTTCTTAAATCCTGGCGGGGACAAAACCAAAACCATTTAGCCGTGGCCATGTCTGGCAGGGAAATTAGTACGTGGGACAGATATCATTCTATATTACGTCTTATAAATAAGCCTGGGTTACCACTGGGAATATCATTTCTGCAGCTCCGAAACAGAAAGAGAATCTCTAAAGTATATTGTATTACTTACTGTTCTATATATTTAACACACTGTAAATGTGCCAGTACCCGAGAGACTTGTGGTTAAGTTTGAGGCTTGTTGGAGGTGAACAGCAACACAGCTTGTCTGAAGCCTGATCCCACTGATGGGCGTAACAAGTGGTAAAGATTCTTTTTGTCCATCCAGCCTGCCAGATTAATCCAACAAGGCTTTGTAACAGTTAACCTTTATATCCATACAGTGGCGTAAATAGATGTAACTGAACCTCACAGCAAATTCATTTTAGGGCTCCCAACATATCCAGAGGTTGTTCTGTTTTGCCAATATATATTGAAATAGCTTATTAATTAGGGCATCACGGGCCACCTATACCTCCTGGGCCCCACCTGCAGCCGCAGGGTCTGCTTCCTCTGTACTTACATCCCTGTATCCATATTCCATTCCTCCTGCTGAGACTCTTGCCAGCAGTAGCCTTTCTTAAACAATATATTTATATTTTTAATGAATTAAATATGAATTATTTTAATTACTCTTACCATTACCCTAGCTTTCAATAACGGTGTTATTGACACAGCCTGACATTTGACTTGATGGAGCCATTGATCAGACCGGCCGCGAGCTTCCTTATAATTTACTATACTGTAACTCCTGTTGTGTTTAAATGTCCTTATAAAAAACAACAATTGGAAGTGGTTTAACAGCCCAATGTAAAAAAGTGCAGTGGCTGGTCTTTTCCTTCTATAGCCGAAACTTTTTGTGCCCATTGAACCCAAAAGTGGTTGCTACCATCTACCACCCATATCAGTATTTTGACACTCCTAGTATTTATATTCAAGAGGATGTAGGTGAGTATGGCTGTTTGACGCATCTATAGATAAGGGGAGATAGAGTCATGAACTCAACAAAATGAAGATCTGCTCTTCTGCCTCTGACCTCTGGTCCCTTGTCTCTCCCTACCTGTCAATTTATATTTTATTACAGTCATCTTCATTGCAGTACATTGCTCTGACATTGATTGTTTATTGCTTGGCACTAGTGATGGGCGAATTTGGGGCGTTTCGCTACTCCGAAAAACTTGCGAATTTCCCGGAAAATTCGCAAAACGGCAAAAATTTCGCAAAACGGAAACGAAAATGCGCCGGCGTTCATTTTTTTTGATGCCTGCGAATTTTCATGCCGGTTTTGTGAATTTATTCTCCGCGAATTCATGCCTGGCGAATAAATTCGCCCATCACTATTTTGCACTAGATGCTGTCAGAAGGTATGCGACAACTGTTTGTCTTGAATATATATATATATATACCGTAGGGTACTATACACTTACTTCTGATATGCAACAGAGCTGTTTGCTTGCTTGGCATCTACATTTTTTTGATAAGTGATAAACTATCAGGGTTGTTGTAGTTCAGGGATCTATGAGTACTGTAGTGGGTGTGTCAGTGCCTTTTCTCAGAGTAGAATCATATACTTTAATTATAGGTGGCTTTAGTATCCATACATTCAACCTTAGTGAGATACCATCACCATTTATACCAATATACAAAGTACAGAGATCTGTGGGGTTTTTTTTTGCTCTACTGCAAGGAACTACTATAACTAATAGAAATGATCAGTGCACTTCCCACACCAAGTGACCGGTGTGCAGAAACCCCCATAATGAAGCAGATTAATAAAATTCCTCATAAAGAAATATCCAAAACAGGGTAAATGAACCATGTCACGTGAGTGAAAATATGGGCAGATTCATTTTGACAACTGAAAGGTATTATAAGGCTGATAATAAAATTAATAAAAGAAGTCAAGGAATAAAGACCACCTGTATATTAACTTGGTCACTAGGAGTGTGCACTCTACTTGAGACAATATAAAGGGAAAAGCCAGAAGAAGGCTTACCTGATCCTTGATATTTAGGCACTAAACCAGAGAATGTGATGAGGTTCAAGTTAGGGGACTGTTTTTTTACCGGGTATTGTATGGATATTCTCCCCAAGTTATCTTTTCTCCTACAATGCAAGCAGTCAACTTTGAAGGTCCAACCTTAGGCCAGTAAAGCCTTTAATTTCACAACAAGCTTACAGATTTAGGAAAACATCTAGGCCAGCAAATAAATGTTCATTGCAAATATCACCACAAATGGCCCTCTGGGTTACAGATGTACTTGGAAGAGCAAATAGGTACAACAATATATGCTGAAAGCTCAGCCAAATTGGCCTTCAGGTTGAGCCTCCACTGCCTCTGCTTCAGCTTCCATGAATCAATGTGGTAGGTTAACTGGGTCCTACTGAATGAGGTTATTGCTGAGCCTCAAAACCTGAGCTTTAAAAGTGAGTTTCTGGAAACGTGTGCTGGCATTTTTAAATGCATGGACTAGATCTTTTGAGAAGCTAAAAAGACTCCCCTGCTAATAAATAGACCTTAGATTGTAAGCTCTGCTGGAGCAGGGGTTGATGTGAGTGATTACACATTCTAATTTAAAATCATTAATATTTGGGTGTAATATAAATACATAGTTCTTACAAAGTCCTTCCTTATCTAATACTACAATTGAAATGATGAATGTTTTTAGAGCAAATGATGGTGCAATTAAAGACAAACAAGCCAACATCCAGCTTGATAACATAATATAGTCCTGCTGTATACAAATAAAGGCCTCTGCTCACTATGGGATCATCCTATTTCGAGACATCAGTTTATTAGATTTAAGTTCTCACAATGCCATCCTATTTTTACTGCTCCCTTGCAAACTTATTGAAAATATTTCTCAGCAGTAAAACCCTAGTATTACAATTATTTCAGCTGACTTACCAGTCATTTCAGTACTGCGCATGTAAAATAGTTTTATTGCACTGTGTTCGCTTTCAGTGCTGCCGTACTCAGCCATCTTTTATCTACTCTTGATAAAGCCACGGCCAGCCTATTGTGTGCAATGGATAATATAGATAATATAGATAATATATATGTGCACAAAGTACAAATATTTTTTGGACGTTGCAACTTCACCCTGCTCCCTTGGATTAGCTCCCACCGCCCATAGATGCAGCTATTTGGAACCCTATGATGGAGCGCAATGAGTATGTCAGTATGTCTTAACTGTACTGTATGTCTTGCCCTTAAAGGAAAACTATACCCCCCAAACAATGTAGGTCTCTATTAAAAGATACTGAGTAAAACAGCTCATGTGTAAAACCCTGCTTCATGTAAATGAACCATTATCATAATAATATACTTTTTTAGTAGTATGTGCCATTGGGTAATCATAAATAGAAAATTGCCATTTTAAAAAATAAGGGCCGCCCCCTGAGATGGTAAGATTCACTGTGCACACATACAAACCACATGTAAGGTCACATGAGCCAATTAACAGACAGAGTTCTGCCTTTTGCCTCCTCACTTCTTCCTGTTACAGTTAGTGTTGTAGTATTTCTGGTCAGGTGATCTCTGAGGCAGCACAGATAGAGTCACGAAATGGTGGTTCAAGACAAGAGATGTAAAAGGGCAATATTTATGTAAATATATATTCCAGTTTGGTAAGATTCTTTAATATGTCATTCAATTTGATATAAACTATCTGTTGCTTAAGTATTCATTTTGGGGGTATAGTTTTCCTTTAATGTTTTAATACAGTTCAAGCCCCAGAGCACAGCTTGCACCTATTACAGGCCCAAGTGTTTTGTGTATGAGCCCTGAAGCCTTCACCCATGGTAAATGAGGCCTAAAGTCAACTTTATAGTGCAGAAATGTTGCTAAAACATTTGCATCAACTAAAGACTTTCCTAGAGGAAATTGTTTACTGTCTTCACACATTCATCAAAGCAGATCAATCTGCCAGACTACTTTTGAGGAGCCGCATGCCATTCTTATGGGTAAAGGGTTAGTGGCTACCAATAGATTGTGTTATTGGTTTCCATTGGAGGACTTCATACTCACTCATAAGGGCCCATTTACTTAGCTCGAGTGAAGGAATAGAATAAAAAAAAAACTTCAAATTTCAAATGTTTTTTTTGGCTACTTCGACCATCGAATTGGCTACTTCGGCCTTCGAATACGACTTCGACTTCGACTATTTGACAATATGATAGTCGAAGTACTGTCTCTTTAAAAAAAAACTTCAACCCCCCTAGTACGCCACCTAAAACCTACCGAAGTCAATGTTAGCCTATGGGGAAGGTCCCCATAGACTTTCTAACCAATTTCTGATCGAAGGAAAATCGCTCGATTGATGGATTAAAATCCTTCGAATCGTTCAATTCGAAGGATTTAATCGTTCGATCGATGGATTAAGCCATTAAGCCATTAGTGATTAGGAAGGGCTATTTTCCATGCTGGGGTGAATCATAAAAGCGCAAAGATCTGTAACCATTCAGTCCCTATGTTTAAAATTGTAATTTTGTAGTGTTACTGGCCCTTTAAATGTAATGCTATCTTTAGGTAGACAAGGTTTGCCTATTTAGAATACACAAAGGAGTGCTCAGCAGGCTCAGGGTGGGTTCGGCCCACAGCATATTACAAATATATTATATGCAAGTCACAGAAACAGTTAGATCCTCTCTGTCCCAATGATATAATTGTATTTTACCCCATACTCCTCTTATGTAAAAGCTTAGAAATGTCATAATGAATAATATTATGTGTATATTTAAGCAGGAACAAACCATTAGTGCACATCAGCTCCAGCATACATTATAGACCTCCTTTTGTGAAAATTGCCTACATCTTAAATAAACAGCGATTTGTTTAATTCCATGACATATTCGTGGCATATTATGTACGAGAAAACTATCCTACAGTTTATTTCTGTATATTACTGTACAGAGCAGAGAAGGATTATAAGAATGAGAGGGTTGGGTTTAGGGTTTGGGTTTGAACAATGAACCCATTACACACAATCTCACCTACCGTCACTTGCAGACATGATTCAGAACAGTTTATATTTTATGGGTCAATATATGAATCTATCTTTATAGAGTTAAACCAAGAGTGTGCATAAGTGGCCTGGGTGTGCAAGATGCAACATTTAAAAGTTTTCCCACCACCTTCATGATAATTTGGCTCTGGGTGGGCATAATATATACAGTAAAGAGGTTATTTATTAATCTCCGAATGCAAAAATCTCAAAAAATTTGTGATTTTTTTTTAAAAAAATCACACATTTTTCTGAATTTATTAAACCCAGAGGATGGAAAAGTCAGAATCTGAAAATCCGGCATCTCAGACCTGTCGAGGTTGCATATAAGTCAATATGAGAAGTTCCAATGATTTTTTGATGTGAGCTGGGTTTCGTGCGATACCCTGAAGATTTTGCATGACTGTAATACCAAAAAATGCCCTTTGATAATAGAAAATAAAAATACACTCTTCAGGTCCATTCTATAGCCTCGGAGTTTGCTTCAAACCAACCGAGTACAGCAAAGATCTCGGAGATTAAGCAACTCAAGATGGCTGCCAACTTAATGTTCTGCTGCACAAAATAGAACATTCCCCATAAAAACTAAACAGACCCAGAAAGAAACAACCGACATACGGACACATCTCTGCACATTAATTACGGACAGCAATGATGTGCAAAACGCATAAGAAATCTAGGTGAAAAATCTGAAAAAATCATGAAAATCAGATAAAAAATCTGGATTTGGGGAGGGGCTCGAATACGATATATGTGGCCTGTTTATGAAAGCAGCAACTCGATCTGGCTCAATACTTGGTCTGGATTCTGAGCTTTATAAATCTGATCAACAAGTTCATGTAAAGTTCCCATTAATTCATCTTTTCTTTCAGAAAAGAATATTAAGATATTGAACCTCTTTTCGGTGATACTGACCTGGTTTTTTTCTGCATTTCAGTCGTTTGGCAAAGGGAAATAAACCATTTATTCTAATGGAATATTTTTTCTGCAATTGAGAAACCAGATGCGTTTTCCATAATGAACCCAATATCCCGTGTTGAACAGCAAAAGTGCAGACAGTCATATGGCATGTGAGATACAGTAGCCATAACCCAGATATGGGCCTCTGCTTCTGTACATGTCATAGAATATTCCAAATGATATTCACAAAGCTAGTGTTAATGCCCTTGTGAGTTTAATTCTGGCTACAAAGGAGGAACATGGCTGAGGGCCGGGGGTTTCTCCATGGTGGGCTTGTGTTGTTGCTAAGGGCCTCTGTCAGACCGGCCTCGGAGCCATGTTGTTGACATGTGTCACGTAACACAATAATCAGAATTTCATCCATAAGGAGCAGATCAAAGTTCTCCTACAGTTTTTAACAAGCAACATATATATATATATTTGTATGAGGGCAGGGATTAGTAAGATGGGGAGGACAAATATCTTAAGCTTTCAAGACACCTGATGGGTTGTGAAGAAATTTAAACACTTCAATACAATTCTTAGGTCGGTGATATGATTATTGCCCTCGTTGTTTCTCAAACATCATAGCTAAATTGCTGTCCCTTAGCTGAGGTTTCTGGTTATCGTCATTCGTAATGCAGAGTTTCAAAAGAAAACCATTTCACACTTCCAAAATCCAGTCAACCTGATCTGGAGAACTTCTAGACAGAGTAACTGGGAGTAAGAATAGCGAGATGTTTCAATTTTGTGAAGGACGGTTCTATCATGTTGAAAAGGAGCTTCTCTAACCATGTAGGACAATACTATTGCAGAGCTAAAAAACCTTAACCGCAATGTCATTTCATCTTCTCATTGACTTCGAAGCATAAACAGTATGATGTTCTTCAGAATTATAGAGCCAGGGGTTACTTTGGAGCTTCTGAAAAAAACATTTTATTCTCTGTTTTAAGTTGAGAATCCCTATGGTACTTCAGAAATATATCATTTTTTCTGGGTACAACTATACAGTGATTATTAAACCAAGATGATGCCAATAGCAGTTCAAATACAATTTTTTCCAACCTGTACCACCCACCTGGTGCTAAACTAACACTCCTGGTAATTCTCCCAGTTGGAATGGAGAATTGAGGTTCTACTTTGATAACAACTCGAGAGTGGAAGGTTGCACTATAAATACTGGGCACCACACATTATAATTGACACTTGGCCCCACCACTTCAGTACAAGTACAGCCATAATTTAAACCGATATGCAGTGGCATAACTAGCATAGAGCAGACTGTGACTGTGGTGCACCTAAGGGAAGAGGGGGCATAGTAAAGAACCTAATTCTCCCCTAACTATCTGCTTGAAACCACACTGTCTCCTGCAATCATGAGCTGTGAGTTGGGCCTCAAAATGTTCCTTGAGGCCTGGACAACTCATACCCCTGTTTATGTCCATACAAAGACTTCTTCCTCATATCTGTTGTCTGCTTCATTTTTCTAATATTGCACTTGATCACATGACAAAGAATTATGAGTGTTTGTTAACCAAAATGCAGAAAAGTCTATAAATGATAACCAATTAAAACGGAGCATTCTTTAGTGGCAAAATGATTGTTGCATTAATTGATTAATTGACTCAGAATCACGTAATTTGTCTTGTGAGAGCCAGAGTGATTTATTTAAGTGTTTGAAATTTTTGAATTACTGTGGTTTTTGGGAAATTATTTATTTCAAACCTATTTTCTACAAAAACAATTTGATGAACATTTTTCACAGAAAATAGCGTGTGACAAATTTAAAGTCCAATGTACATGAGTGACAAATATAGGCAAGCTTATGCCTTTGGGTTTCTGGCTCCGTGCCCTATGTACTAGGACAGATGAGCAGCTAGCAGGCTTGTTCATAATCTATCACCTGGCCTTTCCCTTCCCAGCAGCCTTATTGATTGATTGATTGATTGATTGGTTAGGGTTAGCCAATCAGGGCTGACCCTGCCCTATATAAGCCCTTCTCTTCTCACTTCATGTGTCTGAGCATTGGCCTCTGCTTCCTGAGCACTGGGGCACATCCCTGACTCTTAGTTTCCTTGCTCTGGCTCATGTCTCCAACTTGTCTTGTTCCTGACCTGTTCTTGTTCCTGCTCTGATACTGCACCTTGGCCTATTCTTGTTCTAGGCCTGCTCCAGTCCTGCTCCAGTCTTACTTGTCACTCGTTCTTCACCGTCTCTGTCCTGCTCCTGCCAATCATTTCCTGCTCTTCCCAGTCACTGGTTCTTTGCCCGCACATCCCTATCCTGTTCCTAATCTTCCCCTTTTTTATATCTGTCGGCATGATTTTAGTCCTTCCTCTCCATTGTATCCCTTACAACCTGCTGCTGTAACTGGGTAAATGGGGCCCTCAACATACTTGTGTGAGGCTTGTGAACCTTGTAGAAGATGATTTTCTTTGCAAAGTTATAGAAATGATGTAGTGATGTGCTCCCATTGGATCCTTGCTACGCCAGATTATTTTCTTTTGTCAACCGTCTGTATGATTTTCTAGCAAGCACTGGCTGACCCATTTCTGCTCCTGTACAACCAATGGACAGCCTTTTTATATTTATTGCATAACTCAACTGCAAGACAATTTGGTTGTAATAATATTCAACAATACCGTATTTGTTCTTTGTTATTTGCAGCTTTTGCTCCGGATGGAAAGGGTTTTCATCGCCAGTCTTGGCATTTTAACCTTATAGTGAATGGCACATGTCTGAGGCACATGCAGTGTTTGTAAAAAGTTACATGGAGCTTAGGGGTCACTTACAAGACATTCTAAATTGCTGTCATGTTCAGAAATACCAATGAGGTGTGGATATTGTTGAGAAATAATTTTCTATATGTGTAATAGATCTGGAGCAGCTGTTGGTTATTGTTTCACATAGAGCTCATTTATTTTTATTGAACTGGAAACTTAAAGGAACAGTAACACCAAAAAATGAAAGTACGTCAAAGCAGTGTCTGAGGGTGAATGGGTGTGTCTGGGCCACATCAGGGGCCGCGGCACACCTGCTCCAGGGTGCCCGGACAACTTCAAGGCACATGACCGCCCTGCCTCAGCCAACATCACTGCAGCTGCCCACAACCCTCCTCCATCCTCCTCCCCGCCAACAAGCACTTACCTGTGATTTTCTTCTATTGGTCGGGCGGGGAGATATCAAGGAGATATCCAGGCAGGTGGGAGCAGATCGGTTTTTTTCCTGGTGCCCCCCAGTCCAGTCCGACCCTATGTCAAAGTAATTCCCATATGAAAAGTGTTTACAGCTTTCCCTCCCACTGGATTCTAGATTCATTCCCATTATTACTTGTGCAGCTTCAGCAATTTACTGCACACCTCCAATTTACTTACCTCCAACTCAACTGAACTAGCAAATAAGCTTTATCTATGATAGATCTGTCTGTAAGGTTTTGCCTAAACTGAGATTAGTTAGGAGGAGAAGCATGGCATGTGTTCCACACACTTATCATGAGTATATTTGCACAAACATAGGATTTGCTGAGCATGCATAATACAGATGATAGATCTATTTAATTCTAACTAACTTCATTTGATAAGGCTTGGGTAACTGGCTAGTCCAGCTCATTCAGTTGGAAGAGTGCACTCTGACCAGTTACAAATATGTGACCATAATTTACTAACTTCGAGTGATGGATTCGAAGGTAAAGAACTTCGAATTTCAAAGTTTTTTTTGGGCTACTTCGACCTTCGATTACGACTTTGAATCGAAGAATTCGTAGTAAAAATCGTTTGACTATTCGACCATTCGATAGTCGAAGTACTGTCTCTTTAAAAAAAACTTCGACCCCCTAGTTCGGCAGCTAAAAGCTACCGAAGTCAATGTTAACCTATGGGGAAGGTCCCCATAGGCTTGCCTAACTTTTTTTGATCGAAGGATATTCCTTCGATCGTTGAATTAAAATCCTTTGAATCGTTCAATTCAAAGGATTTTATCGTTCGACTCGAAGGATTTTATCGTTAGATTGCAGGAATTATCCTTCGATCGAACTATCTGCGCTAAATCCTTCGATATTCGAAGTCGAAGGATTTTAATTCCTAGTCAAATATCGACCATTAGTGAATCGGCCCCTTAAACTAGTTAATTTACACTTAAAATCTCTTTCACTTCTGTACTTACCTGCTGCATCCCTGGTGTAGATTTTGCCAGCACATGGCCTCCTTTTTTATCAAACCCATCATTTCTTCTGTGCCTCCCAGACTTTTCATGCTCTTGGGATCCATTTCAATGGATTGCGAAGGTCTTCAAATGCTCAAACAGACTACTTACAAGTAGATAACCTAAGCTAAAGTCCTGCAGGGGTACATTTTCTGAAGACCTGACCCGGGAATGTGTCCTGCAACCCACACTCACAACTTGCCTTTTTACCCACTTTGATGCTTTAATAATTCTGACCACAACTGCCTCATTTTCAACCTGACCCACTACTCACTGAACACCAAAAAACCTGTGACATCACCACAAACTGGTATTACATCAGCATAAATCAGTAGTGCTATTATTAGAAGCTGGAAGAGGTGAAAACACCAGAAAAAAATAATCTAGAATTAAAATTTGCTTATATTGAGACTCCTGATCTGCCCCACAGTCCTCTGTCTGGCACCCACACCTGTATCCTCAAGTTACCTACCTGCTATCCAAAAAATACTTGATATTTTGCAAGTAAACTGCAGGTACCTGACCCAAAGAAGGACTCTAACCCTGCAACAAATAAGGGATCATTTATGAATTCGAATGCAGTTCACAAGGTGCTATTTTTATACCCAATGGCTGAAATGGAAGCATTTTGCTTTTAATTCCTATCGTACTTCAAGTTGTGTCTACCAAAACTGCACCAATGCATCACTCTTGAACACTTCTTCAAAATTTCACCTTGAAGGGCTTTACTGATTACACTAAATATAAATTCATTTTGTTATCAGTGATGTCCAACAACTTGCGGTTCTTAAAAATGTCCTTGATTCTTCAAATGACCTGGTAAACTAAGTTCAGTTTAGCAACAGAGTCAATAAGGGCTGGGCTGCTTCCCACTTAAAATACTTTGTACAAGTCCTGAGCTAGGAGCAAGTCAATGAGCAGTAACAACTGAATGTAAAACACGACACTGATAAGCAAATGGATTGGTGTATGAAATCCAACTCCTGAGAGGACAACTAGTACAGTTGAAGGACGTAGAATACAGGGGCATTGTTACGGGCTTCTGAAACAAGGCAAACTTTGGGTCTAGAATGCTGTTTGAAAGCAAATATTTTTTGGTGACCAGACCTGGAACAAATTTTCTGTCTGTTATTACATTAACTGTTGAGATGAGTAATACCTGATGAGTTTCACAATGACTTGCTCTTAGGTCAGAACTTGTACAAAGTATTTGAAGTGGGAAGTAGCCCAGCCCATATTGACTCTCACATTAAGCAACACACTAGGCATACAGACCTCTAAGTAACCTTCTGGGGGTTATTTATTAAAGTCCAACATTTTCTCATTGCCCTTTTAAAGAGGAAAACATTTTTTTCGTGGAAAAAACAACTTGAATTTTTTGGAATTCATTAAACCTCGACGGTGTTAAAGTCCAAATAAAAAAGTACTCCAACTCAGACCTGACGAGTTCCTGTAGAAGTCAATTGAAGATGTCCCAAAGATACTGTATCCGGATCTGCACTGGGTTTCATGCAATAACCCGAAGAATGGTTTTCGGGCAATAATCCGGAAAAAGTTTTTTAGGCCACAAATTCCTGCACAGGGAATGTTTAGGAAAATGTATTGATAAATAAGCAGGAAAATCTGTGCAGAGTTGGTCAGACTATTTTTCAGAAAATGTTGAGATATTTTCGGATTTTGATAAATAACCCTCTCTATGTTGAGCTTAGAGATGAGTACTATTATTACTCTGCTGATAGCTTTGTATAATTCCACTAGATTAGCCTTTTCTTTTAAATAATCATGTTACCTGGTCATAGAAAGCAAATTATTATTGTTATTATTATTAACATGTATTTATATAGTGCCAACATATTGCGTAGCGCAGAAAAGTAAATGTGATTATACAACTAAATCACATGAATTATATACATAGAACATATGGAGTTACATACATCACAATCAATACCGGTACAAAAGGTGAGGAAGTCCCTATGCAGAAAGAGCTTACTCTCTAAAGGGAAGTGAGTAATACACAAGATGTGGGAGTGGACGAGATCAAATTAAGTGGGTGAGAAATGTGGTACTGTATGTGGTGTTGCATTTGATAGTTAAGCAGAGTGAGGGTAGGCTTCTCGAAAGAAGTGCGTTTTAAGAGATTACTTGAAAGCAGAAAAGTTGGGAGAAAGTCGGACAGACCGTGGGAGAGAGTTCCAGAGGAGGGGTGCAACCCTTGCAAAGTCTTGGATACGAGCATGTGAGGAGCTAATGAGAGAAGAGTTGAGTAGCAGGTCAGTAGAGGAGCGTAGTAAGCGATTGGGTGAGTATATAGAGATGAGTGCAGAGATGTAGGGTGGGGCAGAGTTATGAAGTCCTTTGAAAGTGTCATTGAATTTGATTCTGAAAGGTAGCGGAAGCCAGTGCAGGGATTGACAGAATGGAGAGGCAGAGGAGGAGCGGTTGCTGAGGTGTATGAACCTCGCAGCAGTGTTCATTATGGACTGGAGAGGTGTCAGGAGAGGGGAAGGCCAATTAAAAGAGAGTTACAGCAGTCTAGACAAATCTAAGCATCAAAAATATTTGGACGCCGGCGTCAAAATTCACGTTTCGCAAATTTTTCGCCATTTCGAAACAGGAGAAATTCGCCCATTACTACTGATAAGTCAAAGCCACAGGACACACTGTTCAGGCAGGTTCAGGTTGAATGCAAATAATTTCTGTGTGGTTTAGTTTGCTTTGAAACTCAAGAATGTATTGAGACAACGTATGTGTCACAGTATGGAAATCGTTATTCCCCCCTACCCTCAGCATTCAAACTTTTTGTAGTTCCTGCCCCCCATACTGTGTTATATTATGGGAAGGTTAGTTAGAGTGCAGTTTTTGTCAAACTATTGAATACACACTACAGAACAGTCAGGGTGTAAATGGGTGGGCTAGAGTCAGGTTTATTTTATGCGCTAATCACTGGTGAGCATCTGGAGGGTCCAAGCAAGTATTGAATAATATATCAAAGGAAAAACTCGCCATTCATTGTTCTGACATCTACTCTTTTGGCAGGAATCATTTCAAGTATGTCCAAACAAAATGTTCTGTAGGCCCGACAATATTTAGTGTGGCTGATGTCACAACTGGTACTCCACCCAAATGCACAGCCCAAAGGGTTCATTGACCAAAGCCTTCATTATTCTCCTCCCATGAGAGTAACAGTATGACATCTGGAACACATTTTCACGAAGTAGTTGTAACTAAAACACCTGGAGCTTTTATCAAAATGTGTTTTACATTACCTGAAAAATGTTTGGGATTATAGATCACACCACTGTTGTCAATGATAATCAGCCCACAAAGAAATCTGTGGACCCAATGACCTGGTTGGAGGGTCATAAACACCAACCATGGTGCTGCATTTGGTCTGTGGGCTTGCATTTAAAAAGCCCATAGTAGCCAATAAGACTGACTTTTAGGCATTTTCCTTTTTTGTGTTTGACTAGTAAAGAAACGTGATGGGTAAAACTCCCACCTTAGACTACAGTTTAGATTAGGAAATGGATAAAACAAAGTGTTCTAATTATTTTGATGGCAACGCCTGTGTCTTGCATATTATCCACCCAAATTATTTGTAACTGATAAAAATATGGCTACTCTACCCACAGGAATGCCATTTCTTCTGGTTCCCTAAAGTTGGAACATTTAGACACCATTTAAAAAAAGACCAGAATAATCAACCCTTTTTCTGGACAGATCATTAGTTTTTAGTTAGTCAAAGCCTCCATCATAGACAATCGAAATATCAAAATCACCCATTCAGCAAACCTTGCAGTACAGTTCCCTGTAATGTAAAATATCCCACTAGAAAGAAGGTGCTGCAAAAAGCGAAATAATTGTAGGGACCTATAGGATCTGTTAGGCTTCTATAGCTTTAAATCCCTACCCATCACCTTTATTTTGCATAACCAGTAGTTATTGGCCAAAGGGTGTAATGACCACTTCCTGCCAAACTTCCATATAGTGTTTGGAAAGGGGCGGATTTTCCACTTTGGCTACTGGTGTTCTGATTGACTGGTTGTTCCCATTGAGCCTGGATACACTAAGGCCCAGTAAAGCCACCACCCTAAAGGGACCTGTACCTTTAGAGAATAAGTCGGGGCCAGGAAACCCCGTGAACGAGGTTAGATTCTTTAATAGACTGTCTAGGATAGTAAAATAGCCAGATTGTACAGAAAGAGCAGTTGTGTGCTCCATCAAGGATAATAGCAGAGAGTAGCTTCCCACAAGGCTTCCTTGTATGCCTTTAATGAAGGCACCACAGCAGATAGGGTGTCAGGCTAGACTTCTTCTCCCTAACCACTCCACTGGTAGGGATGTAGCGAACCGCCGATAATGTGTTCGCGAACGCCGGCAAAATTTGCGAACAGTTCGCGAACTTCGAACATCCGAAAATCGTTCGATTCGAACGATCGAAGGATTTTAATCGTTCGATCGAACGATTTTCGTTCGAACGATCGAAGCCATTGGATCGAATGATTTCATTCAATCCAATGGCTTCGATCGTTCGATTCGAACGAAAATCCTTCGATTTTAGCGATCGAATGGTCGAATGGTCGAACGATTTTGACGCGAACGCCTATTGGCAAACGTCGCGCGACGTTCGCGAACTTGCGGCGGACGTGAACAGCCGATGTTCGCGCGAACAAGTTCGCCGGCGAACAGTCCGCGACATCCCTATCCACTGGATGGGATCCGGACCACTTAAAGGTGTGTCTGCCTAGGAATTGATGTACGCTTGACTATTTGACTTATGGGAGTGACAATCTGTTATTTGCTGTATCATCCTCCTCTATCTACCCTCCTTTGTGACTTGTTACACCTCATACGTGAGTAAACCTGTGGTCAATTGATTTTTTTGCTTGTGCTAAATAAACCATCCATTCTGCATTCATCAAAAGAACCTCCTGTATATCCAATATCTTTCCTATTTTGCTATAGAGTAGCCTGTATGTTATGGTTACACTACTCCTTATTGGGAGACTTCCACTTAGCGAAGGCCCTGATCCTAATGTGTGAGTCCAATGTAACCCTTGCTCATTACCATTAGCTGGACATTATGTATCTGTGGTCTGGATAGCCCAGATTAGCGTTACATAATTTTTCTCAGTGGACATCAATCTGACTCAAGACAGACCCACCCCCAATATTTACCCCTAAATGTAATAAAAGGCACTACGTTTGCCCAGGAGTAGTAACCTATAGCAACCAATAAGATGTTTGCTTTTCAACAGGTGACCAGTAAATGCTACCTGGTTGCTATGGGTTCCTGCTCCTGGGCAAACTTAGGCCCACTTACATAAACCCCATAGTTTCTACTTTTGGCTTACTACAGTACCCAAGAGGATGGTCTTCAGAATCTTTGTTATTTCTGGAACCAAAACAAGTCCCCTATTTCTATTTCCAAAATGTGATCTCAAACTTTTTTTTCATCCTACATCCTTACTAAAATGAAATTTTAAGTAAGTTATAACTGTCTATAGGTATCACAGTTAGATATAAGTTCATGTGGCCTTCATGCATGTGATTGCCCCACACCTCCTGATTGAGACAAGCTCCTGAAATAACCCTTGATACGTGCGGCTATTTTGTCTACATGCATTAAAGTCAATGGGCGCAGTTTTGTGTAAACATTTGCAGACAGCTGAAATTCACTGAAATTCACTTAAATTTGCCCATCACTGCTTCTGATGCCAGACACTATTTTTTGTACTTGATCTCTCCTGGCCAATAATTTTGCTACTGTACACTTGCATATAGAATGCTCTGAGCATTATAGTCCTGAGCAAACATGAAAGGCTACTGGGCTTTCATTTATGGTGGACCTTGGCCAAATGATTTTGATTTGGTCCCCCCTAAACACATATAAGATGGCCATAGGCAGCTACTTTGTATAAGCACTGAATTATTTCCCTCTTCATGGAGAAGATTAGAGAATGTCTGCGCCCTTCCCAGACACAGGAATGCATGCAATATTCCCATGCTTTGCAGCGGATAACCACACAGTTCCTCTTGCGCCCAAAATAAACTGTCGCTTGGAGATGGGAATGCCTTGCTGTTCAATAACATTCTTTAATGGGTTGCTGGTGAGACACTGAAAAGAAGCCCAGGAATGTGACATTTTGTAACCATGGCAATGGCTCTTGTTATTTCCGCCCTACTAATGTTATGGTTGGTAGCAATGCAAAACTCAAGAACAGAAAATGAATTTTGTTTTTAAATTCCATTTAATCCTATTACGATAGAGGAAGAAAATGGCTGAATCCTTTATGTAGCTCTGCAGTGGGACTGAGATCTCATTATTTGACCTACCTGCCAATCTATAAATGATTAGGAAAGTATTACATTGGCTAAAAGAAGCACCTGCAAATTCAGTCATGGGGGCAAATTTACTAACCTCCGAAAATTTGGCAGCGACGGCTTCGCTCAGACATCGCAACACTTCGCCAGGCGTAGATTCGCCGCTAATTCACTAAAATCTAAAGTTGCGTCCAGGGTGCCGAACACTGGCGAAGTTGCGCTAGCGTTACTGCACCAAGTGAAGCAAAGTTGCGCTAGCGTTGCCTAATTTGCACCCGTTGGGAAGTTGAAGTTGAATGGACGTATATGTTGCAGCAAATACATTACACTACACGAAAACCTGAAAATTTTCAACTCTATTGCAATTCGCATGGTCTGAGGTGGCCAAGGCAAGTCTGGCGCAAGAGGTAACGTTTAATAAAATCCGCATGTTAGTGAATTTGCGTAGTTATGTCCATTCATCAGAGCGCAAATTCGCCTGGAGTTAGGGAGCGAAGTACCACTAGAGTCTATCTCCTTCGCTAGCGTAGTTATGCCCGCGACCGTTAGTACATTGACAAAGTTCCGAAATGACGTCACGCTGGCGAAAATTTACTGCACTTCGCCTTTAGTATCTTACATCTTTAGAGAAAAGCATACAAAAATTGGGTTGTAAAGTGTCAATTATATCAGGTAAACCAGAAATGTCAAGCAGTAAAGCAGTAGATTTTGGACAGGCAGATCATTTTTTGGCCATTGTTTTGGCAGAATTGTCCTGGAACCGGTGGCGTAACTATAGAGGAGGAGGTCTGCTTCCTCTATAGCTAATAAAAAGAACCCTCCTCCCCAGTCACTCTTTTATCTGCGTTGAGAAAGGGGGCTGAAAATTGGGTGGGCGGAGTCAGGGTGGGGCATGGGTGGGGTGGAGATGGGACGGCAAGTGGGTGGGAGGATGGGGATCGGAGTGCACCAGGCAACTCTGAAGATTTATTTGAAGGGGGCCTGGCGCCACTGCCTGGGACTAATGGTGGGGCATATCTTGGACATTAACAGTGCACATTATGCATACTGGTATTTTGTATGTAAATATTTTAAGTAATTGCTCTATAAATACCATTCTGCATGACAGAGCTATTACCCATGAGCTAAAAAGTCAAAAGTGTGGATCTGAGGCTACTTCCAGTCCATGTTAAATATATGGAGAAAAACTGTATAGAAACCTTAAATAGGCAAACAAATCAACAATATTCAGTAAATCCTATAGTTCATGCCTCATTATGCTCATCCTCGTATATATTAAGATATGGCAAAATTAAAGATAGTGAAAAAGGCACCCATGGAATACATGCTTACAGGGAGTTCTCACCTACTCCCACGCATACCTCATGTTTTGCCCTATAGGCTTCTTCCAGGGGCGGCTTCTAGTCCATTAATTCTTAAAGCCCATCTTTATGGCTAGCAATTCATCCCTTTTCCTTCCTGTATGGTACACATAAACAGCATTTATGGAAATGATTCCACTGAGTTATCCCTGAATTATCCCCATTCATTAGGGAATGATGGCTGGTGCTTGTCTTTCCCATTATATCTTCTCATCTCCGAATGGCAACCCAAGATGGTGAGATCTGCAATGAAGATGGTAGAGCTGGTCTGTTTTTTTCTTCGCCCATGGGAAGTTCTGCTATTAAGTAAAAATGTTATGCACATAACATAGCAAGCTCATTTGTTATATTCAGTATTCCAGCTGATAATAAATACAAGCTATAACACTATGGGGCTTTTAATATATTAAAAGCAACGTTTCTCTTAAAACACAGACAATCCAAAGGCAATTTGCAGTTGGCCCTCATCCACTGTTATTATTTGTGGTTTTGAATTACTTTAACTTTTTATCTGCAGTTTTTCATTTTGACGTATGAACGACTGTCCAGTTGCCAAGCATACTTAGCCTTATCAACTAGGTTTGGGTCTAGAAGTCAGAATGAGAAAGGATTAGGGGAGAACTTACACAGAATGATATACAGCACATATAATAACAAGAACTGTATCTAGTATTACAATTAGTCGTGTTTTGGGTTATTTCCATGCTGTGAAAGACCATTGAAAGACCCAACAAATATAAAATATGCAGAATATTTGTAAAGCTTTTATATACTAAATGTTACTCTTAATGTGTTGAACTTAATATTTATCTAGCGGTATTGATTGTATGAATTTGCTGCTGTACTGTAGACTGGTACTAAACCCACTGGCCCGTAAAGATTTGAGACAAGACCCATAATACCAAAAATGGACAGTCTCTTACCTAATTTGCACCATTCATGGAGGACATTGATTTCATGGGTTGATTAGTCAGATCAATACAATTTGGACATCAACAACTAGTATAAAATAGTCCGAAATAAAAAGGTTTCTGGACTTTTTGGCCAATAAATCATAGCAGTTTCGTTTCAAAGCCAGCAACCAAATCTAGAGATTCAAAGTGAACTGCTCTGAACTCAATTTGTATATAGGCTGCTCACCTCAAATTAGAAAAAGTTTGCTTGTGTGATACCTAGATTTACAATTCAGTGGATAATTCTGTGGAATATGAGAACTAACCTTGGTGCAAACACTATTTATCAAAATGTATCTGATTTTATCTGATAAAAAAAAACCTATTACTCTATAAAATCAAGCGAAAACCCGAATTGCATGATTTTTTCAGATTCTTATCCCGAATCACTAGTTTTTTTCATGCTTTTTCCTGAAAAGTCCTAATTTTTTGGATTTTTTTTGGAAAAGGTCGGATTTTTGGTCTTAATCTAATGCAGACCACAGAAACTTCCAAATAGGATAAGGACCTCTCCCATTGACTCATATACAACCTCCGCAGGTCTCAGATGGCGGATTTTCGGATATGAACTTTATGCTGGCGAATAAATTTGCTAAACTCCAGCGTCAAAAAATTTGGGACGCGCGTCGGAAAAGTCGCTCAGGTCAAAACAGTTGCCCTTCAACATTATTCAGACGGCCATTGAATTTAATGTCGGCATCAAAATTTACGCGAGCGTCAAAATTAGCGTTTCGCGAAATTCACAAATTTTTCGGTGATACTGGACAAATTCGCCCATCACTGGTTAAGAGGCGAAATGTCTGATGTTTTGGTCTACTGATTAATAAACTACACTGCCTAACACCCCCAGACCCATTTCTCTGGCCTATTTTGTGAGCACTGAATAAATTTGTGAAACCACCGCGAAAATTCAAATGTGCGCCGGCATCCAAAAAAACGGACGCCAGCATCCAAAAAACGGACACCGGCATCAAAAACGAGACACCTGCACCTTTTCGCTAATTCTTCACAGTTTCGCAAATTTTGCGGGAAATTGGCAAATTTTTCGGCGAAGCAAAACGCCCCAAATTCGCCCATCACTATTAAACTATTATCTCAACAGAAAGGAATAGGGGTTATGTTCAGAGGCAATTTTCTATTTTATCACTGTAATCACTTTCCAAACAGATTATATCATTCACTTATACAGTTAATAAGGGTCAGTGCTATTTCTCTGGTGTGGGGGGGACGATAGAGTATTTTAAGGGCCTGAGAAACACACACACTTAGTGAGAGATGTCAGTGGTTGATGGATTGGTAGTTCAAATACAAAAATTATGTCAGTGGGTGAGGGAGGGAAAGAAAGGGACACAGAGCCAAGGAAAAACAGGGTTTGTTAGAAAAATGTTATTTCAGTTCAGAATTTCGCTTATTTTTCTTATTTTTTGAAGATCAGTCGCAAATAAAAACATTTCTGTGTTTTCTCTTAGAGCTCATGTGTAGTTTCAGTGTGATAAATGAATCCCAACATCTTTAAAAAATCTTAATGCACTGTACCTGTAATAGAAAAATACATTGTCCAAACAATGTTTGGAAAAGATTGTACAGCTAAAACAAGCCTGGAGTCAGAAAGCTGGAAAGTGATGTATGAAATAGTATGTGAGGATGAATGACATGGCTCCATCAGGTTCAACCCAACCAAAAAAATCTTAAATAAAAGAATTCGCTCATCACACAGCTACATACTTCTTTAAGGGAAATCCATTTTGTATGTTGAAATGTTTTATTTAAACATTAACAGATTTTTTGGAGAAGATATTTTCCACTTCAGAATTGGAGAAAACTATTAGTCTGATAAAGTTGGCTTTTGAACAATTCTGAAAGAAATAAGAAATAATTTTCCCCCCTACTTTATTACTTTGTATATCAGTGCGTTATAAACAGGATATTATATATTATTTTCAGATTATCAAATAATGACACAATTTTTTGACACATATTCCTATGATGCCCATGCTCATATTGTGCTTTAAACGTATCAGATAAAAAACCATTTAATGAAAAACAAAATGCAACCCTTCCTGAAGGCTATGCACCATTATATAGGTGTGGGATCCGTTATCCGGAAACCCGAATTATAGACTCCATTTTATTCAATAATCCAAATTTTTAAAATTGATAACCCTTTTCTCTTTAATAATAAAACAGTAGCTTGTTCTTATCCAAACTAAGATATAATTAATCCTCGTTGGAAGCAAAGCCAGCCATTGGGTTTATTTAATGTTTACATGATTTTCTAGAAACTTAAGGGATGAAGATACAAATTACAGAAAGATCTGTTATCTGGAAAGCCCCTGGTCCCGAGCATGCTGGATAACAGGTCCCATACCCATACTGTAGGACCTTCTAATGCAATCCAAATGCAATTCATGGAACATCTCAACTTAACTAAACTGACATTTGTCCGATCTTCAGTTTCCTAGAATTTTCATGCAGCCAAGTCTACTGGACACTTTTAATTCATTGGCAGTTGTTATTATATTTTATAAAATGGCATGACACAACCTTCTACTCTGCAACAATGCAAAAATGCTAAATTTGGTGCAGTCCAGTGGAGAACGAAGGGCTTGACACATCAGTTTTGTTATACATGTGCAGAAATGGAGCCCACCCAAAAAGCTTGACCAGCATTGCTTTGAAGAGACAAAGTCCTGTTTGACTAATAAGCCTGATGAACCCCTACAGCAGTTGCCTTGGTGCACTTCCATAATTTCTTTGTAATCCAACATAACCTGTTGGCTTTATCTTCCATTCCAATATAACAAAAGCAGATTTGAACTAAACACAACTATTTGTTATTCTTAACATGCATTGGACAGACTTATTAGAGAATTCAACTAAAAGATAAGAAAGAGAGGAGTCTAGTCAAGTGGAAATATTTGTCTAGATTCCATCTAGTAACCCATAGCAACCTATTGGATTTTAAGTGGACCAGAAAATGCTACTTACTGATTGGCTGCTATGGGGCAACTAGCAAATGTAAGACAATTGATTGCATATGTAAATTTTCAGCAAAAAAAGTTCCAGTGAACCATGAGTGGAGGAACCCGGATCAAGGTAAGTACAGCAGGTTTTACTCATGTGGATTTTGTGTGTTTTCCCCGTGTATGGGTGGGTTTCCTCCTCACTCTAAAAGCATACAGGCAGGTTAAAGGAATGGGCATAGGGTGTATGTGACTGTGCATGAGATGTTAGTTTGTAATCTCCACTGGGACAGGGAATGATGCAACTGATGTATAAAGCACCGGAGACTAATTAATAATAATAATAATAATAATGTATATATACATGCTATATGGAGCCAAGTATATGTAAGTTAAAGCCTTATAAAGCTTAGTTATTTCATTGGTAATAACCAGCTCTTAGTGATGGAATTTGGGTCACATGACTCACTTCTGTATTATAAAAATAATGTACCCACCACTGTCAAAACTGTCACTTTTTCATACATAAGATTACCAAAATATGGCGTTTTCATTCTGAAGGAACAGCTTACACTTATCCCATCCCTTTTAAGGTGGCCATACAGGGAGATCTGCTCTTTTGGCAGGTCGGCAAATGAGTGGATCTTTCCTTGATATGCCGACATTGAGGTGGGCGATATTGTGCTGATCCGATCGTGGGCCCTAGGGCCCAATGATCGAATCAGAATGGAGACAATCACGGGACCGCATCAACTAACATGCTGCCGCAATCCAACTGGATTTTTTACCCTGCCCGATCAACGTGCCCCACTTTCGGCCAGAAATATTGATTGGGGAAGCTGTTGGAGGGCCCCTCACATGGGCAAATAAGCCGCCAACTCGGTCTGTTGGCAGCTTTTATCGGCCCATGTATTTTGGCCTTAAGACTACTGCAATCTCCTACTTACCTGACTCCCACCTCTCTCCCGCCAATCATTCTTAATCTCTGCTTCTAGGATCCTCTTACTTTCTCCTAAGACGGAACCTGTTAAAATCCCTATCATGACTGTTAAGCAAAGGATAGCATATAAATCCTTCAGCTAACAGTCATAGGCCTTCACTCTTCTGCTCCTCTCTACATTTCTGTCTCACTTTGCATTCCTGGCAGTCTCCTCCGCTTCTCCAAGCACCACCATCTTTTTATCCCATCCATATCCACTGCCGCCTCTCATCTTAAACCTTTTTACCTTGTGGCTCCTCTGGAATTCTATCCCTGAAAACTCATTCAATCTCATAAAATATTTCATATTCTACCCTTGGGACTAAAACATATCTTGTCTGGTCCAGTGCTGGCACTTTACACTTTTCCTTTTGGTTTGTGTCCGTATGTTATCCACCCGCTCTATAGGGGCAGGTACCTTTTTCCTTCTGTGTCTTTTAGCTCATGGCACTCATAGCTTAAATCATCCCCTTAATTATTTTGTTATGTTCTACTGACATTTTTTTCTCTTCTTCAGTTAATGTGTTCCCAAAATGGTTCTAGTAATTTACCCAGTTTCACAATTGTTTGCTGCTGTTTAATCAATCCATAATTTCCTGCATCCTTTCAGTCTGCCGGCCTCTTAATACAGTAAATCTTCCATATGGCAGAAACCTCAATAATCTGTGCGCATGTATCATGTTTTGTGTAATTACATTTGCTGAAATCAATTTCAATCAAGCCACTGCACATTGACTATATAATAATACCTTCTGCAGTAGGTTGTTCTCTATATTTGTTCATGTTTTGGGTTAAATTAAGTCAATATAAATAAAGAAACAAAAAAATACACAAGAATAAATATATACTGATTAGATGATCAACTGATATGATCCAACTGATATTCCATCTTACACAAATCCAGTTCAGCAACAAAAACTATGTTCCTGTGCTTGACTTTCAGTGGAACATTTGCTTCAGGTCGGCACAGGCACATCCCTGTCCAATTCGGATTCGAGGCAAGGTCTGATCCTTGCAAATTCCTTCTAATGTGGTTTCCTTGCACCCACTTTGCTACCTGGTTGGCCAGCTCACCCCCAACTTGCTGTGCACATGAACGAGCATGCATGCACGGTGATGAAGCAATAGTGATGTGTGCAGGCTTGCATTCTCACTGACACTAGCAGAAGCATCAGGAGACGAGTGGGCGGCCAGGAGATCAGCTTGTAGGCAAAGAGAAGATGCATATACTTAGCCTGTCCCCATCGTTATACCCTAGGCACATGTCTCTTCTGCTGACCCCTTATTCCGGCTCTGCCCACCTTCACTGTGGTTGGCACCTTGAATCTTTGCCCTGCAGAGCACAGCCTGACTCTGAACTTAACTGATCTTTAAAGAGACTTGCATTGCACCCCTTAGTGCTCTTGCTCTTGTGTCTGGGATCTCTGTAAATGATTCATTGTAACTCAGCAGCGAACATTCCAACTGGGGACATGTGATTGTAAACAGGATGCCTTTATATTATTGGTCAAAATGTGTTTTGGATACTTTTGGCCATAAAATTGTACAGTTGCACCAGGTTTATTAACCCAAAGTAATCAGATGTTAGCTTTCCAAGAGGTGACCAGTAAATACTAGCTACTGATTTGCTATGGGTTACTAGATGTTTTAAAAAAACGTTGCGATTTCATAATTCTCTTCGCTTCCAAGAGTGCTCCATTATCTGTATGGCAATCACAGTAGAAGGCCACCTGAATATAGAGAGACACTAAGAAAGACTCAGCTGTATGAGCAATGAACACTGTTTGATTTGATTGTGTAATTAGTTGTAGATACTAGGGGGCAAATTCACTAAGCGCCGAACGCTAGCGTTAATTCGCTAGCGTTTGGCATTTTCGTTACTGTGCAAATTCACTAACGAACGCTGGCGTAGTTTCGCTTGTGTTACTTCACATCCTTACGCCAGGCAAATTTTCGCTAGCGACGTAACTACGCAAATTCACTAACCTGCGCAGTGTACTGAGCGCTACCTTTTACGCTAGACTTCCTTCGCCACCTCAGACCTGGCAAAGCGCAATAGAGTAGATAGGGATTGTTTCAAAAAAAGTCAATTTTTTGTCTAAGTCCCAAAAAACGCTGGCGTGTTTTCTTCATGATGGGTGATAGGCTGAAAAAGATTGAAAACATTTTTGGGGCTCCCCTTCCTCCCCCCTACATTTCCTGACTCATGGCAACTTACCTAGACAGTGGGCACATGTGTAGGGCAAAATAACATTTTTATTTGCTGATTTGAAGGTTTTCTAGGCATTTGTAGTGCAGATACGTGTTCCTCCACTGAAATTTGAATTTCCCGCCGTATGCAAATTAACCATCTAACTACAAACTAGCAAAACTTCGATTCGCTTGGCGAATCAACGCTAGCGCAACTTCACAAACTAACGCTACCCCTGTGCGCAACTTCGGATTTAAGTGAATTTGCGGAGCGCTAATGAAACTACGCCTGGCGAATTGCGGCGAAGTTGCGCCTGGCGCAACTTTGCATCTTAGTAAACTTGCCCCTAGATCTCTACACAAAATAATCTTTGCCCTTAAAATATTTGCCTTACATAGTCAATAGGTATGCCTAGGATGCACATGGCATTTCTACAGGACGTGTGCTATTTAGCAGTGTGCATTCCAGAGTATTATTGCCTGCACGCAACTAAAGCTATGTTCCTTATAGCTGACAGTCATGCAAAGTGTCAGAATGATTAGTGGCATCCTCTATGGCAGAGCATAGGTGACAGCTCAGTTTCCCATTCTCAGGAGAGAGTTGTCTAGACTTGGACAAAACGTATTATTTCATGACAAACGTAAATCACTGCTGCTGCATCTCAATGCTTATTTATTCAGTGAGCTTAAATGGCGCCCGTGATCCCGAACCAGTGGCTCTCCTCAGCAGTTGAACACAGATATTCGAAGTCGAAGGATTTTCATTCCCCAGTCAAATATCGAGGGTTAATTAACCCTCGATATTCAACCCTTGATGCATTTGCCCCGATGTGTACTAAAAACAGCACTTTGTAATCTGTAATCAATTATGTTCTACTCACACATAGGGGCAAATTCACTAAGATTCGTAGTTGCGCCAGGCGTAACTTCGCCGCACTTCACCACACTTCGCCAGGCGTAGTTTCGCCAGCGCTTCGCAAATTCACTAAAATCCGAAGTTGCGCTCAGGGGTAGCGTAAGGTTGCGAAGTTGCGCTAGCGTTGATTCGCTAAGTAAAGCGAAGATACGCTAGCGAAGGCTCATTTGCATACGTCGCGAAATTCAAATTTCAATGGAGGAATACGTATCAGCACTACACATGGCTAGAAAAGCTTCAAAACATCAAATAAAATTTTTATTTTGCCCTACACATGTGCCCACTGTCTAGGTAAGTTGCCATGAGTCAGGAAATGTAGGGGGGAAGGAGGGGAGCCCCAAAAAATTTTTCGATCTTTTTCAGCCTATCACCCATCATGTGGAAAACACGCCAGCGTTTTTTGGGACTTAGAAAAAATTTTGACTTTTTTTGAAGCAATCCCTATCTACTCTATTGCGCTTCGCCTGGTCTGAGGTGGCGAAGGAAGTCTAGAGTAAAAGGTAGCGCTCAGTACACCTGGCAAGTTAGTGAATTTGCGTAGTTACGTCGCTAGCGAAACTTCGCCAGGCGTAAGGGTGCGAAGCAACACTAGCGAAACTACGCCAGTGTTCGTTAGTGAATTTGCGCAGTAACGAAAATGCCAAACGCTAGCGTTCGTCGCTTCGGCGCTTAGTGAATTTGCCCCATAGACCTTCATCCTAACGTAATACATTTTGCTGTAGGTGATTTCCAGTAAAACCAAATAGATTCTGGCCTACGGTGATGACATGTTCAAGCTCTGCTTGGAGGGATAAGTGAGACAACAGGAGTTTCAATCCCTATTCAAGCCTAGGCCCCACCTCTGGCCTGTTCAGTCCAAGATGCCAAGGAAAAACATCTACTAAGCTACAGGACAGATGTTCTGAGAGATGATCCTTTTCAATCACAATTCTCCTTGCTATTTATAACATTTCTGACTATAGAAGCAGCCAACAAGCTTAGAGAGTGGGATGCTTGCTAAAAACCAACAAGGGTCTGTTAACCTGCCACAGTGTGATGGCTATGGTCATACTCCATATTGAAAAAATATATAACTACTGATCACTACAAAATATAGGTTTATTATAAGGGTATAGGCAGGGGCATGCTGAGACAAGAAGTTCACAATGGTTGTAAAACTCAAGGATGTTGCCAATACTTGCTTTAGTATATTTATTAGCACAGATGAACCATCCTGAAAAATACTAAAGAACAGTATAAACCATCCTCAAACTTAAGTGCAGAGAATAATTATTTATTAAAGTCCAAATGCAAAAAAAATTGTTTTTTTTTACTATAAAATCTGAATTTTTAATTGAAAAAACCCTTGAATTTTCTAAGATTTATTTTACCCCGAGGGTGCAAAAAGTACGAATCTGAAATCCCCCATCTCAGACCTGCCAAGGATGTATATAGAGTAAGTCAATGGAAGAGGTCCCTATCCTATTTGGCATAAGAAAAAAGGCAATGGCACACTGGGCACGATCAAGCAGGGTAAACCCTTGCAGAGATTTATTTGCAAGGGTTTACTTTGCAACTTCGCATCTTAGTGAATTTGCCCCAGAGAGAGAGGGGGGGGGAGCTAAAACATTCCCTTTTTCTCCAATTATGTCCACTCAGCAAATTATTTACTTACTTCATTATAATTGTCATGCACAAATTTGGTTACATTTTGTGCAAATATTTTCATGTTCAGGTCATGAGTCAGGAAATGTAGGGGGGGAGGAGGGGAGCCCCAAAAATAAATTTCGATCTTTTTCAGCCTATCACCCATAATATAGAAAACACGCCAGCGTTTTTTGGGACTTAGAAAAAATTTTGACTTTTTTGGAAACAATCCCTATCTACTCTATTGCGCTTCGCCAGGTCTGAGGTGGCGAAGGAAGTCTAGCGTAAAAGGTAGCGTTCAGTACACTGCGCAAGTTAGTGAATTTGCGTAGTTACGTCGCTAGCGAAAATTCACCTGGCGTAAGTGTGCGAAGTAACACTAGCAAATTTATGCCAGCGTTCGTTAGTGAATTTGCGAAGTACCGAAAATGCCAAACGCTAGCGAATTGACGCTAGCATTCGGCGCTTCTGCGCTTAGTGAATTTGCACCTCTCTCTCTATAGTATATATTGTATGATTAAAATAATACAGACTTTCCACAAATGTGAAAAGATGTAGAGAATAGACGCTCAGTTCAGCAGTTAATCTTTCCCATATCCTCATACAAACCATATAAACAAAGCCTACTATATAGCCAGCCCCAGTGTTGTAAAATTACTGCAAAATTCCGTGCCTTTATTCTGTCTCCTTCTTTTCATTACCAGCTTAGCGAGACATTTAAGTTCTATCTGTTTATATAAAAGAGAATGGATGATGTTTACATGCCATGTATAATATTGGGACTTGAGACCCCAGTAAAATCTAAACATACCACCACATGGATCTGATTAAATGAGCCTTTCTCCTTCCTTTTTCTCCCCAAATATTCTGCTTAATGATGTTATAAAAGCCACTGACACTTTGGTCATAGATATTTTTAACAATCACACGTTGGCTTTTAAACTAGTCATAATTCGAATTATAGGAAAAGATTTGCAAATGGTTATAGACATTAGGAGAAGAATGAAGATGAAGAGGAGCAATGGTCAACCATGGGACACAATGGCGCCAATTTTTGCTGACTACTCTCATGTGATGAGCCACTGACTCTCCCTGTGCCTCGGCCACCAGAATTCAAGGTTACATACTCTATGGGTCATAGACAATATCTGTATCCATTAAATCTTAATTACAGTAATACACCGAAACTCAGTTTTATTGGATTTTTGAGAATAATGAAATAATACTTAAAAGGGTGCACCAGTAATCATAAAACTGCCTTTCTTCCAGCTCAGAAGTTAAGGCTGATTATAATAAAACAAAGAGAAGCAGTTCCTTCAGCAGCTCACATAACTTGATGACAAGCTGTATAAACTGTTGAATGTTCACACATATTATATTGGTTGAAAGATAGACGCTGAATAAACAACACTTTGCTGCAGACAGTAAGGAAATAGTAGAAGAAAGAGCAAGAGCGTGGAACTCTCAGGTTTCAGATGTTCTTCAGCTGGGCCCCATAGGAAAAGTTTATGTTTGAAGGGCAAAGAAACAGACAAAAAGCTCCAGGTTTATTGCCCAGCACTTGGGCACCCATTGCTGTAAGGCACAAATGTTGCAATTGAGAAATCTGAAACTGATGGCAACCAGCACCAGATGTGAGCTGGAGGGCATTTGGGTACACTGGAAACCTTGAATAAAGGCAGGTGTTGGGTATGGGTTCCCTTGAAGGCTATGTGCAAACATTTTGGGGCCGATTCACTAACTTCGAGGGAAGGATTCGAAGTAAAAAAACTTCGAATTTCTAAGTGTTTTTGGGCTACTTCGACCATCGAATGGGCTACTTCAACCTTCGACTTAGACTACGACTTCGAATCGAAGGATTTGAACTAAAAATCGTTCGACTATTCGACCATTTGATAGTCGAAGTACTGTCTCTTTAAGAAAAAACTTCGACCCCCCTAGTTCACCATCTAAAATCAACCGAACTCAATGGTTGGGGCCAGGCGCAACTTCGCCGCACTTCGCCACACTTCGCCAGGCATATTTTCGCCAGCGCTCCGCAAATTCACTAAAATCCGAAGTTGTACACAGGGGTAGCGTAAGTTTTCGAAGTTGCGCTAGCATTACTTCGCCAAGCAAAGCGAAGTTTCGCTAGCGATGGTTCATTTGCATACGGCGCGAAATTCAAATTTCAATGGAGGAACACGTATTAGCACTTCAAATGCCTAGAAAACCTTCAAATCAGCAAATAAAATTTTTATTTTGCCCTACACATGTGCCCACTGTCTAGGTAAGTTGCCATGAGTCAGGAAATGTAGGGGGGAAGGAGGGGAGCCCCAAAAATATTTTCGATCTTTTTCAGCCTATCACCCATCATGTAGAAAACACGCCAGCGTTTTTTGGGACTTAGAAAAAATTTTGACTTTTTTTGAAACAATCCCTATCTACTCTATTGCGCTTCGCCACGTCTGAGGTGGCGAAGGAAGTCTAGCGTAAAAGCTAGCGTTCAGTACACTGCGCAAGTTAGTGAATTTGCGTAGTTACGTCGCTAGCGAAAATTCGCCTGGCGTAAGGGTGCGAAGTAACACTAGCGAAATTACGCCAGCGTTCGTTAGTGAAACGAAAAATGCCAAACGCTAGCGAATTAACGCTAGCGAATTAACGCTAGCATTCGGCGCTTCGCCGCTTAGTGAATTTGCGCCAATGTTAGCCTATGGGGAAGGTCCGCATAGGCTTGCCTAAGTTTTTTTGGTCGAAGGATAATCCTTCGATCGTTAGATTAAAATCCTTCGAATCCTTCAACTTCGATATTCGAAGTCGAAGGATTTTAATTCCCAGTCGAATATCGAGGGTTAATTAACCCTCGATATTCGACCCTTGGTGAATCGGCCCCTTTGTGTATTGAATGAAATGTCCTTCAAAGTGCCTGAGCTGGCACATGATAGACAAGCCCAAGGGAGCTTTGTGATTTACAGCATCTCACTTTAATACTCTTTCCTGGGGTTGAAATAGGACTTCTATAATAAAAGGGATCATTTGGACCCGCATTTAAGATCACTAAATGGGTGCTGTAAAGCAGGTGATAAATACAGAGCTTCCTTCCTTCTATAACGTTGGATTTTGCACATCACAAATGAATAGCTCTCCCAGCTATATTACAACATAGGTAAAAATGGCTGACATAATTATTAATGAGCATGGCACTAAACTATTTCAAAAGGTGTTTCCTTGTCTACAAATTCCCCTTGTTTTTATATTTCTCACCATGAGACAACTTAATAAATGCAGTCTGCTTTGTTCTACTCACCAAGGATATGGCTCTAATATTGCCAGTGGATTGCAGACCAATGAGTGTTTTTTACTTCTTTAGACTTGCAAGGCCAACACATCCAGGGAGGGCTGTAAAAACAAAGAATATTTTCTCAGTCTCTTCCCTTCTCACACTTCATCATACAGTTTGGCAGGTTAAGCTTGTATTCTGTTGCCAAGCTGGCACCTGGGAAGGGAGTGTGACTGTGGGATAGCAGGTATAGTAGGGAGAGATGGTGTCTATAGTAACAGTGGGATAATAGTCTCTGGGAAGGGAGTGTGACTGTGGGATAGCAGGTATAGTAGGGAGAGATGGTGTCTATAGTAACAGTGGGATAATAGTCTCTGGGAAGGGAGTGTGATTGTGGGATAGCAGGTATAGTAGGGAGAGATGGTGTCTATAGTAACAGTGGATAATAGTCTCTGGGAAGGGAGTGTGACTGTGGGATAGCAGGTATAGTAGGGAGAGATGGTGTCTATAGTAACAGTGGATAATAGTCTCTGGGAAGGGAGTGTGATTGTGGGATAGCAGGTATAGTAGGGAGAGATGGTGTCTATAGTAACAGTGGATAATATTCTCTGGGAAGGGAGTGTGACTGTGGGATAGCAGGTATAGTAGGGAGAGATGGTGTCTATAGTAACAGTGGATAATAGTCTCTGGGAAGGGAGTGTGATTGTGGGATAGCAGGTATAGTAGGGAGAGATGGTGTCTATAGTAACAGTGGATAATAGTCTCTGGGAAGGGAGTGTGACTGTGGGATAGCAGGTATAGTAGGGAGAGATGGTGCCTATAGTAACAGTGGATAATAGTCTCTGGGAAGGGAGTGTGACTGTGGGATAGCAGGTATAGTAGGGAGAGATGGTGTCTATAGTAACAGTGGGATAATAGTCTCTGGGAAGGGAGTGTGACTGTGGGATAGCAGGTATAGTAGGGAGAGATGGTGTCTATAGTAACAGTGGATAATAGTCTCTGGGAAGGGAGTGTGACTGTGGGATAGCAGGTATAGTAGGGAGAGATGGTGTCTATAGTAACAGTGGGATAATAGTCCCTGGGAAGGGAGTGTGACTGTGGGATAGCAGGTATAGTAGGGAGAGATGGTGTCTATAGTAACAGTGGGATAATAGTCTCTGGGAAGGGAGTGTGACTGTGGGATAGCAGGTATAGTAGGGAGAGATGGTGCCTATAGTAACAGTGGATAATAGTCTCTGGGAAGGGAGTGTGACTGTGGGATAGCAGGTATAGTAGGGAGAGATGGTGCCTATAGTAACAGTGGATAATAGTCTCTGGGAAGGGAGTGTGACTGTGGGATAGCAGGTATAGTAGGGAGAAATGGTGTCTATAGTAACAGTGGGATAATAGTCTCTGGGAAGGGAGTGTGACTGTGGGATAGCAGGTATAGTAGGGAGAGATGGTGTCTATAGTAACAGTGGGATAATAGTCTCTGGGAAGGGAGTGTGATTGTGGGATAGCAGGTATAGTAGGGAGAGATGGTGTCTATAGTAACAGTGGATAATAGTCTCTGGGAAGGGAGTGTGACTGTGGGATAGCAGGTATAGTAGGGAGAGATGGTGCCTATAGTAACAGTGGATAATAGTCTCTGGGAAGGGAGTGTGACTGTGGGATAGCAGGTATAGTAGGGAGAGATGGTGCCTATAGTAACAGTGGATAATAGTCTCTGGGAAGGGAGTGTGACTGTGGGATAGCAGGTATAGTAGGGAGAGATGGTGTCTATAGTAACAGTGGGATAATAGTCTCTGGGAAGGGAGTGTGACTGTGGGATAGCAGGTATAGTAGGGAGAGATGGTGTCTATAGTAACAGTGGGATAATAGTCTCTGGGAAGGGAGTGTGATTGTGGGATAGCAGGTATAGTAGGGAGAGATGGTGTCTATAGTAACAGTGGATAATAGTCTCTGGGAAGGGAGTGTGACTGTGGGATAGCAGGTATAGTAGGGAGAGATGGTGCCTATAGTAACAGTGGATAATAGTCTCTGGGAAGGGAGTGTGACTGTGGGATAGCAGGTATAGTAGAGAGAGATGGTGTCTATAGTAACAGTGGATAATAGTCTCTGGGAAGGGAGTGTGACTGTGGGATAGCAGGTATAGTAGGGAGAGATGGTGCCTATAGTAACAGTGGATAATAGTCTCTGGGAAGGGACTGTGACTGTGGGATAGCAGGTATAGTAGGGAGAGATGGTGTCTATAGTAACAGTGGATAATAGTCTCTGGGAAGGGAGTGTGACTGTGGGATAGCAGGTATAGTAGGGAGAGATGGTGTCTATAGTAACAGTGGATAATAGTCTCTGGGAAGGGAGTGTGACTGTGGGATAGCAGGTATAGTAGGGAGAGATGGTGTCTATAGTAACAGTGGATAATAGTCTCTGGGAAGGGACTGTGACTGTGGGATAGCAGGTATAGTAGGGAGAGATGGTGCCTATAGTAACAGTGGATAATAGTCACTGGGAAGGGAGTGTGACTGTGGGATAGCAGGTATAGTAGGGAGAGATGGTGCCTATAATAACAGTGGATAATAGTCTCTGGGAAGGGAGTGTGACTGTGGGATAGCAGGTATAGTAGGGAGAGATGGTGCCTATAGTAACAGTGGATAATAGTCTCTGGGAAGGTAGCGTGACTGTGGGATAGCAGGTACTGTATAGTAGTGAGAGATGGTGCCTATAATAACAGTGGATAATAGTCTCTGGGAAGGGAGTGTGACTGTGGGATAGCAGGTATAGTAGGGAGAGATGGTGCCTATAGTAACAGTGGATAATAGTCACTGGGAAGGGAATGTGACTGTGGGATAGCAGGTATAGTAGGGAGAGATGGTGCCTATAGTAACAGTGGATAATAGTCTCTGGGAAGGGAGTGTGACTGTGGGATAGCAGGTATAGTAGGGAGAGATGGTGCCTATAGTAACAGTGGATAATAGTCACTGGGAAGGGAGTGTGACTGTGGGATAGCAGGTATAGTAGGGAGAGATGGTGCCTATAGTAACAGTGGATAATAGTCTCTGGGAAGGGAGTGTGACTGTGGGATAGCAGGTATAGTAGGGAGAGATGGTGCCTTATCAGTAACATTAAAAGGCCAGATGTGAGTCTTACATAAAATTAATAATGGGGCACCAGTCAGTCTATTGCTATAATGGGTCACTCATTTAAAAAAAACAAACAAACAAAGGCCCTTGTACTGTACTTAAAGTTACCATTAAAGGGGATGGAAAAGCAAACAAGCCAAACATACAGTATATGCACATTCTGAATGATAAAACATGCATATTTCCAATATACACCCACTGGAAAGTGTTTGCCTTTCTACTAGGATTTCAACCTAATTTCTTGTAGGCTGCTGTTCTCCTTGCTGTCAGAGTTGTTGTCGGTCACAATACTGAGATTATTCTATTCCTTATAATAAAGAAGCACAATTATGAGTTTTAGCTTGTTCATACTAAAGAAGCAAGTTCCAACTCATGCCATAAATTTTTGTTATTTTTAGACCTCCTTGTAAGCTTCTCCTGCAGCATTAAATCAGGACATGTCTGAAATACTGTCTTGCCGTCAAGATAAACAAAGCATATCCAGGCAACAGACAAAATATTTTCTGCGGTTATACTGCTTGCTTTTAGGGGGGTACTTGCTACTGTATGTTGAGATCCCTGTATATAAAATAAAAAGCACTATAAAATGCATTTAATGTGTACAAATTAAGATACAGGTATGGGACCTGTTATCCAGAATGCTCTGGACCTGGGGCTTTCCTTATAACAGATCTTTCTGTAATTTGGATCTTCATACCTATAGTCTAATAAAAAAATCATATACACATTAAATAAACCCAATAGGCTGGTTTTGCTTCCAATAAGGATTAATTATATCTTAGTTGGGATCAAGTACAAGCTACTGTTTTATTAATACAATTCAAAAATTTGGATTATTTGGATAAAGTTGAATCGGATCTTTCTGGATAATGGGTTTCTGGATAACGGATGCCATACCTGTATAAGAATATTTAACAATGACTGCATCATTATGTTAAGTTGATTATTCAGTTAAGGTTTGCCACTTGCTTAACAGTATGGTTCAGTGTTGACTGTCCTTAACCTGGTGGCCATTTGTTATTCGTCTATATCAGTCACAACCCTGACTGCAATGTCACTGCCCTTTTATGATAAAAGAAATGATGTAAAATAGACAAGATAACAATGTGTATGGAACAATGGATCTTGATGGCAATATTATTGATAAGAATGATAATTCCTGAAACAGTGGCACTCCTGGTTATGACCATCCACTGACTGTAACCATAACATTAAGACTGTCAATTTCCTCAGAAATGATCATTCATGACACATTTGATGAGTGAATGATCTCTTTGATTACAATATAGTGCAATATAGTGCAATCTTGTCAAAGGTCAAGAATGGAAAAAATAGGTTGGATAAGTACTCCAGTCAACATGGGTTACCTGCCTGGAAATGGGTCCAGTGTCGGACTGGCCTGCCGGGATACCAGGAAAACTCCCGGTGGGCCAGGGTGTCTCTAAACATCTGGCCTATTTCATGGTCATTGCCTATTTCTTTATGGGGAAAAGTGCTTAATAATGGGAGAATATTGTAAGTATATATAAAAGACTAGGAGAATAAAGAGGTTGAGTGAGTAGTAGAGGAGGAATAATAGTTTGAAAAGGTCCACTGTCTAAGGTTTTCTGGTGGGCTCACGGTTTTAGGTTTTCTGGTGGGCCCAAGGTCTAAGGCTTTCTGGTGGGCCCCTGGCATCCCAGTCCGACACTGAATGGGTCAGACCATTATTCCAAAATGACCTGACTGAGAGGTCTCTGACAGTAGAGGAGGTATATAATATTACACCATGGGTCTTTAGAGCAAGTTCAGTGGTATAGTGATTGCTCACAACCATAGTGATCACAATTGCCTCCACAGTTTCCCATAAAGAGCAAGGGAAGCTGTCTGCTGTGGCACCTCATTGAAATGAAAAAGTAATTTAAAATCTGATAGGATGTGAAAAACTGAGACAGGGTTATGAGCACACCTGGAGACACAAGGTGCCCATCTAACTTATTATATTATATATATTATTTCTATTGTCTCTTTTTTATATTCTTTTATTGTCTTTTTATTTTTATATTTATTATTATCTGTGCTGTGCTGGGCCTGGGTCCAGTCTGTAACTGCTTGCTGGGAGAAGATTAGGCACTTAGAAAAATGTTTTTTGCCTTCATTTATGTACTCACAAGGTCAGGCCATATAGTGTAGAATCAGAGCTGGACCAAGTAGTATTAGTACCCAAGGTAATATCACCTGGTCAATGGCTTTGCCCTGCCCATGCCTGCCTGCACCCCAGCCTTCCCCCCACCCCCACTTAAGCTCCCAAACTAATTATTCTCTGTCAACCAGAACCTTTCCCTGATGTCACAGCAGGGTTGCCCGGTCTAATTTTCAAAACCAGCCAAAGTCAGCTACAAAACCAGCCCAAAACTAGCTCAAAGTAGCTCAAAAATAGCACAATATGTGCAGTGAAAAAAAGTCTAACAATTAAATATTTATATATGAAAAAAATTCCTTTTGCAAATGTTTTCATGAAGCAAAATAGGACAGATTCGACTACCACCAGGGGCGTCACTACAGAGCGGGGCCCAGGAGGTATAGGGGCCCATAAGGCCCTACTACATATACAATTTCAAGAAAAATTGGTAAAACAGCTCAACCTCTAGACATTTTGGTGGCCAGCAGATTTTTGCCCCAAAATTGTCTGAAATTGAAGAAAGTCACCAGAAAATGCAAACATAGTGATGGGAGACTGTGATACAGAGTCCAAAATCTGCTAACTCCTGACTTCTACACAAGTCAGTCTCATTGCATGCTGATTGTTGTAGTATTACATTAAACGTGGCAGTTGGAAAAAATTGTTAAACAAAAACGACATTACCCAACATGCATTTAGAGACACAGGATTGGCACATTAGGGCAAGAAAAAAACTTTGGCTGGTTTCCAAAGTACAAACTGGCCAAAGGCCCAAAAAGTAGCCCAAATCTGTACCTTGGCTAGTTAGTACTTTCAAAACCAGCCTGGGCTTTCATTTAGTAGCCCAATTTGGCTGAAAAACGGCCAACCTGGCAACCCTGTGTCACACTCTTGCCTTCTTTTCTTCCATGTTGTTTAGTTGGTCAAAGCTATGCCCCCTCTTGCAACTGAACCCTAGGCACTTGCCTATCCTGCATAGTCCTGTGTAAACCCTGCCTAACATTGAGTAGTGTTATCAGCTAATACTAATGTTGAGTAATAATGAATAAAGGGATGCTAGAAGCCACATGATGGTTTATCTTGCCTTTCCGAGCTATTAAATACAGTTCCTTATTCAGGATGTGTTGTAGTATAGTGATTTTTTTTAGATTGTAGCCATATAATGGTCACATGAACTATGGAAGTAACAGATTTATGTTGTGCACAAATTGGAAACCTCATTTTGGTGGGTAATATATTGTCTCAACCCTAAGATATTCCATGCCCTGTTGAGTTGAGCGAAGTAATTAGTGTAGCAGCTCATAAGCATACGAGGACCTCCATTCAATTACAATTTATTCTGTAAAAGTCCCTCTTATAATAGCAATGTGAAGGGAAAGCATTCAGCACATACGTTAAAAGCTAAATATTTGTCCTTGGATTTTGCAAGAGATTTGAAATGTGTTTTTATGTCAAATATGCCTCCGTGGCTTTCATGTATGACCTATAGTTGTGAAATGTATAATGCCACATCTTTATAAAGCAAGACAAACATGATGACAACATTTGCCTTGGAATGCAACTTAAATACCATGGCTGTCAAAACATTAAAGGCACACAAATACACACACACATACTCATACTCATGTAGGGGACTCCGTTTCTTCTTTTTACTTATACTGATGAAAGTCTCTAGAGAACGATAGCTTAAGCCAGGTGTATCCCATCTCAATTATTAGACAATTGATTAACCTGTTTTTTAAAGTTGGATGCATTGTGGTGGAAGAATTGTGGAGAGAAAGGAGAGAAACCAGGAGTGTCCATACTTTACTAATGTGAGGTCTACTTTTAGTGGTGTTGTCCCATTATGATCTACATCCATAAAACATAGTTAGCATTCTGTTCCATGGAAGATGTTACTTAAATATTAGTGATTTGCGGGACGGCCCAATACCGGCAGGACCCACGGGTTTACCCCCCTTTCCGGGTCGCGGACAGGTGCGGGTTGAGCTCTTCTTTAGACGAGCTGTTTGTTGACAATGTCTTGAGATCTACTGATCACCAGCTCTAGGTCTACTGGTAGAACCCGATCTACCTTTTGGGCACCCCTGATTTAAACTGTATAGCAAACCACTTAATTTTAATTCGATTTCGTTAAATTGTCTTTATATACCTGCCCCCAGGGCTGGATTTACATAGCGTGCACCCTTAGGCCTGCTGCCGTACATCGCCCCTGTCTCCTCCCCTTTCTTTGTGCACATGTGCAAATTTTCAGCATTGGGTCTGGAGTACTGGGATTTGGTGAGCAGGAAATTTTAAAAACTATTGCATCTCCTGCGAATCGCCAGTGCTTCTGAACCAACGCAGGTACAATTGGGCGACAAATCCGGGCCTGCCTGCCCCCTGTTGAAGAGGTCTAGGGTTAGGGTCTCAGTGAGCAATAACCCCAAGAAGGGGGTCTCTAGGTATAAAGTTAAAATATGAGTATGAGACTACTAGTTCCTAACCACTGGATATGTCTACAGTGTCTATAGTATATAACATTTATCTAGATTCCCCATTGTGTCCTAGTTGGGTGAATTCTCCTTGGAAGGCCACACAATCATTTTTTGAATATAATGATTCAATTTATTGTCTGATTTATTGTCCTTGGCTGAAGATTTTATATACCGGTTTGGAAGGTCAAGGGAATCCACATGGTAATAGGTTGAAAGACTTGAAATATTTTTTTAAAGGAACTTTACAACCATGCATGTACAAATGCCTGGTAGCACTGTACATGACCTGGGCAATGAGTAATGTATGAATGATAAACTCTATAATGTATTATTTATGACCCATGTGTGCTGCGTTCCTGGGATTATGAATATAATGTATGATATAGATGATGTGTGAGGTGATTGTGTTTTTATCTAATCTGATTATTTATGATCTGCCCCTAGTTTGTACCATACATTTGATATCTCCTACACCATCTGTTCTAATTCTCATATTCCCCTTGCCATCCATGATCTTTCTGAGCCATTTATCTTCTATAGCCCCCTTCCATAGTCTGTCTAAATCATTTCCATGCTGTTTGGAAAATCAACGTACTTTCTGGAGGTATCTAGGACTGTGGTTCCCCTGTTTGAGTTATCCATATTCACTTGTCAGCCCATGTCCTAACTGTTTCCCTATGTTTAGCCTGTGAAATGTAAATACTAAAACTATCATTCACTTGCTGCCTGTCTCCTTCTGTAACACTCATCTGTTGAGTAAATACCAGACTGCTGTCACCATTACCTCCCTAATAAGCAGCTAAATAAATGTATGCAAATGTATTACTAATTATTAACTCATCACTCCAAATGCTGTAGATTTACAATGGCCATCATTCTTGTGTTGGCTCAGCTTCTTGAGGATGCATGAAGATACGATTGTGCTAGTTCTAGTAACTCCTTACAACCACTTAGCAGGTATCTTTTTACTGATTTGCTGCTGAAAGAAGATTGGTCGCTATCGTTTATTTGGTGACCCATAAGTAGTTTCAGAATTTCAAATACATGCTCAAACAACATTAGTAAAATCTAGAGCATGCTCTTCTGACTCCGACAATTGGTTGAATGAATCAATGACAGGCATGAGCCATTGTTTTGACAGCCTTCTTTCAAACTATGCAGGACACACAGGCAGCACACGTTTGCCTTCATAACTTCATGCTACAAAAAAACATGTATAGATGTTAAGAGAAGCGGAATGGTTTCTTTAAAGGGGTACTGTTGTGAAAATTAAAATGTAATATCAGCTTCAACATACTGAAATCAGAAACAATTAATTAAAATTTCAGTATTGTTTCTGAAATAATCAAGTTCATTTTCACTATACCTTTTTCAGCATCTGTTTCTCTTCGTTCTGTCTTCAGCAGTTGGGTGTCAGATAGTCATTGACAATTAGATCCAATATATCTTATAGGGGGGCTCCTTTTTCTAGAAGATTTATTAGTGCTCACTCTATTAAAATCACCAGACATCATGTCTCTCTACATGCAGGATTTGTGCAAAGGACAGTTATTTTGTTAGATTTTTGTTTGTATTGGAATCAGTTATTTGAGAATGAAGAGAAACAGATGCTGAGAGAGGAATAGTGAACACAGGGTTGGACTGGGCCGGTCCTCAAAACCCCCCGACGGCCCAGACCCGCTCCCCTGATCTGCGGCGCAATAGAAACTGGCGGGCCAATAGAAAACAATGCACATTGTGCCGGCGTTCGCGCATATGCACAACGCACCAGCATTTGTGTATGCGCACCGCATGCCACATTCCACAGTTCACGCATGAACACCGTGCACCAGCATTCCCGCATGCACACCAAGCATCGGCGTTCGCACATGTGCACCCTTGCGCCTGTGCTTGGGCCCCCCGGAAATTTGGAACCTGGTGGGCCCCAAATGCTCCAGTTTGACCCTGAGTGAACATAAAATTGATTATTTCAGAAACGATGCAGAATATTTAATTGATTGTATTTACAAAGTTTCTTATTTTAGTATGCTGAAGCTTCTATTAGATTTTCATTTTCGCAATAGTTCCCCTTTAAACTAAAAGCTACAGTAAACAGGTCACATGGTATCAACAATGCTTATTCCCCATTGCATTTTACAAAAAAGGAGGAAGGTGCCGCCAACATTACAATTTGTGCTGTTTCAACAAAATTTTCAACAGCCAGTCAACCATATGGTTGGCGGAACAATTTTAATGATATATCTTTATGTGCATGTTTTCATTTTGCTGAGCTCTAATTTCTTTGTGAACCTTTCCCTCCCCCATTCTTTCCTACACTTGGGGCATATCTTGTTTTTTGTGTAGTTGTGAGTTTTTGTCCTGGGAGGCTCCTTCTCCACTATGAGGGCAGAGACACACATTTCTATTTAGGGAGATTAGTCGCCCATCGACAAATCGCTTCTTCTGATCTCCCTGAACAGCCTTCCCGCTTGCTAGAATGTAAATCGCCGGCGGGATGGCACTCAGGTTGATTCAGCTTTCTGAAGTCGCCCAAAGTTTCCTGGTGAGGCAACTTCGGGCGACTTTGGAAAACGAAGAGTTCCGAGTGCCATCCTGCTGGAGATTTATATTCACCAAGAAGGGCATAGGCTTCAGTTGTCCAAGAAAGACCAAAATCAAGGAAGAGTAACTTATAAGATACTTCTTTTTAAATGCCATGTGATGCCATCACAACACTCCAAACAGTATTGCAAACTTTTAAAACATGTCTACCAGTCTGAAACAAGTCCCAACCACAAATGACTGCATCAGGGTTCCCCAGTTTGTCATCAGCTTCCTACTCCATAGGCTAGGTTATGAACTAATGGCTTTTCCTAGTGTCATTCAGGGCCTTCTAGTGAAAACCAGAAAGTTAAACTTCACACTCTATGCAGCAGGAGGATCCACATCTGTCTTAAAATTATGGTCTTTATGGTTGTCACTTTTACAGTCATTTACTAAGCTTAAATAGTGAAATTGAATCTCAATGAAAAGGGGCAAATGTCACAAAGTGAATTCAACATTTTCTGTAGAATGATCTTGGTTGTTCCTTGGTAATATTTTCTCTTTGAATTCCATCTACTTAAAGGGCACCAATCATGATCAAAATCATTTACTAAGTAAATACACTATGTGAAAGGTCAAGAAATCCGATTTTTAAAACAGTTAGAATTGTTACCTTCTGCAAGATCTCCCCTATCTCCCCTGCAGTTCTAGCTGAGGCAGCCATCTTGGATTTCACTGGCTCCTCCTACCTATATCTTCCCAGCCAACTGTAGCTCTGAAATCTCGCACATGCTCAAATTCCTTGTTTGCTTATCAACCCTTCTAAGCTATTTTCAAATCAGCCAAACCTGTGTGTTAGCTGCTGTTCAGTAGTGCTGCCACCTGCTGGAAGTTAGCAGGTGGCAGCACTTCTAGTGGATACTTCTAGTGGAGGAGTTTACTAAAACAAGGCATGCTGGGTAGAATACTCAAAGCAGTGTTACCATCTGAGCATGCTCCTGAAATTTGCACATTAGAGTCTCTGTTAGAGTCTCAATATGGCCTCCCTCAGTGAAAGAACCCATTTGACAGAGTAAGGGATTTTTTTAAAACCTGCAGTTTTTTCAAAAAACTATATATGTAGTTTGATTAAACATGTTTAGCTTGTACTGGTCAGATTGTTAATATGTGTTTGATTTTGGCTGTGATAGGTGCCCTTTAAGAGCCTGTCAGGATTTGACAGCTGCAAAGATCAGAATTTTATGCCAATACTATTACCAAATCATAGTGCAATTATAATATTTTGAGAACCTTTTCACTTCTGCCAAGACACACAGTGTAACAGGCCTTATTGTCTTATGAGTCACCATGAGGCTAATAGAAAACACAATGGGTGTTGCATGGAAACATTAAAGCATCATGTTTCACAGTAAGCAGAACATTACTTGGGACTTCCTTGTTATTCCCTCCAGAAGTTCATGATGATCCCCAATATGATTTTACATTGTCCCAGTGTTTTACCAGGAATGTTACATTGTGCAGACCCAATAAGATATTTACATTTGTAGTTTAGGACTCATCTGTAAGCTATGACCAATGTCAGGGGGCACACTTTATGGGATTTAAAAAGTATCATTACCACGAAGTGCCAATAACCTTGAAAATGATATAACTTAATAAACAGACGCATGTCACCAGTTTCAAAGGGTCAAGTCGCTGTGAAATTCTAGCAGAGCAAAGCTAGATTTAAATTCTGTTATATTATTGAGTGCATTAAAAAAGGGTTCTGGACACCTCTACTCTGCTTGGCTCAGAAAACCAAGAAGTGGTCCCTGGAGAACTAGATAGAAACATTATAATGGTTTAATTATAACCAGGTGTATTAAAGATCTTCTACACAAATGATGTCATGTTGTTGTCTCATATGTCATTTAAATCTGCCAGACCTGAACTGCAAACAGTCTGATGAGACTGAAGGATTTGTAAGCTCAGGTTACATTCAAGGCACAGAAAAGAACTCATGGATCAAACTGTTTAGCAAAGAACATATATTTCTATGATCTGTTCACTTCTGAAAACACAATTTGTGCAGAAACCTTGCTTGCAACAAATTTTTAACTACCTAGCAAGAATTCTAACACATATAGAAAATAGAAAGTAATTGGAAAATGTCTTTATTTCTGGTGAACAATCTGAAACCTACCAATCTGAAAAAAAGTGTTTGAAGCTGAACAACCCCTTTAAAGCAACTTAGGTGGTTCTCCATGGTGAGGACAGTGAAGTTGTGGAACGCCCTACTAGATTATATTATGAAGGTTGATTCTGTTAATACCTTTAAGAGGGGTTGGATGATTTCATGAACAAGCATAATATCCAAGTCTTTTGGGATCTTAAAGGAGAATGTATAGCATTTTACAATCGGGGTGCCAAATGTTAGGCACACCCAAGTGACTATTTTTACTTAAATGACACCCCGGGTTGGTGCTCCGATCAGCAGAAAACCACCCCAGAACAGGGTTTTTCTAGCGAGCACCACAGAGAGATCCTCTTTCTGCATCAGTTTTCAAATTTCCCGCGGCAGACACATACGCAGTACAGCGAAATATCTGGCTTTTTCGTTAAAGTTCGGCTTTCTGCTCTACTCCACATGCGCAACTGCGTGAAGACACGAAAAAGCAGGAAGAGGATCTCTCCATGGCAGTCACTAGAACAACCCTGGGCTGGTGCGAGTTTCTGCTGATAGGTGCACTGGCCCAGGATGTCAGGTAAGTAAAAGTAGAATCAGTGAAGTGCAATGGACTGGTACAGACCATCTCATATCAGTTAAGCAGCAGGTTTACTTCTATGGTTAAGAATCTCAAAAAAACAAACTTAAGTATGTTCTATATTGATCTGTTGAATATCTGTCACCTATAACCTGCCAAGTTCATATATAAGTCAATGGCAGAGGTCTGTTGAGCCATTTGGAGATGTTATTAGCCTTCCTGACATTCAAGTTTTATTTTCGGATGAATATGAATCGAATACCGTATTAATGATTTGAAAAAATACTTTCTTAGAGTCCCTTGAGATTTTACTAGGGTAGATTTGTAGTAAAGCTACCTGTGGTTGCATAGGAAGATCATATTGAAGAGCAGATTGTATCAGGCTAAATATATTTGTCCAAAAGTGTGTCACCGATGGCCATTGTCACCACATATGGAAGGTTATAGCTTGGTGTCCACACTATCTCCAGCATTGGGTTGGATTGTTGGATAGTTTGGTGTGAATGATGCAATTCTCACTTATTTTGTTTGGTTTGAATATATTGGCCTGTCCTTTTTCTAGAATGCAGCTGCATTTGATAGATTAAGGTCTTCTGGGAGGGCCATCTCCTAAAGAGTTTGTTTTAAGCAAACAAGTCTTAATATTATTTCCTTTTTCTCTATAATAACCATTACCTTGTACTTTATGGTAACTAAGCTGCAAACAATACAATGGAAGTAATTTAGTATTTAGAATTAATATGGCGGTGATATGGTATGGTGAGCCAAACTATGGAAAGATCCAGACAACTCCCAGGTTCCAAGCATTCTGCATAATACATTGCATACCTGTATTATGTGAATTTCAGAGGGAGCCTGACTCCAAAAATTTCTTTATTATGGGACAGTACTAGTCACACCTTTTTCCACTGTGACTGCTGTGAGGAGATGCATCTGTCTGCAGTTCTTCAGCATAATTGTTTATCTTTCAGTTCAAACTCATACCTTAGGCTTTCTTTACACCAGTGATTTTATGAGTGTATAATTAGCAATTTTGTACATGGGACATATATCTTAGCCTGTCTCATTCCTTGAAATAAAACAGCAACCAATTGTAGACAGATTTCATACTTATATCTTTTGTGTAACATATGCAACAGCTGCCCAAATGTCTCCAGCATGTGCAAGGTTTGCGTTAGGTGGAGCATGGAGAAAATCCAGGCCACTTCATAAAAAACTGGCTGTCAGTAATTTAGGGAAAGGATGTTAAACTTCTGGCTTTTTAAATTGGTGCTGACCGCAATTCTCTGCTCACTACAGCTGGAGGGGCATGAGTTTGACATTTCTGAATAAGGAGTAGATAGGTACAGAAGATAGAAAGTTGGTTTTAAAATAGGGTTACACTTACACATACTAAATATTGAACAAGAGTTGAACAAATACTTATATAAATATCTACTGTCCCTCACTATAAATCACTTAAGGGTTCGCGCAGTCCAAGGTTCTTATACTTCGCTATGTGGTCTTCTAAAACTCTTTAAGAGGCCCTAGGTCAGTCAGGCAGGTGTCTGTTAGACAAGTTTGTGTATATTATGTAGAACAATAAGGGATCCACCATAGGGAGGTGTGTGCAAAAAGAAAAGTTGCTTCCCTTGCAAATGTAATAGAAGTGACATATGTTCATCAAACTAGCAGGATTGTTCAAAGTCATGTAACCAATGGGAGATCAGCAAAGCAAGAGTAATCATGGAGCATTCAACACAATGTACTGTAATAGTCAACACGCATGTTGCATGTGAGAATAGGCAGCACAGAATCTCAATCAGTGCAAAGCATAGAGATCATGGCACCAATCTTTATTTGAAGGAACTATTGTACTTGGATAGAAAACTGGCTGAAGGAAAGATTACAAGTGTGGCGGTAAATGGAGCATTTTGTAATTGTCTGTTCTTGGCCCTTTTCTTTATAACATGTTTAGTGATGGGCGAATTTATTCGATTAGCCACCAGCGAATAAATTCGCAAAACGACCGCAAAAATTCGCCGGCGTCAAAAACATTTTTTGCCAGCGTCGAAAAAACTGGGATGCCGGCGCCATTTTGCGAATTTTTTGCCAAATTCGCCCATCACTAAACATGTTTATTAAAAACCTACATGTGGGCATTCAAAGTACTGAAGATACTAAATTGTGCAGAACTATAGGTTCCACACAGGATGCTGCCTCTCTGCAGAGTGATTTTACTAAATTGGAAAACTACCCAGCAAACTGGAAAATGGGGTTCAATGTTGATAAGTTCAAGGTTATGCACTTTGGTAGAAATAATATATATGCAAAGTACACACTAAATTGTACTGTGATGTGCGTATCCATAACTGAGAAGGATCTGCTTCAAAAAAATACAAAAGTTCACTTCCTCAGGTCTAAAGGGGGAATATAAAGGCACTGCAGTTCATTTGAAGGGGTTAACCTCAATGTTCTTTTAACCCAACTCAACTATGTAAGTACTTTTGTGAAGGCCAGGAGTCCTTAGCATTTAGAGGAGATAAGCCACTTGCGTATGATAAGAAATGATTAGGACACCAACCACAACTTGATTGTTAGGGGTATGCCTTTCTTACAGTATAAGATTATGTTGCGGAATAAGATCTTTCCCAGATCTGTGCAATGGGGATTGAAACTTCAAGTTGCCAAAATGATGCAGTCGTTAATTAATTTACAAGCTGTGCGTTAGGTTGTTTGAGAAGCCATTTAATGCGGCCAGACACATACTTGGCCCCATTCTTTGGCATTTCTTTGGAAAAAGCACAGTAAGGTTAATTGTTTGTACATAAATAATTGAAATTCTACAGATGTAAGTCTGGCTATGAAGATGGAATACTTTTGATATAGTAACATGATCATTTATGGGCTAAAGTAGGAAGGACAACCACAAACACTTGGCTCTTCAGCTGTTGGCTCTTAACATTCTACAATAACCATTGGCAACATCATTTAGAGGCCATGGGCTAAATAAAGGAACCACTAAGCTGGGAGACTTCTTCTATCAGACAAGGTAAGAATAACAATCTATTCCTGATAAATTGAAGAGTAGAATTTCTGATGTTTTATACTGGTTTAATTTATTAGTTGAATTTATTAATTTTAAACATCTCATAGGGTACAACAAAAGAATAGAAAACAAAGAGGAAAAGAGTGATGGGAATTAAACAGGAATTAAACAAATGAATTGCCATCCATATAGAAATTTACTGAGTACATATACTTACAGTAATTAAGATAGAACAAGCATGCCATAATAATGGAGTGCATCAGGGCTTGTGGGAAGCCCAGAGCCCCAGACCTGAAATTTCTCTGGACAGTACTGGACCTCGTATGTTATATTAATCAGTGGGAGAGTTTTATTAACCAGTGATGTAAAAGAGAACGGAAGGATTTCTGATTTCTAACCATGTATTCTGCCCTAATTGAGTAAAAATGTGCACTTGGGTTCTCTTCACTACCCAATTCAGCCTCTCACCTGTTTGAGTGAAGGTGATTTTGGCACAGGGATGAAGGGGTGCTGGTATTGATTCTGCAAAAAGCCAAGCAGTTCATTGGCACTATGGATTGGTATAGACCACTACATAGCCAAAGATGAAAAAAATAAACTAACCACAAGCCATGTTTTATGCACTTTCTACTCAGCCTCATGGGTGAGCACCTAAACATGAAGATCCTACATTTTCATGATGGCAATAGCTCTGTTTGTGCACTGAAGTGCTGAGGATGCTTCCCTCTGTCACTTCATACCCTACACTGTCCCCTAGCTTGCATGCGATTCAGGGTTACAAAAGGGGTGTCTGAATCTTAAACCTTCCTTTCTTTCTAGGAACAATTTAATAGAACTATAATGTGTCCCTGTTTTGTCTTATGGCCGTTATGCCATAACTCGGTCTGCATTTAGCAAGTATATTGTCTGTTCTTTGGGTGGCAATGATAATACATACTGTAGTAACATAGTAAGTTGTAAGAAGGTTGAAAAAAACACACATCCATCAAGTTCAACCATTTAGTCTATATAAAACTTGTACAACTGCTAGTTGATCCAAAGGAAGGCAAAAAACCCCAGGGGCATCAGGATAAAGCAAAATCCTTTTTTTTGCTTATAGAAACCAGATGCGTATTATGTAACCAAGCTCACCCTCTATTAATTTTAACAATCATTACAAATATGTACAGAATCATCTCCTTTACTCTCTAGAAATGTTATCACATATATACAAATAAGTCTACTTTATCCATCTGAAGTCTGCAGGAAAACAAACAAAGCCAAGGGATAAAAAAAAAAGTTTGGCTGGAGAGGAATATGCTCCATGGATAAATTGCAATTTCCACATTTTTTTAAAAAAAAAATATTAGCTTTATGCATTCTTCTCAAGTTCTATTTTTAAGGGGTAGTAAGGATAAGATAGATTTAGGTGTGTAACCCAATAACTGCTATGTCTGCCTATTTAATTTACTCTTTAATGCACACATCATCACATCAGGAAAACCCAAAAACTACATCATGATTGGATAAAAAACATGAATTCTTTGTATGGCTGTATGGTAAATGGTTACAAGGAAATATTGGGGTCATGCAAGTTTGGAATTTTCCTCCATAAAACCAGTTATTTATATATAATAAATGATGTATTTGGAAGCATGGAGCCCTCATACCACTGTTGCTACATTCCCACTAACAATAGGTCACTACTAGCCAGATCCCACAACAAGCAGAGTAATGAGTGGCACGAGGTATGCAAATGGGGAGAGACACTGCCATGTGGTTTGTTATGCATGAACACTTTTATATGGATTGTGTAAATTTGAGAAAGCTGATTTAATTATCTTTGGTGAATTTGCACAAATCAATGTTTGAAGTGAGATATTGTGCATGTTTCTAATTTTGAGTGTCTCGGCACTATCCTCAGCATAGTCCTATAGTTCACAGCCCTCTGGGTGTCATGCAACCTCCCCTATGATGAAGTGCAATACACTCCCAATAGTGATGTGCGGGTTGACCCTAAAGCTGCAGTGACCCATGGGGTGTGGCCCATTGTGCGGCACTCTATTTCTCCTCCCTGGCTATCTTCTGTATTGAAGGAATGGAGGAGAAATCGAGCACCGAACGATGGATTGCACGATCGCTTTATGAAGAGGACCGGAAGCGAAGTTTCAGTAAGTTATTCCTTCATAAAGGCTTTGCAATTTTAATTTTGTATTTTTTTAATGTATACTAACAAATGTTTTAAAAAAAATTTTGATGTTACTGGTCCCTTAATCTTATAGTTATGTTTAAGTTTGAATGGCTGTCTGCAAGAGGACAAGTATGAATCCATAAGAAGAGGAATTATTTCAACCTGTTTTATGGCAAACAGCCTTAACCAGAAGATGACATATTTTGGTGAAATTTACGAATGTGTTAGTGGTAGACTACATCTATATATAGTGTCGTTTTGCAATTAAAGAAGAATGTAAAATACCTTCAATGGCTAATGAAAAAGGAAATATTTCAAGAAAATGCCAGGATGGAATGTCTTGTCATATCTATACAATTTGTTTATAAAATGTAATTATCAAATGTCTTTGATCAGAGAAGAGTAGATTATTCTCTAAATTATACAGGGAAGAGAAAAGGAAACACTAGCTTTTCATTGTGTGACTCTGACATTAATCTTTTACACAATGGTTTCTTCCTGCATATATGTATGTGTCAATTTTACATTTTAGATTTCTGTTGGGGACTTTGACTTTGGACATAGTGTTATATTTTATCTTCTTATACCAAGGACAACCATAGCAACATTCCACATATTATATTATATTATATCATAACTCCTTCTAATTTTCTTTCCATCTCTTATCCTCCTCATTTTCCTTTCAGAAGCTCAAGACACAGGACTTGTACCTTCATGCTGCATCTTCTCACTAACATGTTCACCAGTGTTTCTTTGTCTGTATACTAGAATTCTGAATTACTGGCCAGACCAGGGATGACTTTGACATAGCTGGCCAGCTTTTTTTGATGTAGTTGGCTGACCAGGGCATTTTTAAGAAGCTATACTGTATGCACATGGCTTAATATGACATGGTAGAGTGCAAAGGCCTTCTGGTCTTTGTATGAATGTTGTGGTGACCTCCTCATTGCACCTCTGACTAATAAATTCAAGTTTAGTGGTGAGCACAACTTTCCTTTTTACGTCTGTATATTATGTGTTCTGATCTCTGTTGGGATATCAGGTATCTACTGAGGAAAATTTGGTGGTATTGTCTGACACAGTTTGTATTCACTTCACTAGCTTAGGAGAGCCCCCTTTCTTTAGCTTAGGAGAGCCCCCTTTGTTCAGTTTGTTCCTGGGATTGCACACCTCCTCTCTAGTGATGGGTGAATTTGGGGTGTTTCGCTTCGCCGAAAAATTAGCGAATTTTCTTAAAAAAATCTTTAATAGTTCGGACTTTTGAAGGCAATCCCACTTTAGTAGAAAAGTCGCCTGCATTTTTTTTACACTTTTTATAACTTTCCAGGGTACAGGATATGATGTCACTGACATCAGATTGAGGAGGATATAGCTTTGTTTCAGCAGTTCACCTGGTCTGAGGTGGCGAAGGAAACTCTGGCGAAAGAGGTAACGTTCAGTAAAATCCGCAATTTAGTGAATTTGTGGAGCAACAACAATTTGACAGAGCGAAAATTTTCCTGGCGATAGAGTGCGAACGAATGCTAGCGGCGGTCTCTTTCGCTAGCAAATTGTCATCTGCACCTGTTAGTGAATTGGTGATGTCCCTGCGGATATGATTTCTGGCAAAAAGTCTCTAGCGTTAGCCACTTCGTCCTTTAGTAAATCTGCCCCATGTCCTTATCATATCCTGTCTGTCTAAAATTATTTGCTTCGCTATGAAATGCTTGCACTGAAGAAGTATCACTAGCGGAAAGTCACCAGCGTTTGGCACCCAGAACTGAACCTGGCATTTTAGTATATTAGTGTAATGGTAATGAAGTGGTGGGAAGTGTGCGAAGCAGTCGCTGGTGACAATTCACCCTTTAGTAAATCTGCCCTATAGTTATCTCACTTGCTGCTACTTATCTAGCGTTATAGTGAGTTAAAAACACAAAAATTGGCTTCATCTGTAGTCACACAAACCTTTCCACACTCATGCAGCATAATGACTAACAAACACACTAGTAAATACCTAACCAGTTGACCCAGTGGAAATGCCTTGGTGGTTAGACAGGCTCTGGGTCATGTAGGACATGGTAGATCGCAGCCTTTGGTCAGTTCTGTGAGCTTTTATTAGGCAAAGTACATTATATGCTGAATATCTGTAATGTATAGAATTCCAAAACCCAGAACAAACCCAAAATCCCAATCTCGGCTCACGATTCTGCCTCTAACAACCGCCTTTTGATTCGGGAGGAGCCCTCTGCTACTCAGATGCTGCCAGGTCTTAAAGTGAGAGGACCAAGGGGGAACGTCTGGGTGAGCAAGGGAACCGAACGTATAAGGAAGGTATGGGGAACAGAGAGTGCAGTTGTGGAAGTGGCATAGACAGTACTGATCTATGAAGTACAGAATCAGAAACCAGGAATGTAGTCAGGATAACAGGCCAGGGTCATACCAGTTGGCAAGGCAAGTGGTGGTTCAGGCAGTGATACAGCAAGGTCAAAACAGGCAAGGGTCAGGAATAAAAAATTAGACGAACAATCACACCCAGGAACAATCAGGAAATAGTCTTACATTGGGCAATGACTCAGTGCTGAGCAGGGGGTTTTAAAGGCAACTTAATGGGTTACACTAATCACCTGTGGCCAGATTAGCAACAGGTGAAACAAACCATGTCTACTTGCAGTTACAAAGATAGCAATAGGAGTGAACCAAGACCTTAGCTGTCTGCTCACAAAGGGCAGAGGTAATGCAAACAGCATGTAAATACCAGGTCCCCAGTTCAACTCTAGACAGAATATTTTAATATCATTAGGAAAACCTTAATTACCATTAACTGGTTTTAACTTTCATACTGAGCCATTATGTGGGATACGCTTGGTATGTTTTTTCGAGTTCTTCTAATCTGAGCTAGAGTTAGACAAAGAGCCCTAAGTCAAGCCAAGAACAGTTGCAAATACAGTTACAATAGAAATCGAATGGGATTTTTTCTAAAGACAAATTGGTAGCAGAAATACTAATGGAGCAAGTGAATAGTTTATTTAACTGAAATATTCTTAATGACCTTTGGACGTTGCTATAGCAGATTTCTCCATCTCTGTACCAATTTGTGAATATTTTGTGTTTCTGTTACTGGGAAGTGTCTGTTGCCATGGTTTCACACCGTATCATCTGTCTCCCGAATTCTGACCATAGATTCAGTTGTCTCGCCAAATATACTGTATAATCCATAAGAAACAAAACACAAGAGGCCCTCCTTGTTACAAAAGACTTATCATTATAAAAAATAAATGCTACATGTTGTATTAGCACATGTTTTCTTTATTTGCCTTGTTTTGCATTGATGCTTCTCTATCAGCTGATAAATCAAATGATTTATTATGACAGCGATATATATAAAAAGAACACGCTACTAGAAGAATATATTACTACCTATTAGTATTACAGATATGGGATCTATTAGTCAGAATGCTCAGGACCTAGAGCCTTCCGTATAATGAATCTTTCCATAATTTGGACGGGCTTCATGCCTTAAGTCTAATATAATATCATTAAATAAACCCAATAAACTGGTTTTGCTTCCAATAAGGATTATTTATATCTTAGTTGGGATCAAGTACAAGCGACTGTTTTATTATTACAGAGAAAAAGGAAATCATTTTTCAAATTTAGAATATATGGATAAAATGGAGTCTATGGGAGATGGCTTTTCCAAAATTTAGAGCTTTCTGGATAACCCTTAAAGGGATCCTGTCATCGGAAAAAATGTTTTTTTCAAAACGCATCAGTTAATAGTGCTACTCAAGCAGAATTCTGCACTGAAATCCATTTCTCAAAAGAGCAAACAGATTTTTCTATATTCAATTTTGAAATCTGACATGGGGCTAGACATTTTGCCAATTTCCCAGCTGCCCCTGGTCATGTGACTTGTGCCTGCACTTTAGGAGAGAAATGCTTTCTGGCAGGCTGCTGTTTTTCCTTCTCAATGTAACTGAAGGAGTCTCAGTGGGACATGGGTTTTTACTATTGAGTGTTCTTGTTGAGTTCTTTATTGAGTGTTGTGGATGTACCAGGCAGCTGTTATCTTGTGTTAGGGAGCTGTTATATGGTTACCTACCCATTGTTCTTTTGTTTGGCTGCTGGGGGGGGAGGGAGGGGGTGATATCACTCTAACTTGCAGTACAGCAGTAAAGAGTGATTGAAGTTTATCAGAGCACAAGTCACATGACTTGGGGCAGCTGGGAAATTGACAATATGTCTAGCCCCATGTCAGATTTCAAAATTGAATATAAAAAAATCTGTTTGCTCTTTTGAGAAATAGATTTCAGTGCAGAATTCTGCTGGAGCAGCACTATTAACTGATTCATTTTGAATTTTTTTTTTTCCCATGACAGTATCCCTTTAAGAGAAGGGTATGAGACACAAGGTTTGGAATTGGAATTGAGTGTTGCAGTAGGTTCTAGGGAATGATAAAGGAATACTAGTCAAGATGAGGGTAAGACAAGAAATGTGTTTTGACTTAAGAAATTATTGAAAAACAAATCAGTCTGATAGAATGCCAAAGGGAATTAGAGTGAAGGGGTGCAGCCTTGAATATATGTTAAGAGGTAATGGGCCAGTGTGTTTAACTTACCTTAATGATAGGCTTATACTATTATTGCCTATTAACCAGAATTCTGCCACTCTCCATTATTTTCTATGGGATTTGAGTATTTATCAATGGGTGAAAGTTCACCCTTTGATAACTATGCCGTTAAAAATCCCATAGAAATTAATGGAGAGAGGCAGAATTTCACTCTAGTGGATTATGGGGATCTTAAACTTCACTCTTTAATAAATAAACCCCAAGGTGTCCTCTCTACCACTTTATTATTTTAAAGGGCAGCCATCACTATTATAAATATCTACTAAACTCTACTGGCACATTTCTTAATTTTTCTCACCATTTATTCCACCGATTTTCCATTTGGGATCTATTTGATGGCACGTCAGGTAAATATTTGTGTTGTTCTAAAGTCTAAGGGAGTTATTTATCAAAGGCCGAATACCAAAAGCTCAAAAACAAAAAAAAGGTTTTATTACTATAAAATCCAAATTTTTAGTTGAAAAAAAACCTAACATTTTTCAAGATTTATTAAACCCAGAGGCTGCAAATAACCTGAATCCAAAAATCCGGCATCTCAGCCTTGCCGAGGTTGTATATAAGTCAATGGAAGTGGTCCTTATTCTATTTGGAAGATTATGTGGTTTGTGCTGGAATTAGCCCGAAAATCCAACCTTTTCGAACTTTTCAGTCTAAAATCTGAAAAAATCTATAGATTTGGGAAAAAACTCCTAAAAAATCGATGGATTTTAGTTTGGTCAGACTTTTTCAATTTAAATACTTTGGATTTTGATAAATAAAACCCTAAAAGTTCTGAGATATTACCAAAACCTTGGGAAGGAATGTAATCAGTATAAGCCTGTTTTCCTCTGTTGTTTCCACATATAATTTTCCAACTCCGCTCTACACCTTCTCCCTTTTTCACACCCTCAGAAGACAACACATATATTTTTTGGTTTAAATAGCGTTGAGGTGACCATATAAAGAACCTCTGGGTCTTCTACATGGTGTCCAGTGGGCCATTCATATTGCATAGATAGTCACAATAACTTAAAGGAGAACTAAAGTCTATCTAAAGAAGTAGCTGCTCAGAGCCCACTGAGCATGTGAGTGTCACAGACACTTTCCAAGATGGTGACCCCCTGTGACAAGTTTGAAGTCCATGATCATTGCTATTATTGAGATGCTGAAACTTTAGGCTGGTGCAATAAGTTCAGTATATAAAATATGACATTTTTAATCATATTTATTTTTAGGATTTACTTCTCCTTTAAGGGGTGATATACATTAATAAACACAAGCAGAATTCTCAGTACACAAACACATTCTTGTTTTCCATGTCATACACAATGGCAACAGTGATTTAAAACGGAATAATTAGGAACTTTTTTTGAATGATTTCAGCCCTTGCAGTTGCCTTCAGTTTACATATTTTGAGGCAAAATACTTAAATCTGTGAACATTTAAATCAATTAAAAAGCCACATCGAGACAAAGTTAAGGCTTTGTACCCAAGTTCTATGACATAAAAATGGTTATTCGTATGGTTTTTCATTTTTCAAGCCCTCCAATTGTTTGATCAGCTGTTTGTCATAATCAGAACTCCCTTTTTGGGGAATTTACTGAGATTTATTTATTTAGCATGTAATACATTTAACCTGAGTAACTGAACTTGTGTACGCTTTGATCTGCAGGATGATTAGTCAAAACCAAAATTTTTCTACATTATAATTTTTTATTTAATTAGTTTAACATTCTTGAAGTCTAGTAATGCTAATCAATGTATACATACACACACATAGGGTAATGGCATTTACTTAAAATATGGAAATATAGAGTATTAAAGCTCACCAGACCAACAACAATAATGTAGTATTTGTCCACAGGGTGGCAGTCAAAACTGAAATGACTGGTAGTGATGGGCGAATTTGGGGCGTTTCGCTTCGCCGGAAAATTCGCGAATTTCCAGCGATATTCATGAAATGGCGAAATATTTGCCGGTGTTCGTTTTTTACGCCGACGTCCGTTTTTGTGGACCCTGGCGCACATTTTTTTGATGCAGACGATTCTTTGCTGGAGAATTTTCGCTGCAGTTTCACAAATGTATTCACCGGCGGCGAATCACGGGAATTTGCCGCAAATTTGCGCCTGCCGAATAAATTCGCCCATCACTAATGACTGGCAACAATTGGATAAGACACACTTACTAAAAAAAACCTAAATATTACCAGGAAATACAAGAATGCCATGAAGAACAGCAAAAAATCTAATTCTTCAGATTAATAGAAGCAGGGTAATGGACCGATTCCCATATCTCAGCTCTGAATGATGAATCTTTTTCATTAAAGGCTTCAAAAGATGTTAACATGGCGGCGTCCAAACATGTTCTAAATTTACAGCTCTGGGTCTTATTAATGATAAACAGTTGCACCAGTTTAAATATTTAGTACATTTTCTTTTGCACATCTACGTGTTGGCATTTTTTGGGAAACTTTTGGAGTTCTCAGCTGCCAAGATCCATTTAAACCAATGGCCACACCATAGAAATCTTGTTATCATTCCACTGAAAGATTGTCAAGATTACTGAAGCTGCTTTAACACTGAAGTCCATAGGAACCTTTAATATGTAAAATATTTTTTTTTACCTTTTTCACACATTAAAGAAAATCCTAGAGACAGAGGATAACTGCCCTAGAATAAAAACATGAAAAAAGTGCTGTACGAAGTCATTTCAGCCGCTTTTGAATTTTGATAAACTTACCCTTGCATTCTTACACACAAATGTTTTTCTTTTCCAAGCGAGTTTCAAACTTTCTTTTAATGGAAATGCACTTTAAGTTGGTTTCCCAAATACTGAATATTATGGGGCAAATTTACTAAAGGGCGAAGTGGCTAATGCTAGCGAAAATTCTCCAGCATGACGTCATTTCGTTACTTTGCCGGGTGCTGGCATAAATTCGCTAGCGAAGTGGACCTACTCTAGCGCTACTTCACGAACCCTTAAGGTGGCCATAGACTTAAAGATCCGCTCGTTTGGCGACATCGCCAAACGAGCGGATCTTTCCCCGATATGCCACTAAACTGCGTGGCTATATCTGGAGTAATTCGAGCGTTCGGCCGTATGGCCGAACAATCGAATTACGAAGCGCCAAGCGGCTCCGACGGGTCGGTCGGGTAAAAATCCAACCTTCCCGATCGATATCGAAGCCAGATATCGATCGGGAAGACCCGTCGGAAGCCCCCATACATGGGCAGATAAGCTGTCAAATCGGTCCAAAGGACTGATATCGGCAGCTTTATCTGCCCGTGTATGGCCACCTTTACGCCAGGCAAAGTTGCGCTATGGCAAAGGGTCATAACTACGCTAATTCACTAATAGTGATGGGAGAATTTGTGCAGTTTCGCTTCACCGAAAAATTCGCGAATTTCTCGTTTTTGACGCCGGCGCCCGTTTTTGATGCCGGCGCCCGTTTTCTCGACGCCGGCGCCCGTTTTTTCGAAAAAAAAATTTTGACGCAGGCGAATTTTTTCCGCGAATTTTCGCGCCCGTTTCGCGAATTTATTCACAGACGAAACGGCGAAAAATTTGCGAAACGGTGCCGGCGTCTCGTTTTTGTCGCCGGCGCCCGTTTTTGATGCCGGCGCCCGTTTTCTCGACGCCAGCGCCCGTTTTTGGCGCCGGCATCCGTTTTTTCAGAAAAAAAAATTTTGACGCCGGCGAATTTTTTTCCGCGAATTTTCGCGCCCGTTTCGCGAATTTATTCACCGACGGCGAATCGCGCAAATTCACCGCGAATTCGCCCATCACTATTCACTAACTTTATGCTTTCATTAATCACATGTGATTGGTCAATTCTGCCAGCTCCTTGTGATGCCAGTTAGGATACTACAGCAAGGACAAGAAGAGGTCCGTTTGCAACCAGACTGGTCTTGTTTAGCTGTTTTCTTAGTTTACCAGACATCCAATGGTTTGCCTCATTTATAAGAAGGTAAATAAAACACCATTGTAACAAACGCCTGTTCTTACTGCGCCCACCTAATGTATACACAAAACATCAGTTATATTAAATGTAAGGCTAGGCAGTAGGTTTTATTAAAATATAATTTCCCACAGTTCAGTAGAACTCTAAAACCCTCAACTCACGCACTGCTGGTCTATACTGTATCTGTCACATTGAGCTGATGGAAGAGTGATTCGTTGATAGATGTATGTACTGTTTACATTTATACACCAGCCAATCAAATGTTCATGCCACCCCTATCCCAATGTGAGGTATACCTGCATGGAAAGGGTGTTGGTATTAGAGACTGGGTTGGAGTTTCGCTATGGGGGTTCATCTTTAAAGTAAATCCTACTCAGTCTATTATTTAGACATAATCGGGGTCAGACTGGGCTAGAGGGACAACGGGGAAAAACCCAGTGGGTCCCAGCTCAGACCCGTTCTCCCCAGCCTGAGCTCCAGTGCTTCTTCATGACCTCCCCACGCAGGAAACATGCAGACGCGCAGGAAAAAACGTATTCTCTGGTGGAGGGGGGCGTTAGCGTGACAGAGGGGACTTTTTGAGGCTTGAGCGGGTGGCCCGTTGGGGTGGCAACCTGTAGTCCGATGGTGGACATACTGACAAAGTCCAGTGACAGGAAAGTCATTGTCACTTTAATATAAACTTATTTTTACTATAGACAACATATCTGGCTCTACTAAACCAAAAATATAGGGTGGAAACTCTGCAATTATTAAATTATTAAATTAAAAATTTGGTTGTAACACAACTGCCACTATTAGGCCACATTAAAGCATCTGCACTCAAATAAAGTAACCCTTATCATATTTATAATATCTGTAATCCTACATAGCTACTAAATTGATGGTAAAATGTCCTGCTGCCTTGATGAAGATGCTAAATATAGTAATAGACGGCACCAGTCAGCGGTTTGTTATCTTAAAATGCCTTTATTGGGACACAGGCTCTGACCCCAAACACCCGGCAACGTTTCAGACCACTCACGGTCTTTTCTCAAGCCACATGACCAGGGGTAGCTGGGAAATTGACAAAATGTCTAGCCCCATGTCAGATTTCAAAATTGAATATAAAAAAAAAATCTGTTTGCTCTTTTGAGAAATGGATTTCAGTGCAGAATTCTGCTGGAGCAGCACTATTAACTGATGTGTTATGAAAAAAACATGTTTTCCGATGACAGGATCCCTTTAAAGGGGTTGTTCACCTGTGAGATGACTTTTAGTATAATGTAGAGGGTCATATTCTGAGACAATTTGCAATTGGTTTGCATTTTTTTGTCATTTAAAGGGGTGGTTCACCTTTAAAGTATCTTCTATCATGTTATAGAACTACCAACTCTAAGCAACTTTTCAATTGGTTTTCATTATTTATTTTTTAGTTATTTGTATTTTTCTTGATTCCTTGCATCTTTCAAATGGGCGTCGCTGACCCCTTCTGAAAAAAACAAATGCTCTGTAAGGCTACAAATGTATTGTCATTGCTACTTTTTATTAATGATCCTTCTATTCAGACTCTCTCCTATTCATATACCAGTCTCTTATTCAAATAAATGCAAGGTTGCTAGGGGAATTTGGGCTCTAGTTACCAGATTCCTTGAAATGCAAATTGAAGAGCTGCTGAATAAAAAGCTAAATAACTCAAAAACCGTCAATAATAAAACATTAAAACAAATTGCAAAAGATCTCAGAATATCACTGTCTACATTATACTTGGGGGCACATTTACTTAGCTCGAGTGAAGGAATAGAAGAAAGAATACTTCGAATTTCAAAGTATTTTTTTGGCTACTTCGACCATCGAATTGGCTACTTAGACTTCAAATCGAACGTTTCGAACTAAAAATCGTTCGACTATTCGACCATTCGATAGTCGAAGTACTGTCTCTTTAAAATAAACTTCGACCACCTACCGAGCATCAATGTTAGCCTATGGGGAAGGTCCCCATAGGCTTTCTAGCCGAATTTGGAATAGAAAGAAAAACGTTCGATCGATGGATTAAAATCCTTCGAATCGTTCGATCCAACGATTTTTACTTTGATCGTTCCATCGCAGGAAATGCGGTAAATCCTTCGACTTCGATATTCGAAGTCGAAGGATTTTACTTCGACCAATAGTAAATGTGCCCCTAAAAGTTATCTCAAAGGTGAACAACCTCTTTAAGGTTTTTGAGTTATTTAGCTTTTTATTCAGCAGCTTTTAAATGAGCATTTTAAGCAATCTGGTCGCTAGGATCCAAATTACCCTAGCGACCATGCATTGATTTGAGTAAGAGACTAGAATATGAATAGAAGAGGCCTGAATAAAAACTTAAAAAGATGAGTCATTTCCCTAGCTGTATGAATAAATACATCCCACCAAATATATACAGTATGTATTTGCTCCCAAAACACAAACAAATTTCACCCAGTGTGTATTTATGAGTTATGTAAATAATTGAGTCTTCTCAACCCTTCTTCTAATTTTATTCCCAGACTAATTCTGTGTACACCTCCATAATCTCTAATTCATTCCCGACACTAAAGTCCTCCCTGGTGGGGGTGTCAGACTTTTATGAGACTTTGGCTAAAAAGAAATGTATTGTCTGCATGGAGTGATTAATAAAGGCAGTTCTAAAACCCATCAGCGATAACCTCATCCATTACTTAGTCAGATAGAAGCCCTTTAATTTCCTTCCCTACTCCTCAGTGGGAAGTTATTCCAATCTCATATAATAAGATTTATCCCTGTAATTGCCTCCATGCATCTTTAGTATCGTCACCTTTGTGGAATAGCGACCGCAACCCCATGTCTGCAGAACAATATTTGGGTTGTTTTGTACAAACTGTAATGATTTTTTTTCCTCCTTTGCAAAACAATATAGTTAATTAATTATTTGCCTGTGATTCACAGACCTCATATTTCAAGAAAACCCAAAGATGGAAAATAGCCAGTGGGGAAAACGTTAATTATTTCCACTGGTTCTTGTTTAAAAACGAGACAAGGATTCCAAACATGTCTTAGAGTTCAGTATCCCTGTAATGTTTATCAGATCTTCATAAAATTAAAACCAAGTCCTTTGCCCAACTCATTTATGTCATGAGATTATTCTAGATAAAATGAAAAGTAGAGATTAACTCCTTGTATTATTTAGATGTTCTGTATCAACCTCATTAACCCAGCTAGGATAAGTACAATTAATTGTTAATTGTTAAGTTACAGTTAATTGTATTTTTTTATTGTGCCTATTTTGGGATTGAACAGTGTACATTCCTATACATTGGTTACCATTCCAGGATATTCTTACCTTATTAACAAGCTCTTACAATAAATTACAATGTGGCTTCTCTTCATTTCTGCCCTAAATAATTTTAGCCCCAGGCAGTAGAGTCCTGCAGCAGGTCGGGTACCTGCGGGTTACCCTCAAAAACCTGAGGTACCCTGCCGGTTGTGGGTAGACGTTCCGGGTGCGGATATAGACGTGGGTCGGTGGTTCTGCGGGTTTGCGGGTCATGGGTCGGGCCACAGGTCTTCTCAATAGCGATTTTTACTTCTTTTTTGTGATCACACCTACTTCTGATGATGTCACTTCCGGTTTACAATGACTGCACTTCCGGATTCTTGATGGACAGCGGGTCGCGGGTCCGAGTTGCAGATAAGGTACTTGTGGGTTGGGTAGCGGGTCCAAGCGGGTAAGAATGTAGGTTGCGAATTGCAGGTTGCGGGTACAGGTTCCAAAACAAGGACCCGCGCAGGACTCTACCAGGCAGTGTTCCTAAAATAGTTTCTGTAGACCCCTACTGCCCCCTTATGATATCATCTAATAAACTGTCCTGCAATAGCTTTGATAACGGACTCCTGATAATGCTAAATAGTGTGTAAAAATAAAAAAGCAAATAAGGAAAATACATATTTTGTAAATGTTGTTAGAAAGATGATAATAATAATATCTCTGGTAAAGCTGATGCCTAGACTGGAGAAGGAAAGCAGAACAATACTTTATGGTGCTTGCTTTAACGTAGTCCATCATTTACAAAAACTATTACCCGATATTATTTCAATTTTCAGTCTCTGCTATAGCCTACCCATATACAAGCCTTCCTGATTGGGACTCGCAGCTAGAGGGAAAAGAAATCCATAGTAATTAGAATATTAGTGTTGTTCACTAGACGTTCCGCTATTCCATTTATTCTATCAGTGCACAGTTATTTATGACCAAATCGTGACTGATAAAGGATGAAGTGTTAAGAACAGTTTATCTGGAAACCGTTGCAACACAAATGGACGTGTAGCCAAGGATATCTTAAGTTATATGTTAGATGATCCCACAAAATAGAAGAATCTTTGCATTTTCTAAGCAGCATTCTTAGGGGCAGATTCACTAACCTGCGGAAATTCGATAGCGACGGCTTCGCTCACATTGCCACAATTCGCCAGGCGAAAACTAGCCAGGACAACGCTAATTCACTAAAATGCAAAGTTGCGTCCAGGGTGTCAAACGATGGCGAAGTTGCGCAGGCATTAATTTGGCAAGCAAAGTGAAGTTGCGCTAGCGTTGGGTAGTGTTGTGCAAAAATAAATCGAATTGTGGCAAAAATCTGAATTCGAACCTCGATAAATCACACAATGTTCTGTTTTATTTGTACAGGTATGGGATCCGTTATCCAGAAACCCATTATCCATTAAAAATTATGCTCTGTAATAACTTTTTCTCTGTAATAATAAAACAGTCCCTTGTGCTTGATCCCAACTAAGATATAATTAATCCTTAATGGAAGCAGAACCAGCCGATTGGGTTTAATTCATATTTACATGATTTTCTTGTGGACTTAAAGTATGAAGATCCAAATTACAGAAAGATCCATTGTTTGGGAAAGTTCCTGAGCATTCTGGATAACAGCTCCCATACCTTTAGCACTGTATATAACTAAATAGGTTGAGGCAAACAAACCTAAGCAGGAGGAAAGATGTTTCATACATCCTGTTGTGTCTTTGTCTTCTTTGTAACTTGGAAGGCTCTTTTATGGGTCTCTAAGCTGTGTTGAGGGGCCAATGTATTATATTGGCCCATGTAACCCTCAAGCTCAAAATTGGTTCTAGAAAGGGTTTGGTAGACATAAGAAGAGTCCTGCCACTACTGATACCCTGGCCATACTGTTAAAGCACCAAATACTGCTCATAGTGCTAATTTCTGAGCAATTTAGAAAATACTGCCATATAATACATATCTCCATAATAAATACATGAAGAAGTATGGGCGATCAATCTATGCACTAATGCTTATGACTCGTTAACTTCAGAATACTTGTTCTGGGACTTAGTATTCCCTTATTCGGCTAATTGCCTTTCCTAACACCCCTTAGGGCTCTTACTGATGAGTGGTTGAAGCTGCGCTCCCCTGCATTCCGTTTTTTCTGCGTTCAGCCGCAGGAGAGAGCAGGAATAGACGCATTAAGTTCTTTTCAATAGGGCTGTACTCACACAGGCGCGTGTAGGCGCCGAACGCAGGAAAAATGCAGCATGTTGCGTCTCAACCTGCGTTCAGCGCCTACACACGCCTGTGTGAGTACAGCCCCATTGAAAAGAACTTAATGCGTCTATTCCTGCGCTCCCCTGCGGCTGAACACTGAAAAACAGAACGCAGGGGAGCGCAGCTTCAACCGCTTCAACTATATTTTTTCACCTAACACCATTCTACAGGGACACCTTACTAAAAACATACTGTGGATTTCATGAAAATGTAGTGCCACAATACGATATTTCAATAAAAATGCATATCGCCCATAATCAGCTGTTCTCTCTAATGGCAAGTGATTCCAGATACTTGGCTCAGAGTCTACCCTTATATGCCATTAATGAATAATCATTTTTCAAAATGAACTGAAAGCAGATAACTATTCATTTCCAAATTTGTTTGACCACATATTAATTAAGTCTTTTTTAAAGTTTTTAATATTTTTTGGTATGTAGCTTTGGTTGAACCATCAAGCTCTTCATCATTGAAACCAGCCTGTGACAGTGATTCTTTTTGTTCTTCCAACACTATTACAAGATTGGAATGCCTTTTCCTAAAGAGTACACTTCTGTCAAACTGTTGCCATGGATTTTTACCAAACATATGACAGAAATATGGCCAGAGTTCAGTTTGAGTCGTGTATATCAAAAGAGCCTCTATGGTTTCATCACAATCGTCTCTTTGATAGTAAGATTAATGTTGACTTACTGCCAGACTTGAAACCATCGAAATGTAGAATTGAACCAATTTATATTGTTGACTGTCGATAAAGATCTCTTATCCTGCCCAAAATGTATCCATTCCACTTGCATATGATATTTTTATAGATATCATGCAGATATGCTTACATTAAAATTCATTCAATTTTAGAAATATAATACATAATATCAAGAAATTAAAGGATTATTAAATTGAATCTGTAAATAATGATAATAAACATATATTCTAAAAAATCTTCATATACTGTGGGGCACATTTACCTAGGGTCGAATATCGAGGGTTAATTAATCCTCGATATTCGACCATCGAAGTAAAATCCTTCGACTTCGAATATCGAAGTCGTAGGATTTACCGCTATTCCTACGATCGAAGGAATAATCGTTCGATCGAACGATTAAATCCTTCGAACGATTATAAGGATTTTAATCCATCGATCGAAGGATATTGCTTCGATCAGAAAATTCTTAGGAGGCCTATGGGGACCTTCCCCATAGGCTAACATTGGCCTTGGTAGGTTTTAAGTGGCGAACTAGGGGGTCGAAGAATTTTTTAAAGAGACAGTACTTCGACTATCGAATGGTCGAATGGTCGAATAGTCAAACGATTATTAGTTCGAATCGTGGAAGGTTGTAGTCGAAGGTCGAAGTAGCCCATTCGATGGTCGAAGTAGACATATTCGACCATTCGAAATTCAAACTTTTTTCCTCCATTCCTTCACTCGAACTAAGTAAATGGGCCCCTATAAGCGCGATTGTAAGAATAAGAGGCCGCACAAGGAAAATAAATGGCTGTTCATGATTACATATACTACCCAATATATAACAAATGTGAGAGGTACAGTAGACTCAGCAGAGTCATCAATAAGGCATTTAAATCAATAAATGGTTTAAAACATAGTTTGTGTAACTTAGGCTTTGGTCTACATCTACTTACTAATTCATCAAGTGAACAGTCGGTGTTGTAGAATTCGTTTTAATGATAAGTGTGCAGGGTTCCCATAAATGTACTGCAGAAAGTCCATTCTCATCCAGGAGTCATTTTTAGGGTGCAGTGAAGAGCAATTCTAGCATTAATGAGCATGAATTCCACTGTAAATTTCTTTGAACATTTATGGACAGATTTATCAAGGGTCGAATTTCGAAGTACAAAAAAACTTCGAAATTCGACCATCGAATTGAAAAACTTCGAATTCGAATATCGAATTTGAAGTTTTTTCACCGAATTTGGCTATCGTACGATCGAATAAAGATTTGTATCGAAGGATTTTAATCCATCGATCGACCGATTTTTCTTCTACCAAAAAAAGATAGCAAAGCCTATGGGGACCTTCCCCATAGGCTAACATTGACTTCGGTTTTAGGTGGCGAACTAGGGGGTCGAAGTTTTTTTTTAAAGAGAGAGTACTTTGACTATCGAATAGTCGAATGATTTTTAGTTCGAATCGTTCGATTCGAAGTCAAAGTCGTAGTCGAAGGTCGAAGTAGCCCATTCGATGGTCGAAGTAGCCAAAAAAAATTCGAAATTCAAAGTTTTTTTCCTCTATTCCTTCACTCGAGCTAAGTAAATGGGCCCCTTATTGTTACTTATTAATGCAGTGACCCCTTGTTTGTTACTACTTATTTATTGTATCTAGTATAGGTCAATCTAAAAACAACTGGACTTGCTGAGTAATCAATGAACTGAAGAAGCTGCTCGGATAAGTAGTGAAACGTCTTCATTGATTACTCAGCAAGTCCAGTTGTTTTTAGATTGACCTATACTAGATATACTATGACCTGGATGAATGAAAATCTTCATAGTCATACTTATTTATTGTTTTGCTGTACAGTGCTTCAAGGAGCGCTATACAAATAAAAATATACATTCATACATACAATAACAAGTAACGTTACTTTATTTCAGCTTAGAATTTGGTATATAATTGCTCTTGTTAAAGTGATACTGTTGTAGGGTAAATAAATATGGCCTGAGAGCATCAATTGGTACTTTCCAGCCTGGAACAATATCAGCTCCTAGAACTCCCACCGACACACAAGAGCACTGTTTTTGGCTGAAAGGAGCCACTGTTTTCTACCAATTTAGCCCACTGCATTCAAGATACTGTATATTACTTGAATTTAATATATTTGGAAACAGTAATAAAAAGCAGGATGTACAGTACAAAGTTAAACCAAATGAAGCCCACATTTTTGTCAAGGAATCTTTGTTCCCTGAATAAAGCAGAAAACATGACACAATTTGGATTTTATGAGAATGTCTGCTTTCCGGAGATATTTATTGGGGATTTTTATGTTTCATGTAGAATTTAGAATTTCAGTGAGAGGATTTTCAAGTTTTGGCTCTGAGCCTTGGAAACAAAATGTCATGTGAAGTCGGCTTTGCACCATAGACTCAATGCACATTTAAGTCACAACTATGTTATTCCCAGGGTTCTGATCACTGTATCGCTGATCAAGTGTGTTGCGTAGATATATTCCTTTCCGATTCTAATATTAGCTGGCTACTCTTTAAAATAAAGATCTTGTGCTCTGAAGTTATGTTCTTTTGTGTTTGTCTTTAAAATGCTCTGTTACTAAGCCCAGGTCTTTTGTTTCATTTTCGTACAGTTATTTAATCATCACGAGGGACACTTACGGACGCACGGCAGTGTGGAAAGTGCACTTTTCAGATGCAAATCCCCATGTTTTTAACCACAATATTCCCAGAGTTTAGTTGTTTTTTCATTAAATGTCTTTTTAATTTTTCATAAATCGGGTGCAATCCTTGGCTAACAATTTCAGGGTGGATACTGATACGTCTGGTGTGCCATTATCCGTGCTATAATAATGCAATTAGCACCTAATTCATTTGGGGCAAGTGTCACGGTCGGCACCCAACACCAGAACAAACACCAGGCACCCTGGTCACGGCTCGTGCTTCACCAGTAGTGTGACCGCCTTTGGGCCTCGGGAGGAGCCCTCGGCTTACTTGGATGCCACTTGGACTTAAACGAGAGGTGCAAGATGAGGGTTCTGGATAGGCAGAGTAAAGCAAGTCTTTGGACAGAAGATTGCAGTACAAGGTGTTTAGGCAAAGGAGTAGTCAGATCAGGCCGGGTCGAGGCAGGCAGAGAGTAAACGTTTATCAGACAGGCAAAGGTCAAACCAGGGAGTCAATCAGAGGGTTAATCAGAAGCGGTAGTCAGTAATCAGGCAAGGGTCAGAATCCAGAAATCAGAATAGTCAAATAGCCAGGCAGGGGTCAAAAACAGGGATCAAACAGGTTCAGAATATAGCAAAAGCTCAAAAGCACCAGGAACAAAATCCTATCACGGGCAAAGTCCCACAGCCCTAACGGGCTTTAAATAGTGTTTGAATTGCGCGCCCTTGCGCGCTGACGTCACTACGTCAGCGCGCCTGCGCCTTTAAGAAAAACCAGAGCGCGCCGCGCGCGCCCTAAGACGCCTGCGGCCTACAGGAAGCCGCTCATCGAGGTGGGCGTCCCCGCCGAGGGGGCGGCAGGCGTCCCTGTCGTCCCCCCCCTAGACCACCAGGTATGTTCGTTACAGCAAGTCATTGACAAAACCCCCTTTTGGAAACCTGGTATTACAGGTATTTAATGCTTGGGATAATTGGGATCTTCATTTCTTAAGTCTGCTAGAAAATCATTTAAACAGTAAATAAATCCAATAGGCTGGTTTTGCTTCCAATAAGGATTCATTTTATCTTGGTTTGGATTAGGTACTGTTTTATTATTACAGAGAAAAAGGAAATAAATTTTAAAAATGTGGATTATTTTGAGAAGCATGTAACAATGTAAAGATAGATGGATAATGTTTAAATCATTTTGCCTGCAATTTATAAATGAGTCTCTTTCGGGTCTATAGTGGAGGTGTGGCTGCGCTAAAATGGGTGCAAGGTGCAAAGTACAGAGCCCACAGACACAAGGGAACTCTTCTATACTGAGATAAATATAGCATTACTTTTTAAAACATTTTCAAAGGTTTACTCAGAATGTGAATCTAGAATTACCATTTTTTTAATGAGTTATTGAGTTGTTATAGAATATTGTGCTTTTCCTTGATTGAGTATCCCGTTGCGTTATTATGAATTCATTAGACTGTCTCTCCTGAATACCTTGTAATTTGACTGAGAAAAAGGTTATGCTTTTAATCTGTTAAGAGTGTAGAAACTTTTGCAATCCTAATACTTTTCGGTTTGGAATGGTCTTGTATTTCTGTATATAAGTATATATATATATATATATATATATATATATATATATATATATAAATTGTGAGTTATATCATATGTCTATTACATAAAAAAGAAAAAACGCATTGCTAGGCGACACAACACGTGCCAGATCGGACCCACTGTCTGACCGTTAAAGGAATCATTGATAACACCATATGCCTTTATTTATACACAACTATAAATTTAGACACAGAACATTTTTGAATAAACAAATAAAAGGAGAAAAGAAAGTTAAACAAAAAAATGTCAATAGTTAAAAAGTGTTTAATCTCTCTTCAAGTATCCAAATAAAATAAAACGCATGCCTCACCTTGTAAGAATCAGCAGTAGGGATGGGCGAATTTGACCCATTTAGTTTCACCAAAAATTTGCCGCCGGCGAAATGTCGCCAACGGCCATTAAAGTCTATTGGCGTTGTCGCACTGCAAAAATTTTTTTGACGCGCGTCTTTTTTTTTTTGACGCACGTCGCCACACAAGTCTATGGGCGGCATTTTTTCGGCGAAACAAGGCAAAAAAATTCACCCATCCCTAATCAGCAGTATGCCCCCAGTTTAACGAGAGTTGGGCTATAAAATACCCAGAGTTTTGCAACAGAAAATATCACTTTATATGGAAATAACAAGGTAATAGAAAGCTATTTTGGAGCACAAAAGCACAAAAACACCAAGTATCGTACATGCGCAAAGCAATATGTATTGTGGGCGGACTGTTTGTAGTATCTGAACTGTTTTTATTGGCTTCTTCCTTGCCCACAGTTAAAAGAGTTTGTGGGTACTCATTGACTCTCTTTTGCACAGATTGCATTCATTGTTCTTGTTTTTTGGAGCAATAAGCCTTTTCTTCAAACCAAGTTCACCAAAGGCTATTGTAGAATCCTGTCTGTGTCCCTGGATAGTCTCTTTCACTCTACAGTAGGGGTCCTTTGTAGCCTCTGCTCGCCGCCCCATAGATTTGGCTCTCTCCCGTCTCCCACCCAATCAAATTGCTCACCTGCCTGTAACTGCGATGGATGCAGCCAAGGCACAGGAGCCGGTTGGCCTGAAATGAACACGGGCAGAACAGGGGAAAGTATTTTCTGATCCCCTACTCTAATTATCTACATTGCAAGGACCAAACATAACAGTAACTATATATTTGTGTGTGAACAAACGATAGGCAAAATGGTTCAGCACAAGTCTTATTTATTGAACTCATGCTGAGAAGGTGGTATCCTGCCACTTTAGTACAAGGAGGTCAAGAAAACAAAGGAGGTGTAAGAAAACCTAGCTGCCCTGGTGGTCTAGTGGGGGGGCGGGGACGCCTGCTGCGCCACGATCAACGGGGACGACCACTGCGTGGTCCTCTTTCGGCGCCATCTTGCTTTCTTAGGGCATGTGCAGCTTGCCTGCGCATTGTTTATAGGTGCAAACACGTTGGCGTGTTTGCACCAGCGCGTTTTGGCACGAATTCTGTCCCCTATAAAAGGCCCATTCTGACTGCAGACAGATGCCCGTGATAGAATCTTGATTCTAGTGGTTCCTGAAGCCTTGTGCTGTCTGTTCCTGTAAAGCTTTATCTGTTATTCTGGTTTTGATCACTGCCTGTTCCTGACAATTCTGATATCTGAACTCTGACCTTTGCCTGCATCTCGACTACTCTTTCTGCCTGATCCCATCTGTTTGATTACCCGGTTTTGACCCTTGCCTGCCTGACGATTCTTGATATCTGCCTGCCTTGACCCAGCCTGTCTGACGATTCTCTTGCCTGCTCCATTTGTACCGTGACCTTCGGCCCAAAAGACTCTGCTAACAGCCGTGCCCCTTTGCCAGCCAGAACATCTCGCCTTGTACTTCTCGTTAAGTCCAGGTGGCACCCAAGTAAGCTGAGGGCTCCTCCCAAAAGCCCAACGGTGGTCACACTACTGGTGAAGCCAAGCCGAGACCAGGGTGCTTGGCACTTGTTCTGGTATTGGGTGCCGGTCGTAACAGGAGGTCTCTCATATGACTCCTTTTGGCTTTCTTGGTAGAGATCAGTTCTCCTGGCATTGTTCTTTACAAGCCCTATAGAGTCCACCAAGATGGCCATACAACAAATACCGACTAACAATGAGGTCTAATCCCAGAAAAATTTGAATATCTGCAACATATATGCAAGGAAGTATAAGCCTTGACATTGCACATGAGCTTAAGTGTTTTGGCCAAAGTGTGGCACTAACACCTCATTTTTTGTAATATTTATTTTTAAAGGCAAACCATGTGCTGGCAATCTTTCTTCTTCTATATATATATATGCTATTGTTATGCTTGTTTACAAGCTGAAAATGGAAAATGGAAATGTTAATTGGCCTGGAGGTTACCTTTAAACAACTTCTCACATTTGTGGTCACATGATCTAGCTATATATATATGTACTGTGCAAAATTCCAACACCACATTTACATCTGTAGGAGTTATGGAGCCTTCACTAAGATCATGTTACTTTTAAAGCTCAAATATCCCAGTTCAAACAGTATCAGCCCAGTGCAATGAACCCCAACTGTGAAAATGATGTCATCTTTGGAATAAGCCAGGCACTTAAGGTGTACAGAATATTGAAGCTGTTAAAACGAGTTTCTACAGGTGATAAAATACATGATAATTTGCCAATAACTGATCCTCGCAGATGACATCATTGTAATTATCTATCTGATATATCAAGTTGATTATTAGCACATGAGTAGAAGAGCAAAAAAGTTTCCAAAGCATTGAAAAAGTACTGTCATCCAACCCAACTAACAATCTTGTTTATAGGAGGAAGACATATGTGGAAATATGAAGTCTTTTACTGACCTTTGATCAACCAACAGACCTTGGAGACCTGAGGACAAATAAACACGGAGACTGTCAATATTGCTATGGTTAATAGAAAAATATATGTTCAGGTAAGTAACCTGTTATCCTGAATGCTATGGAGCTGGGGCTTTCGTGATAATGGGTCTTTCTGTAATTTGGATCTTCATACTTTACGGGGCAGATTTATCAAGGGTTGAATAGGAAATTCTAATTCAAATTTTCGAATAGTTTTTTTTTGGTCAAAACTCACTAATTCCAATTGAGAATAATCCAAACTCAATTCGAAATTCGAGATTTTTCAAACCTTTACCCTGGGAATAATTTGTATTTGACTTTTTGCCTGAACCCATGACTAAGCACCCTGAGGGGTGTGAAACGCGTAGGGTGGATGGAGATGGAGCTATAAATTTAACTTTTCTACCAATAAATGTATTTTTTAACTGAATATCTCTGGTCTTGTGGATCCGTATGAGTGCCTGTCAGCCCTGCTTCTTTGTCTTCAACTTTTTGCCTGGCCACCTAAAACCTGCCGAGTTCATGTATAAGTCAATGGGAGGCGAAAACGTTGGATGAGATGCTGTACCAATAAAAGAGCATAATTTCACAAATTACAGAGAGTGCTGATCCTTCGTTTGTTTATATTACAGGTATAGGATCCCTTATCCGGAAACCCAATATCCAGGCAGCTCTGAATTACGGAATGGCTGTCTCCCATAGGCGCAAATTCACTAAGCGCCGAAGCGCCGAACACTAGCGTTAATTCGCTAGCGTTTGGCATTTTTCGTTACTGCGCAAATTCAGTAACGAACGCTGGTGTAGTTTCGCTAGTGTTACTTCGCACCCTTACGCCAGGCGAATTTTCTCTAGCGACGTAACTACGCAAATTCACTAACTTGCGCAGTGTACTGAACGCTACCTTTTACGCTAGACTTCCTTCGACACCTCAGACCTGGCGGAACGCAATAGAGCAGATAGGGATTGTTTCAAAAAAAGTCTCAAAAAACGCTGGCTGCTTTCTACATGATGGGTGATAGGCTGAAAAAGATCGAAAATATTTTTGGGGCTCCCTTCCCCCCCTACATTTCCTGACTCATGGCAACTTACCTAGACAGTGGGAAACTTCACTTCACTTGGCGAATTAACGCTAGCGCAACTTCGAAAACTTACGCTACCCCTGTGCGCAACTTCGGATTTTAGTGAATTTGCGGAGCACTGGCGAAAATACGCCTGGCGAAGTGTGGTGAAATGCGGTGAAGTGTGGCGAAGTTGTGCCTGGCGCAACTTCGAATCTTAGTGAATTTGCCCCATAGACTCCATTTTATCCAAATAATCCAAATTTTTAAAAATGATTTCCTTTTTCTCTGTTATAATAAAACAGCAGCTTGTACTTGTTCCCAACTAAGATATAATTAATCCTTATTGGAAGCAAAACCAGCCTATTGGATTTATTTAAATGAATTTCTAGTAGACTTAAAGCATGAAGACCCAAATTACGGAAAGATCCGTTATCCCGAAACCCCCAGGTCCCGAGCATTCTGGATAACAGATCCCATACCTGAATAACCCTTGATCGTGCACCTCTTTAAACTCAAGTGCGGGCACTTCTGGATAGATATATATATATAAAATAGGTTTGTCCTGGCTAACATGTCATTTACTTTGGTGCTGCACAAGAAAGGCAGACTTTGGCACAGTCTATATAAATCTCCTGCCCATTTTCCAGCCTTCCATGAAAGTCAAATTCCATTTCATTTTGGAGTAAAACATATTTCAGACAATTACTTTCGGTACTCATCAGTAAACACAGTGGGACACTATAGTTTTCATTTGGCAAAAAAGCATGAGGGGGAGCAGATTAAGATCGTAAAACGAAACATTTTCCATGGGACAGCATGACTAATTTTGTCTGCTAAGCTCACATTTCTGAGGCAGGCGGTGCAGCTTGGATACGGTGACAGCGATGTATTAAAACAATATGAAAAGATACTGTGAAAGGGATAGTTAGGTCCATAAATATTTGGACAGAGACAACGTTTTTTTTCTAAATTTTCCAAAATGAATTTTTAATGAAACAACTCAGATGCAATGCAGACTTTCAGCTTTAATTCAGTGGGTTGAACAAAAAGATTGCATAGAAATGTGAGGAACTAAAGCCTTTTTTTAACACAACACTTCATTTCAGGGGCTCAAAAGTATTTAGACAAATTAAAAAACTGAAAATAAAATGTTTATTTCTAATACTTGTTTGAAAAGCCTTTGCTGGCAATGACAGTCTGAAGTCTTGAACTCATGGACATCACCAGATTCTGGGTTTCCTCCTTTGTAATGCTCTGCCAGGTCTTTACTGCAGTTACTGTTTGTTTGTGGGCCTTTCTGTCCCAAGTTTAGTCTTCAACCAGTGAAATGCAGCTCAATTGGGTTCAGATCAGGTGACTGACTTGGCCATTCAAAAATGTTCCACTTCTTTGCTTTAATAAACTCCTGGGTTGCTTTGGCTGTATGTTTTGTGTCATTATGAAACGCCTCCCAATCAGTGTGACTGCATTTAGCTGAATTTGAGCAGACAGTGGGGCAAATTCACTAAGATGCGAAGTTGCGCCAGGCGCAACTTTGCCGCACTTCGCCACACTTCGCCACACTTCGCCAGGCGTATTTTCGCCAGCGCTCCGCAAATTCACTAAAATCCGAAGTTGCGCACAGGGGTAGCGTAAGTTTTCGAAGTTGAGCTAGCGTTAATTCGCCAAGCGAAGCGAAGTTTCGCTAGCGATGGTTCAAATTCAAATTTCAATGGAGGAACACGTATCACCACTTCAAATGCCTAGAAAACCTTCAAATCAGCAAATAAAAATTTTATTTTGCCCTACACATGTGCCCTCTGTCTAGGTAAGTTGCCATGAGTCAGGAAATGTAGGGAGGCAGGAGGGGAGCCCCAAAAAAAATTTCGATCTTTTTCAGCCTATCACCCATCATGTAGAAAACACGCCAGCGTTTTTTGGGGCTATTTTAGAAACAATCCCTAGCTACTCTATTGCGCTTCGACAGGTCTGAGGTGGCGAAGGAAGTCTAGTGTAAAAGGTAGCGTTCAGTACACTGCGCAAGTTAGTGAATTTGCGTAGTTACATCGCTAGCGAAAATTCGCCTGGCGTAAGTGTGCGAAGTAACACTAGCGAATTTACCCAGCGTTCGTTAGTGAATTTGCGAAGTACCGAAAATGCCAAACGCTAGCGAATTGACGCTAGCGTTCGGCGCTTCGGCGCTTAGTGAATTTGCGCCAGTGTTTCTGAACACCTCAGAATTCATTCTTGTGCTTCTGTCCTGTGTCACATCATGGATAAACACTAGTGTCCCAGTGCCACTAAGGCGTTAGTTCGTCACATTTTTATGCCATCTTTTTGTTTAACCCATTGAATTAAAGCTGAAAGTCTGCATCTGAGTTGTTTCATTTAAAATTCATTGTGGTCATGTACAGAGCCAAAATTAGAAAAAAAAGTTGTCTCTGTCCAAATATTTATGGACCTAACTGCAACTGGTACTTCATTGTGGGCCAAGGTACTACAAGAGTTGTACAGAATAATAATCAAAATAACATATAATTTGTGTACATGAAAAGTAATGTTTCATATTAACGTCTATTTCCCCCCCCCCCAGGAGATAATCATAGTTTTTGATGTGCATCATCCCTGTCATGGTAAATATATAGTAATTATTAAATCAACTGGACTTACTGTATTTTATTTTTCCTTAAAGACGTTTCACTAGTCATCCTCAATTTCTCAATGGCCCAATAGCACTCCTCTCCTCTTTGTTGCTGCTGCCCAGTACCCAGGGTTCAAATTGAAACTTAAAAAGACTCCAAAGCAGAGCTGGGCCAGGCCGGTCAGATGCCCTAGGCAACCTGGCCGGTCCCGGTGCCAGCTGGAAGCGTGCAATTTGTTGCTCGCACGCATGCGTGAATTGACGATCGCACATGTGCAAACTATCACTTGCGCGCAAGCACGAATGGACAGAGAGAGAGAGGGGACCGGCTTAAGGGTAGGCGGCAGAGAAGGGACATTCCTGGTGCCCCCCCAGCTTTGCGCTCTAGGCACGTGTCTACTCTGCCTAACTCTAGTTCTGGCCCTGCTCCAAAGCCCCTGGATCATTGCCCAAAAATTGATTTTACTTCTGTATGTTCCTGGGTGTAATTGCTATTTTATGTTTTTGACCTCGGCTTTGACTATCGACTACAAATACAGTTGCTGCCTGGACTGACCTATTGCCTGAAGACGACCACCAACCTCGTTTGGAGACTTCCTCCATTCTATTCCAGTCAACCCAGTTAAAGCCTGGGGTCTCTTAAACAGTGCTCTCCTTACAAGTCTTCCTCTTTGTTTGTCCCACCTACTCTAGCCTAAATCCCTATATTGTGTATACTGTAAACACTCCAGGTTCTGCCTGGAAAGACCAGCTCGTGTCGTTGTTGGGAGTTCCAAAATAATTTGATGGAACTGTAAGCTATCTATTCATCATAATCAAAAACAATTTCATTGCTTGGATTTATTTCCCCCTTGGCTTCCCAAAACTCTTAGTTGGTTGTGACATAAGCATCTGTGTGCTTTATAGTCTGTCTAAGTGCGGTTATAAACAATGTACTATGCAGCTGTTACCAATTTGCTGTTCTGAGCTGCGTTAATATTACTCTGGCAGACACATAACCTGCCCCGATCAGCCAAGCTAGACCGCAATGCAAACAAATTCTCTATTGCCTTGTGTAATTTGCACTCTTTGGGGGTTTTGTGCTGTGTGCTTTCAATCCGCAGACATGTGCATTACAAGAAATTGCACTGCGAATGAAAATACTTTTGGTTACCTTGATCTTGGCGACATTTTAGTTAAAGGAGGAAATTCACCCAATTTCTAAATACGTTTTCTATTCTCTCTTAAAAGGCACATTTATATATGTAAATAATGAATATTATCTAAGACTCATTTCCGGGTAGGGATGTAGCGAACTGTTCTGCTGCGAACTAGTTCGCGCGAACTTCGACCGTTTGCGTCCGCCGAATGTTCGCGAACGTTTGGGAACGTTCGCATTTTGAGTTCGCGTTCGATTCGAATACAAATCGTTCGACCATTCGACCATTCGAATTCCTTTGACCGCTAAAAATCGAATGATTTCCATTCGTTCGAACGATTGTAAGCATTCGATCGAATGAAAAGCATTTGATCGAATGGCTTCGATCGTTCGATTCGAATGAAAATCCTTCGATCGAATGATTAAAATCCTTCGATCGTTCGAATCGAACGATTTTAGCGGGTGTTCGACGTTCGCGAACTGTCCGCGAACGTTCGCATTTTTTGCCGGTGTTCGCGAACGGCGTTCGCGAACACCAAATCGGCAGTTCGCTACATCCCTATTTCCGGGGTCTTAAATGAAATATTATCCTTATCCACCCAATGGTAATTTATACTCACCACAAGGAAGTCAAATATAGCAAGAAAAGATGGTGGTACCAAATCTTTAAATTGTGCTGGATTCTTACTAGATATAGGGGTTTATTCGCTTATTGTATGGCATGAAAGCAAGGTAGGATTGGCACAAGGATATCCCACATTACACCTCCAAGTTCTCACTAGCTTCATGTATGGATAAACACACAATCAGTTTCATGAATTGGGGTCTCAGACAAAGATCCTGTTAGCACCGCCGGCACTGAGGAATATTCAGTATAATATAAAATACTGTTTTAATGAATGACTTGCAGTGTAGGTAGCCAGTGAGAACTTTTACAGCTATATTCCTCCAATAAAATCCATATAACTCTTTACTCACAGAACCTTACACTCTCCAAAGGACTGTAGTGGTTCAGGTGCACATGTCCCAGACCCAGCTCGGATCCTCACAGATTTCCAATTGTTAAGTAATTAAGAAGTAATTAAGTAATTAAGAATCAGAACCACCAATATATATTGGTGGCCCAGGTGCTGCTGCCCTGAACCAGTAGCAGGAGAAGAATCATCAATTCAAATCAGAAGAAGTTGGTCCATAGGACCAACAACCAGTCGTATAAACTGTGGATGATTATTGGATATTAGGCTTATTTTACTTAACTGTATTTTAATTTGTTCCAAAGATCAACATTGATACGACTGGTCAGTGGTCCTATTGAGCTTGCCTTCTTCTGATTTGAATCTGAACGTTTACCCAGCAAACTAAATTGGCAACAGATTAGCCACTAATTGCTAGTGAAAATAAGCACTTTCCATGTGATCAAATGCAGAAATGAAGAATGGGTCTTGACTTGTGTTCCAATGAGTTCTATAGATTAAGACATAGAATACATTGAACAAATGAAACAATGCAGAATATTGGTAAAGCTGCTCCCCCACTCCAACACTCAACAATAAGCACATTTGTAGATCAGATTGACCAAAAATCTAAATGGAATGCCACACCCCAGCATTTTCACGGGATTCCCATAACCATAGATAGCAATAAGGTCTAAAAGAGGCAATATATTCTTAGCCTGTTGTGTGCCGTATATGCCCCTATCTGTGGTTAGCACCACACCTTGGCATTGACCAATGGGAACTAGGAATGTAGCGAACTGTTCTGCTGCAAACTAGTTCGCGCGAACTTCGACCATTCGCGTCCACTGAATGTTCGTGAACGTTTTGGAACGTTCGCATTTTGAGTTCGCGTTCGATTCGAATACAAATCGTTCGACCATTCGACCGGTCGAATTCCTTCGACCGCTAAAAATCGAACGATTTCCATTCGAACGATTGTAAGCATTCGATCGAATGAAAAGCATTCGATCGAATGGTTTCGATCGTTCGATTCGAATGAAAATCCTTCGATCGAATGATTAAAATCCTTCGATCGTTCGAATCGAACGATTTTAGCGGGTGTTCGAAGTTCGCGAACTGTCCGCGAACGTTCACATTTTTTGCCGGTGTTCGCGAACGGCATTCGCGAACACCAAATCGGCAGTTCGCTACATCCCTAATGGGAACTTTAATGCACTTCTATAATAAGTATATGTATTATTTTTGATTGGGTTCTGTGCTGCACCAAACGCTAACAACCCTCAGACTAATAAACAGCCAGTTATCAAATTGGATAAAGTTATTTGGAAATTTTAATGTTCTAAACACAGTTGGTTTATGACGAGCTCAGGGTGCCCCATAGGTTTTAATTAAAGACACAAGATTATTCAATTGTAAGGATACCTTGATGTTTTCTTATGAGATGGGTATTGCCCGCACTTGACTGGTCACAATCTTCAGTTTGTTCTTTCTTATATATTGCCTTCTTGTTTCATAGAGCCAACGGCAGGCATGGTTGCACGCTGACCACTACTTCTACTTGAACTACTGCCAACTTCTTTAATAAGGGACGGTTTTTGAAAAGTTTAGAAATTGGCAGCAATATTCAGAGGGGAACTCTATTCTTGCAACAGTTCAGTGTGTCATAGAACTAAGAATAATAAACTTTTTAATCAACAATCATTTCTTGCCTTAAATAAATAGATTTTTCCCTATTTATCTGCAAGGCAAGTGTAGTAATTGCCTTTAAGACTGTTAAGCACAATCCAGCACCAGGTACCTGAAAATGGATAATAGATCAGACATGTAACATTTCTTGAATTAAATAGAAACACAACTTGACATTGGGAGAAATGATTACTCTATAGCAGGGGTCCCCTGTATGTTGGGGGGGGGGGGGTCTGTGCAGATTTGGTCAGAGTAGTTTTCAGAAAATAGTGAGAACCTTATGGATTTTGATAAATAACTTCCTAACAGTCTTTACACAGCAATAAAATAAATAATAATAATATATATGAGGGATGCACCGAATCCAGGATTCGGTTCAGGATTCGGCCAGGATTCGGCCTTTTTTCAGCAGGATTCGGATTCGGACAAATCCTTCTGCCCGGCCGAACCGAATCTGATTCCTAATTTGCATATGCAAATTAGGGACAGGAGGGAAATCACATGACTTTTTGTCACAAAACAAGGAAGTAAAAAATGTTTTCTCCTTTCCACCCCTAATTTGCATATGCCAAATCTTTCACAAAGGATTCAAAATAGTGGATTCGGTGCATCCCTAATATATATATATATATATAATTTGATAAAGGCTAGAGGGCTGTCACGACCAGTGCCCCAAACCTCACCTAGGAATGACTAGAAGGGCCACTGGGTTTATAAATAGGAGGGAGTAGACTGGTAAGTAGTGATGTAGCGAACTGCCGATTTGATGTTCGCGAACGCCGTTCGCGAACACCGGCAAAAAAGCGAACAGTTCGCGAACAGTTCGCGAACTTCGAACGCTCGATAAAATCGTTCGATCGAACGATCGAAGGATTTTATTCGTACGATCGAACGATTTTCGTTCGAATCGAACGATCGAAGCTATTCGATCGAATGATTTTAATTCAATCGAATGCTTATAATCGTTCGAACGAATGGAAATCGTTCGATTTTAGCGATCGAACGGTCGAATGGTCGAATGGTCGAACGAAATTTTACTTCGAATCGAACGCGAACACCAATTGGCGAACGTCGCGCGACGTTCGCGAACATTCGGCGGACGCGAACAGTCGAAGTTCGCGCGAACTAGTTCGCCGGCGAACAGTTCGCTACATCCCTACTGGTAAGGATGTTTGCAGACAGAAAGGTTTATTTGCCAACATAAAGTAAAAGAACAACATACAGGCTCAGGAGTTCAAAGTAAAACAAAAGTCCATGAACAGGTACACTTTAGCCAAAAAGGAAAACAAGAATCAGAATCAGGAACATCAGCACGGGAGAGAGAGTACTAGAACATCGTCAGACTGGAACGTAGAAACATAGGAACATAAAACCCAGCAGGTTTGAAGACCTATAAACTGGCGGGGGGACGGCAGGGTCGGACTGGGCCAGTGGGACACTGGGAAAAAACCCGATGGGCCCCGGCCCTCATCGGCCCCCGCCGGCCCAGACCAGCTCCCTCCAGCTGCCTCAAAAAGGAGAATTTTTAATGTCTATTACGCATGCGCAGTGCGTCTATTCTGCATGTGCGTCACTTGTACTGCTCACACTTGGTGCGTTCGTGGAGGTGTGCATCCCGGACAGGGGTCTGCCAGACTGCCATTCAGGAGGGGGCCCGAGGACTGCTGGGAGGGGGGCCCTGGGTCCCACAGTCTGACCCTGGTGAAAGCTCGTTCAAGGTTTAAATAAGGGCCCTCTGCTGGGAGCTAATTAGACAATAGGCTGCACCTGCCAGTTAATGCAGAGCAGCTGAAATAATTAGCAGCGCCAGGGCTAACTATAGGGACCTCAATACAAGGTAAGCCAAGCACTCTAATCTGCCTGAATAGTAAAGCGGTAAGGCAACAGGCTGCAATACACAAAGGGGGGAATGTAATAAAAACAGAAAAACTATTCACAATGCGAAAAGTTATGCCTTTGCGCGAACAAATTTTGCTTTGTGCGAATTTAATATAGCTTTTGCGAGCCCGGAAACTGTTTAGCGACCACTTCCGACAATGAAAGACCGTTTGCGAATTTTATAGTTTGCGCCAATGTGCAGTCAATGTAATAAAACTTCTTACTGAAAAAGTTATGTTTGCTCCAAAAGATTACTAGGGGAATGTAATAAAAGTCGCAAAGAGCAAAACAATTCGGAAATCAATAAGACTAAAAATCCACATCTCGCACAGTAATATTGTTCCTTAAACTGTTATTGCATTGCGACTTTTAATTGCGCTTTGCGACTTTTAATTGCGCATTGCGAATTTTAATTGCGCACTCATAAGAAGTGCTTGAAGGTGTCGTAATCTTTTGGAGCAAACATAACGACTTTTTCAGTAAGAAGTTTTAATACATTGACTGCGCATTGGCGCAAACTATAAAATTCGCAAACGGTCTTTCACTGTCGGAAGTGGTCGCTAAACAGTTTCCGGGCTCGCAAAAGCTATATTAAATTCGCACAAAGCAAAATTTGTTCGCGCAAAGGCATAACTTTTTGCATTGTGAATAGTTTTTCCGTTAGCGTTTTTTATCACATTCCCCCGTACGACACCTTCAAGCACTTCTTATGAGTGCGCAATTAAAATTCGCAATGCAATAACAGTTTAAGGAACAATATTACATTGCGAGATGTGGATTTTTAGTCTTATTGGTGCGAATTGTTTTGTTCTTTGCGACTTTTATTACATTACCCTGAAAGTCACTGGTTCAAACCCAGCATTGAAAAGAAACTGAAAAAACATCACTTCTTTTCAATAAATCACTTTTTCTCTTTTTTAAACCTGAGAGTGATGACATTTTTTTTTTCAATTATTCTACATTTTATGAATGAACCCAGGCACTTTGTTTTTTTGTGACGTGAGTGCCGGCTTATTTTGATGTTTTATATATATATTCTTGACTTCTTTATAAAGGGACTGGGGAGATGCCAAGTGTTGGTTAGATCTGTAAATTAGGAAAGATCTAGTGCAACAGAAATGTGTGAAATACAGATATGTATATAGATATGTAGCTATGACGTCTTACAGAATCTGTCTTTATTATGGCACAAAACAAATACAAAATCTACCAGCCATGATGCTGCAATGAATGGAAACTGGTGTAGTGTTTATTAATGGCAATGATATTATTTACCACCTCTTGCTTCCACCATGCTATAGCAATCCCTTGTTCTGGGCTCATAGCACTTTATCAAAGAAATCCCTCTTAGATCAGGCTTCCTGCATGTTAATGTTGACAGCTGTATAATCCTGGAACATTTATCATATTTATAGACGCTTTGTGGCTGATGCTTTATGAGACAATGCTGCCACCTAGTGCCACTTTGTTAAAATCACAGAAGGTGTGAAATGGCAGAGCAGATACTACAGGTATGGGACCTGTTATCCAGAATGCTCAGGACCTGGGATTTTCCGGATAACGGATCTTTCAATCATTTGGATCTCCATACCTTAAGTCTACTAGAAAATCATGTTAACAATAAATAAACCCTATAGGCTGGTTTTGCTTCCAATAAGGATTAATTATATCTTAGTTGGGATCAAGTACAAGCTACTGTTTTATTATTATTACAGAGATATTTTAAAAATGTGGATTATTTCATACTAATGGAGTCTGTGGGAGATGGCCTTTCTGTAATTCGGAGCTTTCTGAAAAACATATTAAAATGATGGTTAACATAGTAGCTTAGTCTATATCAGTACTGAAGAGGTAGGGCAGCAAACTAGGGAATCTGGGCCCAACATACAAAGTGCATTGTGTCCTTACTGTGTATTTGTATTTAGTGATTTGCAATTACGAGAGCAACAAGAACAGGCTGGGTATTTGGCAGTTATCTTATTTTTCTATGTACACAGAGTAAAAGAACACATTCTAATTATATCTTAGATATTCCAGCATTGGGTGTCCTTCCATTGCCCAGTGTAAGGCACCAGTCTTGTGCCTGTTTAGCCCAACAGCTGATACATGTGCTCATCATCTTGTCTCTGGAGATACAGAGTTTGCATCTTAATAATTTTAGTCAAATGAATATCCTCTTCATTTGATCCGCAGTAGATCTTCTGGTGGTTCCTGTATCACAATAGGTTTACTCCTAGACTGTACCAAAACATTAACCAACCACATATCAAGAAGGAGAGAATGGTCCACTTTGAGTCTAGTTAAGACTTTGTTTCAAGTTACCCTTTAGTGCGAAGAGGAATTTAGGCTTAAAGGGGACCTGTCATCCAGACACAAATATCTGTATAATAAAAGTCCTTTTCAAATTAAACATGAAATCCAATTTATATTTTTTATTAAAGCATTCATAGCTGTTGTAAGCTCATTTAAAAATCTCAGCTGTCAATCAAATATTGCCTGCCCCTCCTCTATGCCCAGGCATAGAGGCGGGGCAGACAATTACTTTCACTTTCCATTCAGCACTTCCTAGATGTCACTGCTCTCCCCACATTCTCCTGTTCTCTTCACCATTTAATTGTGTAGCCACTACATGGGGATGGACATCAGGTCCCCCATTCTGGTGCACAAACAAGATTCTGAGATGATACAAGACTTGCCTTAATAACAGTGTCCACAAAATGGCTCCTGCCTGCTTGCTATAATTATGAATTCCCAGACTGAAGGAAACAAGATTCAAACAATTTATACAGTGTAATTAAAGTTCATTTTGCTTGACTAATGTGATAAAAATCGGATTTGGAATGTTTTTTTTTTGGGTGACGGGTCCCCTTTAAAGGACCAGTAACATCAAATTTTTTTTTACAAAAATTCATTAGTAAACATCAAAAAATAAACACCAACACAAATTAAACTTTTAAACTGTAAAGCCTTTATTAAAAAATAACTTACTGAAACTCCACTTCCGTTCTTATTGAGAAAAGGCGAAACGGCGACATCCATCCTGCAGCAGTTGATTTCTCCTCCCTGGCTATCTCCCCCCGCCGCTCTGCTCTGCCAGCAAGATGGGGCAGCACTTCTAAATGATACACAGACATGTAGCCTCCAGCCGACGTCGCCATTGCCTGCCAGTTGCTCCACACCACTACACAGTATTGAGTATTGCTCCTCCGTCTCACCCTGACTTTTTTTTTTCCTCCGCACCTTGCAGCTTCTTGCCTTGCTGCTCGACAAGCCCGGCTCCGCCTCCAGGAGAGAGCTGCAGCCATGCCCTGCACCTGCCGCCCTGACATTTGCTCGTCTGCCCGCAGAGGCTGCAAGTGAAAAGTCCTTGTTCCTAATTGCCAGATTTGCCTTCTTCTCCCCACGCTGCCTACACTGCTCCAGCGGGGTAGCGCATTGTGGGGGCTGGGGGTGTGGGAAGAAAATGAAAGCGCATTAGTGTAACTGCACTGTATTGAGCGCTATGTTGTGCCGAGGGAACTTTTTTTTTAAAATGCGCTTTCAGTTCAAACACTACATTTCTACCTCTGTACCTTCTGTGAATTTGCCTCTGAATAAATATCCCCCACCCCTAACGAAACGCAAAGATGCCAGGTATGATTGGCAAGAGTCAGAACTTAGAACACGCACTAGTCATGGTGCGAGAGCACACAGCATTGCGCGCACAGCATCTACTGAAACGGGTTTGCGCAACTTGTTGAGAAGCAAGGCAAGAAGCTGCAAGGAAAAAAAAATTCAGGGTGAGACGGAGGAGCAATACTCAATACTGTGTAGTGGTGTGGAGCAACTGGCAGGCAATGGCGACGTCGGCTGGAGGCTACATGTCTGTGTATCATTTAGAAGTGCTGCCCCATCTTGCCGGCAGAGCAGAGCGGCGGGGGGAGATAGCCAGGGAGGAGAAATCAACTGCTGCAGGATGGATGTCGCCGTTTCGCCTTTTCTCAATAAGAACGGAAGTGGAGTTTCAGTAAGTTATTTTTTAATAAAGGCTTTACAGTTTAAAAGTTTAATTTGTGTTGGTGTTTATTTTTTGATGTTTACTAATGAATTTTTGTAAAAAAAAATTTGATGTTACTGGTCCTTTAATAAAATCCAGGACCACGTCATTATCTCCCTCATGACATGGAGTTGGATGAGATCTCTGTGGAGGAGATACAGTATGTCCTGAGATAATGGCTTGTGTACATTTTCCTTTGAAGCAACATACAATACATGTTCATATGACATAGGAGCAAGAAAGCAGCACCCCTCACTTTTTAGGCTAGATAACACTTGGGGCAAATTTTTGCCAGCGTCACCCCTCGCACCACTTCGCCAGGCGCAAATGCTATCTCTGAGGCTCTTTTCTGTTTCTAGCAATACATTCTTAAAGCTTCTCTGCATCACTTGATTGCTCACAACAACAAGCTCAATCTGGTGGTTAATCGTCCCTGCCAAGGGTTTACATTGCTCCTGAGGTAGACAGTTGCACCAAAGTAGCAGGTGATAAGAAAAATGCTCAGAGACTTCACATTGTCCTCTGAGAGACGCAGATTATTTAGAACAGTGTTGTAAACCTGCTTTATTTTCTCGTTCAGGCTTTTTAGTTTAAGTATGGAAGCAAGTGTTGGCAGGTCTTTCTCCAACTCTGGCAACTGCTTTCTCACCAGACTGTTCACCAGACCGTGGGCATCCACAGTATAACTAAATAGTGATGGGCGAATTTGCGCAGTTTCGCTTTGCCGAAAAATTCGCGAAACGGCGAAAAATTCGTGAAACGGCGCCGGCGTCTCGTTTTTGACGCCGGCGCCCGTTTATTTCGACGCCGGTGCCCGTTTTTGACACCAGCGCCCGTTTCTGACGCCGGCGTCCATTTTTTCGAAAAAAAATTTTTTGACGCCGGCGAATTTTTTACGCGAATTTTCGCTGGAGTTTCGCAAATTTATTCGCTGGCGGCGAATCGCGTGAATTCGCGCCTGCCGAATAAATTCGCCCATCACTATAACTAAACAAGAGATCCTGTTCCAGTGGTGGAAAGATGTGGGAGCAATGGTAAAAAGGGTTCATTTTGATATTCATGTAAAGTGTGTACAGTTATCACATACACAACAAAACAAGCAAAATTACACTTGCAGTTTTTTATTTGCCCATAACCAATAGGGGCGCCCAGAATGCAATATTTAGCTCATGATTTTGTTGAAGCCGAGCCGCTTTTGCAGGATTTGGACTCTATGGAAACTGCCACTAGAGAACTGATCATTTTTTCCCAGATAAAACTAGATACGCGAAAGATGAATACGCAAATTTGGTTTTAGCTGTGGTTCCATATTTGACTCCGAATTTGGCATTTGGTTGATTCAAAAATTACAGATTTTATACATTCCCAAACCAACTGGGTACACTGGGGATTTGTATGTATAATGCACCAACATCTGGAGTCAAAAATGTTTTTTTTCTGTTTGGGTTGACATCCTGAACTTGGTTTAAGGTTCTCTCCCTTGTTTCCTTGTAGGCTGCTCTCCATAGACCTGCTCATTCTTGCCATGTGTATTCTAATCTTTTCAAGTGAAAAATCTGGTCCAGAGTAAATGGCAATGAAATGTCTGGACCTTTGCTTTCTACAGGCTCAATGGCCCAAAATAGCTTAACCAAACAAAGGAAGGTTTTCCACTTACATAGAGCTCAAGTAGAGAGGAAATAGCACCCAACTGCTGCCTTGCATCATAAATTCTTGCGCCTTACCGCTGCTGTGATTTGGGGTTGCTATTTTTAGTATTTATTATTATCAATTATTATTGTCAAATGAAAGTTATTTGCTCAGAGAATGTCTTATGCACAGTTGTAAAATCTGCACCAGGTCTGGAAACCCATGGCGCAAATTCACTAAGCGCCGAAGCGCCGAATGCTAGCGTTAACTCGCTAGCGTTTGGCATTTTTTGCTACTGCGCAAATTCACTAACGAACGCTGGCGTAGTCTCGCTAGTGTTACTTCGCACCCTTACGCCAGGCGAATTTTCGCTAGCGACGTAACTACGCAAATTCACTAACTTGCGCAGTGTACTGAACGCTACCTTTTACGCTAGACTTCCTTCGCCACCTTAGACCTGGCGAAGCGCAATAGAGTAGATAGGGATTGTTTCAAAAAAAGTCAAAATTTTTTCTAAGTCCCAAAAAACGCTGGCGTGTTTTCTACATGATGGGTGATAGGCTGAAAAAGATCGAAAAATTTTTTGGGGCTCCCCTCCTTCCCCCCTACATTTCCTGACTCATGGCAACTTACCTAGACAGTGGGCACATGTGTAGGGCAAAATAAAATTTTTATTCGCTGATTTGAAGGTTTTCTAGGCATTTGTAGTGCTGATACGTGTTCCTCCATTGAAATTTGAATTTCGCACCGTATGCAAATGAACCATCGCTAGCGAAACTTCGCTTCGCTTGGCGAATTAACGCTAGTGCAACTTCGAAAACTTATGCTACCCCTGTGCGCAACTTCGGATTTTAGTGAATTTGCGGATCGCTGGTGAAAATACGCCTGGCGAAGTGTGGCGAAGTGTGGCGAAGTGCGGCGAAGTGCGGCGAAGTTGCGCCTGGCGCAACTTCGCATCTTAGTGAATTTGCCCCATAGTGTCCAGTTAGATGTTTTCTTTCAAAGGCAAACATCAGAGTAAAAGCACATTTTAAGATGAACTACCACTTAAACTGTAGTTTTTCCATAATGGAAAATGAGAAAATATAAGAAAGGTGTGAAGTTATTTACAAGGAACACATGTATATGAGCAGTATGCTGACTATGAGTATATGTGCCCTACCTTCAACCTTGAGATTTGCTATTCCTTATTGGAATTCTAATCTGAGATTGTCATGATGAATAAGTGCTTGGTCTTTATTTCTGAAGTGCGCATTATTTTGTTCACCTGGTTTCCATCAGATATTTCCATGCCTCGCTCTGTCCTTCTTCTTTCACCATAGAATCTCCCTGCAGAGCCAGACGTCGATCCAGCTCATCTGCTGCTTTCTGTAGGAAGTCAAATGGACCCCGTAGATCCTCCAGTCTCTGTTCCAGCCTAACAAAAAATTAAGCACTTAAACCTTTCTTAAAGGAGAAGCAAACCCAAAAGTTAAAAAAACCCTACCCCCTAGCCTACATAGACCCCCTCTCTCCTCCGCTCAGCCTTAGTGTTACCCCGGTCAAATACCCTGTAAGACGCGTCTCTCTTTGCTAGCCGGTGCGCAGGCGTGATCATCCTGACGTGCCGATTTTGAATTTTGGCACCAAGATATCTTTAAATGGCCAGTCCACCATTTTGCAAGTGCCCAAGCTGACTTCAGTTTATCTGTTCCTGCTCAAGCGTTATACTAACTTCTGATTTCCTGGTTTTCGACTCCTGCCTGACCCTCGACTATGTTTTCTGCCCCCTGCCTTGAATTCTTCGCCTGTATTAACTACGCCTTCTCCAAATCCTGCTGGTCCCTCCCTTACGGACTTCTTTCGAACTTCCTTTTTGGATTCCGCAGCAGAAAGCCCAGAGCCCCAAAAGGGCGTCGATGAACACCGGAACCCACGGGGTCCTCCTATGCGTCCGAAAGGTACAGTCACCGACCAAGGTTCATGACAACGTGGTTGTTACATTCCCCTAATGTTTTCTTACCCCTCGGTGCAGATTCAGGGATCGGAGTTCATGGGCGCAATCTTCAGGCGCTTCAGGAATCTTTGGCGATTTGGCAATTTTTGTGAGGTTGTCGCAAAACAGTAAAATTGCTCCGACTGCACATGCGCCCTTCTGACGGTCTTATTCCGAAGATTACCAAAGAAAAGAAGATGGTGCCCGTGAACTCCGCTGGACAGAATCTGCACGGAGGGGTAAGTAAAGACTTAGGGGCATTTGCCCGGGGTAACACTTGGGCTGCGGGGAGGAGGGAGGGGGGGGGGTCTATGTAGGGTAGGGTTTTTCAACTTTCGGGTTTGCTTCTCCTTTAATATCAGCCTCCTAATTCTGTTTTCTTGCAGTGCTACAACAACCCTAGCGCCTTCAACACAACATGAGAGATAGCACTCACATGCCTATAATTTATATCCTAATATAAACTTTTATTCACTATGATCATAACACACTTGAGTGATACTGAGGCTGGAGACTATCAACACCTTACACCTGTGCTCCCTATAGACACATGAAATTAAATGCCCATACAATTCTTTTATAAACCCTACTTCACCTTATTGCGAGTCAGAGGCCAGTGTGATTTGTAGGGTCTTGGCAATGAAACATACAGCTGCTCCAGGCTCTTAATGGAAGACTGCATTATCACTGTTGGATTTATCGGTGGGAGTAAGAGGTTGGGTGTGTGATATTAGAATTTTTTGGCAAACAACTAACATCAAAAGGCCATTAGAAGGAATAGGATAATGCTAGTAAATGATGAGCACGTGCCATTTGGCTTATGGGAACAGCCACTCAAAATGTACTCTTTTATGCTCAAAGAACAAAATAATCTCCATAAAACTGCAGTTTGATAAGACTTTTAAGCAGAGATGTATGAGTGCGCTGCGTTTATAAGGGATACACGTAATTAACCTTCAAGAGACCTTGATCTTTGAAAGCTGGGGCCAATCATATGGATCATTTCCTGCAATTCTGTGAGTGTGTGTACAGGGCTCATTTAATACTGTGAGCACTTATTGGGATATTTTAATGCTATGTGCATTGCTTATTATATTGACAAGAGTTTAACACATGTGCTCAGCCTCTGGGGCAACATTTCAGTTATATGATTCCTGATGTGCGTATAAGGCTGTGAGTCTTCATGGCTGTAAAGCTGCGATTCTTCAATCACCTTTTGGTGCGTGAAAAGTACATGTCATTTTTCAAGACATTTGTTACAAATTATAGAGCAAATCTGACAAGCCCAACAAGTGACAATTCAAATGACATGTCATTTATGCAGATAATATCCCTAAGACAGGCAGTGCAAACCTGAATAATAAGAAGGGGCAAACCAAGGGGTCCAAACTTAAAGGCATTGTTCAGTGTAAAAATAAAAACTGGGTATAAATAAAAAATGTTTCTAATATAGTTAGTTAGCCAAAAATGTAATGTATAAAGGCTGGAGTCACTGGATGTCTAACATAATAGCCAGAACACTACTTCCTGCTTTTCAGCTCTCTTGCTTTCCACTGATTGGTTACCAGGCAGTAACCAATCAGTGACCAATCTGAGCTCAATGCTGAGGATCTGTATGTATAATGCAGATCCTCATGCAGATGTCCCATGTGGCCCCCCTTAAAGTCGCTGATTAACTCAGAGTTAGAGCTGAAAAGAAGGAAGTTGTGTTCTGTTCTGTTAGACATCCAGTCACTCCAGCCTTTATACATTAAATTTTTGGCTAAATAACTACATTAGAAACATTTTTTATTTTGCACAGCCTATCTACAGTATTTACCCAGTTTGTATTTTTACATTAAACTGTTCCTTAATGTCACAATTATTCTGATAATAGGCTGTAAATACATACATATTCAGGGGTGTTGCTGTCAGGCTCTTGTGGAATTTGAGGCAGGGACCTTTGGGTTTCTGGCTCAATGCTTTAAAGTGGACCTGTCACCCAGACACAAAAAGCTGTATAATAAAACTCCTTTTCAAATTAAACATGAAATCCAATTTCTATTTTTATTAAAGCATTCATAGCTGTTGTAAGCTCATTTAAACATCTCAGCTGTCAATCAAATATTGTCTGCCACTACTCTATGCCTTAGGCAGACAATTACTTTCACTTTCCATTCAGCACTTCCTACATGTCACTGCTCTCTACACATTCCCCCAGTTTTCTTCACCATTTAATTGTGTAGCCAGTACATGGGGATGGACATCAGGTCCCCCATTCTGGTGCACAAACAAAATTCTGAGATGATGCAAGGCTTGTCTTAATAACAGTGTCCACAAAATGGCTGCTGCCTGCTTGTTATAATTATGAATTCCCAGAACGAAGGAAACAAGATTCAGATAATTTAGATGTAATTAAGTGTATTTAATGTGTAGTTAAGTGTAGTGTAATTAAAGTTCATTTTGCTGGACTGATGTGATAAAATAGGATTATGAATAATTTTTTTTTGGATGACAGGTCCCCTTTAACCACTGGTCTAGGTGAGCAGCCTGTAGTCTTGCTCGCTATATGTTACCTGGCCTTCGCAGCCCTAACCCAGCAGCATCAGTGTCGGACTGGCCCACCGGGATACCAGGAAAACTCCCGGTGGGCCCAGGTGTCAGTGGGCCCTCATGCTGCTAAACATTTGGCCGATTTCATAGCCATTTCTATGAGAACACAGTGGGGGGAATTCACAAAAGTTTCGGTAAAAAAAGTAACCCAGAAGTGGCGGTCGACAAATTTGTAAAATGACGTACGAATGGCAAATTCACAAAGGCAGATGTTACCATCTCTGAATGTCTCGTAAGTCTGACAATTTTCTAAAAGGTCGTATATCTTTTCATCGTACAAACGACATTTACCAAGACTTTTTAAACAACAATTTGTCTGACATTTCATTTTGGAGAGCCTAAAGTGTCTGAAAAATTGTCGGTAAAAAAATGAGTTTACGAGTAATTCATAAAAATGACAGGAAAAGTGGCGCCGAAAAAACCACGCACACTTTTAACGACACTAATTCAAAAGTGTCGCACATGTCGGAAAACTGGCGGAGAAATGCTCTGTGAATTTGTCGGCTGTTGCTACGACACTTTCTACGACATTTTAAAGACATTTTTTCATTCCCGACACTTTTGTGAATTCCCCCCATTGGGTTTAACTTTTGGGTTGAATACTCCTTTAATAATAAAACAAAAGGTTATTTAGTGTGTTTATTAAACAATCACTACACTTTTGAATATATAGCATAATATAGTGATTCTGAGCGTAATTTTGTTCAAAGGGGTGGTAAGTAACTAAAATCAAGTTTGGGAAAACAGAACCAAAGGCTTTCATGTCCATTAATTCAATAGCTCTGAGGGGTGGGAGAGAAGGGTACGGTCATAGAAGGGAGTGAGGGGGCCCAAAAGAATGAAACAGGGAGGGAGTTTGTAGCTGAGAGAGGTCTTGTGCACTCTGTGCCGGCTTGTATCTGGCTGCGTTGGACTTAACCCTGAGACGTTTAGGAGGGTTACGGTTGACCGTCCGGAAACATTTGGAATGAGGCGTGTCTCTGAACAAGGAAAGCCAGACTGAAAAAACTATTTCTGGTAATGCGGGCCACAATTCACGGTATAGAAATGACGCAAAACTACCAATGGCTAGTCAGACATTTTCCACAAATAGATTACTGTATACCTCAAGCGTTGGCGAATTTGCATACGATGAGAAGTTAAATTTCAATGGACGTATATGTTGCAGCAAATACATTACACTACACAAGCCCAGGGAACCTTAATAAAATAAAAGAGAGTTGTTATATTGCCCTACACATGAGCCCAGTGTATAGTTTATGTGCCATATGTTCGCCAGAGCGCAAATTCGCCTGGCGTTAGAGTGCGAAGTATTGCAACAGTCTATCTCCTTCGCTGGTGAATTTTCACCAGCATTAATCACTTCACTTAGTAAATTTGCCCCCATAAGTCTTTGAGGGAGAAAGAACTAGGGATTCAGTATTCAGCCATTTTCAGCAGGATTCAGATTCAGCCGAATGCTTCTGCCAGGCCAAACCAAATCTGAATTCTAATTTGCACATGCAAATTAGGGGTGGAGGGAAATCACGTGACTTTTTGTCACAAAACAATGAACAAAACAAGGAAGTAAAAAATATTAGCTTGGTGTGACATCACTTCCTGCCTGAGTCTCTCTCTCTCTGCTCACTCATAGCTCTGGGCTCAGATTACAGCAGGGAAGAGGGAGAGAGTAGCAAACTGAGCATGCTCAAGCCCTAGCACTGGAGGTTTAAGCTGAAAACAGGAAGTCTGATACAGAAGCCTATGTGTACACAATAGAAGGAAATAAATGCTGTGGTTCTTTTGACAGAGGACTCAGAGTAACATTGCTTTGAGGGTTTACTTGTATATTTATATAGACCTTGATAATTAGGGATGTAGCGAACGTCGGAAAAAAAGTTCGCGAACATATTCGCGAACTTGCGCAAAATTGCGAGCGGTTCGCGAACGGTTCGCGAACCCCATAGACTTCAATGGGAAGGCGAACTTTAACATCTACAAAAGACATTTCTGGCCAGAAAAATGATTTTAAAGTTGTTTAAAGGGTGCAACGACCTGGACAGTGGCATGCCAGAGGGGGATCAAGGGCAAAAATGTATCTGAAAAATCTGCCTGTGTGTGCTTGGAAGAGATAGTGTAGGGCGAGAGCTGTTAGTGATTTCAGGGACAGATGATAGTAAGTTTGCTGGCTAGTAATCTGCGTGATACTGCTCTGTATTGGAGGGACAGAAGTCTGCAGGGATTTGAGGGACATTTTAGCTTAGGTAGCTTTGCTGGCTAGTAATCTACTGTTCTCTTTAAACAACTGCCATACGTTGACCTTGTAGGCATTGTTTGCCCAGTTTTTTTGGACGCAGCCACTGAAGCACAGTTGCCAGAAAAAATATGCCATATAAATGCTGAAAATAGTAATTTTTCGCCATACGTTGACCTTGTAGACATTGTTTGCCCAGTTTTTTTGGACGCAGCCACTGAAGCACAGTTGCCAGAAAAAATATGCCATATAAATGCTGAAAATATAAATTTTTTTGGTTGCAGCCACTGAAGCACAGAGGCCAGAAAAATTATGCCATATAAATGCTGAAAATATAAATTTTTTTGGTTGCAGCCACTGAAGCACAGAGGCCAGAAAAAATATGCCATATAAATGCTGAAAATAGTCATTTTTTGCCATACGTTGACCTTGTAGGCATTGTTTGCCCAGTTTTCTTGGTCGCAGCCACTGAAGCACAGTTGCCAGAAAAAATATGCCATATAAATGCTGAAAATATAAATTTTTTGCCATATACGTTGAGTCAAGGTATGGCAAAAAATGACTATTTTCAGCATTTCTATGGCATATTTTTTCTGGCCTCTGTGCTTGAGTGGCTGCGGCCAAAAAAACTGGGCAAACAATGCCTACAAGGTCAACGACGTTGACCTTGTAGGCATTGTTTGCCCAGTTTTTTTGGCCGCAGCCACTCAAGCACAGAGGCCAGAAAAAATATGCCATAGAAATGCTGAAAATAGTCATTTTTTTGGTCGCAGCCACTGAAGCACAGTTGCCAGAAAAATTATGCCATATAAATGCTGAAAATATAAATTTTTTTGGTTGCAGCCACTGAAGCACAGAGGCCAGAAAAATTATGCCATATAAATGCAGAAAATATGCATTTTTTTGGTTGCAGCCACTGAAGCACAGAGGCCAGAAAAATTATGCCATATAAATGCAGAAAATATGCATTTTTTTGGTTGCAGCCACTGAAGCACAGAGGCCAGAAAAATTATGCCATATAAATGCAGAAAATATGCATTTTTTTGGACGCAGCCACTGAAGCACAGTTGCCAGAAAAAATATGCCATATAAATGCTGAAAATAGTCATTTTTCGCCATACGTTGACCTTGTAGACATTGTTTGCCCAGTTTTTTTGGTTGCAGCCACTGAAGCACAGAGGCCAGAAAAAATTAAACCAGTAGGGTTTGCACCCTAGTTTGTAACGGTGGCGGAGGGAGGAGGACGCTAAAGGACAGCTGTGTGTGGAGTCATGAGGCTTGAAGAGAAGGACAGCTGCATAGAAGTCAGAACAAGTCTTCCGGCGTGCAGTAACCCTCCGAGATCCACCCCTCATTCATTTTAATAAAGGTCAGGTAATCGACACTTTTGTGACCTAGGCGAGTTCTCTTCTCAGTTACAATCCCTCCTGCTGCACTGAAGGTCCTTTCTGAGAGCACACTTGAGGCTGGGCAAGACAAGAGGTTCATGGCAAATTGTGACAGCTCTGGCCACAGATCAAGCCTGCGCACCCAGTAGTCCAGGGGTTCATCGCTCCTCAGAGTGTCGATATCTGCAGTTAATGCCAGGTAGTCCGCTACCTGCCGGTCGAGGCGTTCTTTGAGGGTGGATCCCGAAGGGTTGTGGCGCTGCCTTGGACAGAAAAACATTTGCATGTCTGACGTTACAGACCGGCCAAAGGGCTTTGTCCTTGCAGGTGTGCTCGTGGCAGGATTACTGGCACCTCTGCCCCTGGAATGTTGATGAGTTCCTGAAGTGACATCACCCTTAAAAGCATTGTACAACATGTTTTGCAGGCTGGTTTGTAAATGCCGCATCTTTTCGGACTTGTGGTATGTTGGTAACATTTCTGACACTTTATGCTTGTACCGAGGGTCTAGTAGCGTTGCGACCCAGTACAGGTCCTTCTCCTTAAGCCTCTTGATACGGGGGTCCTTCAACAGGCATGCCAGCATGAAAGACCCCATTCTCACAAGGTTGGATGCAGAGCTATCCATCTCCGCTTCCTCATTATCAAGGACTGCATCATCCACGGTCTCCTCCCCCCAGCCACGTACAAGACCAGGGGTCCCCAAAAGGTCACCACTAGCCCCCTGGGAAGCCTGCTCCTGTTGGTCCTCCTCCTCCTCCTCCACAAAGCCACCTTCCTCCTCTGACTCCACTTCTGGCACCTCTCCCTGCGTTGCAGCAGGTGCCTGGGTTCGTTCTGGTGATTGCGACCATAAATCGTGCGCTTCCAGCTCCTCGTCACGCTGGTCTACAGCCTCATCTGTCACTCGTCGCACGGCACGCTCCAGGAAGAAAGCGAAGGGTATTAGGTCGCTGATGGTGCCTTCGGTGCGACTGACCATATTTGTCACCTCTTCAAAAGGTCGCATGAGCCTGCAGGCATCGCGCATAAGCACCCAGTAACGGGGGAAAAAAATCCCCAGCTCTGCAGATCCAGTCCTACCACCCAGTTCAAAAAGGTACTCGTTGACGGCCCTTTGTTGTTGCAGCAGACGTTCCAACATAAGGAGCGTTGAATTCCAGCGAGTCTGGCTGTCAGAAATCAAACGCCTGACTGGCATGTTGTAGCGCTGCTGAATGTCAGCAAGGCGTGCCATGGCTGTGTAGGAACGTCTGAAATGGGCCGACACCTTTCTGGACTGGGTGAGAACGTCCTGGAATCCTGGGTACTTGGAGACAAAACGTTGGACTATTAAATTTAACACATGTGCCATGCAGGGCACATGTGTTAAATTTCCCAGTCTCAACGCTGCCAACAGATTGCTTCCATTGTCACACACCACTTTTCCGATCTGCAGTTGGTGTGGGGTCAGCCACCGATCGGCCTGTGACTGCAGAGATGACAGGAGTACAGATCCGGTATGGTTTTTGCTTTCCAGGCACGTCATCCCCAAGACAGCGTGACAACGGCGTACCTGGCACGTCGAATAGCCTAGGGGGAGCTGGGGGTGCACAGGTGTGGAGGAGGAGAAGGAGGACCCAGCAGCAGAGTAAGAAGAAGAAGAGGAAGAAGACGAGGTAGAGAGCGATGGAGGAGTAGAGGTGGTGGCAGAACCGCGTGCAATCCGTGGCGGTGACACCAACTCCACTGTTGTTGTTGTTGTTGAGCTACCCATTCCCTGCTTCCCATTCCCAGCCATTACCAAGTTCACCCAGTGGGCAGTGTAGGTGACATACCTGCCCTGACCATGCTTGGAGGACCATGCGTCAGTAGTCATATGGACCTTTGGCCCAACACTAAGTGACAGAGATGCGGTAACTTGGCTCTGCACATGTTGGTACAGGTGTGGTATTCCCTTTTTAGAAAAAAAATTGCGGCTGGGTACCTTCCACTGCGGTGTCCCAATTGCTACAAATTTGCGGAAGGCCTCAGAGTCCACCAGCTGGTATGGTAAAAGCTGGCGGGCTAAGAGTGCAGACAAGCCAGCTGTCAGACGCCGGGCAAGGGGGTGACAGTCAGACATTGGCTTCTTACGCTCAAACATGGCCTTCACAGAAACTTGGCTGGTGGCAGATGACTGGGAATGGGAACAGGTGGTCAAGGTGGAAGGCGGAGTGGAGGGTGGTTCAGATGGGTCAAGGAGAGCAGAGGTAGAGCAGTAAGATGCTGGACCAGAAGGAGTGTGACTTTTAGTTTGCCTGTTGCCTTTGAGGTGTTGCTCCCAAAGTGCTTTGTGCTTGCCGCTCATGTGCCTTCGCATAGAAGTTGTACCTATGTGGCTGTTGGGCTTACCAAGGCTCAGTTTCTGACTGCACTCATTGCAAATTACAATGCTTTTGTCAGAGGCACACACATTAAAAAAATGCCACACTGCTGACTTTTTGGAAGTCTGCGATCTGGCGGTAACAGTAGAAGTTGGCGGCATTGGCGGCAATGGCGGGTGCGTTGGCCGGCTGAACACAGGTGCCGATACATGTTGTTGCCCTACTGATCCCTGCGGGCTGGCCTCCCTGCTTCTTCTAAGTCTTATTCTCCTACTGCCTCTCTGACTCTCCGTCTCTCCATCTGAACTACCCTCCTCTTGCTCTCTTCTACTAGGCACCCACAAAACATCAATCTCCTCATCATCATTCTCCTCAGATGCATCAATTTCTTCTGACACATCACAGAAGGAAGCAGCAGCGGGGACCTCCTCCTCCTCCTCATCACTCATCATTATGTCCATCTCTGTCGTGTTCTCTGCCAGAATTAAATCTGGTGTAACGTCCTCATCTCCTTCATCTTCTTCTGCCAATAATGGTTGCGCATTACTCAGTTCAAGAAACTCATGGGAAAATAACTCCTCTGACTCCAGTGAAGATGGGGCACCGGTGGTGGAGGAAGTGTTACGTGGGGTGGCCATAGCAGTGGAGGATGAGGAGGATGTTGTGGTAAAGTTAGAAACGGTAGAGGATGGGGTGTGCTGTGTAAGCCAGTCAACTACCTCTTCAGCATTTTGGGAGTTCAGGGTCATTGGCTTTTTAAAACTGGGCAATTTGCTAGGGCCACAGGATTGCATAGCAGCACGGCCCCTAGCACGGCCTCTGCGTGGCGGCCTGCCTTTGCCTGGCATTATTTTTAAAAAAACAACAACAACAAAAACTCAGTTGGTTTTTCTGGAAACGATAATACACACAGCTAGATGGCAGTTTGAAGAAAACAGTGTGCAAATAATGCCTACAAGATCAACGTATACACTACTACAGCGGTGGATACGGATTACGTAAAATATATGAATGCTGCTTGAAAAAAAGTAACTCAAGTGGTTTTTCTAGAGACGATAATATTATCAATATTTAGACAAAATGTGAACAAGCTCACACAGCTAGATGGCGGTTTGAAGAAAACACTGTGCAAATAATGCCTACAAGGTCAACGTATACACAGCGGTGGATACGGATTACGTAAAATATAAGAATGCTGCTTGAAAAAAAGTCACTCCGGTGTTTTTTCTGGAGACGGTAATATTATGGATATTTAGACAGAATGTGAACACGGTCACACAGCTAGATAGCAGTTGGTTGAATAACACACTGGGCAAAAAATGCCTACAGGGCAAATAATGCCTAAAAGGTCAACTTATACACTACTACAGCGATGGATACGGATTACGTAAAATTTATTATGGCTGCTTGAAAAAAGTCACTCCGGTGTTTTTTCTGGAGACGGTAATATTATGGATATTTAGACAGAATGTGAACACGGGCACACAGCTAGATAGCAGTTGGTTGAATAACACACTGGGCAAAAAATGCCTACAGGGCAAATAATGCCTAAAAGGTCAACTTATACACTACTACAGCGATGGATACGGATTACGTAAAATTTATTATGGCTGCTTGAAAAAAGTCACTCCGGTGTTTTTTCTGGAGACGGTAATATTATGGATATTTAGACAGAATGTGAACACGGGCACACAGCTAGATAGCAGTTGGTTGAATAACACACTGGGCAAAAAATGCCTACAGGGCAAATAATGCCTAAAAGGTCAACTTATACACTACTACAGCGGTAGTAAAATAAAAAAAAAGTTAAATAAAAAAAGAATGAATATTAAAAAAAAAAAATTAAAGTTGGTGCTGCTGAACTACTAGGAGCAGCAGATTAGCACACCAGTCCCACTCCCCAACACTGCTAGACTAATAGCACTGGGCTCTTATAGTAGTAGTAGTAGTAGTAGTAGTAGTAGTAGTAGTAGTAGTAGTAAAACAACAAAAAAATAAATAAAAGCAGTCCTTACAAGGACTATTGCTATTGCAGCAGTCAGCAGATGAGATCAGAAGCAGGACAGCTGCCCACTGCAGCTACATACAGAGCACTGCAGTAGAAGGTAGATTACTAGCCAGCAAAGCTACCTAAGCTTAAATGTCCCTCAAACCCCTGCAGACTTCTGTCCCTCCAATAACAGAGCAGTATCAAAACGATTACTAGCCAGCAAACTTTCAACTGTCCCTGAAATCACTAACAGGCAGCAGCTCTCTCCCTACACTATCTCTTCAGCACACACAGGCAGAGTGAAAAAACGCTGCAGGGCTTCGGTTTTTATAGGGAAGGGGAGTGGTCCAGGGCAGAGCTTCCTGATTGGCTGCCATGTACCTGCTGGTCTGGGGTGAGAGGGCAAAAAAAAGCGCCAACAATGGCGAACCCAAAATGGCGAACGTCGCGCGACGTTCGCGAACTTCCGGCGAGCGCGAACACCCGATGTTCGCGCGAACAAGTTCGCCGGCGAACAGTTCGCGACATCTCTATTGATAATGCTTACTTAATTTTAGCCTTTCCTTCTCATTTAAACAACTAACTCCTCATTTGCTAGCAGCTAGTAATGGGTGAATTGTCAGACATGAATTTGCAGCAAATTTCCACGTTTCGCTGCCGGCAAATACATTTGCGAAAGTTCAGCGGCGTCAAAAAAATTTGGACACTCATTGGAAAAGGATTTAGTGGTGTATTTATATAGACCTTGATAAAGCTTACTTAATTTTAGCCTTTCCTTCTCCTTTAAACAAGTAACTCCTCATTTGCTAGCAGCTAGTGATGGGCGAATAAATTCGGCAGACATGAATTTGCGGCGAATTTCCACATTTCGCCAACGGCAAATACATTTGCGAAAATTCGCCTGCGTCAAAAAAATTTGAATATGTGTTGGAACAGTCGCTCGCGTGAAAACCGGGCGTGATCCGGGCGTCAAAATTGACACAGGCATCAAAATTCCAGTTTCACAAATTTTTTTGCGAAACGGGAGAGATTCGCCAATCACTGCTAGCAGCTAAGAAAATTGTTATTTGGAATATGTTTGAAATACAGTTCGTATTGATGCAGAGGAACGTTAGCTTTTTTCCATTTATAGAAGCTGAAGTATTTAAAATGGGCTTAGCCTACTGTAATGCTTCTAGTTCTTCAGTTTTATAAGTATGAATCACTCCCAGAGCCTTTGTGCTTGGTCCAGCTGTGCAAAAAGAGTGGGCATCTGAAAAAAGCTACATTGCCTGCGATTTAATTTGTACGTAGACAGGGTTACAAACTGTTTTTCAATGATTTTATTATTATAAAGGTAAAATTGAGTTTTCAAGCTCCTGTTTCTCTCCTGGCTGGAGTTCTTTTGGGCACTCCCTGTTTAAAAGTACAAATACTCTATTTCTTCTCCCCCTCTTTTTTTTTTTATTCAAAAGGTTTGTTAAGATTAAATATTAAGATCAGCGATGGTCGTATTTGACCAGTTTGGCGAAAAAACGAACCGAAAGGCGAATTTTGACGCCTGCGTAAATTTTTACACCGGCGTTAAAGTCAATGGGCGTCCAAATAATGTTGATGTGTGACAGTTTTGACGAGAGCAACTTTTCCGGCGGGTGTGCAAAATTTTTGACACCGGGGAATTGTCGCGCCAGCTTTGTGAATTTATTTGCTGTGGAAAAACATGGAAATTCGCCGCAAATTCAGGGCTGGCAAATTTATTCGCCATCACATTTTCTATATAAAAATATGGGTGGAATAATTAAATGGATGAACCTTTATATTTGAGGTATTCAAGGTTTTTTTTTCCATGATTGTTATTTTTAATAGTCAGAGATTTTTTTAACAAATAAGCATACTGTAAAAAACTCACAAATTTCAAATTTTTTTTAAAAAAAAAAATGTAATTAGCCGATTAATGTTTCAGAAATTAGAACTATTCCTGCCTTATAAGCTATTTCAGCAAACTTATTTGCTAGCTTTTTCCATTTCAACAAAACCTTAATGAATTAGCTTTTTGACTTCATATTTTGTAATTTAATTTAATAAGACATGACGTGAAACAGAACTTAGTACATGTACTTGTAGATAAATTCATTTAGCATGTTCTTTGTAATTATGAACAAAACGGCTTATTTTCCCCTCTCAACCACCTACCATGTGTCATAATGTCGCTTTATGACATATTAATTAAAGCACAACATAATCCATTAGGCTCAAAATTGAAATTTAATGAAAATTTTATTTTTGAGACTTGTAAGAATACAGTAACATTATTGGAACATTGCAATTCTCCACTGTGCTGTTTAAGCATGTTTGTCTAATTACAAGTACAAGTATGAGACCTATTATGCAGAATGCTCGGGACCTGGGTTATTCCGGATAACAGATACATTTCTGCAATTTGGGTCTTCTTACCTTGGGTGCAGATTTTTCAAGGGTCGAATTTCGAAGTAATGCGAGTTTTTTTGAACTCCCATAACTTCGAAATCCGAATAAAAAAAGACCAACCGAAATTTATTAAAAATTTGTTCAAATCGAAGTAAGATCGTATTCGATCAAATTCGATTCGAAGTATTTTCAAAAAAAACCTTTGATTTTTCAAAGTCCACCAATTGACTCCAAATAAGTTCTAGGAGACCTCCATAGGCTAAAACAGCAATTCCTCAGTTTTTAGATGGCGAGTGGTCGAAGTTTTAAAGAGACAGTACATGATAAATTTCGATATTCGAATCTTTACATTTTTTTCAAATTTGAATCGAATTTGGACTATTCCCTAGTCGAAGTACACAAAAATAGCTCGAAATTCAATTTTTTTTTACTTTGAATTTTCACTTCGACCCTTGATTAATCTGCTCCGCCTACATTTTAACATTTGGGGGCAGATTTATCAAAGATCGAGGTGAATTTTGGAATGAAAAAAAATTCAAACTATTTTTTGTGTACTTCGATTAGGGAATAGTCCAAATTCGATTTGAATTTGAAAAAAATTTGAAAATCCGAATATCGAAATGTGTCATGTACTGTCTCTTTAAAATTCAACTTTGACCATTCGCTGACCATTCGCTGTCTAAAACCTGCCAAATTGCTGTTGTAGCCTATGGGGGACCTCCAAGAACCTATTTGGAGTAAAAAGTCAAATTTTTTTTGGGAAACACTTTGAATCGAATTTGATTGAATGCGCTATTCCTTTGATTAGAATTATTTGAATCCAGCCAAATACGGACCTATTCGATCGAAAGTGGACATAGTTGATCCATAAAAAACTTCGACTTACTTCGGTTGGTCTTTTTGAATTCGAATTTTGACGTTTTTTCAATTTGAAATTCGACCCTTGATAAATATGCCCCTAAATAAACCCAATAGGCTGGGTTTGCTTCCAATAAGGATTAATTATATCTTAGTTGGGATCAAGTACAAGGTATTTTATGATTACACAGAAAAGGTAATAATATTAAAAAATTTGGATTATTTGGATAAAATGGAGTCTATTGGAGACGGCCATCCTGTAATTCGGAGCTTTCTGGATAGCAGGTTTCCGGATTATGGATCCCTTACCTGTATGATAATACTTTTTACTCTAATTTATGCCATGTTTAATAAAATGCAGTAACATTGGTAGCTTTCCGTATGTTTCATCCAAATCATCAATGACAAACACGTTTCATTTGCAGAAATGATTTTTTACAAGAGGCTTATTTATGCAAACCACATTTTTATTGCTGCTTATTCGTTCAAATTCATTGAATGTGGGTAATGGAATTAGAGTACCATGCTGTTAAGTACACGGCACAATATATATCGGAAATAATTGAATTTTCCCAGGATGATCTCTCTGGGCTTTTATTTAATTTTAATGCCGTATTCAAAGCCACGGCATTGAGTCAGTCAACCACATCTGTTCACAAGGAGATTGTATGGAGTTGTGTGAAAACATTCCTAGCGATGGGTGAATTTTCGCCATTTCGCTTCGCCGAAAAATATGCGAATTTCCAGCGAAATTTGCAAAACTGCGAAAAATTCACGAAACGGCGGCGGCGGCATCCAGTTTTTGACACCTTCTGTTTTTTGGACAGCGGCGACATATTTTTTTGATGCCTGTAAATTTTCAATGCCGTTTCGCGAATCGCCCAAATTCACATCGAATTCGCGCCAAGCGAATAAATTCGCCCATCACTAAACATTCCTTTAAATAATAGATCTCTAGGCATTTCGGCAGATATAGTTTGATTTCCTACCCTTGGTGTCCCTATGCAGGTTTCATTTTATAAAACAACCTTCCTAATAGAAGGGAATTTCTGTTTCTTTTTGTGTTTTTTGCTCAATATGCTTTTATTTAAACCAATTTTTATGATCTTTTTTTTGTATATGGCTAAAGCAAACTAATTGCAATCGCAATGCAAAGTAATTTGGTGTATACTTTCCTGTGGCCATCTCCCAACCTGCCACTCCCACTTATATTGTCAGATCGGCAATACACGCAGAGATATTATCGGTAGCCGACAGACATTTTCTAACCTGTCCGATAAACTGAATGACCGATCACCATGGCACGAAAAATATCGGGACTCTCCACACACGGCTCGAAAATAGTATGAAACAGAGATTCGCAGAGATTTGGGGTTATTTATCAAAGTCTGAATTTATCTCAATATTTTCTGAAAAAAACTCAACCAAATCCGCACAGGGTTTTTGGGCTTATTTATTGATACACTTTCCCAAAAAGTTCGTTTGCGGGAAAAAATTGCGAGAAATCCGATTTTCACAATTATTTCGGATTTTACATCTGATTTTCAGAATTTTGCCCGAAAACTCAACACACATCAAAAAATCATTGGGACTTCTCCCATTGACATATGCAACCTTGACAGTTCTGAGATGCCGGATTTTCAGATTCAGACTTTTCCATCCTCGGGGTTTAATAAATTCCAATAAAATCGTGATTTTTTAAAAGTCAGATTTTATAAAAAAAAAATCAGGATTTTTGCATTTGGAGTTTAGTAAATAACCCCCGTAGTGTGGCATTCACTTCCCCGATTAAAGTCACTTGCAGTCTAAGACAACTGTCTTGGATTTGTCCTTCATTTCAGCTCTTTTTTTGATCGTCTTATTGGGGTATTAACACAGGATACCCCCACGGGAGAACAAACAGAAGAACATTTATTGGTGAGCTACAGTTTACCTTTATACCGATTCTGAATGGACTGTTTCCTCAGGCTTTCAGCTGAGCTCCTGCTCTGAAATTAGCCTGTAATTATATTATCTCTCTCAGAAATGTTACCTTATAGTCAAATGCAACAGAAAATATATTTGTATCAAAGCAGTTGAGATTGTGTTTATTTTCTACATTAAGATCTCTGCACAGACGTTGATTGAACTAAACTACCTCGGATTATTTCATATATTCTAAGTGATTTTGTTGAATTCCATTAGAATAAAAAAAAAAAAAAAAAAAAAAAAAAGGGAACATACCGGGATTGGATAGTGTTAAAACATCCAAATTGAATATTCAGAGAATACCTTCATTCAAAGTCTGAATTTATCTCAATATTTTCTGAAAAAAACTCAGACCGCACAGGTTTTTTGGACTTATTTATTAATACACTTTCCCGAAAAAAAATTTGCGGGAAAAAACGTGAGAAATCTGATTTTCACGATTTTTTTTTATTTTTCATCCGTTTTCCACGATTTTTTCGGATTTTTACCCGAAAACTCCAAAAACTTCGGGGTATTGCCAAAAACCCAGCGCACATCAAAAAATCATTGGAACTTCTCCCATTGACTATGCAACCTCAACAGGTCTGATTCGGACTTTTTCATCCTCGGGCTTTAATAAATTCTCAAAAATTCTTCATTTTTTAAAAGTCCGATTTTATAAAAAAAAATCACAAATTTTTCATTTATAGGAGTTTAGTAAATAACCCCTTTTGCATCTATGGCCAGCTTTAGGCTAAAGCTGGCCATTTATGTCCAGTTTGGCCAGTTGCAACCATATCCAACTCTCTGGACAAGTTAAAGGGATCCTGTCATCGGAAAACATGTTTTTTTCAAAACGCATCAGTTAATAGTGCTGCCAGCAGAATTCTGCACTGAAATCCATTTCTCAAAAGAGCAAACAGATTTGTTTATATTCAATTTTGAAATCTGACATGGGGCTAGACATTTTGTCAATTTCCCAGCTGCCCCTGGTCATGTGACTTGTACCTGCACTTTAGGAGAGAAATGCTTTCTGGCAGGCTACTGTTTTTCCTTCTCAATGTAACTGAATGTGTCTCAGTGAGACATGGGTTTTTACTATTGAGTGTTGTTCTTAGATCTACCAGGCAGCTGTTATCTTGTGTTAAGGAGCTGCTATCTGGTTACCTTCCCATTGTTCTTTTGTTTGGCTGCTGGGGGGAAAAGGGAGGGGATTATATCACTCCAACTTGCAGTACAGCAGTAAAGAGTGATTGAAATTTATCAGAGCACAAGTCACATGACTTGGGGCAGCTGGGAAATTGACAATATGTCTAGCCCCATGTCAGATTTCAAAATTGAATATAAAAAACTCTGTTTGCTCTTTTGAGAAATGGATTTCAGTGCAGAATTCTGCTGGAGCAGCACTATTAACTCATTCATTTTAAAAAAATGTTTTTTCCCATGACAGTATCCATTTAAGGAAAGATTTTGACTAATCATCCTGTGATCCCGCTGATCCTCTGTGATCCTGCTGGATCACAGAGGATCCGAATTTCATCTTCTGATGCACCTTTTTAGCAAGTGAGGGAATACAGGGTTATGTAAGATAGCTCATAGTACAAGTTGATCCAGGGACTGGTCTTATAGATTCAGCTTAGGAACTAGTTTGATGTGGGGCTGTATGAAAATTGTATAGTGATAATTCCAGAGCCTTCTTTTCTGCTGATTCACTGCACATACTCTGTGCTGTCACTTACTGAGCTTAGGGACCCACTCACAATATACAGCACACATAGGAGCAGATTTATCAAAGGTCGAGGTGAATTTTCGAATTGAAAAAATGTGAATTTCGAACAATTTTTGTGTACTTTGACTAGGGAATAGTCCAAATTTGATTAGAATTTGCAAAAAATCATACTGTCTCTTCGACCGTTTGCCATCTAAAACCTACCGAATTGCTGTTTTAGCCTATGGGGGACCTCCAAGAACCCAGAACTTGGAGTCAATTTTTTTTTTGGGGGAAAAACTTCAAATCGAATTCGATTCGAATTCAGCCGAATACAGACCTATTAGAACGAAAACTGACCTATTCAACCCAAAAAAAAACTCTGACTTAATTTCAGTTGGTCTTTTTGAATTTGAATTTCGAAGTTTTTTCAATTCGAAATTCGACCCTTGATAAATATGCCCCTAGAATAGAAATGTCACAATATAAATCTGATTAGTAATTAATACAGATAATTACTACATGACAGCACAGAAACCAGAGCAATTAGCATCAGAATTGAATAATCAGCCATGTAGCATCAGCTTATATTACAGACCAACCTCATTTTCTGCTGGATAATTAGTGACGAGCCCTAAGCTTAGCTTCTCAACAGCCAATCAGAGCCCACTGAGCATGTGAGTGTCACAGACACTTTCCAAGATGGTGACCCCCTGTGACAAGTTTGAAGTCCTGGATCATTGCTGCTATTGACAAGCTGAAACTTTAGCCTCGTGCAATGAGTTCACTATTAGTGATGGGCGAATTTGTGCAGTTTCGCTTCGCAGAAAAATTTGCGAATTTCGCGAGAAATTCGCGAAACGGCGCCGGCGCCCGTTTTTGGCGCCGGCGTCCGTTTTTTCGAAAAAAAATTTTTGACGCCGGCGAATTTTTTCCGCGAATTTTCGCGCCCGTTTCGCGAATTTATTCGCCGACGGTGAATCGCGCAAATTCGCCGCGAATTCGCGCCTGGCGAATAAATTCGCCCATCACTATTCACTATATAAAATATGGCGTTTTTAGCCATATTAATTGTTAGAGTTTAGTTCTCCTTTAACTCAAATTAGGATTAGAATTAAGGGAAAGTTCTGCCAAATGGGCACTCTCATTACTAACCTTCTAGATGGAACACATGTGGATAATGTTTGCTGAAGCTGACGCCTCTTCATTTTGTTGAATGTCATGCCTGCCATGCATCTTCTTTGCTTTAAAGAAGAAAAGAAAAATCAAAAAGGCATGCAGAAATGTATGAATATTTCAAAGGTCTGCATTATTAAGATTTTAATTCATCTAGGGGTTGTTAAAGTTGGCTTCTAAATGGTCTAGTGTCACTTTAATGTAGGAAAACTCAATAACATTGATGCTTCTAAACAGGTCCATTCAGCTCTGCTTCTTAATCGGCCATGATTTTGTGAAGCCAGGCATTTTTTTTTATTGTCTTCTATCATATGAGAGTTTTGAATTTTGATTGATGAAAGTCGATAGATAACCTCTTTCATTTATGTACCCTTTCATGTCCCCGCTTAAAGTTTTTAGTAGATTATTTTTTTAAAAAAAAAAACCTAAAGGAGTGCAAGATTTACAGCTTTTTTTGTGAAATTGTGTGCCCAAACAATATTTCTTCAAGCTCAACGCTAAAAAGAACTGCACTGATGGGTTATAAAAAGGAGTTATTTATTAACGCACGATTTTATTGAAGCATCTGTTTTGAGGCTGAAATCCTGAAAAAGTCACAGGTAAAAAAGACGTGATATTATTTTGCCCCGAAGCTGTTCCAAGTTTGAATCCAAAAATACGCCATCTAAAACCTGCCGAAGTCATGTAAACCTCAATGGCAGATTTTTCCCGCAAAAACACGAACTTTTCAAGGTTTTTGGTCGTCAAACACAAAAAAGTGTGTTTTTTTTCCCACGACAATCTGAAAAAGTTCCTTTTTTTTTTCTTGATCTTATTTTTTCATGTTTTTTCTTGATAAATAAGGGCAAATCATGGATTCTAGTTTGGTATGACTTTTTATATTTAAAGGAGAAGGAAAGGCTAAAATTAAGTAAGTTTTATCAGAAAGGTCTATATAAATACATCAGTAAACCCTCAAAGTAATGCTGAGTCCTCTGTCAAAAGAAGTCACACTTCTTTCCATCTATTGTGTACTCATGGGCTTTTTGTATCAGACTTCTTCTTTTCAGCATAAACCACCAGGGCTAGGGCTTGAGCATGCTCAGTTTGCTCCTCTCCCCCTCCTTCCTCCCCTCCCTGCTGTAATCTGAGCCCAGAGCTATGAGTGAGCAGGGAAACTCAGGCAGGAAGTGATGTCACACCAAGTGAATATGGCAGCTGCTATCGTAAACAAACCGAAAGAGCTTCTAGAGTTGTTTACTCAGGTATGGAAAAGCATTCTACGGAATAAACAGCGTTATAGCTACTATTGTGGCCAATCTATTGGCAATAAACTGCTTTGCTAGCTTTCCTTCTCCTTTAAAAAATCTGAAAAATTTGGATTTTGATAAATAACCCCTTATGTGATTCTCAGCAAACATATCTGTGCACTAGGACTTGATGTGTCATAGAACATCATGATAAATGTTTGCACAAGAGCTCATAGCTTAAAGGGAACATTTCTTTGAAAGCAGAGCGTTAAGCTGATTTTTACTGTGACAAACCATGGGACCTTGAGGACGACATGATAAAACTAGAGTTAGTATATCCTAACGGTTATTACAGTACTGAGTTTATTTATTCAAGATTTTTATTTATAATCATTACATGAGGCTAATGAAATTACAATTCCATGCTGTTATGTCCAACGTAAAATATGAAGTGCAAATAATTGGCTTTTCTGGGCTTTTACTGGGCATTATGCAACGTAATTATGTTCAGTCAGCCAATTTCATACAGTTTTTCTTTCAAGAAAAGCATAAATGTGACTTACAGTATGATTCGCTTTTTTTTTTTTTATGCACAAATAAAGGAAAATATTTTGCTACAATAAGAGCTGGATTATTTTCTTGTTGCCTAGCACGCCACATTTCAGCCCACGATTAGTGATGGGCGAATTTCTCCCACTTCGCGAAACGGGAAATGGGGTAAATCGTGAGATCGGAAAGTTCAAGAAAAAAATTGGGAAAAAGTTTTTCATGAAAAAATCGTGACATTCGAATGTTTTCATGAAAAAAACGCGAAATTCAAAGATGTTACTAAAAAATCGTGAAATAAGAACGTTTTCACAAAAACATTCGAACACTTTCACGAAAAATCGTGAAAATCGGAATTTGACGCCGGTGAATTTTCACGGGAGATTTGTGAATTTTTTTGCCAGCAGCGAAACGTGGAAATTCGCAGTGAATTCGCGCCAGGCAAATTTATTCGCCATTGCTACCAACGATCATGGTTTAAAAAAACTGCCTCTTGTTTTGCCTTGAATGTTTAGGCACATGTTGATGCAGGCAATACACAATGCATATTATATAATATAGGTATAGGATCCGGAAACCTGTTATCCAGAAAGTTCCAAATTTCGGAATGGTCATCTCAAATGGCCCCATTTCATCCAAATAATCCATATTTTTAAAAATTATTTTCTGCAGTAATTATCATTATCTTATACTTGATCTCAACTGAGATATAGTTAATCCTTATTTTAGGGGAAACCAGCCTATTGGGTTTATTTAGAGGGTTATTAAAGTCTGAATGCCAAAAACTTGAAAAAATCAATTTTTATTTTTATTTTTTTACTATAAAATCCGAATTTTTAGTGGGGAAAAAACTCAGAATTTTTTTCAACCCCGAGGGTTCTAAAAGTCAGAATAAAAAAGTACTCAACTCAGATCTGCCGAGTTCATGTAGAAGTCAATGGGAGAAGATATCCTGATCTGCACTGGGTTTTGTGCAATAAACCAAAGATTTAGTGTTTTTTGGGCAAAAATCCCCCCAAAATGAGTTTTTCGCAATTTTTTTGAATTTTTTTTCCTGCAACGGAAGTTTTCGGAAAAATGTATTGATAAATAAGGAGAAAAAACCTGTGCGGATTTGGTCGGATTAGCTTTCAGAAAATAAAGAGATTTTTTACGATTTTGATAAATAACCGATTAAATGTATATGATATCACAGAGAAGTTACCGTGTGCTTTAAAACGGACATGTAACTCCTCTGTGACTTCCAATACCTTTATAAACGACAGTAGGGGGTGCATTACCCATTATATAATTATTTCATAGAATTTTAACTGAATGACTAATACACCAATATTTTATTTTATCTGTAATGAGCTATGGTTGAACCTCTATGAGTGATCATAGCCAAAGTTTGAACCTTCAGGTGGATTTTGAAACAGTTTGACTGCTCTAGATTGTGGTTTGCCAGTGTTTTATAAAGCCAACGAATTATACAGGTATGGGATCCATAATTCGTATGCTCCGTATTACGGAAAGGCTGTCTTCCATAGACTCCATTATAATAAAATAATCCAAATTTTATAACTGATTTCCCTTTTCTCTGTAATAATAAAACAGTAGCTTGTACTTGATCCTAACTAAGATATAATTAATCCTTATTGGAAGCAAAACCAGCCTATTGGGTTTAATGTTTACATGATTTCTAGTAGCGTTAAGGTATGAAGATCCAAATTACGGAAAGATCTGTGATCTGGAAAACCCCGGGTTCGGAGCATTCTGGATAACCTGTGCTGTAAGTAGAATATAATTATATGCTATTAGAATATAAATATAATGCATTTTCTTCACATTCGTTTTCAGTATTCTCAATATCAGGCATGATTTTTGAATTTCAATACAGTTTGTGGCTTTTTAAATGGCTCAGACAGTGACACTTTCATGAGCAGGAGCAGAGCAGAAATACAGTCTCTTATGTCTCTAACATATTTCGATGTATGACAATTTGTCATTCGGTGGATAGAAGAGATATAATTCATCAGTCAATCTTTTGGGATCCTGCTTTATCATCACTTCTTGAGTTACTCTGCAGATTCAGAATGATCAAAGAAGGAGTTGAAATACAGGACAAATCCAAGGCACTGGGCTTAGACTGCAAATGACTTTAATCAAGGGAAGTGAATGCCACACTACGGGGAAGATTTATCAAAGGTCCAAGTGAATTTTCGAACTAAAACATTTCGAATTTTTAAGTAATTTTTGGTTACTTCGACCATCGAATAGGCCAAATCCGACTTCGATTCGAATTGAAAAACCTTCAAAAATTCGACCCCTCGAAAATCAAAGTACTGTCTCTTTAAAAAATGTTGACTTCGACACTTTGCCACCTTAAACCTGCCGAATTGCTGTTTAGCCTGTGGGTGACCTCCTAGAACCCATCGGAGGCTTTTGGGCAAGTTTTGAGAAGTCAAAGTTTTTTTTTTTTCAAAATCCTTCCAATCATTCGATTGTTTTGCATCCAATAAGGATTAATTATATCTGAGTTGGGATCAAGTACAAGCTACTGTTTTATTATTACAGAGAAAAAGGAAATCATTTTTAAAAATTTTAATTATTTGATTATAACAGAGTCTATGGGAGATGGCCTTTCCGTAATTCGGAGCTTTCTGGATAACGGGTTTCCAGATAACGGACCCTACACCTGTACCTGCACTGGCAATATTAACATGCATTTTTTTCTTTTTAACTACATTTCCCATGTGCTTATTATTATTATTATTTGACTTTGAATTGTCATGAAATCTGTATTTCATTTTCATTTGATGAAACTGGACAATGGGAAAAAAGTTATATATATATATATATATATATATATATATATATTATATATATATATATATATATATATATATATATATAGATATATATATATATATATATATATATATAGATATATATAGATAAATATCTATAAATATAAATCATGTCTCAGTTATACAGTTATACATTATAAAAAAAAAAGAATAAAAGCATAATAATAAAATGGCTAAGGCTCATTAGCGCTTTATTCTATGCTGACACACGTTCCTTGCATTTAAGGAAGACACGCCAGGGTCGATTTAAGACCAAGTAAAATTGTGCATATTAATAAAGTAGGAAACGAGAATAGCGCTGGGATTTTTGATGTGCCATTTAACTCTTGGAATAAGATTTCGGCAAATTACTGTGTTTATTCTGGAGGTGACAGCTGTCACAGAAAGCACATTTTATTTCGGTTACATTCAGGAGGATACAGTTTGATAGATAATAGAAAACAGTTTGTTTTTGTACAACAATTTATTTCTCATTATCAGTCATCAGTTGTTTATGATTGCCTTTCATTTAAAGGGTCAGTCTTATCAGTCAGTTATAGCTAGTGATTGGCGAATTTATTCGCCAGCCGCGAATTAGCGGAAAATTCCCGCGATTCACCGCCGGCGAATACATTTGTGAAACCGCGGCAAAAATTTGCCGGCATCAAAAACGGCGCCGTTTCATGAATTTTTCCGCGAAAGGGAAACGCCCCAGATTCGCCCATCACTAGTTATAGCTACACATTATTCAATGAAGTCCATAATATTCTCTATAATCATGCTATATTTAAAAAGTGAATTTTTTGTAACATCTTAAAATTCAACTATGAAGATTTTCATTCATCCAGGTCATGGTATATCTAATACAAGTTATTCAAAAATAAACAACTGGACTTGCTCATCCGAGCAGCTTCTTCAGTTCAACTGACTGGTGTGCGAAGTGCTCGGCATATAAACTCTTCCACTAATCCAATCACAATGGCACATTGTTACTCTTCAGAGAGGTGACATCTGAAATTCACAGAGGTGTTGATTCTGTGTAGTTACTGTGATAGGATTACCAATGGTCTGTGATAGGATTACCTAATGCTCTGGGGGCGTGTTTTACCACGCTGCTGAATGGCTGCGTAGTAGTGATGTGCAGGCCGACCCGATATCCGCGGGTTTACCCACCACCTTCAAATACCGGCTTCCGACTTCTGGGTTTCGGTTTTATAGTCTCACGTCTGCTCGCTCCGCCCCTTTTGTGAAGTCATTGTGATGTCATCGGTGGGGCAGCGCGGGTCTATAAAAGGACCCCGGAAGCGCAGGTGCGGGTGGGCTGGAGCAGGGCGGGTTAGGGTCGGGTGCGGGTCAGGAAAACCCTGACCTGCACATCACTACTGTGTAGCTCCGCAGCTCACGGGTGCTTCTCCCGGGTAGGGGATCTAAGGAGGTGAAGAAGATGGGCAAATCAGCTAGAAATAGAGGGGGATTGACTGAGGAATCAACCAGCATCCCCCACAACAAAAAAACGCCACCTAAAACGGACATTGCACTGTTGTTTTTAAAAAAGAAAAATGAATGGTTGGAATCCAAGATGGCGGCGGGGGGAAACGGAGCGAGGTGGAGAGGGAGGAAAGAGACACGCACACACACTGATTATACATTATTCACTAAGGCTGATTCTGTCCAGTTTTGCTTCAACTGACCAGCCACTGCTTTGTGAGTGGGGCCCAATGGACTTTATTTTGATTCAGCCATGAGTGCAGGACTATAAGGCATAGCATGGGATTTCTATGGAGGATGATTCCTTCAGGCAAGGACTGTAATTATACCAACAGGTAGAAAAGGGGTGACTGAAGGTTAGGAACAAGATCAGGGTGACCAGGGCAAAGAGTCAGGGTCTGGCAGGATAGGGACAGTGCAGGCGAAGAATCTGGAAATGGCAGAGAGAAAAAGTGGTGATTGGCAGGGATAATGGGATGGAGTGGATGAAGAAATGATAACAGGAAGGACTAGGAACATGATTGGAGCAAGAACAAGAGCAAGACTAGAGCATGAAACAATAACAGGTCAGGAACAAGAGAAGGTAGGGACAGCAACCAGTGCAAGGAAAGGTAAGAGCCAGGGATGTGCCACAGTAAACAGGAAGCAGAGACTGATGCTTAGGAACAGGAAGTGAGGAGAGCAGGGCTTATATAGGGCAGAGTTAGCCCTGATTGGCTGAGCCCATTCAACCAATAAGGTTGCTTGGGTGATATAACGTAAAAAGAGAAAGATGTAGAAGGGGGATGAGTGGTGGTATATGATGAGAACAGTTGGAACTGGACAGTGGGCCCAGGTAACAACACTGACCTGTATATGCAGAGTAACACAGCAAAGATCATGAGTATTCAGTAGTTTTGGATTTCTTTTTGGAACTGTGCATGTGCCAGAAAGCCCCTTAAATTACCAAAGAGAAAGGACTGGATTCGTCATGTGCGGGCCAGCCCAATACCCGTGGGTCGGGCAGGTTTGGGCCAACCTCGCATTCTTCCTCGCAGGTGGTGGGCCACCGTCAAATGTCGGCTTTCGACTTCCGGGTTCGTCTTTTATAGATGCTGCTCGCCCCATCCCTTTTGGAACGTCATCAACGGGGCAGGTATATAAAAGCAGCGCGGAGGTTGGATGTTGGCGGGTACGGGAGATCCGAAATCCGGAACTGCACATCACTAAAGTGGATCTGGAAGATACCGAAGATGGCACCCCTGAGCTCCTCTGCACTACTCTGCATAGATAGGTCAGTTTTACTGGCCAGAACACTTTAACTAGTAGAACACTATGCGGAGAGGAAGAAGGGAAAGGAGACAAAGGCGGATGGTGACTGAGGACATTTAACTGTAGGGGGGTTTCTCCTTTAATGGCTTTGAATATATTAAACTGATACTGGCCTTGTATAAATTAACATTTAAGTAGTAAACATTTGTGTATCTATTGCTGTTGAATTATTTGTCAGTTTGAATAAGATCGTATATATTTTGAGGTGTCTCCATCACAAGTTGCTTTGGCTAACCTTCTTCCTTTCTTTCACTGTACTAGTTATTGGTAATAAGAGTTGTATTATTTCTTTTTTTATAGCGCTGTAAACAATAGAATGTCTGGGTCAAGCAGACAGCCGACCAATGATTTTGCTCAGACTATTGCTCATCTGTGTGCTCTGTTATAAAACACGTCTGGAGGAGCTGTCATAAAACATGACTTGAAGACTCTTTTCTCGACAGACTGAAGTAAATGCTACAAGTCATGATGGCAGCGCAAATTATTTTTCTATGGACTCATTTTTCAACGAATGATGCCAGAATGCTACAGGAGAAACATTATATACACCATCTGCACGTAACTAAGTAACTTAGAAATGCAAATGCAAAGGCTGGTTTTGCTTCCAATAAGGATTAATGATATCTTAGTTGGGATCAAGTACAAGTTACTGTTTTATTATTACAGAGAAAAAGGAAATAATTTTTAAAAATTTGAGAGGAGAGAAAAGCAGAGGATCAACTCTCTTCTGCTTGCTCGTGTCTGCATTCTACACTGCGTTGGCCTTGGTGCAGACACACACACACAAATCCGAGTGTAGACACAGGAAAGAGTGGATTTGCTTTGTATCCCACCTTCTTTCTTGCTGCTTCTTCTCTCCAGAATTCAGTTTTAACTCTTTAAAATTACACTTAGGGGCAGATTTATCAAAGGCCGAATGAAAATTCGAATTAAAAAAATTTGAATTTCGAGCTAATTTTTATGTACTTCGACTAGGGAATAGTCCAAATTCGATTAGCATTTGAAGGAGATTAAAAAATTCGAATTTTGAAATTTATCACGTCTCTTTAAAAATTCGACTTAGAAAAATCGAAGTTTTTTTAGGGAAAAAACTTTGAATCATACGATTCGAATGCGCCATTACTACGATTCATATGATTTGAATTTGATTGAAAATGGACATAGGTGTCCAAAAAAAGCCTTTGATTTAATTTCGGTTGGTCTTTTTGAAATCGAATTTCGAAGTTTGTCAAATTCGAAAATTTGACCCTTGATAAATCTGCCCCTTAAATTTATATCTATAGCCTGTGACAAAGCCCGCAACTGGCGGGTGAAACGCGCATCAGGCGCACCTTTTAGCAGTTAGGCAGGACGTCTGATAGGGACTTTAATGGTAAAACGGATCGGGAGGGTGTATTACGAGGGTGAAGGGGTTGGATGTGGTGAATTGATCCGTGGGTCAGTACTTTAGCTCTCTGCAGAAATTAAGTGCCTAAGTAACACGGCATTACCATTGAAGGGCACTTTTTTAGTGGGTGGTGTACTATGAGGGTGAAGGGGTTGGAACTGGCTGAATGAACCGTGGGTTAGAATTCTTAACTAGCCACAGAACGGATATTTACCAGCAAGGCAAGCTAGCCATTTGCTGATTTGGTTCATAATCTATACTTAACACCCACTAAGATTAACCTTTCGCTGGTTCAAACGGTTGCTCAGCACCACTCGTGACAACCCACCTTTACCAGTCAATCAACGTCCTGGTTCTAGCTGCTTTTTTTGTTTGGACATCGATTTTAAATGCTGATTAAAAGTTATGTTTTAATTTTAATACTTCTAATTACCTCGTAGGTTATATATGGGAAGGTGCAACTGTCAGGGCCAGTTCTTTCAATTTTTCTCTCCCTTTTTTGCATATAATCATTATTTGGCCCTGCACACCATATACTGTGTTTGATGGTTGGTGCTCCCCAACACCATATTTTTTTCTATATCTTTGAGCCCTGGAATAAGATCTGTAAACCATGCAAACTACAGAAAGTCACTCTGCACACCACAACATGAATACAGATGCTTAAGGTATGCAAATAAGTGGTTTAATGAAGTATATAATTACAACCGGGTATAATTACAAAGTCATTAAAACATATAATTTAGTACATACCAAACACAGTGTCCCAGAAAAACAGCAGCATTCAGACTTAAACATATGTTAAACATATGGGCGGGGCTGGTTTTTGCAAAAATATTCAATACATCTGCCCGAAACCATAATTTTCTAAGCACAATCCTTCTTTATTTAAAAGAATGTAATGCACTGGCACATTTTTTATTTTCACACAAAAAGTCTCCTTTAAACCTGTTAAATATTGGCCTTAATGACAAAGCATGGGATGTATCTCTATTCAACCCTTGAAAGGAGCACTCTAAGATGTACTACATTCACACCAGACACAGTGCTGGTGACCCATTAGTAAATTCGCAAAACGGCGCCGGCGTCTCATTTTTGACAATGCCGGCGAATTTTCGCTAATCGCCGGCATTTTCGATAAATTCGCCCATTACTAGTCAGCAGTTTAACTACTCATATATTGGCCTTCCTGACAGTTTTGTGGCTCAAAATCATACATATCTATTGGGCAGGTTTAAAACTCCTGCTGGGGTGAGAAGTTCGTCAGCTCATTAATGTGGTACTTTCCACTCCCAATGCATTGGCCTCCAATATGATCCAATCGCTAACCCAAGGAGGAGGAGCCTGATAAGACCAGCACATAGGTGGTCACATCAGGCAAAATCTGCTTGTCAAACAGCTATGTCCACCTTGATTTCTATTTAAAGGGATCCTGTCATCGGAAAACATGTTTTTTTTCAAAACGCATCAGTTAATAGTGCTACTCCAGCAGAATTCTGCACTGAAATCCATTTCTCAAAAGAGCAAACAGATTTTTTTATATTCAATTTTGAAATCTGACATGGGGCTAGACATATTGTCAATTTCCCAGCTGCCCCAAGTCATGTGACTTGTGCCTGCACTTTAGGAGAGAAATGCTTTCTGGCAGGCTGCTGTTTTACCTTCTCAATGTAACTGAATGTGTCTCAGTGAGACATGGGTTTTTACTATTGAGTGTTGTTCTTAGATCTATCAGGCAGCTGTTATCTTGTGTTAGGGAGCTGCTATCTGCTTAACTTCCCATTGTTCTTTTTTTGAAGGGCTTGATGCTGGGGGGGGGGAAGGGAGGGGGTGATATCACTCCAACTTGCAGTACAACAGTAAAGAGTGATTGAAGTTTATCAGAGCACAAGTCACATGACTTGGGGCAGCTGGGAAATTGACAATATGTCTAGCCCCATGTCAGATTTCAAAATTTTACATAAAAAAATCTGTTTGCTCTTTTGAAAAAAGCATTGTTTACAAAAGGTGTTCTAGCATGCAACATGTGCCGTAAACGCTCCTATTTTTTCCCTTTGTGCTCATCCAAACAACATAAAAAAGAAAGTTCTCTTGTAAAATTAGTGACTAGTGATGGGTAAATAAATTCAGCAGGTGTGAATTCGCGAAACTGCCGTGAAAATTAACCGGCGTCAAAAAATTTTGGACATGCGTCGGAAAAGTCGCTCGCACCAAAACCGTTGCATGTCAACATTATTCGGACGCACATTGACTTTAATGCCGGCATCAAAATTGACGCGGGTGTCAAAAATTGCATTTTGCTAATTTTTCTCCTTTTCGCGAATTTCGAGGGAAATTCACTAATTTTTCGCCAAAGCGAAGCGGGACAAATCAGCCCATCACTATTAGTGACATTGTTTTTATAATTAGTATCTTTTCTACAATTGTTTTCCAAGAACATTATCCAAACATCACTTATTCAAGTCAAGCAACATTGTAAACAGAATTTGCAGCCCCACTAAAAGAGAACACACATCCCCAGCTGCACAGAGACACTACTCGTATTAAAGTTGCAAAGTGTATTTATATTTCATACACTAGAAATTGGAATATGTTTTTTTGAAATGGACCTTTATTTGAAATGTCCATTAATCTACTAATGCCTTTTGTAAAGAGACAGTAAAATTGCAGTATTTATACCTAATTAGCTCAAGTGAAATCATTTAACATATTTCCTCACATTTCTGCATCTTTCAGTCAATTTTTTCTTGGCATTGACTTCAAGAGAGATAAAATCAATCTGCAGCTGCAATCATTTATACAGAATAAAAGGTAAAATAAAAAAATATATTAAAGGAGAACTAAACCCCCAATTAAGAAAAGTCCCTACCTACTAACCTAGATAGTGCCACCTCCCTGCTTCCCCCCGCATACTTCATTACCCCTAACTAGTGAATTTGTCCTGTTTTGATTCGTCAAAGAAATACGTGAATTTACCATGAAATTCGTGAAAAGGGGAAAAATTAGCTAAACGCAAATTTTGATACACGCGTCAATTTTGATACCGGTGTTAATATCAATGGGTGTCCAAATTTATGTTAAAACACAACGATTTTATTGTGAGTGACTTTCCAACGAGCGTCCAAAAAAGCGTGGTGAATTTTTGCTGCAGTTTTGTGAATTTATTCGTCGTCAAAACATGGAAATTCGCAGTGAATTCACACCAGGCGAATTTATTCGCCCATCACTACCCCTAACATATTGCTCACCTATCAGTGCAGAGTAAGCATAGCAGAGCTCATGGGCGCCATCGTCCGGATCATTGTGTTCATCTGTAAAAGAGTGCCATATTGGCGCAGGCGCAGTTGGAGCAGTTTTCCGGATCTTAGCGAAAGCGACAGAAATTGCAGAGAGAAGGAAGTTGACACCAAGAATACAGAAGAGCCAGAAGATGGTGCCCATGAGCCCCGCTGCACTTAATCTGCACCTGTAGGCGAGTAAAGGATTAGGGGCATTTATAGGTGTTATCACCTATGCCGGGGGAGCAAGGAGGGGAGACTATGTAGGTTATTGGGTAGGGTCTTTTATTAGTGGGGGGTTGTGTTCTCCTTAAAACAAATGTAAAAAGTATTTCACTTACATAAAGACACATTGGTTAGTGCAGTAAGGTTAAATTGTCACCCAATTCCCATGCAGAGTTTTTCAGTGTATAAATATCTTGTTGAGGGTATGGAGTATTCCTGGCTCCTCCCTTCCTCCTTGTGTTCCAATGTCCTCTGTTCCGGATGTGACCTTTGCCTGACTCATTTCGCTTTTTCCAGCTTCCTCAGAGGCTTCCTGTCCCTGCTTCCTTCTCCCACACCTGGTTGCTCACAATACGTCTCCATGGCAAACCCTTTACACAGCTCCCTTCTTATTTAAAAATATATATTGTGCCCTGTTATTATTTAATTCACTCGTACATTTCTTCTAAGGGCATAATCATTTGCAAATATGCAAAACATTATCAAACATAGTTTCCAGCAATAAATTGCCTGTTTTTCTAAATATCAGTCCTGTTTTTTTAGGGATAATCTTCTTCAATACATCATCAGATTCTAAAACATTCCAATGTTTCAGGATTATTTTTTTTCTGTTACTAGACAAGTAGTTTTGTCTAAAAAATGGCAGATCGCACCCATTTTTTGCACTTGCATACTACTATGGTCTTAAAGGGTTACTGTCCTGGGAAAACATGTTTTTTTTCCTTCCAAATACGTCAATTAATAGCGCTGCTCCAGCAGACTTCTGCATTGAAATCTGTTTTATAAAAGAGCAAACTGATTTTTTTATATTTTATTTTGAAATCTGACATGGGGCTAGACATATTGTCAGTTTCCCAGTGCCCTCGGGTCATGTGACTTGTAATCCGATAAACTTTAGTCACTCTTTACTGCAACACTGAAAGTTGGAGTGATATCACCACCCTCCCTCTCCCCAACACCCCATCAGCAGCCTATCAACAGAACAATGGGCAGCTAACCAGATAGCAGCTCCCTGAGACTTCTGCTGAAGGATTTATTTGCATTGCTAAATAAGCTTCCCACCTAGTGGTAGACATAAGAATAGCACCCAAGCCAGAAACAGCTCTGGGGCTTGGGAGCACAACCTAGGTCATGGTGAAATACAATGGGAAGGGGAGAAACAATAGCTGTCTCAAAGAAGTTCCATCTTGAAGTGCTGGCTCCTCTCAAAACTCAGAATCAGGCAGCCTCCAAAATACATTTGTTGTTTCAAGAATAACATTTTAATTGCTAGAGTGAATTATTTGCAGTGTAAACAGTGTACTTTTAAAAATCATGACAAAATCCCTTTACGTTTTCTGCTTGTCTAGGAACCCATAGCAGGTAACTTTTACAGGTCAGCTGTTTGAAAACAAAACCTCTGGAACTAAATTGTCTCTAAATTCCACAGTCTATCTCAACCTCTTTTTATGATTCACGGGTGCAGGTTTTTGCACGTGGCATAACATGACTGGAGACCTTGCATTTGCTGTTTAAGACTCAAAGCCCATTGGCATAAGAGATCCGACTAGAAAAAATTGATCATGCCCAAAGACTTCGCACAGGTTAAAAATGCAAATACAGTTCCGTGCAATAAATACATTTTGTTTATTTGTTAAAAATCGTTAGGCTTGAAAATGAGCTAGACTGTTCTGTTCTTTATGACTTGTAGTGGATTAAATATGTTACTATATTGATATTCATAAGTAGGAAATAAGTAATAAACTTCAGTTTTCACTGAGTTTATATTTTAGTGTTAAAATGCACTGAAACGACAGCAGCCCTAGGGGCATCTGCTATGTAAATCTGGCTCTGATAATAAAGAAACTTTTGAGGAGAAGTAATGATATTTCAATACTAGAGTCCTTCATATATTATAATCAGGGTTGGACTGGGCCGGTGAGACATTGGGGAAAAAAAACAGTGGGCCCCGGCCCTTGTGAGCCCAGCCAACCTACATCTGCTCCCCCCTGTTGGTGCTACTCCCTGGTGTTGGTGCCCTGCACAAGATAAACTAAGGTACGTGAATGGGGGTTCAGAAACGGAGGGGCATTGTGGCTGAGATGGGCCCCTCAGGCAGTGGCCCTGGTGGGCCCATGGCCCCCAGTCTGATGCTGCATCAAGAAGGTGATTGTGAAGAGGATATTCCAAAAAAGGGTTTAGAGCTAACCTTTTGTTACTGGTAAGCCACCATCGATTGTAAAAAGCCTTGAGGAGCAACCCAAGCATGGAAAAACTTCCTGGGGGTGCCCAATAAGGGCTGCGATTTGTTATTTGGTAGCCCCTGTTTTGACTGGAAGCAAACTAAGCACATGTTTGAGGCCACTGGGAGCAACAGCCAAGGGGTTGGTGAGCAACATGTTGCTTATGAGCCATGGATTGGGGATGACTGGTTTAGACTATTAAAACAACTTTTGGTCTGGCTATGCTCATGCACATTACACTAAATAAAGGAATCTGGCACAAGATGTAAATAGGGCCCCTATAACAACCCACATCTGTTACCCCTCCCTAATGTGCATTTCTGAATCACTCCTGATACAAATGCAGGCAGCACTATATTCACGGGGGCAGCCTTATGTCCTCAAATTTCTCGCTATACCATGATCTGTACCCTTCAAGCAAGATATTGATTTCCTCAATCCACAATGCACAAATAAAAGAACAACTATTCCAAGAACATAGAGTATTATTTGCCCCAAATCATCAAGTATTCCATAAATCCTGGAATCACTGGGAAGGAAATGGATTTAAGACAAAGTTTTGAGAGAGACATTTGAGTTAAAGGCGAACTATTATGAAAAAGGAAAATTTAATAAAAGCTTCATCATAGCGAAATAAGAAAATGTCTAAATACAATCAATTAAAAATTCTCTACCATTTCTGAAATAATCAAGTTCAACTTCACTCTCCTCCTCTCAGCATCTGTTTCTCTTCATTCCCTCTTCATGCAGGAGTTGGGTGTCAGATATTCATTGACAGTCAATACTTCTTTAAAGGAAGGGGAACTCCCTTCCCTAGCATATGTATAAAGGCTCACTGAAATAACCGACTCCAGTACAAACAAAATCCAACAAAATACCTCCCTTTTGCACAAATTCTGCATGTAGAGAGACGGGATTTCTGGAGAAATTAATAGAGTGAGCTCTCATACATCTTCTAGGCAAAAGGAGCCCCCCTATAAGATATATTGGATCCAACTATCAATGAATATCTGTCACCCAACTGCTGCATGAAGACAGAATGAAGAGAAACAAATGCTGAGTAGTGATGGGTGAATCTCTCCCATTTCTCTTCTCTGAAAAATTTCCAAATTTCCCGCAAACGGCGAAAAAAATCAGAAAGATCAGAAAGTTTTCATGAAAAAAGATCAATTCGAACATTTTCACAAAAAATCGAGCAATTCGAATGTTTTCACGAAAAAATGTGAAAATCGCAAATTGACGTCGGCGAATTTTCACCGGTGAATTTTCACGAGAATTTATTCGCCAGCGGCAAAACACGGGAATTCGCCGCAAATTAGTGCCATCACTAATGCTGAGAGAGTGAATATAAACTTGATTATTTCAGAAAAGGTACAGAATTTTTAATTGATTCTATTTGGAAAATTTCTTATTTCAGTATGCTGAAGCTAATATTAAATTTAAATTTTCATGACAGTTTCTTTCCAAAAATGTAGGGCCCCCGTTTAACCTGATCTCCCTACTTTAGTTCCAAAACTGAAAAGCAGTACTCACCTCTCAGCTAAGGTACAGGTCTATCAATTAGGGATGCACCGAATCCAGGATTCGGTTCGGGATTTGGCCAAGATTCGGCCTTTTTCAGCAGGATTCGGATTCGGCCGAATCCTTCTGCTGGCCGAACCGAATCCTAATTTGCATATGCAAATTAGGGATAGGGAGGGAAATCACGTGACTTTTCGTCACAAAACAAGGAAGTAAATTTTTCCCCCCTTCCCACCCCTAATTTGCATATGCAAATTAGGATTCGGTTCGGTATTCGGCCGAATCTTTCACAAAGGATTCGGGGGTTTGGCCGAATCCAAAATAGTGGATTCGGTGCATCCCTACTATCAATAAAATAAAAGATGCCTCAGTATATATCTATGCATGTCATTTTGGTTTATAAGAGCATCCCTTGAAGAATTGACTATCAGTGATGGGCGAATTTGCGAAAAATTTGGCAATTTCACGCGAAACGGCGAAAAATTTGTGAAACGGCGCCGGAGTCTCGTTTTTGACGCCGGTGCCCGTTTTTTCGCCCATCACTATTGACTATAGCAAAATATAAATAGTGATGGGCGAATTTATTCGCCAGGCACAAATTCACGGCGAATTTGCGCGATTCGCCGCCAGCGAATAAATTCGCCAAACGCCTGCGAAAATTTGCGGAAAAAATTCGGGCGCCGGCGTCGAAAAAACGGGCACCGGCGTCAAAAACGAGACGCCGGCGCCGTTTCGCGAATTTTTCGCCTTTTTGCGTATTTCGCGCGAAATTCGTGAATTTTTTGGCGAAGCGAAACGGCGCAAATTCGCCCATCACTGAATATAAAGTATTATCCAGGTGGCACAGGGATGTACCGCACTCTCTTGTTCCTTACTTACAGGAAGTTCCCCTGGGTTAAACATACACATTAAAATGCTAGCTCTTGACTGTTATAATAACAGGGTTCTAATATGAGTACTGCAGTTATGTACCAATGGTATTCCTTTAACAACAGTAGACAAGTACTTAACATTTGTAACAAGCGGACTACCCTTTAATTAACCATGACATGCTTTATGCCCTACTCGTTGGTTTCAAAGACCTTTCTTCTTTTTACTCAACAGCTTTGCTTATTAACCTCAGTATATGAATTGTGTGCTTGAACTTGTCCAACAATTGACTTTTTCTTCTCTAGAGCTGCCCATGAGATCTGCTCATCTGCTCACCTTAGAGTGGGCAATAGTGATGGGACAATCTCTCCCAAAATTCGCGATTTTGACGCCGACAAAAATTCTGGCCCTGGCGACAATTTGACCCGCATTAAAGTTAATGGGCGCCTTTAATTGTTCGCCTTTTATTTATTCGCAAATGGTTGTATTGCATGTTTTTTCCTGACTGCTGAAATATTACACTGCTCTGTTGTCTTTTCGTTTTCTTGCGAATTTGCATTGCACACACATTTCCACAAATGAGATGGGTGTTTGCTTGGGTGCAGCCACTGTGGGAGGTTGTTGTGTACGAAAAAAAATGTTGGTGTCAAAATTCACACATTATAATTTTAATCCCCCAATTCGAATGTCAATTCGTATGTGAGATTTAGCATACCTCGACCATGGAAACAGTTCTAATTCGAATATCTGCCACCTAAAATCAGCCTAATTAATTTACAAGTCGATGGCAGAGGTCCATTGACCCATCTGAATATGTTAATAGCCTTCCTGACATTCGAGTTTTTTTCGGACAAAAATTCAATTTGAGTTTAGATTAGTGATGGGTGAATTTATTCACCAGACGCGAAACAGGCATAAAAATTTGGCGGAGTCCAAAAAAAAATTCTCACCAGCGAATGTGTGCCGGCGACTCGTTTTTGATGCCAGCATCCGTTTTTTTTTTATGCCGGCGCACATTTGGTGGTGAAAACTTTTTTTGGATCCCGGAGAATTTTTGCCACAGATTCGCCCATCACTAGTTTAGATCATATTTAGTGATGGGCGTATAAATTCGTCTACCACGAATTTGCGGACGAATTTCCGCGTTTTCCCGCCGGCTAATAAATTTGTGAATCGACAATAAGATATATTGGATCTACTTATCAATGAATATCTGACACCCAACTGCTGCATGAAGATAGAATGAAGGGAAACAGATGCTGAGAGAGAAATAGTGAAGATAAACTTGATTATTTCAGAAAAGGTACAGAATTTTTAATTGATTCTATTTAGAAATTTCTAAATCTAATTAGTAAATGAGATGGGTGTTTGCTTGGGTGCAGCCACGGTGGGAAGTTGTTGTGTACGAAAAAAATTCTGGCCGTCACAATTCACACATTATAATTTTAATCTCCCAATTTGAATGTAAATTCGAATGTGAGATTTATCACACCGTGACTATGGAAACTGTTCTAAAATATCCGCCACCTAAAATCTGCCTAATTCATTTACAAGTCAAGGGCAGAGATCCGTTGACCCATCTGAAAATGTTAATAGCCTTCATGAAATTCAAGTTTTTTTCGGAGGAAAATTCAATTTGAGTTTAGATCGTATCTAATGATAGGTGAATAAATTCACCTAACACGAATTTGCGGCGAATTTCCACGTTTTGCCGCCGGCTAATAAATTTGCGAATCTAATTTAAATTCGAACCTTTGATAAATCAGCCCATAAATACACCATTCTTATCCAGCTTTATAAATAGAACCATGCGCAGGGCAAATATATTCACTGCACAAGGTTCACAAATGAGACCCCATCAGCCTGCAGTGAGTCATCTCTATAAATGCCATCTATAAGGTCATTAAGAAATTAATACACTCAGACTGATGCTAATCAATGGATGACATGGACTGATCCATTAAACCATGTTGCCTTTTTTTTTGTTAATAAACTCATTTTATATGCCAGCAAAAGTTTTATGAAATCACCTTGTGAGGTCACAATAAAAGATGAGCCTTACTTCAATGGAATGCAAAAACCATGCACTAATTATCTCCCATAACTAGTTGCTTCCCCTCATTTATTCCTTTCAAGTCCCGCATTTATCTTTGTAGTGAGCCCTGGCTTTACAGACATATGAGTCGTTTAGATTTGCACTTAAGTTTAATAATGCAAAACGAATACTAAATAGGGGAATGTGCTCTGCGTGCTGCCAGTAAATGTGTGCTTGACATGAATTGCTTTCATTCACTTGCATAGTATTTACACTTTATTATTGGGGGGTATCCTTATTTTTACAGAGAGAAAATAACAAAGGTTTATTAAGTGGTAGCTACCCAACAATGTCACCATTCTTCCCTGGGTATATTGGGTGTTTCCTGTAAACCATTTTCATAAATTATACCAAGCTGGGTTCCTACTTATGCTGTTGCTTAAACAGGACAACCGCACCTCCCAGAAAATCCCTGTCATTCAAGTTTAAAACAAATAGTCCTTTAGCCGAGCCTAATTTATTTGCAAGATATACAGGGTTTCCTTTATTTAGTGGTAGCGCACCATTACATTGTGTTACCTTGTCTTCTTAGTCTTTCTGAGGCCACTTGTAAGAAGGCAAAATGTTAAATAGCTAATGTATAGATAGTTTGGCCACTAGGTGGCAGTGCGTCATAACTGTGAAATATAAAGTTGTTGGTTCTGAAAAGTGAATAAAGAAAACAGGAACAGGAAATACGGTGGCCATTGTGGCAGTGATAGAGAAAGGGACAGCAGTCTATAATAGGGAATGGTGAGGTGAAAGGATTGTGACTGCATTTACCTGTTATGACCAGGTCGCAACAATAAACTGGAACTGTTTAGGAGAAAGTCTTCCATACATTGTGTCTCAGGTTACACACTTGTTTTATACGCTTTAGACTCTGAAGTCTTTATTGTTTTATTCTGTATTGGCAAGTCTGTATATATATATATATATATATATATATATATATATATATATATATATATATATATAGTGCATTGGCTTATTTTTCTGTTAAAGGTAAAGGCATTTACCTTCTCTATCTACTGGGTTTATTTTTCAACTGTTAGTGAAAATCAAACTTTGGACGCGTGTCCGAAAAGTCACTCGCGTCAATTTTGACACTGGCGTTAAAGTCAATGGGCATCCGAATGTGCGGCGATTTTGACGCGCGTCCAATTTTTTTACGCGGGTGAATTTTCCAGGCAGATTTATTAGCTGGCGGCGAAATGCAGAAATTTGCCACGAATTTGTGCCAGGCGAATTTATTCGCCAATCCCTATTTGTTACGATAACTCTTTAAACTACCATGTAACTGATTCCATTCAGTAATTGTGGGGATATATATCAGGATTCTTTTGCATAAACTGTTATGGGTAGTGATGGGCGAATAAATTCGGCAGGCATCAATTTGCTGGGAATTTCTGCATTTCGCCACCCATGAATACATTTGCCGGCGAAAAATCGGGCCTGTCAAAAAAAAAAAATTGGACGCGCGTCAAAATTGTTGCGCGCCAAAATTATTCAGACGCCCATTGACAAATAAATGTATTTTAAAGTGCACCTCCTCTTGACCTTTGTAGGACAAATGTTGTTGAAATATTGTATATTTATTGTGTTGAGTATTGTTGAAATAATAGTAAGGCAGGTATTTCCATCTGCAGTATACAAAGTGCACATCAAAGAAAACATCCATCCAGGACGTATCTGGGGACACAAAACATTCTTCTGTGATGTAGCAGTTCTGTTGTGCATAATCAAGCAAATATTTCTCATCTGTTTCTGCCTGGTGAGAACCCAGTTGGAAGGCACAGAAAAAGCCAAAATGAGCTACATTCTTTATTTTAATGCGCGCTACAGACTTATACGAGGCCAATTTTTGATTAGAAAAGTTAAATTCAGAAATTGGAATCTTTGTTGTAGAATAAATGTAATAAACTTTAAAAAAAAAAAAAACATATTTTATTCATGAGTGACTTTGCAGGTAGTTGTCTTTGTATAAATGTCAAAGAAAATACTTTTCAGTTGTGGCTTTGTTACATTATATAAGTTCAGTGTTGTCAGACTTAAAGGAAAACTATACCCCCAAAATGAATACTTAAGCAACATTAAAGATATTAAAGTATCTTACCAAACTGGAATATATATTTAAGTAAATATTGCCCTTTTACATCTCTTGCCTTGAACCCCCATTTCGTGATGGTCTGTGTGCTGCCTCAGAGATCACCTGACCAGAAATACTACAACTCTAACTGTAACAGGAAGAAGTGAGGAAGCAAAAGACACAACTCTGTCTGTTAATTGGCTCATGTGACCTAAGAAATAAAGTTTGTTTGGTTTGTATGTGTGCACAGTGAATCGTACGATCCCAGGAGGCGGCCCATATTTTTTAAAATTAAAATTTTCTATTTAGGATTACCCAGTGGCACATACTACTAAAAAAGTATATTATTATGAAAATGTTTTTTTTACATGAAGCAAGGTTTTATGCAATATCTTCTTATAGAGACCTACATTGTTTGAGGGGTATAGTTTTCCTTTAAGGTGGCCAATCACAGACATACACAGATACGTTCCCCTAATTATCTTTCCATGGGCTGAATGGATGAAGAGTGTACAAGGGCTACACATGGTAACGAAAAGTTTGAACATATTTCTGTGGGTTTTTTTTCAGTTATTACAGTTTTGCTAATGAAAGTGCATTGCCTTTTAAGCTGTGAGTCTAACTTTTCCCAAGGGACCTCTTTATCTAAATTGTTACAATTACTTATTTGCTTATCTCAAAATTGTTACAAAGTATCTTATTTGCACCTGTTAGCTGTTCTGGGCTCTCTGCCAAAAGCCAATTAAGTTAGAAACTTTGTATCTTTTTCTGGCTGTTCAGTGCAGAGAAAGTCGGGACGTTCCAGTACAAACGCAGGACTGCGAGTTGAGCTGTCAAAAGCGAGACAATAGAAAGGAGGACCTTGCCTAGCAGAGCTTACAGTCTGTAAGTGGGTGAATAACATATATATTATATTATATATATACATAGGCAGGGGAGGGGAAAGGGACACTTGTTTACGTCTATTAGAAACCACTGGGGAACAAATCCTGGTCTGTATGATAAACTATCCAGACTGGATATGGGTCAACTATCCTAATGGACATGAATCGCTCTCTTCCTCCTGGTTTCTTCCTCCTCCCATCTCGTTAAAATCAAGCAGGTTATTTATTAATGTCCGATTTGTTCTGGTAGGAGTTTTAAAAAAGGGAAAACACAATTTTTCAAAGGAAAAAAACGAAAACTGTTCACGATTTATTAAAGTCCAAGGCTGTGAAAAGTCTGAATAAAAACATACTCCATCTCAAACCTGCCAAGGTCATGTAGAAGTCAATGGCAGACGAGCCTTTTAAATTGGATCATATTATGATGTACTCTGGGTTTTGAACGAGAATCCAAAAAAAAACGTGATTTCGGGCAATAATCCAACAGTTTTCGGCTGTCAAATCCGAAAAAATAGAAAAGATTGGATTTTTTTCACGATTTTATCGAGTCTTTTTATTATATGATCCCCTTATATATTTATACATAGTTATTCGGACAGTCTTTCCTCATAGCTAAGATTTCCCATACGTTTTACCAGCTTAGTTGACCTTCTCTGTACCCTCTCTAATACAATAATGTCCTGTTTGAGTGATGGAGACCAAAACTGTACGGCATATTCTAGATGGGGCCTGACCAGTGCTCTATCCAGTGGAAGAATGAGCTTTCATATTGTTCTTCTATCTATATGAATGTTCTTATCTTCAGCAGTCATTACATTTTATCCACCTCACACTAGTATTACCAATATATATATATCGCACTTTACAAATTCTCGTTTCAGTACATGCTTTTTTATTGCACATGTTAGTGCAGCTGGAAGTGCTACTGAATTCTCAAATAAGCAATTATCCCATCTTCCCAGTCATTAAACAGTAATATGTGGCAGTATGACTTTGAACGCTTTTGTATTACCTCTCCATTCAAATCGCCTTACCTGACTGCGTATGCGCTTACAGACTGCAGTTGGTCCAGTGTGCAGGTAGGCAGATTGCATAGAGGCTTTTTTAGTTTGTTCCAGTTTGTGAATTTAAATTCCTGTTTATACAAATTCCTGTTTATACAAATTATTGTATGTCACAGAACATATACTGATATTAATCACAGTTGCTTAGGGTTTACCATCACTCTTCTTTTCTCAAAGGCATGCTTTCAGCCACAGGTTCTTGACAGTAAAGATGACCATACACCATAAGATCCAAGGCAAGGTTGCCGAACAAGCAGATCTTTCCTCTTTAAGCACACCAACGGCAGGGCAACATTGGGTTGACCTGAACGTTCGGCCCTAGGGCCAAACGATCGGATTACAACTAATCGAATGGGCGCTGACGGGATGAGGACAGCATCAACTAGCCGATGTGTTCCTTGATCGCCAGAAAATCACACCTCCCTGAACTACTGTATATCTTGGTAAGATATCGATTGGGGAGACCCGTCGAAAATCTGCCAGTGTATGGCCACCTTAAGATTTCTATTTAGGGGACAAGGCAGCTCCAAAAGGAGATTATGGAAATAAATGATGTACCATCTCTAGTTTTAATAATATTCCTCCTTTAAAACTACTGATATGATTGGACTCATTACAGCTGAGATCTGGAGAACCTCTACACTACATATGAAAATGACTTTGCTGGCAAGGAGATAGACAACCATGATTCAACGCCCACTTCTGTTATTGCACCTGCAGGGAATCCACCCAGTTTTGCAAACCCGGACTAGTGAGACAGTAAATCACAGATAAATAGTGACATAAGGCCAGAAAAATAATGACAGACCAGAGGCCACTTTAGACTAAAGCTCAGGGCAGCTGGCAATGATCAAAAGCCAAGTAGATGGGCAAGGGCTCAAACCAGAAATAACATTAGGCTCTGTTTATTACAGGCACCAGTAAATCAAACACGGCACTAATGCCCTTTTCTTGGTATGTTTTGGTTTCTGCAAGGTAGACCAAAAGTGATGAAACATGATTACAAGTAGGTGCCAGGTGCCTCAACTTATTGAGGATGAGTCTGTGCCTATGGGTACCTGTTGGACTCCAAAAAAAAAAACTCCATCTGAGTTGCATCTTTATTTCACTGTCAGCTATGATGGTGGTGGAACTGATTCCAAACACACTGCCAACCAAATCTTTAGTGAGCTACACCCCTCAGTGTCCTATTGGTAGAAGTTCCACTTGAGGTTTGTGAGTTTTTTTGATGCTCAGTTATTATTTCTTCCACAAGTGATCCTACAGCCAGAGGCAAGATATATTCTTCCATAGTCTTAAGTTCTCCTAGGTCCTCATAGAAATAATGACCATAATAAATTAAGCCAAACATGAGCGTGGTTCCCGCCACCGAATCTTCACAAGATTCTCTTTTTTCTATCAGTGTAATTAAGGCACATAATTAAAATGTTAATAAACAGAGATAAAGGTTTCTATTTTACACTTTACAGACAGGGACATGAATTAAAATCCAAATGATGAAAGCAATGGTGCATGTATCATAGCAGATAAGGGAAACTAATTATTATGAAGAAGCTTTTTTTTTTTATAATCCTAAAAATTTGGATCTTGGGCATTTGGCCAGAGAAAAGAGCTCTTTGTCATTGTCACTTCTCTTAATTCACAAGCAAACTGATGGACATTGTGTAATTAGGTTAAAAGGCAGCTCGTTTTAAGCCCAAATTGGCTTGAATAGTAGAGTTTCTTTTCAGTGGGAATTATTTTAATCAGGATACATAAAAAGACTATTATACAATAAAAAAAGATTTTTTTTTTTGTTTTCATGCCTTTGGCTAAATGCAAGAATAGCGCTTAATGAAAAACACATGTAATGCCAACAATCATTCTTGTGTAGGTTGCAAAGTTTTTTTTATAGTTTGTGCCTCAACATCCCTTGTTGACTGGAAAAGTAGAGTACCAGGGCTATAATGTAAAGTGCTTCTTTGATCTACGACCCGCTTGAAACATACTGTAGGCTGAGGTTGGTTATAGTCTCATACCTTTCAGGACACAGTAGAGTACAGACACTATAGAGTACAGTGCTCCTTTGATTTATGACCCACTTGAAGCATAGACCAGTTGTAAGTTGATTACAATATCCTACCTTTTAGGGTACAAAGAACCCATTTTATATGTGCAATACGTGTTGTCTGAGTTTTTATAGAAGGCTATGAACAATCCGAGCCCTCCTTTAATATAGAACATGATTGTCGGCCCATATCAGCTCAAGCCCCCCTGGAGGTCAAAACTGTGGTTAGTTCCCCCCTAACTCATAACACCACAATATTTTATACAGTACCAGTATGGAACCTGTTACCCAGAATGCTTGGGGGCTTATCGGATCTTTCCATAATTTGATTCTTCTTATCCTAAGTGTACTAAAAATTTATATAAATATTAAATTACAGAGAAAAAGGGATTACTTTTAAAATCTGAATTATTTGGATAAAGTGAAGTCTATGGGGGCAAATTTACTAAAGGGTGAAGTGACTAACGCTGACGAAAATTCGCCAGCATGACATCATTTCGGAACTTAAGCGATTTATTAACGGTTGCCGGCGTAACATCGCTATCGAAGGAGATAGACTCTAGCAGTACTTCGCTCCCTAACACCTGGCAAATTGGCGCTCTGGCGAATGGATGTAACTACACAAATTCACTAAGATGCGGATTTTGCTGAACGTTACCTCTTGCACAAGACTTGCCTTCGCCACCTCAGACCAGGCGTAAAGTGCAATAGAGTAGATAGGAGTGCCTCAAAAAAAATAGTTTAGTCCCAAAAAACGCTGGCGTCTTTTCCTTTTTTCATGGTGATAGGCTGAAAAAAAGCGTAAAATTTTTCTGGGGTAACCGGCTTCCCCCCTACATTTCCTAACATATGGCACCTAAACTATACAGTGGGCTCATGTGTAGGGCAATAGAACAACTTTATTTTATTTTATTAAGGTTCCCTGGGCTTGTGTAATGTAAATGTATTTATTTGTATACGCCCATTGAACTTTAACTTCTCGCCGTATGCAAATTAGACAACGCTAGCGCAACTTCACCTCGCTTGGCTCAGTAACACAAGCACAACTTTGCCAGCGTTCGGCGCCCTAGACGCAAATTCGGATTTTAGTGAATTAGCTTTGTCCTGGCGAATCTGCACCTGGCGAAGTGAGCCAGGTGTAGAGAAAAATTTTAACAGGTTAGTGAATTTGCCCCTATCAGAGATGGCCTTCCTGTAATTCTGAGTTTACTAGATAACACATTTCCGGATAATGGATCTTAGACCTGTATATCACTTATTTCACCATAGTTCCAAGAATATCTAGGACCGAAAATAATTTTCTAACCCCAAATTTTACCCAAATTGACCTCCAAGCTAGACTTTTAGGTCCATCTAGGAGAGAAAATAGGTATTTCCAGAGCTCACCCTACCTGGCCCTCAGAGTAAGCCCCAACGTTCATCACTGCAGACCCACAGTTTAGGAACTGTGAGACTTTACCAGTCGGACAGTTGGCTTTACCAGTCAGTCATAGAACTTATAAGGTGTCCTGATTTATATTATAATTAAAGATATAATAATTATTTTTTTTTTGTAATTACATACATTTGTTACAAGAAAGGATGAACTCAGCCCAAAAACAACTTAATTGAGTTACAATTTAGCTAACATTACTGAATTGCCTGAAAAAGTGGATATCTTTAACAATGTAAGTAGTGGGGCTGAGCCGACTGGCTGTTAGACTTATAATGTGTGCTTTATCATATGTCATTTTTGGAAATTGCAAGTGTGTAGAATGAGTTTTCTGCAAGGCAATTGTGTCAGGGGGAAATCAATTGTGTCTTTGTCAGTTGCAGCAGTGGTAGGGGGAGTATTTTCTTAATGAGAATGGGCAATTTTTCAAGTTGTAGTCAGATTTTTAATCATTTACTGTGAGTCAATCATAACTGCCAGATCATTATCAGTTAAGGGAAACTCTAGCTATGCTAAATGAATCAGCAATTATGTTATAAAACTACAATCTATTGTGAAGACAGCAGTAAAAAAAATCTACAACAATGTCCTTAATGCATTCGTTTATAATTAAATTAATTAGGATTACTGCCGCCCATACTGCTCTCCAGGCAGCCTTAAGCAGCAAACATAGAGAAAACTGGTGAAGGAGTGGTATGGAGCTGCCAGAGACTCATGAGCAAGAAGAGTCAGGCTGAAAAGAACCCTCAGGGACTGAAGAGAGTTCACGAGAAACTTATCAGTAACAAGCATATTTACAACAAGGGTACTGGCAGCTAGCAGCAAGATAGATGGCAGTTAGCAACAAGAAAGAGTCAGATCATGGTTCGGGGGGATGGTATGGAAGGAGTAGTCAGGCAATAGTCATTCACAATATCAACATAAAAGGCAAAGTACTGAAGAGGGCAATCCAATAGTAGTAACAACCATAGTCAGTCAAAGTGATGAGCGAATTCATTCGCCAGGCACGAATTCACATGAATTCCCACGACTCCAGCGAATAAATTCGTGAAACCACAGGCAAAATTCGGCAAGCGAAAATTCACCAGCATAAAAAAAATGGATGCCAGCATCCGTTTTTTTGGACGCATTTTCGCCAGTGAAAAATTTGCGAATTTCCCATGCACTGGCACCGGCGTTTCGTTTTTGACGTCTTCTCAAGGGCAACATTTTGTGCATGTGCATAGTATGGCAGTAATACAATCCAAGAGGTTCACAGAACATAAAAGTATATAAAAATATATTTTAAAAAGTATATTAAAAAAAGCTTTTTGCAACATATAAAACTTTTATGATTTGTGAACATCATGGATTATAATAGGGGAGCAATACCCTTTTTTTGGACTTCTTCCCAAATACCCTATATAGGGTTGCCACCTGTTCTGATTTCACCTGGACAGACAGGTTTTTGGAAGGGCTTTTCAGGTGGATGCAATAAAGATAGTAGTTGAGATAAAGAGGACATTTGACAGAGTTCAGGCACAGGTTCAGTGGGGTACATGTGCCAGAAACCCACTAAATATCCATCAAACATAACAGTAACAAGAAGAGCTCTTGTTGATTGGGATGGTGTATGATGATGACAGCTGGGGTAAAAAAAAGCCTAGAATATATAATTAGTATATTTGGTATAACCCTATTTTGGTTAAACTCTCTTAAATAATGATTAAGCCTTTGTAATCCAGGGCCCTGAATTCTCTTTGCATATGAAAGATACTGGGAACTGGGATTTACAGTGCAGTGTCTCCACCTAGTGGGCACTGAAGAGCACACATTTCAGGGAGAATTCCAGTAGGAAAATTAAACACACAATTTGTAGTAAGCCAAATTATAACTTTATATAGCAAAGAAATAATAAATGTTAGTGCAAGCAGCAACAATATGAACACTGTCCTGGGGAACCTGAGAGGACTACCCAACCCATGGCACAGTCTTTTAATGCCACAGTCCCACACTCCACTGGAAAATGCCAGTTAGCATTGTTCAGTCCCTGGCAATTTGTCCCTTTCACCAAGAGCTCATATGTACCCAAGTAGCGCTACCTGCTCCCAAAGTACCTCTCCTTTTGGTCTTAGTAGCTGCACTGGCATGGCAGGTACACGAGCAAGACCTGTCCTCACCCTGGGGTATCACATGAATCCACACACAGGAGGCAAAAATCGGGCTCTCTTCATGTCTGAACCCCTCTCCCAGGGTTGCACTGGGGCGCCCAGCCAATTGAATGGCTTCTCCAGCCTGTAACAGGCTGGAAGATGTCACAGACAGAATACCGGTGGAAGAATTTGTCTAATCCCATACATTGGCATTACAGTGTATTTTGTTGGAATATCAGTTTAATGCACACCCAACAAAATGTCCATCACAGCAATCTCAGGTACATGATTTAAAAGAATAAGTTCCACTGCCCCCACTGGTCATTAAATAACGAGGCATTTCCCCAGTAGTATATACATGGTAATTGGGGCAGTAAGAATTCAGTTGATTCATATGGGGCCCTAACCCAATTGTCTCTCCTCACTTTGCCAATACCAATAAAGCAGAACACTGGTTAAGAGAGGGAAATTTCCCTTATTTATATCATACATCGGAGATTGCTGTTACTAACTGTTGGCTGCATTAAGCATGTTCTAATACAAAATATACTGGACAGCTTATGCTTTGGTTTTGGATTATATATGGGGAGCTGTAATATTCAGATTCAAATATGACATATGAGATATTCAAGATAATTTTAAGATTAATTGAAAGTGATATTGTTCCTATTATTTAAAAAACAATGATATATTCTTATTCTGTAGGTGATCCAGTATCCCTTGATAGGATTAACCGAAAGTGAATTTGTCGTTGTACCTAATATTTTAATTTTAATCTATATTCTGTAGGCTGGCCAGTCTTTCTTGATGAATCTGTAATAAATATTAACGTGTTTTAAGTCTCTCATAACATAATTGCTTTGTTGTTCAATGACGTTATGTTGAATATTTTATCAATATGTACCTGCCCTCTGCAGCATCCTGCCTTCTGGAAAGGACAAGAAGAAAGCAGTCGTATAGAAAAATAAATAAATAAAAAATGTAGACTAATGAAAAAGTTGCTTAGAATATAAGGGTCATTTACAGTCTACTTAGTCACAATGTAATTGTGATCTCTGCATCCTATAACGCACATTTACACTGTTTAGTGTCATAGGTGATGCCACCTTATGTACCCCTGTGTCCAGATATAAAAGCAACGCCATATCCTACAAATGTACATGTTTTGTATACTTACATTAAATGGCATTTTAAATGGGCAGATTTATCAAGGGGCAATTAAAAATTCGAAGTAAAAAAAAAATCGAATTTCAAGCTATTTTTGTGTACTTCGACTAGGGAATAGTACAAATTCGATTCGAATTTGAAATGTGAAATATTGAAATTTATCATGTACTGTCTCTTTAAAAATTGACTATTCGCCATCTAAATCCTGTCGAATAGCTGTTTTAGCCTATGGGGGACCTCCTAGAACCTATTTGGAATAATTTGGTGGACTTTGAAAAATCAAAGTTTTTTTTTAAAAAAAACTTTGAATCTTTGAATCTAATTCGATCAAATTGAATCCGAATTCGATTTGAACAATTGAATACATCCTATTCATTCGAAGTACAAAAATTCTATTTTTATAATAAATTTCGGTTGGACATTTTTTATTTGAATTTCGAGTTGATGGGAGTTTAAAAAAACTCCCTTCACCTCGAAATTCGACCCTTGATAAATCTGCCACTAATTGGCATATTAAGGGGCAGATTCACTAAGGGTCGAATTTCGAAGTTAAAAATACTTCGAAATCGACCCTCGAATTGAAATCCTTCGACTTCGAATATCGAAGTCGAAGGATTTAGCGCTAAACGTTCGATCGAACGATCGAAGGATTAAATCCTTCGAATCGAACGATTCAAAGGATTTTAATCAAACGATCGAATGAATATCCTTCGATCAAAAAAAGCTTAGCAAGCCTATGGGGACCTTCCCCATAGGCTAACATTGACTTCGGTAGCTTTTATCTGCCGAAGTAGGGGGTCGAAGTTTTTTTTAAAGGGAAAGTACTTTGACTATCGAATGGTCGAATAGTCGAACGATTTTTACTTCGAATCGTTCGATTTCGTTCGATTTCGATCGAATTCGAACGAATTTAACCAATTCGATGGTCGAAGTACCCAAAAAAAACTTCGAAATTCGAAGTTTTTTTCATTCGAATCCTTCACTTGAAGTTAGTGAATCTGCCCCTAAGGGTCAGATTTATCAAGGGTCGAATTGAAAATTCGAAATAAAAAAATTTAAATTTCGAGCTATTTTTGTGTACTTCAACTAGGGAATAGTTTAAATTCAAATCGAATCTGAAAAAAATTCGAAAATTCGAATATGGAAATTTATCATGTACTGTCTCTTTAAAACTTCAACCATTCCCCATCTAAAACCTGCCGAATTGCTGTTGGGGGGACCTCTTAGAACCTATTTGGAGTCAATTGGTGGACTTTGAAAAATCTCATTTTTTTATGAAAATACTTTGAATCGAATTTTATTGGATACGATCTTCCTTATATTCGAACGATTCAAATACAGCCTATTCACCCGCAGAAAAAAAACTTTGATTTTTTTAAATACATTTTGGTTGGTCTTTTTTTATTCAACTTCGAAGTTATGGGATTAAAAAACTCCCATTACTTCGAAATTCGACCCCTGATGAATCTGCCCCTTAATGATTGAATCAATTGTTTTCCCATTTCTCAGTTTTGATTTTTTCCACTCTTTCTAACTTACTATTATATATTATACCCTTCTGCTAAAAAGGGTCACGCCGGCACCTGCTCATGCTCAATCCCAAGTGCAAAGTGACTAGCAGTGTGCAAATCAATTATTTAAAGGAAAACTATACCCCCCAAAATAATTATTTAACAACAGGTAGGTTATTTCATATTTAGTGGCATATTAAAGAATCTTACCAAACTGGTATGTATATATTTAAGTAAATATTGCCCTTTTACATGTTATCCCTTTAGCCTCCACTTCATGATGGTCTGTGTGCTGCCTCAGAGATCACCTGACCAGAAATACTACAGCTCTAACTGTAACAGGAAGAACAGTGGGAACAAAGTACAGAACTTGTCCATTAATTGGCTCATGTGATTTAGCATTTCTGGGTTGTTTGTGTGCACAGTGAATCGTAGGATCCCAGGTGATGGCCCATAGTTCTTAAAATGGCAATTTTCTATTTAGAATTACCCAATGGCACAAACGATCAAAAAAGTATATTTTTTTAAAAATAGTTTCTTTACGTGAAGCAGGGTTTTACATAAGAGCTTTTTTATGCAATATATTTTTATAGAGACCTATAATGTTCAGGGGTAAGCCACACTGACTGTTGTTTGCCTGATTATAGGTTCATTCTGCCTGTTCCTTCATGTACATTATTCTGTACTGAATTCGTAACTACTTCCTGATTTATGACTTGTTCTGATGTTGCCTGCCCAGATCTGTGTCTGGACGTTGACCACAAACATTACATTGTGTCTTGCTACTGGACTTGCCTTACCAGTATTGCCTTTTAGTGATGGGCGAATTTATTCGGCAGGCGCGAATTCGCGGCAAATTTGCGCAATTAGCCGCTAGCAAATAAATTCGCGTCAAAACAATATTTTCGGAAAAACGGACGCCGGCGTCAAAAACGGCCGCCGGCGTCAAAAAAACGGGCGCCGGCATCAAAAACGGGCGCCAGCATCAAAAACGAGGCGCCGGTGCCGTTTTGCTAATTTTTCGAAGTTTTGCGAATTTTGCACGAATTTCGCAAATTTTTCGGCGAAGCGAAACGCCGCACATTCGACCATCACTATTGCCTTTATGTTTTCATGACTTGTCCTGTTTGTTCCCCAACTTTCTTTTGTACCTACTTTCCCCTACACAGTCTAGCGGCTAGTGGCCCTGACAAGTATTTCAGTGCCCTTTAATTTCCCAACATCTCTCTGTGTTGGTTCTCTGCCGATTGTTCCTCACTTATAGGAGGTTATTTATCAAGGTCCGAATTTATCTCAATATTGGCTGCTACAAACTCCGATCTAACCTGCTCGTGTTTTCAACGCTTATTTATTATTACAGTATCCAAGAGCTACTGGCCAAACAGTAATTTATTCTCACTGGAGATACCACTGGTTTTCTTCATGACTTCCAGGACTTATTGGGAATCTCTAGACTCTGGGTGGAATAGTTGTTGTACCTACCAGTTGTGCCACTGGAGGTCCTTAGTGCTCTACTCTATTGGATTCCTGATGTACCTTCCTGATGTGTTCCTGCCTTCTGATGTCTTCCCCTGCCCATCTTGTTATCTCCATGTGTAGCTAATTATTCTAATTAAACCCTTTATAAGTCTGCCCTGACCTCTGCTCAGTGCTTGGTCATTAAGCCATTTTGCTGTATTCTAGTCGTATAGTGATTAACTTGATCCTGAGACCTGTTTATCTTGTTCCTGAGATATCCTGGGGGGCAAATTCCCCCCTCTCTTTGGTGTTTGCTACTGTCAGGTGTGCACATTGGTGCCTATGGTATAGGGTACAAAAATATGCAGCTGAGAGTCACATTGAATTAACTGTAAATTCAAGTAATGTCAAGAACCCTACGTTTAATGCCTGTGCCATTGTTTTGCCAACTGTGCAGAAGGTACTTAGCAGTGTGCATTGGAGTGGCTAAAGTTTATTAGACTTTTAGTTAAGTAGGACAATCATTTGTTATGTTACCGTGCAACACCATGCACAGGCTAAAAACAACTCTTTCCCCCTTCAGTCACTGTTTGTCCTTCTGTCAAACCTTCAGTGCAACAGATACCTGCTTGTCTTCAGCAGGAATTTTTTGAGAATTTTTTTATGAAATAGAATATCTTATTCTCTCTGTACATTTATGCCACTGAGATACTGGAACAAACAATATACAGAAAACTTGCTCTCTTTGCAATTGAAATGCCTTCTGTAGTTACCTGCATGCATCAACTCACTGACACACAGGTATGTCTGCCAAATAACATTGAAATTGATTGCTGGGCAGGAGTATTTCAAATGTGGTTCTATGTGCCTAGTTTCCTTTCCACAAAAACTGCCAGAAAGCCATAAAATGTACAGTTACCTTTCACTTTTCTAGAATATTAAACAGACACCCGAGGCACCTATTATGAGCAAGAGACGTATGAATAGAATGCCAGTGGCATAATTATAGAGCAGTGATCCCCAACCAGTAGCTCGTGAGTAACATGTTGCTCTCCAACCCGTTGGATGTTGCTCTCAGAGTCCTCAAAGCAGGTGTTTATTTTTGAATTCCAGGCTTGGAAGGAAGTTTTAGTTGCATAAAAACTAAGTATAGTGCCAAGTAGAGCCTCTTGTAGGCTGCCAGTCCACATAGGGGCTACCAAACAGCCAATTACAGTCCTTATTTGGCACCCCAGGGACATTTTTCATGCTTGTGTTGCTCCTCAACTCTTTTTACATTTGAATGTGTCTCAAGGGTAAAAAGGTTGGGGACCCCTGATATAGAAGAAGCAGGCCCCATGGGTGGGGCCCCCGGGGAATAGGAAGGCCCGGACAGTTGCGTGCAGGAGCAGGGCATTGTGGCTGTGAGCACCGGGCCCTACAAAAGTTTTTCTGGCTCACTATTGTTAATCCCCTTGAAGATGCCGCAAATAAAAGGTACAAACATACTTTTGGGACTTGGTAATGGTAATCTGGCAAATTTGCCGAATTAGATCACATAGGGGTGTGACTTTAGTGCTCTTGCATCGAGTTCAGGGTCATCATAAATGACCCTTATACTGTATAATGTTTAGTGGTTAGCACAACTTTCCCATCTAATGTTAGTAACAGAAATTACTTTATGGGGCCTATATGCTAACATTCAAATGTCTATTTTTTCACAAATCTCAATATTTGTGGGGTTTTTTTCTATTTCTCAAAAACTCTAATGGTTCTTACACAGGGATATTTTTTTCTGCATTTAATGCATGTTTAAACTCATTATATAAGACCTTAAATTCCAGAGCCCTAAAAATTCATTAAGTGTAAAAAACACAAAAAACTCTAATGGCAGGGTCTTATCATGGAAGCTGTGCTGATCATATTGGACCATTTTTAATCAGTTCGGAAGTTTTTGGCTTTTTGTTTTTCGCTAGAATGGGGTATATTTATAGATTCAATAGATTTCCTTGAATTCATTGTTTTTCTGTATATCTTAAAAACATTTTAGATTTATTTAGTATACAATACATATATAATATAAATAAATTATATATACATTATAGTATATAACATATTCAATAATATTTAGTATTCATATTTAGTATAAAAACCATGAAAACCTCTAACACAAAACTTTGCCAAGTAAAAGTAGTCATGGTTCAATGAGAGTTACACTGATCCTATTGGAATTTTTTTTAACCATTAAGACCTTTGAAGGTTTTTGTATTTTTTCACTAGTCAATGCCCGAAAAAAACACATAAAGTAAGAGGTTTTAGAAATATTAAATTTTTTAGAGCATGGTTTAGCATAGTGTAAATTGTACTTTTTATATTCGGATCTGTTAATAACTTTCATGACATTTGTGATTTCAGATAAATAGTGATTCATCATGGTTTTCATAAAACTCACATTTAAACTCAATTTAAACTCAAATCGTAACGTTTTTTTTCATTGGTACATTTTATATTAGGAACTTTTTATAGCTTTCATGGCATTCGTGAATTTAGAGAAATAGAGCTTAATTGTGCTTTCAAAATTCTTTAAAACCACTAAAATTTTACTTTTGATAAATGAGCCTCTATGCTTCCTGATCTTAGGTTTTCTGTTTTCTGTTGTCCTTTGGTATCTCTGCTCTTTCATCTTCTGTCTTGTCTTCTTCTGGTTTCAGTGCATGGAACAAGTGTCCTCTTTAGACATGTACATTTGAAGGAAAGCGTCAGTGACCAATGCTGATTATAGGTACCAAACGATGGTGATTTACTTAAAGGGATCCTGTCATCGGAAAACATGTTTTTTTCAAAACGCATCAGTTAATAGTGCTACTCCAGCAGAATTCTGCACTGAAATCCATTTCTCAAAAGAGCAAACAGATTTTTTTATATTCAATTTTGAAATCTGACATGGGGCTAGACATTTTGTCAATTTCCCAGCTGCCCCTGGTCATGTGACTTGTGCCTGCACTTTAGGAGAGAAATGCTTTCTGGCAGGCTGCTATTTTTCCTTCTCAATGTAAATCAATGTGTCTCAGTGGGACATGGGTTTTTACTATTGAGTGTTGTTCTTAGATCTACCAGGCAGCCGTTATCTTGTGTTAGGGAGCTGTTATCTGGTTACCTTCCCGTTGTTCTTTTGTTTGGCTGCTGGGGGAAAAAAGGAAGGGGGTGATATCAGTCCAACTTGCAGTACAGCAGTAAAGAGTGATTGAAGTTTATCAGAGCACAAGTCACATGACTTGGGGCAGCTGGGAAATTGACAATATGTCTAGCCCCATGTCAGATTTCAAAATTGAATATTTTCCCATGACAGTATCCCTTTAAGTAATCCGATCATCTTGGAATTATAGGTGCCACCTTCTACCAACTGGTTCTCCCAGACTTTAAGACAACAAAAGAAATGGCCTGTTTTTCATTGAAAGCCAATATAGTACAATCATTTCTAGATATGTTGTTATCTGAATACAAAATATTCACTGTTTCCAGTAGCTCCAGTACATTTCAAGTACTGCTAATAGTTTTGCTGAGAAGGCAATGTTGACTTGAGTTGTGCTTTTCTAAAGGAAATCATTGTTTGCTGACCTTTGCTTGAAGCCCTGTTCCATGTACTTCAGCTGAATGTGAGTCCTTCAAGCACTTGTCATAAGAGAAAACACATATTTTGTATCCAGACGTAATTTCTCTAGCTAATAGGATTAATTATGTCTCCCTGCTTTTTATGACAAAGATTAATGGAAAGGCATGCTGAGACATTTTCTGTCATTATGGTCTGATTTAATTGACTGCAAGGGATAAAGAACTGAAGTCCTACCGATGATTCCCTAAGTATTAATATTAAGTTGCACAAAAAGGGGCAGATAATGCAGCTGGGGATATTTTTCAACCAATATCCAAATTTGCAGCATTTTATTATAATTTGTAGCATTTTGAAACAATATGTAATTTTTTCTTGGCAGTATTAACTTCTTCCAGCTGCTCTCAGGCAACACACGTTGACATTTGCAAACCCAATAGGTTTTTATTGCCTTCAATAATAAATTATATCTAAGTTTGGATCAAGTACAATGTACTGTTTCATTATTACAAAGAAAAAGGAAATAGTTTTAAAAAAATTGGATTATTTTATTATAATGGAGTCTATGAGAGACAACCTTCCCATAATTTGGAGCTTTCTGGATAACAGGTTTATGTGAAAGTATGGAGGGGTGTGTGTATGGATGCTGGGTTTCATTTGGAGGGGTTGTACTTGGCTTTGTTCTTTTTTCAACCTGATCTTACTATGTAACTATGTGTCACGATCAGCACCCAGAATCCAGAACCAATGCTAGGTTCCCTGGTCTCGGCTCTTGCTTTTGCCTTTAACAGCCGCCTTTCACCTTGGGAGGAGCCCTCGGCTAATTGGAAGCTGCCATGTCTTATAGAGAGGAGCCAAACTAAGGGTTCTGGACGAGCAGAGGGGCATGGCCGTTAAACAAAGTCTTTTTGGGCAGAAGGTCACAGTTCAAGGAACAGGCGAAAAGCATAGTCAAATCAGGCCAGGTCGGTGCGGGCAGAATTCAAGTGCAGTCAGACAGGCAAGGGTCAAATCGGGAGATCAATCAGAATGGTCAAGACAGGCACGGGTCGGTATACAGATATCAGAAGAGTTGGTTTACCAGGCAGAGGTCAGGATCACAGAAATCAAGAATAGTCAGTCAGGCAGGGTCAAAACATGATTCAGAACACATGATTATTCAAGAAAGCACCCAGGAACTCTCAAAAGATGAACCTAACAACGGGCAATTGAGAAATACAAAAAGTCCCTTTAAATACTGTTTGAATTTGGCGCCATTGCGCGCTGACGTCTTTACGCCAGCACCAATGCGCCTATAAATAAAGGAGGCGCGTGCCCACCAGCACTGAAGAGGATGGGAGGCAGCGAGGCGGGCGTCCCCGCCGGCCCACTAGACGACCAGGGTGAGAGTTTCTTACACTATATAACTATGAAACTATGCAATAGGATGAGAATGACCATGGATAAAGGGCATAGTGATGGAACTGCCATGGTACTGTATGTGTTAAGTAAACATAAAGCATTACAAGGTACATAGAACAAATACCTTTTGCTTTGCCAACTGTGCTACTGATATCCAATAACCTTGCAAATCTGCTGACAGACAAATTTCCTGATTGATATCTGCCAAAAATCTTGCAGATGACGATTGGGCAGCCTTAAAATTCCCTTTGGAGCAAGGACTACTTTGGTTCGTTTCGGCCTCCTGCATTCCTGGCCGTCTGATATGATCATTGAGCCCTAGGTGGGCACATCGGTGCAAGATCCACTCGTTTGGCAACCTTCCCAGTGGCATCAGGACGTATTACCACAACATTAAAGGATAAGTAAACCTTTAAAATAAGTGAATGTAAAATTGATGAGGGGGCTATTCTAAGCACTTTTGTCATTTACATTCATTATTTATTTTGTTTTAATTCCAAGATATCAAGGGATACATGTACTGTTAATATGAATGAATTTTGTTACAACAGCGCCACCTGCTGGTCAGTTTCTGACCAGTCTGACCAGCAAGTAGTCAAGGAAGTTGTCAGGAGAAAGAAAGAGGCTGATGTTCTTCTGCTTAGGAAAGATGTGAGAAAGGTTTCTAGTTTTATTCCTAAGCAGAAGAACATCAGTCTCTTTCTTTCTCCTGACAACTTCCTTGACTACTTGCTGGTCAGACTGGTGGGAAACTGACCAGCAGGTGGCACTGTTGTAACAAAATTCATTCATATTAACAGCACATGTATCGCTTAATATCTTGGAATCAAAACAAAATAAATAATGAGTGTAAATGACAAAAGTGCTTAGAATAACACTCTTATCGATTTTACATTCCCTTTCTTTAAAGGTTTACTTATCCTTTAACAAGCACATCAAGTGCCTACACACAGTTACATGCCACTGGGAAAGCACACGAGTTTGTGTATGCGTCTGACAGAAGCTTCTGGTACATAGGGATGGGCGACAACATTTTTTTGACGCCCATAGACTTTAATGGGCATTGGCGACATTTCGCTGGAGGCGAATTTTTGGCAAAACGAAACAGGTCAAATTCGCCCATCCCTACTGGTACAATAAGAAGCCTTGCACTTACCTTGAGGCCTGTAGAATAAAAATTGACCCCTCTTTCCAAAGATTAAAGTTGCCCCCTGGGCAGTAAAAATGATGCTTGATGTCTATATTATTAATAGGAAAGAAAGCTAAAGACTTAGGGACTGGCATTTTTTTCCTCCAGAAATGGTGGCTCCAGAGACTTTGCTTTGTCTTCGCAGCTCCACCTGTTGCCAGACATCTGGAATGCGCTTGGCCTCTCCCTATATCATGCAGTAAATTGGCCAAATGAAATCAGTTGTTTGTCTTCCGCAAAACACCTGCCATCTCTTGTTCTACGATAATTCATTTCTGTTTCTCTTCACAAACTAAAATAATGAACGTATAACTGGAAGGATCGTAATCAATTATCTTAATGTTTATGCTAATATCGGCTTCCGCTGTTAATTAACATGACGCAGGCACGTTTATTTAGGCCGAAATCGCTCTTTTTCACGGTTTCAGGGAAATTAGCGCCTTTATGTCAATTTCTGAGCTGTGTGAACATCTCATAAAAAGGTGGATAAAACATTTTCAAGTACATAAATATTGTAATATTGTACATTCACAAACTGCTGTTTTATAATCGCTAGAATGCGTTAATGTGATGTCAGTGGTTTCGAATGTGCGAATCTATCTTGTGTAAGTGGGGAGACCTTCTGACGACTGGGAAGCGTTTTGAATGAAATGAGAGCTGGAAATATAATGCTTTGAAACTGGAATATAAACTGTTCAAGAACATATTTGACTCTCCCCTTGACAGAGATGAGCTCTAGGGATGTCGCGGACTGTTCGCCGGCGAACTTGTTCGCGCGAACATCGGCTGTTCGCGTCCGCCGCAAGTTCGCGAACGTCGCGCGACGTTCGCCAATAGGCGTTCCTGTCAAAATCGTTCGACCATTCGACCATTCGATCGCTAAAATCGAAGGATTTTCGTTCGAATCGAACGATCGAAGCCATTGGATTGAATGAAATCATTCGATCCAATGGCTTCGATCGTTCGATTCGAACGAAAATCGTTCGATCGAACGATTAAAATCCTTCGATCGTTCGAATCGAACGATTTTCGGATGTTCGAAGTTCGCGAACTGTTCGCAAACTGTTCGCAAATTTTGCCGGTGTTCGCGAACGGCGTTCGCGAACACATTATCGGCGGTTCGCTACATCCCTAATGAGCTCCCACCTTTGCAGCATTTGATTCATTTTCTTCTAATGAAGGTAAGATGACCTCTTGTTTCTCCAAGACTTTGCTTTCCCATCAGTTGCTGTATCATTGACAGGAATCATAGGGGGGGCCCTATAAAATATAAAAAAAAAATTCCAGTTTAAGAAATTCCTTTAATTTTTCTGCAGGTTTTTAATGGCTAAAACTGTTTGCTTGCTGGAGTTAGTAGAAACCATTGTATAGAGTGGAAGTTTGTTGGGTTGCAAGTGCTTCAGCCCCAATTTTGCAAATCTTATGAATCGTGCAAAAAGCATTGTCCATGGGATTTGCTGATCTCTGCATTTGGCATCAGAATAAGAAACAGGTGCACAGTGCAGAGCTCTTGGGTTCAAGGCAGTCCTGTACTTAGTGCCGGCTCTGTGGATCAATTGGAATGTCATGCTCAGGAGGATTACTTATCTCATTATTTTTTTGAAATATACTCCGACCAAATCCGCACGGTTATTTCCAGCTATTTATTAAGTTTTTCGAGTTTTTGGTATTCAGACTATAAGAAATAACCCCCTAATTTTAGCCTATTCCATATTAGTAAATTGGCACCCTTATGTACTTAAAAAATTTGGCTACAAAGTAGATAACAGATAAGTACTACTATAGTTTATATAAACAAGCTGCTGTGTAGCCATGGGGGCAGCCATTCAAGCACAGGATACACAGTAGATAACAGATAAGTACTATTATAGTTTATATAAACAAGCTGCTGTGTAGCCATGGGGGCAGCCATTCAAGTACAGGATACACAGTAGATAACAGATAAGTACTATTATAGTTTATATAAACAAGCTGCTGTGTAGCCATGGGGGCAGCCATTCAAGTACATGATACACAGTAGATAACAGATAAGTACTATTATAGTTTATATAAACAAGCTGCTGTGTAGCCATGGGGGCATCCATTCAAGCACAGGATACACAGTAGATAACAGATAAGTACTATTATAGTTTATATAAACAAGCTGCTGTGTAGCCATGGGGGGAGCCATTCAAGTACAGGATACACAGTAGATAAAAGATAAGTACTATTATAGTTTATATAAACAAGCTGCTGTGTAGCCATGGGGGCAGCCATTCAAGTACATGATACACAGTAAAAAACAGATAAGTACTACTATAGTTTATATAAACAAGCTGCTGTGTAGCCATGGGGGCAGCCATTCAAACACAGGATACACAGTAGATAACAGATAAGTACTACTATAGTTTATATAAACAAGCTGTTGTGTAGCCATGGGGGCAGCCATTCAAGCACAGGATACACAGTAGATAACAGATAAGTACTACTATAGTTTATATAAACAAGCTGCTGTGTAGCCATGGGGGCAGCCATTTAAGCACAGGATACACAGTAGATAACAGATAAGTACTATTATAGTTTATATAAACAAGCTGCTGTGTAGCCATGGGGGCAGCCATTCACAGCCGAAAAAGGAGAAAATACACAGGCCAAACAGCAGATAACAGATAATCTCTGATTTATACAAAGCAATTCTTCAGAACCTGTTATCTACTGTGTATCATGTGCTTGAATGGCTGCCCCCATGGCTGCACAGCAGCTTGTTTATATACATTATAGTTGTTTTTTTTTAAATAAAAACATTTTATTGTCATTCCATTAAAACACTTGGAGTTACAGTTCCTTTAAGCCTCCCCAGTCTCTCTCCACTTCGCTGGCCTCCTGTCCTCAATTTTGGGGTGTTCTGTGCTATGGTGAGACTCTTGTGGGTCTCCTTTGTCTGCATCACTTCCTGAATTGTGACACCGAACTTACTTCACTGACCGGCAAATGCACGTTCCAGACAATACGGCCTTCAATGAAAAGAGCATTATGCTGTGGCCTCTTTTAAATACGCTTGTAAATAGTGCCTCTGTATACCCGCAGGTCACCAAACTTTGTGAAAAGCCTTTCATTTAAACTTTAGGCACAAATAACATTGGAACAAGAGACTTTTAACAGCAAATAAGAAATGCAGCACGGCCATTTATTTTTATTCTTGCATTAAGAACTAAGCATTTTTCTTGGGGAATGAACCATATTGCGTGATCATAAGCTAATGTAAAAATTGAGTGGTTAAATATAAATGCATTTGCCAGAGAAGCCATAAAATGGGGATTTCTTCATTCAATTTAGTTTTATATACCGGATAAAAGCAAACAAATCAATCACGGTAAGATCTGCGAGATAAAAAGAACAAGCTTTCAGCTAAACTCATACCCAGCAAATGGAAAATGAATGTATCTGCTCCAATAATCATGTTAGCGTTACATTAAATATGAAATTCAATGGCTTCTTGCAGATAATGATTGGGATTTAGGTCAGGCCACAAAGTCGCTGTCTCACCAAATATTAAGCAAAACAGAAAAACAAACTAAAGGGATTGTTATGCAATTTGACTTTTTTTTGGCAAATGCACGGACTGTGGTGGGTGTGGTGTGTTTACCTCCAGCCACTAGAGGGCTTCAGTCGATAATAATAAGTGTTTCTGTATTTCTTACCATCAGACTCTTGTTGGTTCAGGAACTGATATTCAGCCATGAGTAGGGTTGCCACCTGGCCGGTATTTTATCTGCCTAGGCGGTAAAACACCCGCCAAGGCCGGGGCCGGTATTACAAATTTACCAGCAATGTAGCTGCCGGTATATTTGTAATATCCCTAACTAAAGCCCTTGGCCTGCCCCAATCTACACAAAATCTACCTTTTCTTCAGTGCCTGGCCAATTGCACGCCACCCCTTTGATGTTTTGCCCTGCCCCCTTTGACGTCACGTCCAATTGCACGCCACTACTCCGCCCCCTTTGCAGTCACTCCCCGCCCCCTTTGACATCAAGTCCCGTCCATTTTTAACGCTTTTTATTGAAAGGTGGTAACCCTAGCCATAAGGCTCTATTGACGTGTACTATAACCACTCTGAATAAAAGTCTGAAGTTCTAACCAGTGTGAGTTTGCAAAATAACACAGTGGGGGGCCTACATAACCACAGGAACAGAAATGGCCGTAGTAACCCTTCCTGCTCCTCATGAGATTCATGAGCATATAATCAGTATGCAGAGCCTTTTTATAATAACTTACAATGTCGTTCATTATTAAGAAATGTAAAACTAAAACACATGGTGATTGTCCAAATTCTCTGAATCCTTCATTAGTAGTGGAATAAGTATGGCTTAAATGCTATGAATTTTTATCCTTTATTTATGTAGCGCTATAGATGCAGGGATACTACTTTACATGCACCTCTTTTGCTCCTCTGGGTACTTGCAGGTAACTGGAGGACACGGGTCTCCAAGAAGAATCTGGTTACACAGAATGTTCATGACAGAATCATCCCTGAAAAGCACAAAGATTACGACACCTTCAAGCACTTCTTAAAAGTGGGCAATTCAAATTCGCAATGCAATAAGTTTAAGGAAGAATGTTACAATGTGAAATGCAAATTTTTATTCTTATTTGTGCAAATTTTTTGCTCTTTACGAATTTTATTGCATTCCCCCACTAATGCCTTATAACTGGAGCTAATTCACAAGGTCACGTTCCCTTCTTCATCTAATGTATTTTGCCTACATTAGGGTCCTGATTTTTATCCTCTTACTGAGATCCCCTGCCAAAAGCTGGCCATAGACATGCAGATGTGGGCGAACGATCGTGTGGTGCAATCTCCAGACCTGCCACTAACCATTCAGATGAAATTAAGTAGTAAAAGAACAGATCAGACGATGTTCTGCCCCTGACAGAATATAACCTGTTAGACTGATCGGCATGGCAAATAAAATGCCGGGACACTCTACACACGTCCCGAAAAATCGTACAAAATGACTTTGCATCTATGGCCATCTTTCAAATCTCCAGGAAATCCACCCCTTGCACCAGCAGGAGGCCAAATATTATACAACACAATAAATATTGACTTTTTGTAACAGCCTGTTTGGAGTTGAACCGGGGACCTGGTGTTTCTGTGTTTTCTGCATTACCGCTGCTCTATGTGAGCAGACAGCTAAGGCCCTGGTTCACTCCTATGGCTTTGCTTTGTAATTGCAAGTAGGCATGACTTGTCTCACCTGTTCTCAGATCTGGCCACATGTGATTTGTGTAAGCCATTAGTCTAGCTAAATAACACCCTGCTCTGCACTGACTCATTGCCCAACGTAAGTCTATTTCCTTATGGTTCCTGGGTGTGATTCTTAGTCTGATCTGACCTTTGCCTGTTTTGACCTTGCGGTATCTCTGCCTGAACCGACCATTGCCTGTTTGACCACTCTTTATACCATGTTACTGATTTGTTTTGACCCTGGCCTGTTTTTCCTGACTGGTACTGATCTGGTCTGTTTATCCTGACTACGCTCCTGGTTGCTGATTCTGTACTGCACTGTCTGGTTGGTACTGTCACAGCCTGTTCCACGTCTGCACATTCTGATCCCCGTCATTACTGTATACATTACGATTCCCTTGCCTGGCCAGAACTTTCTCCCTGGTCCTCTCACTTTGAGAGGCATCTGATTAGAGGAGGACTCCTCCCAAAGCCAAAGGTGGCTGATATACGTGGAAGTGTGGGACCTTGGGGTTTCTTCTGGGTTTGGGATATCATACGTTACCTTCTAACTCATATTCTTCGAATCACCCATTTTATTTTGTGTGCCTGATCTACTACTTAATTTTTCTTTCCTTTTCCTGACTTCTCTATCTTTCAATCTCTAACTTTCTTCCTTTTCTTACCCAATTTTCTCTCCTGAGTGGCCCTTAACCTTTTATATTCTTTTTGGAGCACAGATGCTACTGAGTGGATATGATAATATTTAAATATCTTACAGATATGTCACACATCAGTAGATGATTTGTATTGATATTATTTTATAGTACAATGTACAATAGGGATGTCGCGGACTGTTCGCCCGCGAACTAGTTCGCGCGAACATCGACTGTTCGCGTCCGCCGAATGTTCGCGAACGTCGCGCGACGTTCGCCAATTTGGGTTCGCCTTAGCTGGCGCTTATTTTTGCCATTTCTCCCCCAGACCAGCAGATACATGGCAGCCAATCAGGAAGCTCTCCCTCCTGGACCACCCCCACACCCCCTGAACCACTCCCCTTCCATATATAAACTGAAGCCCTGCAGCGTTTTTTCATTCTGCCTGTGTGTGCTTGGAAGAGCTAGTGTAGGGAGAGAGCTGTTTAGTGATTTGAGGGACAGTTGATAGTAACTTTGCTGGCTAGTAATCTACTTGATACTGCTCTGTATTGTAGGGACAGAACTCTGCAGGGATTTGAGGGACAGTGAGTTTAGGTTAGTTAGCTTTGCTGACTAGTAATCTACCTTCTACTGCAGTGCTCTGTATGTAGCTGCTGTGGGCACTGCTTCTGATCTCATCTGGCTGTTCAGTGCAGAGAAAAGAGGGACTTTCCAGTACAAAAGAGGGACAGGGGGTTGAGTGGTCAAAAGAGGGACAGTTGGGAGGTATGCAAGTGCCACCTAGCTGTGTGAGCTTTTTCACATTCTGTCTAAATAACAATAATAATTCCGTGTCCGTAAACATCACCTGAGTGATGTTTTTACAGTGGCAATAATATATTCCGTATCCACTACTGTATACGTTGCCCTTGCAGGCATTGTTTGCCCAGTCTTTAACCAAGTGCCACCTAGCTGTGTGAGCTTTTTCACATTCCGTGTCCAGAAACATCAGCTGAGTGACGTAGTGTGATTTCTGCCCTTTACAGCACAAAACGCAGCGCTGTGTCAACAATGTATTTTTCAGATACATTTTTGCCCTTGATCCCCCTCTGGCATGCCACTGTCCAGGTCGTTGCACCCTTTAAACAACTTTAAAATCATTTTTCTGGCCAGAAATGTCTTTTCTAGCTTTTAAAATTCGCCTTCCCATTGAAGTCTATGGGGTTCGCGACGTTCGCGAACCGTTCGCATTTTTGACGCAAGTTCGCGAACATTTTTTCCGACGTTCGCTACATAACTAATGTACAATGTGAGGCAGTGATGTTCACATATTGTATCAGCCTAAAGTACTTGTTGCCTTAAGGATCATGGAGAACAAATGACTTACCAAAGAGTTGATCAGGAGATGTCAACAGGAATCAAACTAAGGGCTCTCCAAGAGAGAATCCAGATGCGCATCATGACATATATTGCTAAAGGAAATGTAAAGATGAGGAGACTGTCGAGAGATATATGATCCTTTTATTGGTTGCAAACCAGATTTTGCATATGAAGACCCTATTGCATTCCTGAGTATAAGATTGTATTGCTGCATGAGCACATAGGGATGGCTGTGTATGCCTTATCATTTTAATCAGACATTTGGGTAACTTTGGCAATGAATTTAACAGAAAACAGCAGTGAATGTGTATGTTCCACCAGTGATTCTGCTGATCAGTTAAATATGAATACATCTAAAGGACATGGGAAAGGTTATTTACTAAAATCTGAATTTTTATGATTATTTTTATTTAATAAAAAAGTCAGACTAAACTAGAATCCACCATTCGACCATATTTATTACTTAAAAAACACAATTTAATCGGCTCACTCGATAAAATAGTGCAAAACTCCAAATTGTACGATTAATTTGGGGGGTTTGCATGGATTGTACATTTTTTTTCGAGCTGTTTCCCAGAATTTTTTGGATTTTGCCCGAAAAGGCAGAAATAGTCAGATTTTCGGTCTAATTCCAACGCAGACCACAGAAATGTTCAAATAGGATAGGGACCTCTCCCTGAGATGCCGGATTTTCAGATTCTGACTTTTTGCAGCATCGGACTTTAATAAATTCCCAGAAATTTGAGTTAAAAAAAAAACCCTGAAACATTTGAGTTTTGCAACAAAAATCCCGACTGGACTTCAGTAAATAATACCTTTCTGATCTGTGGAAGGCAATGCGCATGGAAAAATCCCTCATAAGATACAATCAAAGTCTTTTATTGAAGGTTCATCTCCTGTTTCAGGGCACATTTAGTATTTTCTAGCAAGGGTAAGAAGAGACACATATAGACATTGTCATAGTCAACTGTGTGACTTTAGAAGTCTCATCTGACAGTAAAGCCTCAGGCATCAAGAGACCTGCCACACAAAACTAAGATGACATATTAGGTCAAGAAAATTGATTCAACATATAAATATATACTGTATTTGTTTTCAATTATTTTTAAATCAATCCATCATTCTGAACTCGTCCTAGAAAGACTTTCATGTATGGCAGCCAGTAATAAACTGATTCATTCATTGATAGAAAGTAAAGCCATCAAAAACGTCATCAGAAATGTTTTGGAAGTTCCTGGTTTACGTTAGCACAGCAGTTGGCACCAGTAGCAAACGTAACTAAGACAACACTGCCCTACAGGATGACCTTGGCCTCCTTCACAATTCCCTTAGGCTCCTTACTTCATTTATAACTCACTGCAAATGGCACTTGACTTTTATAGAATGCTAACATGCAAAAATCTGATCCTACCGGCTGAAGAGAAGTCTAACATCATTCTTTTTTCCATGTCATCTATTATGGATGCATAGGGAAAGGATTTGTTTTGTGTTTTTTTGCTTTATCCACAAGCTCTGGAATGCTGCATCTCTGTCTTCTACGTTGTTGGGTGGAGAGCATTGTCCATGGACCATTGCAGGTGCTGTATGAAAACAATGTCTAATGATCTAAGCCACCAGGCCAAAATAATTCAGTTCTACTAGTCACATTTGACTTGCGTTACAACTTTTGACTTGCCTTTTATATTTATAAAACAGTCTATGGAGGATCCACAGTCAGATGCAAAATAATATATTATGGGGGGCACAGTTTCAACTTGTGAAGGTCCTAATGGGGACTATATTTACTATATCATGCTAAGATCGGACATCAAAGCGTTTTGATCCACTAGGGACCATCATCAGGATTTTTATATATAGGTATAAGTATAGGATACATTATCCTGAAACCCATTATCCAGAAAACTCTGAATTACGGAAAGGCCGACTCCCTAGGCTCCATTTTATCCAAATGCTCCAGATTATTTTCTTTTTCTCTATAATAATAAAACAGTACCATGTACTTGTTTCAAACTAATATTTAATCAATCCTTATTGGAAGCAGAACCAACTTACTGGGTTTATGAAATGCTTCTGTAGTAGACTTTGGTATAGAGATCTAAATTACAGATCCATTATCTAAAAAAAGACACGATTTCCTTTTTCTCTGTAATAATAAAACAGTAGTTTGTACTTGATCCCAACTAAGATATAATTAATCCTTATTGGAGACAAAACCAGCCTATTGGGGTTATTTAATGTTTACATGATTGTCTAGTAGACTTAAGGTATGAAGATCCAAATTACAGAAAGATCCGTTATCTGGACAACTCCAGGTCCTGAGCATTCTGGATAACAGGTCCCATACCAGTATAACCAATACATTTAGAAAGCAAGTTTTCAGTTTCTTTAATGTTCTACTCTGTTTTGCTCTTGATGAAACTTTATAAAGCACAATGTGTTGAAACCTCCTTCTGCTCCTGTCTGTCTGTGGTTGTTTATTATATTCTGAAGGTTTTCATCTCCAGCTTTAAGTCACAGAACAAAACTGTAATCTCGGAGAGGAGCTTTAAATAAAGTCAATGTGCCCGGCTTCTAAATTACCTTCCTGATCCATTCGGCTTCTCTAAGTGACTTCCTGATGCTGCACACACACCTGCTATGTCTTGTTTTCCAACTCAATCAGTGACATTCTAAGAATATTCCCTATGGCACTTTGGCAAGCGATGCTGAGGGGGAGAGGAAGACTTTACATTCGGTTGCTCGTTCCACTTGCACCGTCAGGCTGGCTCTCGTCATTAGCAGCAATGCACAATCACAGAATGTTCTTTGCAAATGTTAATTTGCATTTCATTTTGGAGGATAAAGATGTGAGTTTTTTTTAAAGTGAAGCTTCCAATGTTCCTCTGTTGTTTAACTACCATAATACTGATACTGTATATAATGTAATATCCAATCAAGGATTCTGGCACCTTCTCTTGAGCAATTTTATTTTTTAGTTGCTATTCCAATTAGAAATGCAGTGATTGCAAATAACATTATATACAGTATATATTCCACTTCAGACAGACAGATGAAAAGACATCTGGTAGATAGATACAGAGAGTGAGACAATAGATAGAGAGATGATGATATATAGATAGATAGATAGATAGATAGATAGATAGATAGATAGATAGATAGATAGATAGATAGATAGAGATAAATAGATAGATAGAGATAAATAGATAGAGAGAGAGAGAGAGAGAGATAGATATAAATAGATAGATATAGATAGATAGATAGATAGATAGAGATAAATAGATAGATAGATAGATAGATAGATAGATAGATAGATAGATAGATATAGATAGATAGATAGATAGATAGATAGATAGATAGATAGATAGTTGATAGATAGATAGATAATAATGATGATGATGATGATAGATAGATAGATAGATAGATAGATAGATAGATAGATAGATAGATAGATAGATAGATGAATAGATAGATAGATCGATATATAGAGATAGATAGATAGATAGATAGATAGATAGATAGATAGATAGATAGATAGACAGAGATAAATAGATGATGATGATGATGATGATGATGATAGATAGATAGATAGATAGATAGATAGATAGATAGATGATGATGATAGATAGATAGATAGATAGATAGATGATGATGATGATAGATAGATAGATAGATAGATAGATAGATAGATAGATAGATAGATAGATAGATAGATGATAGACAGACAGACAGAGATAGATAGATAATAGATAGATGATGATGATGATAGATAGATAGATAGATAGATAGATAGATAGATAGATAGATAGATAGATAGATAGATAGATAGATGATAGATATACTTTAGATAGATAGATAAATGATAGATAGATTGATAGATATACTGTAGATAGATACTGTAGATAGATGATAGATTGATAGATATACTGTAGATAGATAGATAGATAGATAGATAGATGATAGATTGATATATATATACTGTAGAGAGATAGATATGCTGTGACTTGTGTAGAAGGACACTGACAGGTACGCTTTGGCCTAAGGGGAAAACCCTATACCTTCGACTGTATTTATTTGACACCTCAGGGCATATTGTAAGAAGTAGAGGATAGACCTTTATAGAAGAAGGGAGTTTAAATCACTACTGATATTTTAGGTATATATAATGGGTAACATGGCAAATATGGGTAAGTGCAGTTCACAAAGGAATACAAGTTTATTGTCCTTCATCTGTAACTGTGCCAACTCCATATACAAAAAAATATTTGCATTGGGCTAATTTGTGTTCCATCACAATAAGACTACTGTGAATATGATTAAGCAATAAGAAGAGTTATATAGAATAGAACAAACAAGACATACACATTTGTATTCTTTAAGTCCAGGACTCCATTACTATTTTGTACCAACTATTTAAAGGGATTGTGCACCTTTTAGTATGATGTAGAGTAGAGAGTGAGTCTGAGACAATTTGCAATTGGTTTTCATCTTTTTATTATTTGTTGTTTTTGAGATATTTAGCTTTTTATTCAGCATCTCTTCAGTTTCCAATTTCAGCAATCTGTTTGAAGGGTCCAAATTCCCCTAGCAATTATGCATTGATTTGAATAAGAGACTGGAATATGAATAGGAGGGAACCTAAATTTAGTGATGGGTGGATGAATTTTTGAAAAATTTGCGAAACGCTTTGAAGTCAATGGGTGTCAAAATAATTTTGACGTGCGACAATTCTGATAAGAGCGTCAATTTTTATACGCATGACTCCGAAATCATTAAAGTCAATGGGCATCCGAATAATTTTGATGTGCAACAATTTTTTTTATTCCACAGCGAATTTTCGCCACAGTTTCGCAAAAAAAGACGTGGGAGGCAAAAGGCAAAAATTTATGACGATCCCTAAGCAGCCCAGACCCCACTGAGCATGTGCACAGTCTTAGTCTTGCAAAGATGTTTAACAAAGATGGTGACCCCCTGTGGCCAACTTTGAAAGCATAAATTATTTGTTTCATTAGGCTTGTGGTGCAGTAAGTTCATGTTTATATTTAGTATACAAAATACAGCATTTCTAGCCTTATTCTATTTTAGACTTTACGTGCCCTTTAACCTGCATCTTTATTTTTACAGGCAACATTTTTTTCTGCAGTTGCTCGATCTTCAACAACATTTCATTTTGCTGTACACTCTGCAACAATTACACCCCATTCTCATTACACCCCAGAAGGCAAACGCGATGGGATGGCTTATACATTTGTTTTCCATAAAGGCTGCAGAAAGAACATGGGCATTTCATCCGAATAATGATAGAAAATGGCAGATCCAAATTTGTTCTGCCGGCGTTCACAGCAGCAGATGTCAGCCTGAACTCTGTGTCCTGAAATCAGAGTTTGAGAAGTAGTAATTATTATACACCAAACCCCCTACTAGGGTTTACTTATCCTTTCAAGTAGCTTGGCATCTCTGCGTGTTTAGAAATCTGCCTTCTGACAACAAATTGGATGTCCTTATTTTGAGGATTCCCTTCGTGCTTTCTTTCTTACTTTCTTACTTTCTTTTTTCTCCTTTCCTTGCCTTTCTTCTTTTCTAACCTACTTCCGTCAATATTATGTCTTTTGAACATTATGTAAATATTTAATTGGTTTGCACCCTCCTCCAACAGTTCCAACAGTTCCAACAGTACATTGACATGGTAAAATGAATTAATTGTAAATAAGAGACTAGACTGCATTTTGCCCAGAACGGCCTTTAGAGGGAGTTCAATGCTTAAAAGGACTCAGCACAGTCCAAACTATAGACAGAAACAACGTGGGAAGTATTGGTGATGCTCCTTAAAGGGCACGTAAAGGCAAAAACACAACATCCCATTTTTACTGAAAAATAAACCTATCTCCAATATACTTTATTTAAAAAATGTGTACCGTTTTTATAAGAAACCAGACTGTATGCAGTGAAATTCTCCCTTCATTTACTGCTGTGGATAGGAATTGTCAGACGGTCCCTAACTGCTGAGCAGGGAAACAATCATACTTATGAACAGCAGGGGGAGCCCCCGCCTTACTTCCCAGCCATGCGGAACTCAAGCAGCTTTGTTTATGATGATCCTTAAGCAGCCCAGACCCCACTGAGCATGTGCACAGTCTTAGTCTTGCAAAGATATTTATTAACGTTACAACATGGTGACCCCCTGTAGCCAACTTTGAAAGCATAAATTATTTGTTTCATTAGGCTTGTGGTGCAGTAAGTTCATGTTTATATTTAGTATACAAAATTCAGCATTTCTAGCATTATTCTATTTTAGACTTTACATGCCCTTTAACCCATGTCGGCAGAGGATCTTTGGCATAGTAGATGGAGTACAATGAGATGACAACAGTACTTTAAATACATTTTGTAAAAGTTGTGGCCCTTTAACTGTTGGGGCTAGGGTTGCCATGTTTGCCGGTGGCTAAACCCGAACAATGGGGGCGGGGCAGATAGCATTGGGGGTGGAGCAGTGATCTTGGGGTGGGCATGATGACATCAGAGGCAGGCACAATGATGTTGTGGAGTTATGATGCTGGGTCAGGGTTATTACATCACTTATATGCAAATTAATGGATTTCTGTCCAGTTTTCATAATGTTTTAAATGGGACAGAAAGTTTTGAATGGACAGCCCTTTGACAAACTGAGATATCCAATTGAAACCCACGCGGCTGGAAACCCTGCCTCCGTCTATTCTGCCCGATGAGTAAGACCAATCCTTTAACTACAGGTATGCGATCTATTATACCGAAATCGGTTATCCAGAAATACAGCAATGCTCATTTAGAAAAACGACTTCTTATTTTTGATTGATTTGCTTATTTCTGTTTCTTTAATAACAAGAAATCAACTGCAGTTCATAATAATTAAGCCATGTCAAGGCGAGTATCCTAGGATTTAATTGGTTTTCCTTTGGCCAGATTAATGTTCGGGTTTCACAAGGCTGAAAACCGAACAGAAAGTTGAGACCTGAACAGGCCTTTATGGCATTTATTTCCATGAGAGGGAATGTGTTTCTATTGTGGATCAGTTGTATCTACTGATTCCGTTTCATCTGTTTTGAGGGGAAGGAGTAAGAAAAAAAAACAACAATCTCTGCTGCACATTTAGTGTTTCCTTTTTTTCCCCCCATACATAAAAGCCTTTACAGAGAAAGAAGATGTCAAAATATTAGAAATATTTGTTTTGAGTAAAATGCACCAAAAAGGCTGTTTAAATAGGTCAGCCTTGAAAACCGCTAAACACTGACTGTTCTCCTGAGATGCAAACAAAAGTATAAAGTGCTTTAACTTCGTTCTTTGATGAGGAAAGTTCTCTTTGTTGGAGATGGCGCCGTATGTCACTGAACTATAACTTCATACATTCAGCTTTGGAAAGCTTCTAATTAATAGGCTTTTTGTTTCACGTGCGTTAAAGCATCTCAGTAGAGTTGGCGTATTCTCTGAAAATCCTGCATCTGTGGTTTCAGATCAATTTCTGTTTTGCAGAGCCAGGCAGGCAGAAATCTGATCACCGTTGCTTATATTTTCCTTTGTCTGTATTTTACAGAAGTGGAAGAGCTGTCAGTAGTGATGGGCGAATTTATTCACCAGGCACGGAATTCACAGCGAAAAAGATTTTTTTGCTACCACACCCATTTTATGGCCACACCCCCTAATTACCATGTTCAGTTTACAAAATTAGGCAGGTTGTAAAAGTTTGAAAATATTTCTGTGGTTTTAATGTGTTATTACAAGGGTGAATTGCCCTTTAAGATGTTCTCCCAAGACACCTCCTTATCTTAAACTGTAACAAAAGTATCTAAGCATCTATTCTGGGCTCTCTGCCAAAAACCAATTAAGTTAGAAACGTATCTTTTTCTGGCTGTTCAGTACAGGAGATCAAAGAGAAAGTCGGGACATTTCAGTAACAATGCGGGACTGCGGGCTGAGCTGTCAAAATCTGCACTGTCCCATGAAAAATGGGACAGTTGGGAGGTATACCATAGGGCTAGCTAACAGATAGCAGTGGCAAGTAAGTTCAGTTAGGAGCAATAGATAGTGAGGGCTAATGAGCATGGACAGCCTGTTGTCCCAACAAGGAACAATAGTGAGCTAGAGCCCTGCAGTGACTGTACTAGGGATAGGAAATTGAGCAATCAGGTTAGTAGAGATCTTATGGGAGAAACTGGGCCTGATAAGTGAGTTCGTGGTAGAGTATTGGAGAGAGTTTCCTAGCAAGAAGGGGGACTCTGTACATCTAAGGAAACTCCTGCCAATGTCTTTGTCTCACATGACAAAGACCCTGGAGGCTTTGGTGAGGAGAACACTGTGCCTGTGTGTGACTACCAAATGTATGTGATTAATACCCTTGTTGGCAACCAGAGCACCAGTTTGAACCGTAAGCTGTATCCTGCATGAGACCGTGCACCAATAAAGTGGTTTGAGTTCATCGGATTTTATTGTGGAGTGCCTCCTTCAGCAGCAAAGGCCTTGAACATATATGAGTGGCCTTGTTACATGTCATGTTGATTATATTCTGGATGTAATTTGTGCCTCCATTAGCTGCTACAGTACAGTTATGGGCGCTCATATAATTGCTGACATTCCAATTATTAAAGCTTTGCTGCATTTTACCCAAACCTCAGTATTTGTAATAAAAGTAATTTCTTTATAAATCTACCAACAATCCGTTTACACATAAAGGTCACCTGAGATAGAGACAGTGTACCATGGCCTAGTGTTCAGAGACCATTTAAGAAATCCTGAGATTTGAAAGACGGCCATATGGCCTAAAATGGTACCCCCAGTTTTTTAAATAATTAGTATTTCCTTTTGTGGAATTATGCATGTCTTGACTTTTTTGCCTGTACAATTGCCTGTGAATTACAGAAAGGCCGTCTCCCATAGACTCCATTATAATGAAATATGTTTAAAAATGGTTTCCTCCTTTTCTGTAATAATAAAACAGTCGCTTGTACTTGATCCAAACGAAGATATAATTAATTCTTATTGAAAGCAAAAGCAGCCTATTGGGTTTATTTAGAGGGTTATTTATAAAAGTCCGAATTCATCTCAATATTTTCTGCTACAAACTCCGATCAAATCCGCTCAGGTTTTTAACGCTTATTTATTATTACATTTTCCCAAAAATTTGCTTTGCGGGAAAAAAATCTGATTTTCACAATTTTTTCTGATTTTTGGATCCAATTTTCGTAATTTTCACCCGAAAGCTCTGAATACTTTTGGGTATTGCACGAAACCCAGCGCGCATCAAAAAATCATTGGGACTTCTCCCATTGACTTATATGCAGCCTCGACAGGTCCGAGATGCCAGATTTTCAGATTCAGACTTTTCCATCCTCTGGGATTTAATAAATAGTGATGGCCAAATCTGGGGTGTTTTGCTTCGCTGAAAAATGAAATGGCGAAAAATTAATTAAAAGGCACCGGCGTCTCGGTTTTTTTGACGCCGGCACAAGTTTTTTTTTCACGCCGAAGAATTTTCGCAGCAGTTTCGAGAATTTATTCACCAGGCGGCGAAGCTCAGTGAATAAATTCACCCATAACTATTAATAAATTCTGAAAAAAAAAAAAAAATTTTCAAAGTCTGATTTTATTAAATAAGAATCATGAATTTTTTGTAATTTTTGCATTCGGAGTTTAGTAAATAACCCCCATAATGTTGACATGATTTTCTAGTAAACTTGAGGTAGGAAGATCCAAACTACGGAAAGATCCATTATCCGGAAAGCCCCAGGTCCCGAGCATTCTGGATAACATATTTGAATGTATTTAGTCCTTTTAAAGCCGTAATCTGCGCTAATGGCAAAAGGAAGAGTAAAAAGAGAATGGAGAAAAAAGTCTTTATTGTCTAAATACTGTTGCAAAGCTGTCAGGCACAAGTACAATGCTTCCGTCAAGATGCTTAATGATATACTCAAACACATACTTGATTTCGGGGTATAAATACCCTCTCTCATTTGTATCATGCACCATTAATCAGTACTAAAACTATATCATTCAAAGTTGTCTAAGTATATCACAATGCACAAATAGTCGGCGCATTTATATGTAAAATCCTATCCCTTCTCGGTAGAAAACCGTTAGCTCTTCTCTATCGTTTAGCAACGTCGGCAATGAAATAACAACAGCTGCATCGTTTGATTTCAGACTATTAAGCCATAGCAGAAAATCTCACAGGGCAGCATTAAATGTTCTCCTATTGGGCACGGGGTGGAGCAGATACTGTATGTTGGCCCAGATAATTTAAAGCAATTGGTTTGACCTACATTGATGCACAGCAGGCTCAGATGTGGGGGAAATGTATGGAAAAGCGGTTGTTAAAGGAGAACCAAACACTTTATATTAAAATCTCCTACCCCCTACCCTACATAGACCCCCCTCCCTGCTCCCCATCAGTCTAGGTGTTACCCTTGGTAAATGCCTCTAACTCTTTACTTACCACTCATTGTAGATTCAGAGCATGAGTTCACGGGTGCCATCACCTTCTCTTGGGTAACCCGTAGGTGCATTCCTGGATCCTAGTAAGTACCAGGTAGCCAGTCTATCCCAATATCACTGCGGAGTGGCTCAGGTTTGTCCCGTGCCGTCAGGTAAGAGCCACACGTGTAGTGTAACACTGACAGAAGGGTTGTTAAAAGGGTTAGAATAAATTGTAATTTGTGGGCTTCTTGTGTTTATCCTCCAGATGAAAAAACACCCCAAAAATCATTTGGATCTGTATTCCCTTGCTACAAGTACGGAAGTACTAAGGGGCACAAATTGTTGGTCTGGAGGTCTCCTCCTGCTCACCCCATGTGAATACCCTGCTGACTTGTGGCCATTCAACAGAGTGCAGGGCAGACTGCAAGTGTGCAAAAACGTGTTGGTTTGCACCCATTTATTTCACTTTTCTCTCTGTCCTTCACCTGGATAATGAGCCCTTTTGTTTTTCCATAGGGTATTACTCTCTCTCTCTCTCTCTCTCTGTCTCTCTCTCTCTGTCTCTCTCTGTCTCTCTCTCTCTCTCTCTGTCTCTCTCTTTCTCTCTCTCTCTCTCTGTCTCTCTCTCTCTCTCTCTCTCTCTCTCTCTCTTTCTCTCTCTTGTACAGCACTAGGTACTAAATTACCCAATACATACTCTATCAGCTTTCTGGGAATTGGCTCTATATACTTTAGGCTAGACACAGATAAAGAAATTGGCCTTTGCAGGCTGTGTACATTTAGTTTACTGTTTGTTTTATATCCTCAGCCGTCTGTGTAAACATATTTGTTGAAGATTCATACATATTTATGTCAGTGCACACTGTACAAAGACGAGATATGACTCTATACCCTGCAAGGGATATGACACTGTATCTATTCTTCATGTCTTTATCAGTATATGGGCAGCTTCACACAGCACAAATCATGCTCCCGGCACCTACATGGGTTTCATTTTCACTGTCAGAGATCACTGTAATATCAGCATTAATCCTGACTTCTAGCCAATATTCCTATTATGTCCACAATTATAGCCACATTGCATATTGCCAGTTAAAATGTTCATATTTTTACAGTTTAAAATAAATATAATCCTTTAAGGGGTAACCATTGCTATTAAAAAGACTGTAAGGGCAGAGACACGCTGCGATTCTGGGCGACTAATATTCCCGAACTGCCTCCCCTACCTTCCCGCTGGATGGCACTCAAAGAGCTTCATTTTCCGAAGTCGCCCCGAAGTTTCCTCGTGAGGCAACTTCGGGGTGACTTCGGAAAACGAAGAGCTTCGAGTGCCATCCCCCCGGTGATTTACATTCTAGAATAAGAGGAGATTTGTTGACGAGCAACTAATCTTCCCGAATCGCAGAGTGTGTCTTTGCCCTAACGAAGTGCAGTAGACGCTTCATTCTCGACTCCTCCGGAAAGCTCTACCATTTTACCTTAATAAAGCTCCAACTGTGGCTCCTTAAAAATCCCTTTGTAGAGGCAGCAGTTTGGATAGAAGTCTTCATCTGTGGCAACAAACCGCCCGACCTAATCACTTGTCCCCGTCAGCATTTTTTTGCTTCTTAATATATTGCAATATAGCTATGTAGATTCTCTTTTATCCAGGTCATGATATACAGTATAGTATCTTGAATTAAGTCAAAGGCAACTGGACCTATGGGGGGGTTATTTGTCAAAGCCTGAATGCCAAAAACTCCAAAAATTCGAGATTTATTATACCCTGAAGATGGAAAAAGTCAGAATCCAAAAATCCGGCTTCTCAAACCTACTGGGGTTGTATTGGATATATATATTGGAGAGGTCCCTATCCTGTTTGGAAGTTTCTGTGGTCTGAGCTGGAATTAGCACGAACATCTGACTATTTGAACTTTTCGGGCAAAAATCAGAAAAAATCGTATTATTTGGATTTTTGCTGTATTTTTTCGGTTTGTCCCCAATTTGTTTAAATTGTGCTTTTTTAAAAAATAAATAAGCTCCAATGATGGATTCTAGTTTGGTCAGACTTTTTTAATTAAAATACATGTTTTGATAAATATGCCCCTAAATTAGAGTTTTTCTTGAAAACGTTTCACCACTCACACGAGTGGGATCTTCAGTTCAACTGAAGTGGTAGGGAATAGAGGAGGGGCCTGTGTCATCAACCGTCAATTCTGCTTTGACATCCTTACACCGGCGGCTTCAAAACAATTCACACTTCCAGTCATATACATTGAAAGATTGAAGGTGGCCATACACGGGCAGTTAAAGCTGCCGATATCGGTCGTTTGGACCGATTTGACAGCTTATCTGCCCGTGTATGGGGGCTTCGGACGGGTCTTCCCGATCGATATCTGGCCACGATATCGATCGGGAAGGTTGGATTTTTACCCGACCAACCCGTTGGAGCCCCTTGGCGCATCGTAATTCGAATTACCCCCGATATAACCATGCAGTTAGTGGCATATCGGGGAAAGATCCGCTCGTTTGGTGATGTCGCCAAACGAGCGGATCTTTGATTCTATGGCCACCTTAACACCTGCCTCAATGTAAACCATGCAGTGCCGGGCCAAATTGGCCGGGCGCCCTAGGCAACCTGGCTGACTAAGTCGGTCCTCACTGTTCGACACATGCGCAGAAGAGTGGAAGCAGCAATGCTGCGCCAGTATGCATGCACGCTAGAGCGTATATGCCATTTCAAAACGCCAGCCAGTGCGCATGCGTGGAAGGGAGCACACAAATTAAAAAACAACTAAGCTGCAGCCACAGCTGAAGGACACAAGGGTTTCCAGACTAGGGGAAGGGCTCAGAAGAGGTACGTGCTTGGCGCCCCTCTGCCTTTGCGCCCTAGGCACGTGCCTCTTCTGGCTACCCCTAGTTCCAGCCCTGAAACCATGTACCGCTTTGACTGGATCACACTTTCACACAAGTGTGAGTTTTAGCCAACACCTTACTGAACTTTTATGGTACCAATGTGATTGGATGGCTGTGACTTTACTACCCTCAAGGGTTTAAATGTTGAGGAATTCCCTACCAATCCAGTTGAACTGAAGGAGCCACTCGGATGAGTAGTGAAACAACTAAGGGGCATATTTATCAAGGATCTAATTGAAAATTTGAATTTTCAAATTTAGAATTTAGAATTCGAATTTTCGAGTTTTTTATGGCCAAAACTGTCAAATTCAACTTGGGAATTATTAAAATTCGATTTGTTTTTTTTTAAAAATTCTATTTTCGAAATGTAACATACACTGGCCCCTCAAATTGGACTAGTCGCCACCTTAAACCTGCTGAATTGCTGTTTTAGCCTTCGGAAGACATCCTGGGATCAAATTGAAGTTGTTTGCAGCCTATCTGACATTCGAGTTTTTTTCAATACGATTTGATTCGAGTTTGCGGGTCGATCCTATTCTCCCAACTTTGAAAAATTAGATTTTGAAAAACTGAAAAATTCGATTTTGAAAAATTGAAAAATTCGATTTTGAAAAATTGAAAAATTCGATTTTTCAAAGTGGCAGATTTATCAAGGGTCGAATTTCAAATTGAAAAAACTTCGAAATTCGAGTTCAATTGAAATTAAGTCAAAGTTTTTTTTTGGTCGAATAGGTCCGTTTTCGATTGAATAGGTCCGTATACGCCCGAATTCGAATCATACGAATCGAAGGAATAGCGTATTCGATCAAATTCATTTCGAAGTTTTTCCCAAAAAAACCTTTTAATTTTGCAACTTTTTGACTCCAAAAAGGTTCTAGGAGGTCCCCCCATAGGCTAAAACAGCAATTCGGCGAAGTTGAATTTCGCATGATAAATTTTGATATTTGAATTTTCGAATTTTTTTCAAATTCAAATCGAATTTGGACTATTCCCTAGTCAAGGTACACAAAAATAGCTTGAAATTCAAATTTTTTCATTCGAAAATTCACCTCGACCTTTGATAAATCTGCCCCTAAATGTTCAGTTGCCTTTGATTAATTCTACTAGATAATAAACTGGAAGTTCTTTCGGGCAGAGGCCTCATGTCAACTGTGTACTGAAACTCCTAGAAATAAAGCGTTTATTTATTCTCAGTGTCTAATTTATAACTATGTCCCTGTTTGGGAGTATGCCTTGTTAAGCACTGTGTGTATTTTGTGTCCTATGTAAATAAATACAATACAATTGCACAATATGAATTCATACAGTATAAGCCCTTACAGGTATGGGAACTGCTTAGGACCTGGCATTTTCCAGATAAGGGATCTTTCCATAATTTGGATCTCCATATCCTTCTTCTAAAAAATCATCTAAATATTAAATAAGCCCAATAGGATTGTTTTGCCTTTAATAAAGATTGACTATATCTTAGTTGGGATCAAGTACAAGGAGCTGGTTTATTGTTACATAGAAAAGGGAAATCATTTTTCTAAATTTTAATTCTTTATTTAAAGTGGATTCTATGGGGCTGTTTTTTTGGAATTCAAGCTTGTTTTTTTTTTTTTTTAAATGATTCCAGAAAAAACGCGGCAAAAGGTGAATAAATTCACAAATCTCCAGCCCCATATTTGCTGGCGTCAGTTTTCCAGTTTTGCAATTTTTCCGTAGGAAATTTGTGAATTTTTCCTTGAAGCAAAACGGGAGAAATTCGCCCATCACTATTCAAAACTAAGCAAGTAAAACCTGGCAAGGTTCAATAGAAGTCAATGGAAATACTGTAGGCTCTAGCAACTTGTGAGGGAATGTCCTAATTTTTTTGGGTGCTAGTGTTTTTTCCTCAATTTTTTTTTTTAAATTGACCTCCGTGGGAGATGACCTTCCATAATGTCTCCATAATAGGGTTATTAGAATCAAATTGGGAGCAGGATTAGTAAATACTATTGGTGAGACCTCTAGTGACCAAACAGAGGTAAAACCACAATCTCAATAATTTCTCCAAAGCATGCTATTAAGTAAAAAATATATTTTATTCACATCAGTAATTAAAAAACATGTATAGTATTCCCTCTAACGCCTAACGCGTTTCATGCTTACCCAGCACTTAGTCATAGGCGGATTCTGCCTATGACTAAGTGCTGGGTAAGCATGAAACGCGTTAGGCGTTAGAGGGAATACTATACATGTTTTTTAATTACTGATGTGAATAAAATATATTTTTTACTTAATAGCATGCTTTGGAGAAATTATTGAGTCCATAATAGGGTTGCCACCTTTTCTGGAAAAAAATACCGGCCTTCCTATATATTTATCTTTTTTCCCGATTAATAAAATTGGGATCAACCATCATTTTTACCGGCCAGGCCAGTAAAATACCGGCCAGGTGGCAACCCTACTCCATAACCTTGTGGATAACAGGTTTCTATATTGCAGGTTCCATACCTGTACTAATACTCCTAGATCTCTCAGCAGCTTTTGACATTGTTCAGTGTCTCGTACAATGGAATATCGAAAATAAATACATGGTCATACACTTGTATTTGGATTGGGAAACACGAATGCTAAAACTTGGTTTTTTTCCCAGGATAGACTACATTTTTTTTGTATTTTCTCTGCCTTCCAAAGTTTCTCGTGTAGTGAAAAGTTTCTATAGAATTTCTGGCTGAACATGAAACAAGAAAGAAGGCTGACGACTATATTATTTAGCTTTGATCAGTGTTACTCTTCCAAACTTTTGTTAACAATTCAGAACCATGCTCCGATCCCCTAGAGCAACAGAGTCCGAGGCATTTTGCATTAACAACATTTGCTGGAGTTTAAACTAAATTATCACAAATGCACTGGGATATGGTAATCAAGTTGGCGGTTTCATTGAAATGTAAGTCCAAAGATTTTGCTCCTGGCAGAAATTCTGCGTTGAGATTGTTTATTCACCTTTAAAAGGTAAATTATCTGATTTGATTCATCTGGGAACTAATGATTTCCAAGGCTGAAAGCGAGACTGCTGCTATGGAGGTGCTGCGTGCCATATACAGAAATACAATTATTTTTGCAGAACTAGAAGTAAAGTTTTGTGTATTAAAGCATATACTATATTTATTAACACCGGGAAATCTTGTCAGTCAACAACCAGGCCTCCTCCATTGAAAAAGGCGAAGCACTGGAAGCCAAAGTTTAGGCAATTTATGGGGTAAGTAAAAAAAAAGGTTTGAAGTTTGGCACAGGTTTAATCACTTATAGCCAACCAATCAGCAGGGAGCAATTACCGGTCACTGGCAAACATTGGTTGTAATGGATTGGTGCTCTTGGGCAAACTCAGTGCCTTTTATTACATATGGTGGCCAAACTTTTAACTGTGTATTGAGAAGTAGCCTCCACTAGTGTAATGTAAATTGAATTAGGAATCCTTATTAGAGATTGGCGATTTTTTTCGCCTCGTTTCGCCGAAAAAATGACGCCCATAGACTTGTATGGAGATATGCGTCAAAAAAAAAGAGGCACGACAAAATAATTTTGCCGCGCGACAAATTTTTTTTGACGCCCATAGACTTTAATGGGCGTCTGTGAATTTTTGGCGAAACGAAACGGGTCAAATTCGCCCATCCCTGATCCTTATCCTTGTCTCAGCGCTTAAAGTGATAAGTAAAACAGGTTGTGCGAAAAACTGTTGCAGTAAATTGTTCTTAGGGAATAGGGATAGTGCATATTATTTAACAATAAAGAGCTGTTAAGCAGAAATTCATCCCGTATTCCAAATCAGAAGTAACCGTAATTCAAAATCCCACAATGTTTTGGATTGCATACGGTACCTTCTTAGACAAAGCTTGTAGTGCAAGTAAATTACAACTGGGAAAAATGAAATCTAATCTATAGTTTGGACAATTTCTTTCTTTATAAACAGTACGTTCTGGCCTTAGAATGTGGTGTTTATAACTGTCAGTGTTTATAACAGTAAAAATACTTTTTCCATTGCTTTAGTGTGTTGGATTAAGACACCCCTTGGGATGTAGAAAAATCAGCATCAGCTACACTGAGGTGAAGTTTTTTGGAGATATTAGATAAAAGATGATGTTGTACTACTGTTTTGCATAGTGTCAGGATTTCAAAATGTTCTCATTTAGTTAGAGCCGTGATCCCCACATTGATCCCCAACCAGTGATCTGTTAGTAACATGTTGCTCACCAACCCCTTAGATGTTGCTCCCAGTGGCCTCAAAGCAGGTTCTTATTTGCTTATTTAGCTTTGAGGCAAGTTATTGCCTCCTGTCAGTTTCCAGTTCACATAAGGGCTATCAAATAGCCAAACAGAGCCCTTATTTTGCCTTATTTTTTTCATCGCTTGCATTGATCTCCAACTTTTTTTTACATTTGAATGAGGCTCACAAGTAAAAATGGTTGGGGATCCCTGAGTTAGAGAGTTAGAGGAGGAGAAAGAAACCTAAAAGATTAATTGGGTACTGCAACTTAATCAGCTAATTATCTTCAGTTTGCTCATCCTTGACTTTCATTATACCAGTGTCCAAAAAAATGTTTTTGATGCCAGCAAATTTTTCACGTCGGTTTCACAAATTTATTCGCCGCGGCGAATCGCGGGAACTCATCGCGAATTTGCGCCTGACGAATAAATTCACCCATCACTAATCATCAACTTATATAGTTGTATAAATAGAGTGGGAGTATTCTCCCTGTTCAAACCACGGGCCAATTTGTGGATCCAAAACATTTCTCTATGCTTTAATTGGAGGAGTCTGCTCACCCCTTTTCTAGGAACCTCAACTGTATCGATAATTTGAAATTGAAACTGGCTTATTGAGTGTTTGGCTTGGTGAAATGTGCTGCCATTGGGCGACCTGACCAACAATAGAGAAATCAGACTTAGAATAATCTTTGTACCTTCATTCTGCGGATCAGTAATTGTAACCAGGGTATGAAAAGAACATTTATATTCCCTGCACTTTCTCTTTCCATCCGTTGTATTTTGCATGTTAGATATATTACTTTATAAAACCAATCAAAACTAATAATAAAAACAGAAACTGAGACGCGGATCCTTTTTTCCTACAAATGACAGCAGCTCGAAATACTTTTGTTGAGAACAACTGTTTGAGCTTTTTATTTTTGTAAATGCCAAACATCCCTTTGCAGCTGCACAACGCCGGAGCGGACTTCCTGCTGATCTTTTTCTGTCCTGCGAGATTTACAGGTGATTTGCTTGGAGTAGGCGAAATGAAATCTTCAGGCGCTTTCCATAAACGAGATGCTTTACATGTCTATTTTGTACAATTTACCCGCAGCCTGCATTTTGATGTAATTGCAGGACACAGTTTGACAAATGGGGCACGTGGTAGATTTCCACTTGGGAAGGATGAAAATAATAGGCCCTCCAGTCAACCTGAATAGGGAGATCTGTCATTACTTCAAATGTCGCTGCACTTAAGCTATATCTAAAATAACACCTTTCATTGCAGTGTGTGGAGACAATGGTTTTATCACCACAGGAGAACACTTACATATTACTAGAACAATGAGAAACAGCCTACCAGCCCAAAGGCCAAATGATAAAAAAAGACAATGGAAGTGTAGTCTTTCTAAAACGGCACATTGTTCAGATGATTAAGGGATTCGTGAATATTTGTTTCCCTGTAAAAATGGACAAAGTATATGTCACTGTTTTAAAAAAATGTGACGAAATATTGAAGACATTTTACCAAGCGTTTTTGATGTATTGGAGGTAATTTAAGGTGATTGCCTTGTGCAATAAGGGTAAGGGCAGACGCAAAGATTCTGCCCGGTGATAAATCGTCTCTTTTTCAGGGCGACTAATCTCCCCAAACTGCCTCCACCGGCTAGAATCTAAATCGGCAGTGGGATGGCACTTGGAACGCTTCGTTTTCCGAAGTCGCCTGAAGTTTCCTCGTGAGGCAACTTTGGTTTACATTCTAGCCGGCGGGAGGCAGTTCGGGGGGATTAGTCGCTCCTAAAAAGAGGAGATTTGTCGATGGGAGATTAATCTCCCAAAATCTGAGCGTGTGTCTCTGCCCTAAGTGTTCAAGTTTGTTCTTATCCCCCTTACAGATTGTGGGTGGGTAATACAAAAATTGATCCACTTCTGATTTACAAGAGTTTCAAGTAATCCAGCGATCTAAATGTAGGTAGAACAAAATTAACATTTGACCCAAATCTTGCTGAACTAAGACTACAGTATGGGAACCTTAACATCATTTAATTTAACATAATTTAAAGAAACAGCTTACAAATCAAACAAAATATTTCAAAATGATCCCCTCCAATTAAAAATAACATTTAGCATCCCTGAAAGAGCCTGTTACAATCGAAATGACTTCAAGGGGATTCATGTACAGTACATGGTAGGGATGCACCGAATCCAGGATTCGGATCTGGATTTGGCAAAATTCTGCCTTTTTCAGCAGGATCCGGCGGAATCCTTCTGCCCAGCCGAACCCAAATCCTAATTTGCATATGCAAATTAGGAGCAGGGAGGGAAATCATGTGACTTTTTGTAACAAGGAAGTAAAAAAAAAAAAAGAGAAAATTTGCTCATCACTACCTGTCTCAACCACCGTTTGATACTTGGGGGAGGGGGTCATTTATTAAAGTACAAATTATTCTGGTCAGACTTTTAAAGGGGAAAATAAGATATTTTCGTAGGGAAAAAAAAACTTGAATTTTTCAGGATTTATATGTCCAATGGTGTTTACAGTCCCATGAAAAAATGTACTCCAACTCAGACCTGTCAAGAACATGTAAAAGTCAATGGCAGATATCCCATTAACAATTGGAAGATTTTCTGAGTTGGGCTGGGTTTCCAAAAAAATCATAACTTTCAGGTGATTTTACAAAAAAAAGTCAGTGACTTTTTCCTCACAAGAAAAGTTTGTGAAAATTTATTGATAAATAGGGGGGGAAAGTATGTGCGGATTTGGTTGGAGTAGTTTTCAGAAAATAATGAGAACTTTTCAGATTTTGAACTTTACTCTTGATTGCTACGTATCTCAACCTCAACTTGATTCATAGGCTCGCCCTGGTGTCCGCTTACCCTAGACCTCTTGCCTTTTGACTTACTGTTTTATTGCTTTCAATAAATCACCATGCTTCACTCTACATGGCTTCCGCTATTAATTTATCTTGAAGGATGCATAACCTGGGTTGCTAAGGACAAAGGCTCCTTCCTGCGAACCTCAAACCTGAGGAATCTCCTGACAGCAAGAGACAAACAGAATGCCTGGAAACTTCAAGTGAATCTAGTTGGTTGTAGCCAACATCAACATCTTCCATAAGAAGGCCGTTCCCAATGCTTGAGCATCTAGAGACTGAACTTATTACTAAAGGTATCTGAAAGTTGAAAACAAACTAACTGGACAATTTAAGTGTATTTAGCGGTTGGCCATTCCTTATGTGAATGTTGCTAAGCATTTTATCAGTGTTCTTCTGTTAATTCATCTCATGAGCAATGGATTTTATTTTGTAAACCTTCAATATTTACAGGTACTGTAGATTAAAAGGTTGTCATAACAGTCACTTTGCTATAGTTCTGATTCCAGGTAAAATGTATCATGTTAGGGTTATAGGGTAAAACCTTTGATATAAGGCATAACAAAACTGGTGATAACTTTATTGGCGAACTTTCAGAACATTTCAGTTCATTCGTAGTGATGGGCCACCGACAACGAATAAATTAGCGAAACTGCGATGAAAATTCGCAGTGACAAAAATAATTGTCGTGTTTCAAAATTTATTGGACGCCCATTGACTTCAATGCGTTTTTCGAATTATTCGCTGTTTTGCAATTTTTTCGGTAAATTCGCAAAATTTTCAGCGAAGCAAAATGCCACAGATTCGCCCATCACTATTCCTTCTTCTTCAGCTTTAAAGAATGAACTGAAATGTACAAGGTGCCAGGATGGGGGTAGCATTAACTCTAGGGGGTCAGGGGCCTGCAGGAGTACATTGAGCCCCTATAAAGGTTTTTTTGGGGGGGCAATGCAATAAGGTATGTTACTACCCACGTTGCCATGATTTTTTCCATTGGCAAGAAAAACATTTTAGTTTTGATGAACTTTTAACATAATGCTGTCAGGGATATTCTGAGACAATTTGCATTTAATCTTCATTTTCTATTTCTTCATCTAATTGTTTGGGTCCAATATACCCTAGCAACTAGGCAGTGGCTTGAATGATGGACAAGACTCTAAATAGAAGGACTGAATAAAGGGATAAGTTGGAATAAAAACGTAGGCTTAAAATGCCAACCCAACTTCAAATAAATTCCAAGTAGTCTTAATCTGCCAAAATAGATTTCTAGAAGGGTTAATGGACATTTGTTCATCTAGAAGATGTGTTAACCTGAGAAAAAAGATACGAACAAAAAAACGAATTATTTTTTTTTCCAGTTTAAATTCAAATTCAGTTTGGATGATCCTGTGGGAATCTCAGAAGTTAAAACCCTATGATAGTTATTAATGCTTTTCTGGCTGTTGGAAAAGTGTTTAAATTAATTAGCACATTTACAATGCATTTCCTCTGGACTCATTTGAATTGTTTAAAATTCAGTTCTTTCCAAAGACGGTGTTATATTCCCACAGCAGTGCTGACTTTGTGTTAATTTCAATGTGCCTGGTGAACTTTATTTTTTCCATGGACTAGTCATTCAGTGCTCCAACATAGGGACCCACTTGAAAGCTCCGAGAACTTCCCCACCAATTCTGCTTCTCCCCTCTATGGTATCTTTTTTAACTTCTGCTTTGCCTTTGGCCCATTAGATGCATTTTGTTTTATTTTGAAACCAAGTAAAGTTTCTGTTCTATTGGTAAAACAACCTAGGAAGCTGTGTTCATAGTCAGCCTCCTTCCTCGCATAGTTCCACGAAAGAGCATTTGTATATCCCGTTCTGTTCTCTAAATCTGGTTCTTAAAACACTATAACAAGCGTCAAAACTCCTCCAGGTTTGCAACACTGTATCTGGAGTCAGCAGTTCAGAAAATGTAAAACTGGAAGATATGGTCTGCAAGGGTTACAAAACTATATCCCAGTCCCCTGATGTATTTGCTTAAAATTGACTTTATTGGAGGTGGCATTCCTGTAGTTTAGAGCTATCTGGATAACATGTCTTCAGGGTAAAAATGATGGTTAGGCAGAAGAGCCACATGGCTAAGACGCAACCTGGGGGGCACTTACCCCTAGTCCAGACCCTTGTGTCCTCCACCACCTGTTGGTGATTTCTTTCACAGAGGTGCACTGCCACACCATCAGTGTTTCTATGTGAGGTGCTCTGTTGGCTTAGAGCAATACTAAAAGGTTCTAGATGATGGACCCCACGTTATCTTATATCCTATATTTTACCTGCGAATGTAAAAAAAAGTGTATCAAGAATATAGAACGTATTAGCACCTATAGAATGTATAGCATGCTCAGCAATAGCTAGAAAAAAATAAGCATTTAACTGAATGAGTGTGAACCTTTAGTTGAGCAGGACATCACATGAGCACCAAAGCCTTAGGATTGACCTTGGGTACAACTGCTTTTACAGTTCTCCTGGGGGAAATCAGACATGGCAAATAAAAATGCATTATTAAGTAAACCTGAGTAAGTAAACCAATTTTGTCATCCTAATTATTTCCTAATTTTACATAATAATATAATGATTATGCAGGGATGTGAAAATGTAGACACCCTTACATATTATTGACAGGCACATCCCTAGTAGTATGGACACCTAAGTGGGTCCTTATGGGGACCTTGTGCTTATGTAACCCCTGTAGTTCTCACAGTGCACACCAGATGGCACTGTGCGGTAGTATAAAGGTCTTGGGAACCATGCGGTCTGGGTCCATTAGTTTAGCCCAACCAAGCAGGCTGGAAGGGAATGGGTAGTGTGATCCTAGGACCAGTGGCCCTAGTAAAGTGATAGCATATTCTTTTATAGATCACTCTAGGAGTGATAGAGAGGTTAAATAGTTGAGCAGCTCAAAGCTCCGATGAGGATATTATAGGGATTAAGATCCCCCCAGTAGGGATGTAGCGAACTGCCGAGTATGTGTTCGCGAACGCCGTTCGCGAACACCGGCAAAAAATGCGTACAGTTCGCGAACTTCGAACATCCGAAAATCGTTCGATTCGAACGATCGAAGGATTTTAATCGTTCGATCGAACGATTTCCGTTCGAATCGAACGATCGAAGCCATTGGATCGAATGATTTCATTCAATCCAATGGCTTCGATCGTTCGATTCGAACGAAAATCGTTCGATTTTAGCGATCGAATGGTCGAATGGTCGAACGATTTTGACGCGAACGTCGCGCGACGTTCACGAACTTGCGGCGGATGCGAACAGTCGAAGTTTGCGCGAACTAGTTCGCCGGCGAACAGTTCGCTACATCCCTACCCCCCAGGGTATTACTGACCCAGAGTAGGGACAAAGTGTTGAGACTAGGGATGATAGGAATTCCCCTAGCTGCCATTTAAAGAGATCCTGAAAACTGGGCATTACCTCCCACAAGCTGCAAATTCTCTGCTGATTCTCCTCTGGTCTGCAGGGATTCAGCCTAAACTGGTACTGTGAGTATATGCCACCTTTATGCTGTCTGGTTGTTCTAAGCTCCATTGTGGATATGTGCTATGTTAAATAAATACTGTTCTTGGTTAAGCATAAAAGAACCTCTGGCACCCAATTATTGTGCATTGGCACACAGTTACAGCTACACTACACCCTGCCTCCACCACGCTGCAAGGGCTTACCCCTGTGTAAAGAGAGTCTCATTTGTGGTATCACACCACATGGAAAGTAGCTAGAATTGACCACAGTAGTGTCAATGTACTATAGCGCTACAATTAATTATAACTATCTGGTGCAACAAAAAAATGTCAAAATAAATGAAATATGAAAAAAAAAGTAATTGAATTTTATAGCACTTCAACTATGTCAAGAATAACCACAATTCAAACATCAGATAATGAATGGTCTCGTCTAAGGAAATATTGCCTTCACATTCAGTTTTAAAGTCACCCCATACCTCCCAACATTTGAAAAATTTAAATATTTCCCCTGTTATGGCCTCACCCCCTAGTTACCATGTCCATTTTACAAAATTTGGCAGGTTATGAAAGTTTGAACATATTTATAAGGGTTTTAGAGCCAAGATGTATGTGTTATAAAAGTTTTGTTAATGAAGCAGACATTGCCTATTAAGCAGTTTCCCCAAGAGACTTGCTTATCTTAAATTGTTATACATGTATCTAGGTGTAGCTGGGCTCTCTGCCAAAAGCCTCTTATTTAAATTAAGTTTCAGAAATGTTGTATCTTGTCTGGAGTCAGTGCAGGAGATCAAAGAGAAACTCTGCGTATTTCAGTAAGAAATCAGGGACAACAGTTAGACTCCCCCCCCTGCATCCAAAAGCCCTTGCACTTACTTTTGTTTTTATAAATGAGACATATAGGACTCCAGACAGTAAGGGGCATATTTATCAAAAAACTTAAAAATTCGAATTCAAAAAGACCAACCAAAATTAAGTCAAAGTTTTTTTGTTGGTGGAATAGGTTCGTTTTCAATTGAATAGGTCCGTATTCAGACGAATTTGAATCGTTCGAATCGAAGGAATACGTTTTTCCTAAAAAAAAATTGATTTTTCAAAGTCCCTAGGAGGTCCCTCATAGGCTAAACCAGTAATTCGGCAGGATTTAGATGGCGAATGATCGAAGTCAAATTTTTAAAGAGACAGTACATTTTCAATTTTTTTTCAAATTCAAATCTAATTTGGAATATACCCTAGACGAAGTACACAAAAAATAGCTCGAAATTCGAATTTTTTTCACTCGACCTTTGATAAATCTGCCCCCAAGGGTCTAACAACATGGTAGGCAGAACAGTCCAATACAGATTACGCTAAGCTTTATAAAAATTCATATTTTCAGTGACTGTTGTTAACATTTTTTCTTACAAACATTTCTAACAATCCATCTAACAATCTATTCTATTCAAATTCTCGAAATCTTTAAACACTGTAGTCTGTCTACTACATGAGACCAATGCACTTTTTACCGTGTTGTTGTCAGATATGTGTTTTGTAAAAACCTTGTGGTTCATTTTGGCAAAACGAATTAAATCTCCCACGAAAATTCGCCTGTGAAAATTCGCCGGCATCAATTTCCGATTTTCACGATTTTTTACGTGAAAATGTCCGATTTTCACAATTTATTTGAGAAAACCTTAAAATTTCATGATTTTTTTGTGAAATCCTTCAAATGTCACGATTTTGTATTGAAAACCTTCAAATTTCATGATTTTTTTGTGAAAACGTTCTAATTTCATGACTTTTTGTGAACTTTCCGATTTGATGATTTTCACGAATTTTTCGCAGTTTCGCGAATTTTGCAGGATATTCGCAAATTTTTCGGCGAAGTGAAATGGCAGAAATTCACTCATCATTAGTTTTGAAGGCTGTGCAATGTTTGTTGATCACTGCCATTCAAGCTGAGTATTATTACTGAGAAAATCTTTTCACCAGGCATGGATTCGCTGTGAAATTCTGCATTTGGTCATCTCTGAATTTATTAGCGAAACTGTGGGCAAAAAAGTTGCCACAAGAAAAAGATAAAAAAAACGCCCATTTACATGAAAGCATTTAGGGGGAGTAAAACTTTAGAAACAACACAATTGCCAAGACAAAATAGTCCCAGAAACAAAAAAACTTGCCAACTAGGGAATGTACTTTTCTTAGGGTGGGGAGGGAGGGTAGGATGCAGCAGATCAGTGGTCTTTTTCAATCAAATAACACCAGAGAGCAGAATCTATGGTCATGGCCACCATGGTACTACCCGTGACTGTCTTTCACTAACTAACCAGTGGTGTATTAGCTATAGTAACTTCCTCTATAGCTAATACAACCCCTCTCCTCCCCAGCCTATCTCTTACCTTGGGGTTGCAACCCGGGGGGAGCAGGCGGAGTTAGGGCGGGACATGGGAGGGGTGTAGGAGGGACAGGAAGTGGTCGAGAGGATGGGGATTGGAGCGCGCCGGGCTCCTCTGAAGTTTTTTTTTTGCCAGGGGGGCCCAGTGCACTCTAGTGCACTGCTGTAAATAGCTTTAAATTTTAGCCATTTTACTGACAGACATTTTTACGATTTTAGCGAACTTTTAGGGGCAGATTTACTAAGGTTCGAGTGAATTTCCGAAGTCCAAAAAGTTCGAATTTATAAGTAATTTTTTGGATACTTCGACCATCGAATAGGCTACTACGACCGTCAATTCGAATGATTCAAAGTAAAAAATCTTTCGACCATTCGATAATCGAGGTACTGTCTCTTTAAAAAACCTTCGACTTCAATATTTCGCCAAATTAAACCTGCTGAAGTGCTATGTTAGCCTATGGGGACCTTCTACAACATTTTTCTAAGTCTTTACACATCGACTAAAAATCCTTCGATTGTACGCTAAAATCGTTCAAATTTGCTGAAAAAACTTCGATATTCGAATTCAAAGTTTTTTAATTCTATGGTCGAATTTCGAAGTTTTTTTGTACTTCGAAATTCGACACTTGATAAATCTGCCCCTTAATGTTACTGTATTCCTCTTCATTCCATAACTTGCTGCTCCAAGTTTGAAGTTCTGCAGCAGCCAGCCCTCCCGTTTCACTCTTTTTCATTTCTGAATTGCTTAACGATATATAAATAATCTCACATGGGATGTGTGCGTACAGTTAATGAATTCATAGTTGATTAAATAAATGTTATGAAATTGCCTGAATTTATGATCAGTCAACTAATGAAACAAGTGAATTAGTAGCTAATAAATTACTTTCTTGTTGATTAAATGTAATGAAATTCGTAATGATAAAGGATTACCTGTGGTTTTACAATGTGTGTGTATGTATATATATATATATATGTTTTTTCATCATTATGGGAGTGCGTTCCTGCTTGTACTATATATATATAAAATGCTGGCACAGCATGTATGTACAGGTAGGTGTATAAGGATGGGCGAATTTGACCCGTTTTGTTTCGCCAAAAATTTGCCACCGGCAAAATGTTGCAAGCGCCCATTAAAGTCTATGGGCGTCATTTTTTCAGGTGAAAAAATTCGGCCATCCCTATAGGTGTAAACTGCCTGGGTGCAAAAAGCTCAAGCAATTGTATGTAAGTACATCAAAGGCTCGCAAAGGCAAAATATATATATATATATATATATATATATATATATATATATATATATATAGATATATAGATATGCACACACAAAGGGATGGGATCCGTTATCGGGAAACCCATTATCCAGAAAACTTAGAATTATGAAAAGGCTGTCTCCCATAAACTCCATTTTATCCAAATAGTCCAAACTTTTCAAATTGATTTCCTGCTACGCAATTTGCGATTTTCGCCATAGTTAAAAAGCACCAATGAATATTCGCTGTGCGAAGAAAAAAAAATCACACCACCTGTTTGCACACTCTTATTCAGCTTTATAAATATAACCATGCTCAGGGCAAATATATTAACTGTATGAACTAATCTGCCCTGCACGAAGTTTATTAATGAGCCCCACTGATTGTATTTATACAGAACATCCCTCTGTGTCTTTGCTTTGATATTTCCGCTTCAGCGTTTTCATTAAACAAAGATTTCTGCTTCAGCGGCACAGAGGTAAATTTAGATGTTGACCATGTTGGCCTTCTATGTCCTTATTAGTGATGGGCGAATTTGCGCTGTTTTGCCGAAAAATTCGCGAAATTCGCGAAATGCCGAAAAATTTGCGAAACGGCGCTGGCGTCTCGTTTTTGATGCCGGCAAATTTTTTCCGCGAATTTTCGCGGGTGTTACGCGAATTTATTCGCTGACGGCGAATCACGCAAATCCGCCGCAAATTCGCGCCTGCCGAATAAATTCGCCCATCACTAGTCCTTATTGATAAAGGTAATAGTGAGCCAAAATAAGACTCTTTCTATGTGAGATTGTGGGGATATGATCATGTACTTGTGCCACATAATTTATTATACATCACTTTCATGACTAATGATCTCTATCTGTCATTGTACATCAGAATGTAATGAAAAGGTGATTTTAAATGTACATCATTGTATTCTTTTTCCAGGCAATAGCAGAATGTTATATTGCACTGTTCAGCGCAGGTAAATGGCACAGTGGGACAGTAAATCTAAAGCAGCTAGAGTCTAAGGCTAATTCTCTAAACGTTAATGACACAGGGCAGATTTTGGCCCAAAAATGCACACAGGCATATATAATAGAGCAGAATACAAAAAGAGGGGTATCGGCATTCAGAAAGATTCCACAAGGGCCGCCAAAATTAAAGTTAAAAGTATTATTCTTATTGTACATTTATTAAGAAAGGGACAATATCTCCATTAGCCCTACGCATTTTGTGCCCCCCAGAGCACTTTATCATGGGCCCATGTTCCTTGAGGGGCATGAAACGTGTAGGGCCAATGAAGACGTTGTCCCTTTTTTAATGAATCTACAATAAATATTATATTTTTAACTTAAATTCTAGCAGGCCCTTGTGGACTCTTTCTGAGTGACATCTTTTAATATGCTGCTGGTGTATCCGCTCCCTAAGCTGAGGGTCTGGGGCTGGTGCACCTGGACCACCTGTTCTATGTGGTGAGTGATCAACATATTTTGTGTCCTGTGCTCCTCTTTTTTTTCGGTAGTTTAATGTGATATATAATAGAGCCCCTTGTTTTTCTGTGCGACTGACAGGCCCAGATTTGTGGGAAGGCCTCAAACGCCTAGGCCTAGAGGGGTATAAAATTAAAGGCAGCCTGCTGCCAAACACACTGAACAAGCAGAAGTCCCTAGTTTCCAGCGGCTGAAAAATTAACAATAGCAGTTGGTATGTATGTGTGTTTGGGAAAAATGTAGCATTGGGCTGCCATGTGGTTGCGCCTGCATACATGAGTCACAGGGTACGTCAGGTTTCTGTTGCTGTGGTTGGTTGGGCGGGTTGCTTCTAGCTGGCCTAGGGGTGCCCTGTTTAGAAATCTAGCCCTGGCAATGAAGTGAACCCCAGAGACCTCTTTCTCCTCTATATCTCTGGCACTGTGTAAAACTCAACACTGACTGTGTATATTCACTTTGTCCTGTTTTTACATTTCTCTGAAGGTCAGACTTTGTAAAATACCATTATTTCCTAGGGGTCAATACTTCTGTTGAAACTGTAAAATTATTTTGAAATAATGGGATTTCAGTAACATATTGCTACTCCTGTTTTCACACTTTCTTGTTGACACAGAGACTTACCATGCCAACTCTATGCTCGGATGAAGAACTGGTTGGCAAATAATAACAGTATATGTTCTGTATATGGTTGTGACATCAAGTTGGCATAGATTAAGCTAAATGTCTTTTTTTCTCATTCCGAGGACATAGAGATATACAACCATCATCTCTTACAGTTTCAGAGGTGAGTAAGGTTGCCATCTTTTCTTGAGGAAATTACCGGCCTTCCTATATTTTTATGCATTTTCCCAATTAATAACATGGGGATCAAGCTTAATTTTTACCGACCAGGTTCCTAGTTTTGTTAATTCGGATTATAGAAGTCACTCAGTAGTTCCAGTGGACATGAAGAGCTCCAAATAAGGGGAAGCCTACATACCAGGTGATAGTGGAAAGACTTAATGGCGGCCGAAAGCTAGAGAAAAATACAAGTTCAGTAAAAGTAGAATAGCAGAATGTAGATAGAGTTGATTCTTAAAAGAAATAGTCAGTTTATCTAACATTACAATTAGTGATGGTCGAATTTGTCCCAGTTTGCTTAGCTGGAAAATTATCAAAATGCGATGACCGCACCAGTTTTGACTCCTGCGTCAACTCTGATGGTCACGTCAATTTTGACGCTGGCGTTAAAGTTAATGGGCAGTCGAATAATGTTGACTCACAACTGTTTTGACACAAGCATCCAAAATTTTTTGACGCCAGGTAATTTTCGTTGACGCATTTTTGCGACGGTTTCGCCTATTTATTCGCCGGCAGTAAAACGTGGAAATTCTCTGTGCCTGGCGAATTTATTTGCCCATCACTAATTACAACCCAAGAACTACTGATTAGTGGCTCATATGGAAACCATATATGGGCATTGCAAATCACCCTGTGCAAGGAATACAGTGCAATAAGTGCACAGGCCTTTACTCAAGCAACCTCTCATTATTCTCCCAAACATGGGTTAAATACCAGTACCATGTGATCCATCTTTATGTAGTTATGGTCATTAAACAAAATCAGGGATCTAGAAACAATAGGTTCCTAGTCTGTATTATATGAGCAGGGTCATAGCTTTATATATATATATTATCATACGTATATGGAATGCTTAATTGTGTAAAAATTATGACTTCAAAATTGCTTTCAAGCAACATTATTTACTGCAATAAGCTACTATTATAGATCAATCACTTTATAGGGCAAACTCTGAGGTCAATCTCACTGGAGACTGTACAGTAATTTGGACTGACCAAGATCCTGTGATGAACCAAGCTAATCATCAATAAATTCCAGAACATCAAATGGGGACTATTTTCCTGTGCAGGTCTCCCTTAACAAAAATTGCCAGGGTCTCATTGTTGTGCTTCATAAGAAGCCCATCAGCCCAATAGAGATTTAGGGGCAAATTCACTAAGCCGCGAAGCGCCGAACGCTAGAGTTAATTCGCTAGCGTTTGGCATTTTTGCTACTGCGCAAATTCACTAACGAACACTGGCGTAGTTTCGCTAGTGTTACTTCGCAACCTTACGCCAGGCAAATTCTCGCTAGCGACGTAACTACGAATATTCTCTAGCTTGCGCAGTGTACTGAACGCTACCTTTTACGCTAGACTTCCTTCGCCACCTCAGACCTGGCGAAGCGCAATAGAGTAGATAGGGATTGTTTCCAAAAAAGTAAAAAATTTCCCACAAAAAAAAAGTCCCAAAAAAAAAGTCCCACAAAACGCTGGCATGTTTTCTACATGATGGGTGATAGGCTGAAAAAGATCAAAATTTTTTTTGGGGCTCCCCTCCTTCCCCCCTACATTTCCTGACTCATGGCAACTTACCTAGACAGTGTAGACAGTGAGCACATGTGTAGCGCAAAATAAAATTTTAAGTTGCAGATTTGAAGGTTTTCTTGGCATTTGAAGTGCTGATACGTATTCCTCCATTGAAATTTGAATTTCGCACCGTATGCAAATTAGCCTTCACTAGTGTAACTTCGCTTTACATAGCGAATCAACGCTAGCGCAACTTCGCAAACTTACGCGAAGAGCGCTGCAGAGCGCTGGCGAAACTACGCCTGGCGAAGTGCGGCGAAGTGTGGCGAAGCACGGCGCAACTTCGCATCTTAGTGAATTTGCCCCTTAATCTTCTCCAGCTTGGAACGATGTACAGTATCAACACAATCTTGACTAATTTGCTGAAGCCCTAATGTATCTTCCGGTAAAATATGTATGTGTTTGACAAGCTCATTACAATGAGCTTCATTCCCTAAGGGTTTTCATGGTCAATAACAATAAATGTCACCTAAATTTGTGACAACTGGATGGAATGAACAAAGCAGGTTCTTGCTTTGTATTGCAATGCTTTTCATTCATACAAATATACTTTGTTTAATTTTTCGGCTACATTTCTCTGGATGGATGAAGAATGTGGAACAATGAACCCAAAACGGAACATTTTTATCTGCATTTGGTGTTTGTGGCTATAGTCATAGTCGTAGAGCCAATTAATTTTTTGATGTGGTTCAGGTATGTGATCTAATGTTTAAATTACTTTTTTGTAGAGCCAATCAATTTTTTGATGTAGTATATTATGGAATTATGGAAACCCCCAGGTTTTCTGGATAACATGTCCCATGCCTGTGCCAAGTTTGAAAATCCCTCTGCATTTCGCAATGCTTCAGCAATCTAATAGATATTAACTATATATCTTTCTATTAGAGCCTCGGGAGACACTTGCCAAGTATGTACAGTATTTCTTATCTGATTCATATATTGAGAGGAAGAGCATGTCTACCCTATGTCTACTACAAAAATTGCACTATACCAATCAGATGGCACAGCCACAAAATAAAATCAATAGCCGACCAACTGATTGATAGCAAAGTAACTACACAAACAACAAATGTGCTAATGATGAAAGAAAATAGCTCAAACCTTTTTCACTCAATAGAAAAAAACAATTGTTGGGCCCAGTTTGGTCATAAAACCCAGCTAGAAATGTTTAGAAATGTTAAAGAAGTATGAAGTTATGTCCTTTTTAAAACTAGCAGACTGTAAGGGTTTCTTTCCAGCTTTCTGGTCCGCTACGACGCCATGGACAAGATGGTGGTGCCAAGGAGTTCCACATTCTGACGCCAATGCATCAAAACATGCATAGCGTCATGACACCAATGCGTTAAAATGCATGATTCCGGTGCTTCAAAATGCATCCCGTGACGCATGATGTCATCGCGCTCGTTTGGAGCGAAAATCTGCCTTCAAAAGATGCCAGAGCCTTGCAAATCTTGCCCAATTATAGGTTCAACTTATTGTGTTCCTGGGCATGATTGCTTCTTCTGATACTGATTCCTGTTATTGACCATGGCCTGTTATATTGACTAAGAACCTGGCTGCCTGAACTGACCTTTGCCTGGATTTGACTACTCTTCTTCTTTAACCCCTTGGATACGTGAACTGTGTTGGAAATTGCTGCTTCCTCCTAGGTCCGCATATCCTAGTGGAGCCTTCGGCCCTGACACAGCTGGGCCTATAATCAGAAGCAGCAGAAAGACTGATGGGCTTATATGAATGGTACCTGTATTTGGATAAATAGGAGGAAACACGGTGTGATGGGATATGCTGCATAATAGGAGGAGGAATGGAGAAAAGTCCATATTAAAAAGGTAAGAAGGCAGCAAAGAAACTAGAACAGACAAGTCAAGTTCTGCATAATGGTCTACGTGTGTAGTTTTGTGCTCATGCAAAAGAAAAACCACCCCAAGAGGAACCAGATAAAGTCTCTTATACTAAGAAATAAAGTACAGGTATGGGTACAATCAAAGAGAGGGGAAGGACATTTACAGCTACTGTTTTGATTGTGCTTATTGTACAGTGTCAGATTCAGAATATCAGATTCATCTTGATCACTGGTCTTTTGGAAGGGAATAAAAATATGTTTTTTTTAAATACCGGAACCCTTGCCCAAAGAGATCCAATATATACAAGCTAGAGGAACTGCACTCTACCTTACCCCTCTAATCTGCAAGTACCTTGCTGGCATCTTCCAGTTCTTCCACCCATACTCACGTTGACCCTCCTAAAGTTTCTAGGTTGATCCATTACCCATTCACAGGAACCCTATCCCCTCCCCAACTCAGCCAAGAATGGCAATAGCTAGGCTATTTAAACAAAATGATGTTCCAAAAATAAATCAACAGTCCTTTTTGTTGTATTTCAGTGATTGCAAGTGGGTTTATTTTTGATTATGTGTCAGTTAACAAATAGCAGATATGATTTATACCCTCACGGCCGTTTCTTGTTCCTGGTTTATCTGCAATTACAATAGTGTCTTTGAGTGAAGAAATCTGTGCCATTGTTTGTCATCCCTACTCATGTACATTTCTGGGCCGCACTGTAATGCTGTAATCAAGCAACTTCTAGGGGCGGAAAATATATCATAAATCCTGCGGCCTCTGATTTTGCAATTTAACAAAGTATTTCATTTTCTTGTTTATAAGCAATCTTGTGCTGTCCTTGTGATAAACTGGCCCTGGTTACTCGTGTGTATCTGTAATTTAATGGAGGCCATGATGGCACAACGGACAAAATAAAACAGAGTGGGGACAATTGAATAAGTTCGGTGAGAGGTTTATTTTATATGGATCACAGTTTAACCCCTGTCGGTGTATTGTCAAGGTAATAACCAGAACGCTGCTTGAAATGATTAGGTTATTCTGTGCTGCTTTTTCATCTCCTGCCAATACAATGAACACAGATATTCCATCCAGTTGCATATCGGCCATATAAAACTAGCAGGAGAGACAAAGCTCAAGCAACAATTAAGACTACAGGCCATAATGTAGACTATAAACCATACACGGTTTAGCCTATGATCTTCTTTTTTCTATGCAGAGGCATTTCAGGAATTGAAGCTTCCTGATGCCGCCCCCCCACATACCTTAAAGGAGAAGGAAAGGTTAAAACGTATTAAGCCTTATCAGAAAGGTCTATATAAATACACCAGTAAACCCTCAAAGTAATGCTGCTCTGAGTCCTCTGTCAAAAGAAACACAGTATTTCTTTCCTTCTATTGTGTACTCATGGTCTTCTGTATCAGACTTCCTGCCTTCAGCTTAAACCTCCAGGGCTTGGGCTTGAGCATGCTCAGTTTGCTACTCTCCCCCTCCCTTCTTTGTTGTAATCTGAGCCCAGAGCTATCAGTGAGCAGGGAGAAACTTATTCAGGAACTGATGTCAAACCAAGCTAATACTACAGCTGCTATCCTTAACAAACAGAGAGCTTCTAGAGCTTTTTACTCAGGTATGGTAAAACATTCTACAGAATAAATATAGTGTTAAAGCTTGCACTATTGTGGCTAATCTATTGGCAATAAACTGCCTTTGTAGCTTTCCTTCTCCTTTAACATAGTTGGTAGGGGTCCAGGGGGCGCATCTCTAGTGCAGAGAGCGATATTGAGCTCTCTGCGCTAGAAAAGCCCAATTTCTGGTTTATTAAATGGAAATTCGGCTCTTAAAGCTACCAAGAGCAGCATTTTGTGACCCCTGAAAACTTCTGGGGAACTGCCGTCTGAGGCAAGGTACTCACCAGAAAAGCCCTGTGTATATGGCAGTTTTGCTTTGGAATGTGGAGGACTATTGGGGATCGCCCATTCTCTTTTTATCCCAGGATAAGTTAAGCATATTCCTTGTTATATATAGGGATGCCTGTTCATTATGACCTGACATGTTTGTTCTTCGCTGCTTTAAAAGGCATCTAAAGTCTAAAATAGAATAAAGCTAGAAATGCTGTATTTTGTATGCTAAATATAAACATGAACTTACTGCACCACAAGCCTAATCAAACAAATGAATTATGCTTTCAAAGTTGGCTACAGGGGGTCAACTTTGAAAAAAACATCTTTGCAAGACCAAGACTGTGGACATGCTCAGTGTGGTCTGGGCTGCTTAGGGATCGTCATAAACAAAGCTGCTTGATTTCTGCATGGCTGGGAAGTAAGGCGGGGGCTCCCCCTGCTGTTCATAAGTATGATTGTTTCCCTGCTCAGCAGTTAGGGACCATCTGACAATTCCTATCCACAGCAGTAAATGAAGGGAGGATTTCACTGCATATAGTCAGGTTTCTTATAAAAACGGTACACATTTTTTAATTAAATTTTATTGGAAATAGGTAGGCATTGATTCGCGGGCAATTTTCAAATGTTTTCACGAAACTGCAAAATTTGCAGGCAAAAATCAGCAGGGAAAAAAAATTTTTGCGCATCAAAATTATTCGGATGCCCATTGACTTTAATGCATTTGGAAAAAAAAGTAGTGTGTATAAAAATTGTCGCTCGAGTCAAAAATTGCTGAATTGTGTGATTTTTCCCTGGATTTTTTGCATTATTGCCTGAAAAGCCCGAAATAGTTAATTCCAGGGCTAATTACAGTGCAGACCACAGAAACTTCCAAATAGGATAGGAACCTCTCCCATTGACTTATATACAACCTAGGCAAGTATTAGATGGCAGATTTTTGAATTCAAACTTCTTGCATCCTCAGGGTATAATAAATCTTAAAATAATGTTTTTTTTCACAAAACATTTGCATTTTCTAGTAAAAAAACTTTTTTTGAGTTTTTAGAATTCAGACTTTGACAAGGACTTTACTGTACAAGGACATATTGTGTGTTATTGTGTGTTGTACCCCAGCATTAATGCATTTTTATTGATCTAGCTGTTCAGCCTACAGACTAGAAATTAGAAACTAATTTCCACCAGCCATAGCCACCAGACTGCAGTATTTTCTGCCTGACCTGTGAATGGCAGTGCATGAGCATCCAACCTGTGGTTCTTCAGCTGCTATTGATCTACTGTACACCTTCCATGAATGAACTCAGCAATACTAGCTAAAGTACTACTTATACTGTTATTCTGCAGCAGCTATTGCAGCAACCCCCTCCCAGAACACAGAAGATTGGGACAATATGATGGATTTGTGGCTGCTTCTGGCACAGGTACAGATGGTAGGCAATATGGTGGATGCTGGCACAGTTACAGATGGTGGGCAATATGGTGGATGCTGGCACAGGTACAGTACATGGAGGTAATATGATGGCTGCTGGCATGGATACACGAGACAATATAATAGCTGCTGGCACAGGTACATGGGGGCAATATGCAGGGTCGGACTTACTTAGCCAGTGCCCCTAGGCCCAGTGCCGTTCATTGCCCCTGTCATCTCCCCTTTATTCACGCAATTTTTCATCATCGGGACTGGAGCAATGGGGATTTGTGCACAGGAAATATAAATATCTATTGAATCTCCTGTGCATCCCCAGTGTTTCTGAATCAATGTGGGTGTGGTTGGGCAGCATGCCGCCCCCTAAAATCCTGCCACCCTAGGCCTGGGCCTAGGTGGCCCTTCCACAAATCCGGGCCTGGCAATATGATGGCTGCTGGCACAGATACATGAGACAATATGATGGCTGCTGACACTGGTACAGGGGGGCAATATGATGGTTCCTGGCAGTGGAAATCAAGAAGGGGGAGCTAATTTTATGTTTGTGGATGATGGCAGTTGGCACATTTATTAATTCTATATGACTACCTGGGCCATGGGTGGGGCAACGTGTGACTGTGCTGAGACTAGGGTGGGGTGGTGGGGCCTGTTGTGTTGGAGCTGATGAATTGGGCATGCTGGAAGAGGAAGGACTAACTCAACGCTGTAGAGGTTTCAGCTTAGACATATATTGTACTTTTCTCATTGAGTTAAAAGTAAAATGTTGAGGACATTCCAGCATTGGTGTTAAGCGAACAATTTATTTGCAATTTGTTTACTTGAAAATTGTTTAACAGGATAAAATTCTGGCATTTTTAATGTACCTTATTTTTCTTTGTTAACATTATATATTTATATGTATATACATGAAGTTTCATTCATTAATGTGTTGTAAGACAAATTGGGGTGAGAGGAGGCCTAGGTTGCCAAATACCTTGGCTTGGCCCTCCCTAGGGGCAATTTTAAATTTTAGGAATACCTTTAAAATAGATGAGACATATCTGACTAGCTGACACGCTAATGTTCAATAACTGAACTTGATGACTTAAATTCTGGAGAACTGACTGAATGATGAACTCACACAGTTCTGGTATGTCAACACTGAGATGAAAATGATCTGTATCTTCTCCTGCTGAATCATTCCCAAGGCATTAAACTAACTCAGCTTACAAATACTGTAGCTTCCACACTGTTCTTGTACAGGGCTAATTACTGGCAGTTCTAAAATATCCTTAGTTCCATGTGAGGAACAGTATGTGCTCATATCAGCTGAAAAAAAGCTGAAAAAGCAGATCATTTTGATTGTGTGTTAGTTTCAGTTTTCTAACGAGACCAATAATATATCATATTTATCATAATTTTAGGTCACCTAAACAGTCAGGGACTTCTAAAGAACTGATTGTACCATAACTTCTCCTCAGTAATATATAGAATTGCAGTTTTACATATTTCATCTTAAACCTTCTTTTAGGTGTAGGGATGTGAAAACTTAGACACCCTTACACATTATTGAAAGGCACATCCCTAGTAATATGGACGCCTAAGTGGGTCCTTATGGGGACCTGTTGCTTATGTAACCCCTGTAGTTCTCACAGTGTTCACTAGATGGCAATGTGCAGTAGTATAAAGGTTTTGGGAACCATGAGGTCTGGGTCCATTACTTTAGCCCAACCAATCAGGCTAGAAAGGAATGGGTAGTGTGATTCTAGGGGCATTGGCCCTAGTAAATAGATTAGCAGTACTTAGTGTCATAGATCACTCTAGGAGTTATAGATAGCTTAGGTAATTGAGCAGCTCCAACGAGGAGACATTAGAGGGATTTGTGACTTGTGCTCTGATAAATTTTAGTCACTCTTTACTGCTGTACTGCAAGTTGGAGTGATATCACCCCTCAGCAGCCTAACAACAGAACAATGGTAAGTTAACTAGATAGCAGCTCACACAAGATTACAGCTGGCTGGCAAATCTAAGAACAACACTCAATAGTAAAAGCCAAGCCCCACTGAGACTGATTCATTTACATTAAGTAGGAGAAATAGCCTGCCAGAAAGTAGTTCCATCCTAAAGTGCAGGCACAAGTCACATGACTGGGGGCAGCTGGGAAACTGACAATATGTATAGCCCTGTGTCAAATTTCAAAATTGAATATAAAAAAATCTGTATGCTCTTTTGAGAATTGGATTTCAGTGCAGAAGTCTGCTGGAGCAGCACTATTAACTGATGCGTTTTGAAAAAACATGTTTTCCAATGAAAGTATCCCTTTAATGAAGGTTCCTGCAACTGAACAGAACATGACTAATTAATTTACATATTATATTCATCAGTCAGGAGCGGCAAGCAAGCTTTTCCACATTCACTTCTATTTAATCTTCATCTGTAATGGCCTGTTCCTTTCTGTTTACACAGTGATAATATTTTGACTCAAATTCATTGGGGTCCAAATGGGCAAAGAAGAATGACTTGCCTTGTGTAATTGAAGGGGTATCTGTCTCAATGCAACTTGACTTATGTCTGCCAATGACAGGTTTAGGCTTGGTGGTTGTAAAGGGAGTTATTCTATTATTATTATTATTAATATTATTATTCTATTATTAATATTATTCTATTATTATTTTTTATAGCCCTTATTTGGGTCTATACAATTGCCAGCGAACTCCATTCACAACATTTTAGAGTATGAAAAGCCTGATATTTTCAGTAAAGTGATATCTGTTGAACTTGAAACATCTGATTAATCTGATACTGTGGGGCTTCTCTCAAGCGTCTTTCACTATGAAAGAATGAAACCTGGAAACTGTCTTTGCCAGAATATCAGTTCCATCTGTCACCACTGATTCAGTTATTGATAGACTTTTCAAAAGACACCAACAACAAATAATCCAAGTGACAAGAGAGAAGTTGATGTACTGTGTAACAACCAACATAGGATGGGTAATTACGCATAGAAAAGCCTATTTTATAGTTTTTAAAGGATAATATGCTTTGTTCCTCATTGTACAGGAAAGGTTTCTTCCCAACAGATTCAAGAACTATGCATGCTGAACAAAGGAGTAATTCCCAGAGTATAATTCTAGCTGATAAGGTAATAGGAATACAAAAAATTAATACAACTTCAATAAGTGAGGGACTCATTCTCCATTAAAATTGATTCATAACTATAAATGTATTTTTCCAGATACAAACTTACATTATTAATGCAGTCGATGCAGAGTTTGCATCTTATAAACACTTATTTGATGACCATGAGTGCACATTGTGGTCAATGAGCCTTTTTGTGTGTTTTTGGAGTGTGGGAGGAAACAGGAATAACCCGAGGAAATCCAAGTAGGCACAAGGTGAGGGTGCATCATCCTTGCTGACTTTCTCCAGTTTGGAATTAAACTTAGGACCCCAATGCATAATGCAAGAGGGGCAGCCATGAGCCATTCAGCTGACGTGCATTGTAGAATGTATTTGTGTTAGGGAACTATTTAACATAAACAGACTGATACCTATTATATTTCTGTCTCCAAATGAACAGTTTATTTAATCATCTACAGGGTTGTTTTTGCTGGATTCTGTGATGAAATATGCCTTTAATAGACTTGGCTTTTTGAGAATGTTGAAATATCCCGGGTTAATGTGAAGCATATCTTTTCCAGAACAGATTATAAATCTTATGCTGATGCACACATCATCAATATATCTCATGTTTACAATTTTTATGTTGGTTTCATTTCTCACACTGGCATATTGTAAATAGCAAATCCCGCGCAATCGAATTCATTTATTTAACGTAGATTTAAGAAGCAAAATACAATTAACTGCTTATTTGAATGAGGCAACAGGCAATTTGTTCTTATTTTAATTGAATAATATAGAACCAAGCACCATGTTTAAGTACAGTTTTTATGATGAGCTAGGCAATTCTGTTTATTTCATTATTTAAGCAAATGAGCAATAATGCGTTGTATGGCTGCGCAGCAAACAAGCATTTTGGGTGGAAAGATTTAAGTGATCAGACAGTAGGCATTTATTGATTTGTTTAAAAACAAATTCCACATAATGTTATTCCTTGTAAGTTCAAAGTAACGTGGCTCCTGGCTGCCTGTATCAGACATTGCTACTGTAACTTCCTCCAATTCCTCAACTAATTGTTGAGTCTGTTTGAATGTTAAACATTCATTAAAAATAGAAATTTAAAAGGCATATGATATAATGCGGTCCTGTTAGCTATTGCCGTAATGGCCAAATGAACCATTTAGTCCACACACCACTGTTACCGACAAAATGGAGACTTGCAATTGAACATTGAAAATGCACCAGCTTTATTCATAGTCACTAGCACAATTCCTCCAGTTTTATTTCGTAATTTCACACAGCTCCTGATAACCAATAAAAGATGAAACAGTACAAGAATCACAGTGTGAGAATATTACCTGATGGTCTAGTAGGGCATTCTTCCACTGTGCTCTGCTCCTGAATGTGCCACTTGAGTGTTTGCACGGTGCTTTGGTGGTTCTCAGATTTCTTCAGCTCCTGAACTGACCTTTGCCTGTTTTGACTAATCTTCGGATTCTGATTTGGTACTGCACTCCTGCTCTGTGTTTGATCTTGGCCTGTGACCTCAACCTTGCCTCTTCCATCTGACTCGGTACTGCTTTGCCCGATCGGTTTGACCAGGCCTGTATCCCGTCTTCATTGGCTGCTCCAACATCCCTCTCATACACATTCAATTCCCATACTCACCCAGAACTTTCACCCTGGTTTCCCACAATAAGACCTGAAGGCATCTAAGTAGTGGACTAGAGATGGGCGAATTTGCGCCGTTTCACTTCACCAGAAACGAGACGCCAGTGTCAAAAACGAGATGCCGGCGCAGTTTTGCGTTTTTTTTGCCGTTTCGCAAATTTTGCGGGAAATTCGCGAAACGTCGTTGGCATCTTGTTTTTGACACCGGCGTCTGTTTTTTTTTACGCCTGCGTCCGTTTTTGACGGCAGTGTTCGTTTTTTTCAACGCTGGCGGCAATTTCTTTTGATGCCGGCGAATTTTCGTGCCCGTTTCGTGAAATTATTCGCTGGCGGTGAATCACGCAAATTTGCGCCTGGCGAATAAATTCACCCATCACTATAGCAGACAACTCCACCAGAAGCCAAAGGCGGCTGCTATAAGTGGAAGAGTGGGCTTACTCCTTCACCTACTTTCCCGAAACATTCCCTTAACCCTTGGCACATTGCAGCTTAGCACAGGATGTAGCACATGTCAAAGTGGCAATGTTGTCTAGCTCAAGACCCAACTTTCATGGTGTCCCTCACTGAAGAGGGACCACCAGGGTGCTGATGTATTCCTTTCTCCTCAGTGAAGCCTCACATGCTCAGGTAGATGGTCTACCTCTGTCTCTAACTAATTGTACTGAGCTTCACAGCATTTGGTTTACCACTAGCTAGCCTAGCTAGCTATCTAAATAAGAATGATATCTGTCTCACCTTTGCTGTCTCTCTGAGGTCACTTTATTCTTATCAACCAAAAGAGTTACACTACTATCTCCCTTATAAAGACTTCCTTGGGCAATCATTTTTAAATATTAGCATTATTTGCTTAAAATGAACGCTGTGGAAATTAGCTTTCCCTTAATTTGGAGCTTTCTGATTACCAGGTTTCCGTATAAGGGATCCCGTACCTGTACTAGAATTCAAATATCACAAACTGCAAACCCTCTCATGGTTTACAGACAGAAAACATTTAAATTATTTTGTGCCAAACTACCCTAAAAGCTATTAAAATGTGAGGAGGTTAACTGCAATTCAGCAGTAGATATCAAATTCAATTTACAAATGGGCACCATAAAAACCCCTGAAAGTGAATTAAAAAAATAGCAAAAAGAGATTAAATGCCAAAATGTGAATTAAACAAATATTGACATTTATATGATGTTGCAAATATTGCAGCTTAACAGTAAAATTTTAAAACGGTATTCCCTCAGTATTAACGGTCTTTAATTAAGCATACGTTTAGCAGCAACCTCTCTCTCTCACTCTCTCTGCCTCTAATGTAATTCTTTAATGAATAAATATATCCAGCTCCATGTGGCTATAAATCTGCAGCAGTTAAAAGAAAACTCCCACATGGCGCTGTCAGCCTGTGCAAAACAGATAACATTAATAAATATGACTTCAAAATCACAGATGTGTTAGTTTGCATGTAGTGAGGCTGCTCCTCCATAGGTATAGCATCTAAGCCTCTACTTCTGACCCCCTCTGTGATCACAAAGTCACATTAAGCTGCTTAAAGATATATATAGTAGTGATGGGCGAATTTGCGCCGTTTCGCTTCGCCGTAAAATTTGTGAATTTCGCACGAAAGACGCAAAACGGCATACAATTCGAGAAACGGCGCCAGCATCTAGTTTTTGATGCTGGCGCCCGTTTTTGACGCCGGTGCCCTTTTTTTTACGCCGGCAACCGTTTTTGACAACCGGCCGTTTTGACAACCGGTCCGTTTTTTTCTGACACTGGCGATTTAGACAAGCTGTTTGTTGACAGTGTCTTGAGATCTACTGATCAACATATCTTTGTAGGGATACATTAAAGGCATCCTGTCATCGGAAAACATGTTTTTTTCAAAACGCATCAGTTAATAGTGCTACTCCAGCAGAATTCTGCACTGAAATCCAATTCTCAAAAGAGCATACAGATTTTTTTATATTCAATTTTGAAATCTGACATGGGGCTAGACATTTTGTCAATTTCCCAGCTGCCCCTGGTCATGTGACTTGTGCCTGCACTTTAGGAGAGAAATGCTTTCTGGCAGGCTGCTGTAACTGAATGTGTCTCAGTGGGACATGGGTTTTTACCATTGAGTGTTGTTCTTAGATCTACCAGGCAGCTGTTATCTTGTGTTAGGGAGCTGTTATCTGGTTACCTTCCCATTGTTCTTTTGTTTGGCTGCTGGGGGGGAAAAGGGAGGGGGTGATAACTTGCAGTACAGCAGTAAAGAGTGTTTGAAGTTTATCAGAGCACAAGTCACATGACTTAGGGCAGCTGGGAAATTGACAATATGTCTAGCCCCATGTCAGATTTCAAAATTGAATATAAAAAAATCTGTTTGATCTTTTGAGAAATGGATTTCAGTGCATAATTCTGCTGGAGCAGCACTATTAACTGATTCATTTTGAAAAAAATGTTTTTTCCCATGACAGTATCCCTTTAATAAAAAGAGGGGCCACGTCCCCGACTGCACATACATAGAGTGTGTGCGGACCCGTGATTTTGCTGCTAGTGCTTGTAAATGAACCTTAGAGGCTGAATGCCTATACTGTTTCCACAGAGTTGCCCTTTAAAAACAGAACTGCTAATGGTGGCGGTTGCAGAACTTGGCATCTGCATATGGATCTAATAATACATAAATGCAGAGTGTGGTTATTATGAGTCAGTAGATATTTGTGTTTATAGATTTGTTATATATCTATTGTATAAAGATTTATAAATCCCTTGCTATATACACAAAGAACACAAGGATTATAAAACAATGCACTAATGAACTTCCCTTGTAGATAGTTGTAGGGTTGCCACCTTTTCTTGGGGCTGGAAAATGGGCAGGGGGAGGGGTGGATAATGTCGGAGGTGGGGGCAGGACTGGTGACGTCTGAAGGGGTGATGTCAGGGGCGGGACTGATGACGTGGCGATCATTGATTGGCTGATCTCCATGTCATTATTTTCAATGTCCTGTCTGGATTTCCTAATTTGGAAATCCGGACAGGAAGGTTTCACCCATACAGCCCTTCCAAATTCTGGGCTGTCTGGGTGAAATCAGGGCAGGTGGCAATCCTATATAGATGTTAGATCTAAGGGTCAAAGACCACTTTCATTTACCTGGGTCTACTTGGTCTATAGCCTTTCTATATCCAATTTAAGCATGGCTATTTAGACATTGTACCGAGACAGTGGGGCTCATATACCAACAATGAGCATTGCCCTAGTTTAGTAGCCCATTGGAGAAAATTGCTTTTGTTTTTCAACCTGCAGCTGGATCAACAAAGGTCTTTTTGCTGATTGGTTGCTGTACACCGATTACTGTAAAACTAGACTGGAAGAGTGTGCAGGCACAACTCCATCATATACAGTATAACACGTACTGTACTAAAGACATGCAGACGGTACTATCCGGAACATTTTCTGGTATAAGCTCTTTTTACTTGAAGGCAGGCCTGGACTGACCATCTCGCATTCAGGTAAATGCCCAGTGGCCGGTCAATTTAGGGTTAAGTGGGCTGGGGAAGTGGCGCCATTGAATGGGAGCTGAAGTCGAAAAGCCAAATGACAGCTGAAGCTGAATGGGAGATAAACATAAAGATCCGAAAGCCGATGAGGAGAGCAAAGAAGCTGATGTCGCCTAGAAGGAAGAAAACCGCCTGCCAATTTTTAAAGGTAAGTTCCACTGGACACCAATGATCTTTTTTTTTGTAAATCCCTGGTCACGTTGTTTTTAACTTTTATAGGGGGAAAACCACCAATGGCCACCAATGTTTTTTTTTTCAACATGGGGAGGGGGGACAGACCATCAATGTTTGTTTTAACTTGGGGAGGTTTACCTTATATGACCACCAATGTTTCTTTTGTTTTATTGGGGGGCCCTGACTGAGACCAATGTCACACATTTATATGTGGGCTGCTTTGATTCTTTTTGCCAGTTCTGCTTTTGCTCCCGGTCTGGCCAAGCACAGGACTATATTATATTATATATATAATATATTATAAAAATATTATATATAAACTATTAGTTGCATATACTGAAACTGAAGTGTTCTCTGCACAGAAACATTTTGCCCTGTGATCTTTTTTTTAATACAAATTCGTAAGGACTTGTCCTATCAGGATTGTCATGCCCATGCACTTCAGTAGATACAGAAAATTAAAGTCTTGCATGTAATACCTTGAAGTCACTTTTCTTTTACATGTGAAATTAAATATATTTATCCTTCTTTTCAGAAGCATAAAATTGCTACAAATGATAGACATTTGGCACCTGTAAAAACAAAACAATTACTTTCACCGGGCATCTCAGAAAAGCCTGGCAGTAGATAGTGATGCTGGTAAGAACTCTCTGATCCTTATATTTTACAGCTAATGTTAATCTATCTATTGATATGCCTGGCAACATTATGCATTGAATAAGAGTATAATAGAAACAAATTTGGGCTCAACAATATGCCATTGTACTTTGGCTTGAAATTAAGCAGATTTGCATTTCTTTGGGGCACATAATAGTCAGAGAATGTGTGGCCACACTACAGATTTAGCACAGGACATGCTATTGCATAAATCTGAATAAAATGTTATATAGAATAATGCCATATCAAAACATAAAGTATTACATAAAATAATAAATAATAAAGCTCTAAACGAATCCCTATCTATTAGGTTCCCATGTTTATAGACAATCCATACACAAGGCCACCTGCATTGTCACTTTGTCTTGGAGGCTTTTTGTCATGGCAACATTTTTTCACAAATAATTTGCAGTTGGCAATCCATGCAAATTGTGGAATTCATGCCTAGTGAAAAAATTCACTCATTACTACTGTTCTAAGATCTGCACTAATCCTACTCCATCCACAATCGTGGTAGTTTAACAATATAAGTAGTTATTTATAGTGATTGGCAAATAAATTCGCCAGGCGTGAATTTCCGTGTTTCGCCACTGGCGAATAAATGCACAAAACTGCAGCGAAAATTTGCACGCATCAGAAAATTTTGGATGTGCATTGGAAAAGTTCAGATGTCCATTGACTTTAACGCTGGCATCAAAATTGGCACGGCCGTCAAAATTTGAGTTTCGCAAATTTTTTGATGTTTTGCAAATTTCGCAGGAAATTCACGAATTTTTTGACGAAATGATTTGGGACAAATTCGCCCATAACTAGGTATTTACCATTTGAGATTTCTAGGCAAGTTTATAATTGTGATACACAGATATCTGGCATTGTTGTATCAGTCATTGCCCAGGAATCTAAGCCTTACCCCCACATAGATGTTTCTCTTCTTTTATATGCTAATAACTACAGTGTTTATTGTATTTTGCTATGCCATAGTATGCTCTATAATGAACATTGTCATTTTTCTATTTCCTCAGTTTCACACCTTCCCCTTGAACCTACTGAGCTCACTGATCAGTGGATTAAAGAAGGAGTTTAGCTGCATGTCAAACTACACTGTGCCCCAGGGTAACACGTAGTGAGGACAGGCCAGTAGCAATGCTTCTGGTTTGGTCATAAATGAACAAGTCCTTGGTCCCAGGTTTCTGCTCCGAGTGTACCCAGGTATGTGGAGAGATACGTGTTTGTTTAGGTCATATTTATGGTTTACACAATATATTTAGGTTCTCCAGGTCTGGAATAACACCACAAATCCAGTCCAGGTAATTGATTTAGCTCTAAGCAGCATGGTTGCACGTGGGGCCTCTTCTGGTCTTTAAAACCTTTAGTGTTTGGCATGTCTGCCTTTCCTTCCACAGGAAAAACAAAGTAGTCTTGATTGGAGAAGGCCAGAGCTTAAAAAGAATAGGCAGCTTCCATTATTTCTACAGTTTAGCATATATTCATTCACATAGAACTGAATTAAAGGGCTATGGCATGGAATGTTTCCAGGAAATTCCAGGAATTGTCACAGATAGCTACCTTTTATAGAAGTTATTGTGAAGCAATCACACAGTCACCTGAGCAACTCTGCTCCCCATAAAGTTGAGTTTTTTTTCTTTTGTAGGAGCCCTATCACCTCAGTTCCCATAATCTCTAATGAGAAGGAACTAGAGAAATATCGTTTGTAGCCAACGATGAGGATTACAGGAAATGTATTCATTATAAAAGGCATTATTGCTTAGTTTTTGCTGCACTTGGCTATTTAATACAGGATGTTAATTAATTTTATGCCTGACTCAATATATTTTTTAATCATGCAAACACCAGGCTGATTCATTTTCGAAATTTATATAGCAATATTTTAGTAAAAAAGAAAAGGAAAAACACTTTATAACAATGCCAAAAATTATATATCTATTATATTTAAATATATTTTAGCTGGAGACCTTATTCATGAATAAAAATGAATATTTTGTTAAATTATTTCAGCCCTCACAGCATGGACTGCAATAGAGCAAAGGTGTTTCCATTAAAGCCCTTGGGAAAGTCAATTTTTGAACTATACTCTCAGACTGTTGAGTTTCCTCTTATGAATATGAGATATTTATTGTTTCCTTAAATTGTATAAAATTGGTATATCTTATACTTGTGTAAGAGGGTAAAGGTTTTGCCAACCTTTATGTCCTTTGGTCCCCTGGGCATAACTTAGTCAGCTAGATTGGGTCCTCAGTTATAGAAGGGAAGCTGTTTCCTTATCCTGGGTGAAAGTATTGTGCTGGCTATTCAGTGACTGGTCAGTAGATGTCACTAGAAGTCCCATGTGCTCAGTCTCTTTGGGCTGCACACTTGTTGGAGAAAATAGAAAGTACAGTGGTACTCCTTATGGCCTGGAAAAAAGGAAGGTTCCAGAATAGGTGATGTAAGTGTAGGGGATCAGCCAAGACATCCCCCTGTTTTTCTGTCTGTGACATCATCCAGCACAGTTACAGGCTAGAGAGCCATCTGATTGGCTGGACGCCCCCGTGCATCCCTTGAGAAGAGGAGGACCCAGGGGAGTGCCTGACTTTGGAGCCAAATGCAAAGGGTTACAGACAGAGCTGATAAAGGAACCCCTGCTTCAGCAGCAGCCAGTCAGAGCCAGAGAGAGGCTATGAGAGACAGCAGAGACGGTGCAGCATGGAATGTGAAAGAGCTGCAGTACTAAGTGAAACTGTGTTTTGTGTTCACTTGGACAGAGTTTCAGCCCAGAAGGAAAAGTTGCCCTGAATTCCATACAGTGGTTGGACGCAATTTTCCAACCCTTGTGTGTCCCCAGTGTGAGGACAGGTATTTCTCATGAGCCTGCTATGTGGGAGCTACAACATATACATTGGGGCAGGTAGTGCAACCTAGGGAATAAAAAGCTCTGGGAAAGGGACATTTCATGTGAACTGAACTGTGTTGTCCACCCAGAGTAGAGAGAGACTGTGCTAGTTACTAGACACTTTTCCCCAATGTAGGAATATTATTGCATTGCACTGTTTAACCTATTCTTTTATTTATTCTTTATATAATGTTTCCCTTCGTTTACTACAAACTGTGGGGCCGATTCAAAAAAGTCGGGGAATTTCCGCGTCTTGCAGCCCAGGAATAAATCTGTGAAACTCCCACGAATTCCCACCAGCGTCCAAAAAACTTGGATGCGCATCAGAAACGTTGCTTGTGTCAAAATCGTTGAACGTCAACACTATTTGGACGCCTATTGACTTTAATGCCGGCATCAAAATTGACGCAAACTGACGCGGGCATTTCTCAAGCGGCGAAAAATTCGAGAAACTTTCAAAATTCGCCCATCTCAAAAAATTCAAGAAACTCGCCAATCACTAATAGAGTGATCCTTGGGACCCCTGTAAGATTCCCCTATAGTGGGGATTGTGCACCAAAGACAGACAATGGTACGTCTAGGGTGTTGTGAACACTCATCCTGAAGGTTGTGTGTATGCAATGATACTGTGGAGAATCAATTAAAATGATCCATGGCCTAAATAACAAAGCATATTAAGAAAGACTTGAAGACCAGACAAGGCTTATTAGCTCAAAGGATAAAGGTGATATTCCAATATATAAAGGAAGATGGCTAGAAACCAGGGGACAAAACATGAACTTGGGAGTGAGGAAACTGGAAGGGAACATATGGAAATTCATATTTTACTGAAACATTGATAAAGGAATAAAAACTCCTTTTGAACTCATTAGCTCATCCAGTTTGGGCATATGTTACAAAGGTGGAAGAACACAATCTGAAACACCAATAAATCTAAAATGTAATTTTTCGTTACCCAACTCAGCAGAATCCTCAGACTAAGAGGAAGCCATACTAATCTTCTATTTTCAGGGACCACTTCCAACCCTCCTGTTGCCCATTAAACCCCTCCCTAACCTCGTTCCATGTTGAAGGGTTGGATTCTGGCACTTGATATCTCTCTGATTTTTAGATATTACAGAATGTGCACTTCCCACAGTGTGGGTTGGTTTGGGGGGGGGGGTGTTAAAGCAATTGAAGCACATATAAATAAAAAAGTGTTAAGGGATTAACAGAATAAGCATTTTTTGAACATACTAGATTGATGTAGCTCCTTACTTCTACCAGCCTCAGTGTTTCTCTGTCATAAGGGAATGTACTGTATTATTAAGTCCATGTACCAGTATGGAATGAATACAGACATTGGTTATATTAACCGGAATGCTTGGGACGTGAGGGTTTCCGGATTATTTGGATCACCATACCTAAAGTCTACTAAAAATCATTCAACCATTAAATAAACCCAATATGATTGTTTAAGTAACTTTAAAATATAGTATTGCTGAACCCACATACTAAAAATCACTTAATACACAGGTGATGGAAATCAGTGTCATTGGGTAGTAAAGCAAATTTACTTACCTCTGAAGCTGTGCCAGGGTTGACTTCGCCGAACTTCGCCAGGCGAAGTTTTGCAGGGCGCCGCTAATTCACTAAAATACAAAGTCGCGCTCCTTACCTTTAAGGTAACTTTTAGCACGTTATAAAATGGCCAATTCTAAGCAACTTTTCAATTGGTTTACATTATTTATGCTTTGTAGTTTTATAGTTATGTGCTTTTTTTCTTCTGACTCTTTGCAGCTTTCAAATGGGCGTCACTGACCCCTTCTAAAAAACAAATGCTCTGCAAGGCTACAAATGTACTGTTATTGCTACTTTTTATTACTTATATTTTCCTATTCATGGTCCGGTCTCTTATTCAAATCAATGCATGGTTGCTAGGGACATTTTCACCCTAGCAACCAGATTGCTTAATATGCAAATTGAAGAAATGCCGAATAAAAACCTAAATAACTCAAAAACTTTAAATAATAAAAAATGAAAACCAATTACGATTGTCTCAGAATACCCCTCTCTATCTCATACTAAAAGTCATCTCAAAGGTGAACAACCTCTTTAATTACCCCTAGACAGAGAATGAGTACATACACATATATGGTCATCAGTGCTAAACACCATTGACTGCAATGGGTTTTATAAGTCTAAATCCCCTGCATAATAGTTATGCAAAGAATCAAACTCTGGATACATTGTATGAAAATTAATTTGAAAGGACAGAATTTCCCATGTGAGACATATTCCCATCTATATTTCCTAATGTTCTAAGCCTTAATTTTTTCTCACTGATTCGGATCTCAGTCTGACATCTTTTAACCGGAACATCAACTCTTTCCATTGTATCATTTTCAAGTTTTTTTTAGATTTGAAGCTTTACTTCTTATCGGCTAAACAATTTTCTTCTGCTGGCATACCTGAATGCTTTAGCACTCTGATCTAATTTTCTCTGCTTGCTATCTGGAACATTTCTGAATTCTGGTTTTAAATGTAATAATTACAGAAAGGAGAAAATTCATTGCTGATTATATACTGTACTGTACTATTCTTTTGTTCAGTTAAAAAATATATATTTTTCAATGGAAATTGCAATGTAGACGTAATTAAAGCAGTGATGAGCGAACTTTTTTGCCAAGTTTCGCAGCAAAAATTATGCCCACAGACTGCAATGGGTGAAAAAATTGTTGCGCCGCCTTGCGCATTTCGGCAACTTTTTGGTGAAGCAAAACGGTTCAGATTTGCCCATCGCTAAATTAAAGGTAAAATCTTAATATTTGCATAACTGAACATACAATATATCTATCTATCATCTATCTATCTATCTATCTATCTATCTATCTATCTATCTATCTATCTATCTATATATATATATATATATATATATATATATATTAGGGATGCACCGAATCCAGGATTTGGCCGAATCCTCCTGCCTGGCCAAACAGAATCCGAATCCTAATTTGCATATGCAAATTAGGGGCAGGAGGAAAATCGTGTGACTTTTTGTCACAAAACAAGGAAGTAAAAAATGTTTTCCCCTTCCCACCCCTAATTTGCATATGCAGATTAGGGTTCGGATTCGGTTCGGTATTCGGCCAAATCTTTCATGAAGGATTGGGGGGTTCGGCCGAATCCAAAATAGTGGATTCGGTGCATCCCTAATATATATATATATATAATACTAATACACAAATTCATGCGGGGGTTCAATGAGGCGGTGACCACAAAATACATATAGACAAATTGTCACGATCGTCACCCAGAATCCAGAACCAATGCTAAGCTCCCTGGTCTTGGCTCTTACTTCTGCCTTTAACAGCCGCCTTTCACCACAGGAGGAGCCCTCGGCTAATTGGATGCTGCCAGGTCTTATAAAGAGAGGAGCCAAGCGAGGGTTCTGGACGAGCAGAGGGACACGATTGTTAAGCAAAGTCTTTTGGGCAGAAGGTCACAGTTCAAGGCACAGACAAAAGCGTAGTCAAACAGGCCGGGTCAGTGCGGGCAGAATTCAAGCGAAGTCAGACAGGCAAGGGTCAAAACCGAAAGATCAATTAAAGTAGTCAAACAGGCACGGTTAGGGTTAGTGTATTAGGGTTAGGGTTAACGGAGCGTAGAAGTCAGAGATCACAGAAATCAGAGTAGTCAGGCAGGCAGGGGTCAAACAGGAATCAGAATACAGAATAAATGCACCCAGGAACTCACAAATGGAACCAAACAATGGGCAATGGACTGCACACTGATTTCCCTTTAAATAGGTTTGAATTTTGCGCCAGTGTGCACTGACGTCATCACGCCAGCGTAAAGCCGCCTATAAGAATCGGATGTGCGCGCCGCGCACAGCCTAAGAAACCGGCACTAGGAAGAGAGAGGAGCAGCGCGGCGGGCGTCCCCACCGGCCCACTAGACCACCAGGGTAAGTCCTCACACAAATACAAGAGTCCTCTGCACTCACCCCATTATCAATATATTTAAGACATGTTGTGCCTTAAGCTACTAAAAAATGCCTTACCCTTTAAACAAAACAGGGATTGTTTGTCCATATATTGCAATATATTTAATCTGGCCAACTACGTCAAAGTCATCCCATATCTGGCCAGTCCTACACTCAATTTTCATCTGATTCATTAAGAATTCTATTGCTTCTTATGCATTTTACAAAGGGACTAAGTTTTACCTGCAACTTACCCTTCCCAGCTATAGTCAGGTGATCCCACTGGTGTCTAATAAAAGGGCAGCCAAGTTTGGGAGTTTTACTTTGAAAGCATCAAGTAAGTTAGTACATAGGATCTTTCAATCAATCAATTCTGGGGTAAAACATGGCGATTGTGCTCCAATTTGCACTTTGCTCACTGTACTTGTGGTCATAAATGATCCCTATAAACTGCAGACTACATCATTGTGGCCAAGAAGCTTGTTGGGTTCTCCAGGCTTGTGCATAGAAATAAAAAATATATGTGTAATGGTAATGGCACTTTTTTTCCCCCCAAACTTTTCTAAGCAAGTATATTCACATTTGTGACAAATCTGCTAAAAGTCATATACAAATAAAAAGTACATGAAAAATTTAAGATGGCGGCACCAACATTGAAAATGAAAACTTCTAAAGCAATAAAGTGATTGCCAGTTTAGTCTGTGGTTAGCGCACTCGGAATAAGAAGTTTTATTCATGGCCTTAAAAACAATAAGCACTCCAATAATGATTCCTTAACGGGCCACGTAAAAGCTCTTTAAATCGCAATTTAACCTCAGAGTTTTAGCACCGTGAATAAATTTCCCAAGTAGGTTTTACTGATTTCTATTTGCGGCCTTCTCTCTTTCTAATCGACCAATACGCTGCTCTTCTACTTCCCATTCGAGTTAATAGCCTAGCAATGCCATCTCGTAAGAATTTATCATTGGACGAGTTCAACCTCATTTACACAGGGTAACAATGGCAACCTATAGCTGTTACATTTAACACACTGCTATTGTGCAACGAGACACTATTAAGGACATATACTATATTAGACTTCTGCTATTATTTGTACTGCTTATTGATCGGCAATACGGGGCCCTGCTTAACTTGAATAATGCATGCTGGTTTTTGCTGACATTTACTTTCTCCATAAATGTGTTATTTGTAATCTAGAAACATGGTCATGTCGCACAGGGAGCTGCTTTGCATATCTTGCAGCAACTCTACGTGATTTTATGGGGATAAGACATTTCTATAAGTCGATAGACTAGTACAATGGCCAGAGGCTCCATGTAAACAAATGATAAACCAAGTTGTGGCATATCGGTATGGGACGCCGTCAGCAAGATGAGCTGTTTATACTTTGCCCCGAAAACCTTATAAAATATGGAATGATTAGGTGCATGGATGTAAAATATATTAACTTTGTTTTAGAAAGCCATAGTAATGCTTTACTCTGTACATTTGGAAGCTCTAGTGACCATAATCATTTGTCTTTATCTAGCATTTCGTTCATGCGTTAATGCCAAATTGTCTTTCTCATTTTTCTCTACAGAAGTGCTCATAATGACTGAAATTTTATCTATTAACAATATGACAAGATGTTACAGGTCGAAATAAAGAAGAGCTTGGCGATCTGATAGCTTCTCATACAACCTACCTAAAGGTTCCTGAAATATGAGGATGGTCCTCCTATTGTTTCAAGTGAGGGTTGGTCTGAAGACTATTTCAAGTGAGAAGTTGGGGTTTATTTCATGACCTAGATATTGCCAGTGCCACCTACGGTAACCATGTTTCCACATATTTCAACAGGGCTGCTCCTGCCATGAGGCACGATGAGAAGCTTGCCTGAGTCAACAGCAAGTGGGCAGTTACAAGGGGTGACAAAAAGCCAAATCTTGTATCTTTAAGAGCTGAATTTCAGGATTTTAACCCAGAAATTCAGCTCCGCTAGTGCAGCTAGCGCTGTTACGCTCATTGCACTAGCAATGTCGCCGCCTTTGACCCACTCCGTCATTGATGTTTTAAGTTTGGATGTCATGCATCATCACCCAAAACCCAGAAAAGGAACCAAGGTTCCGGTCACAGCTCACTCTTCAGCCTATAACCACCGCCTTTCACTTCAGGAGCAGCCCTCCTCTACTTGGGTGACGTCATGACTTATTGTGAGAGAAAAAAGGCTCGGTTTCTGGGGCCGGCAAGGGAACCAGAGCATAATTAGGTGGATAGAAATAAAGCAGAATGTTGTTAAGGGACAGGCAGGGTCAAAACCTAGAGAGCAGTGTAGTACAAAATCTGAATGCAAAAACGTAGTCAACAACAGGCAAGAGAATCATGACAGGCAGCAAAACGTCAGTCAGGACAGGCAGAAGATCAATACACAGGAATCAGAACAATATCGCACCCAGGAACTAATTGCACAGCAATCAAACACATAAAAGTGCGAGTGTGCTGGGCGCACGCACAAAATGACTGCGGGAGTCCTCGCGAACGGATCGGCGGCATCCCCGATGCACCCCTGGACCACCAGGGATTATAACGGGGGAGCAGGAGAGGGGGTGCGGCATTGGATCAGGATTGCCCCAAGTATCAATAAGGAGGATAAGGTTTCTGTAGAAATATTATAAGGGGATGGAACCATAACATTTCTAAAGGTCACTTAAAAATGCAAGTGCAGTGTGCAAAGTGCAATTAATGACACACATCTCTATGTTTTAACCCATAATGCAGTGTTTTCACCATATTTCCTGCATAATTGCAGGTGTTCTGTGACTTGCATTTTCTGCAATTGTGTAAAAATGGGTGAATTTGTGCTTGTGAATTGGGTGTATGTTAAGTTTAGATTTTTCAGGGTTAGGGTTGAGTTCTGGAGCACACTCCCAAAATAGCGTTTGCATCTGATTCACTAGGTGCCAACTGACGCAACCTTCTGTGGGTGCCCTCTAGACAATGCTAGTTTAAAGGTTCCCCCCATCCATGCTCAACATTCAACAGAAGAGACAGGATGGACCTATTGGCAATCATGTGGAAGTACAGGAGCAAGTCCATTGCCTCCATTTTAGAGCACATTTTGGGCTGATTTATGAACAAAGGGGCTAAAGTTCAGCAGCCAATAGCAACCTTTCAACTTTAAACTTGAACGCACACACACTTGCGGGTGCATTTATAATTGACCCCTGTTCTGCTCTAGCCAATGGGAGCAATCTTCACTGGTGTTTAGTGGATCTGACAACAATCTATATGGATATGATCTGTTGTCCTGGAACAAGAGTCCCAGTTGATTCCTCTAGAAGAAAAGAACTTTCATTTGAAGCAACATAGGTGGTTCTTTACAATGAGGTCAGTGAGGTTGTGGAATGCACTGCCGGCGGCGAATCGTGGGAATTCACCACAAATAAATTCGCCCATCACTAATGATGGGTCCGTTTGACAGGAGATAACATACTGACACATGCATGTGCATTTTTTACTACAATGATCTCAAATCATTTTGTATTTATCCTATTTTTGAATTTTTTTTTTTGCCATTTTGATCCAGATGCAGCTAACCAGTCACAGGTTTGAATGTTTGTGGAAGCACTAATTACAAAGCCTAACTGTTAATGGAAAAATAACAAGCATGTCCTGTGCAATATTCACAGCAGTTGCGTTTTGCAGTCAGTTAAAAATGTGCCCAACCCATCATTTAAGTTCAGGGTGGCTTGCTGATTAGCCAGACTTTTCTTCCTGGTTATGCCTGACCAGCTATGCATTGCTCGGTATCATGAAAGTCAGCAAAAGCCAACAACAATCACACACGAAGACACAAAAAAGAGTGTTTAACTCTGAATAGTCACCATGGACAACAATCAACATAACTACATATAATCTACACATAAAGGTGAGGTAAACACGAAATTTTGTAGATTTAGTCTGTTTTTGCTGAATTCTAGAATATAACGATCATTTGCCCCAAGTATTGACCCTAGACTTTTCTGGTACAAGACCCTTTTTAGGAAGACCAACCTTAGGGCAGGAAGCCCTTTGCTTCATAGTAACTTAACAAGGTTACAGATTAAGGAAAACATTACTGAGTGAAACATACTTCCAAAATATCTATGAAAGTGAATAAATAATATCCAGTCTGAACTTTTTTGGTGTATTGAGGAAATTTCTCCAGAGGTGAATTCGCAGCAAATTTCCACGTTGCGCCACCGGTGAATAAATTTGGCAAGCATTGGCAAAAATTCTCCAGCGAAAATTCGGCGGCATCAAAAAAATGTGGACGTGCGCCGGAATAGTCGCTGACGTCAAAACTGTCGCTCGTCAACATTATTCGGACATCCATTGACTTTAATGCGGATGTCAAAATTGACGCGGGCGTCAAAATATACCGTTTTGTGAATTTCGCAGGAAATTCATGATTTTTTCGGTGAAGCGAAACAGGACATATTCTTCTTCAAAGTCTTCAGGATTTGGCTTCTGCTCCAGAACACTGTTACTGCCCCACAGTTTGATAACTACTGCCCCAGAGCTTACTTATTGACCCTGGTTATTTAAATAAAAATCTCATTATAGATGTCATGAACATGTATGTTGCCAGCATACAATCAAGTTGCCTTCCTACTCGAGATAATAGATGTACTAGGAGTAGGCAGAAGACCCTTTAACAGGTACCTACACAGCGCCCCCCACCCCATTGTTGAGCCATATGCAGGTGCTTCTTCTGCCTAACCCTAGTTCCGGCCCTGGGGGGGGAGTGAAGAACTCTGCCAATATTTTTAGGTTGTTTTGAATGATTTGTTATTTATTGAGTCACATTTGATCACTTTGACTTCTAGGGGCAGATGCATCAAGGGTCGAATATCGAGGGTTAATTAACCCTCGATATTCGACTGGGAATGAAAATCCTTCGACTTCGAATATCGAAGTCGAAGGATTTTGCGCAAAAACTGCGATCGAATGATCAAAGGAATAATCCTTCGATTGAACGATCGAAGGAATAATCCTTCAATCGAACGATTAAATCCTTCGAATTGAACAATTCGAAGGATTTTAATCCAACGATTGAAGGATTATCCTTCTACCAAAAAAAACTTAGCCAAGCCTATGGGGACCATCCCCTTAGGCTAACATTGGGTTCTGTAGCTTTTAGGTGGCGAACTAGGGGGTTGAAGTTTTTTCGACTATCGAATGGTCGAATAGTCGAACAATTTTTAGTTCGAATCCTTCGAATCAAAGTCGTAGTCGAAGGTCGAAGTAGCCCATTCGATGGTTGAAGTAGCTCAAAAAACACTTCGAAATTCGAAGTTTTTTTACTTCGAACCCTTTACTCGAAGTTAATGAATTGGCCCCCTAGTGTTACTGTATTTAAATACTGTAGCTTCCAGGGGTGTAGCACCATAGGTCTTATGTTCATAAAGCATTCAGACTTGTTCTTCAGCACAAACAGACAAAATCTGCAAAATAACATCTATCAAAACCTGCAGATGGAAAATGTCCTTAACATAAATCAGCTGGTTGTTATTTCTGACGAGGTATCTGAAATAATAACTTCCCAATGCCATTTCATATGATATATTAAGGATGTGCCATTTAAAAGGTTTGACTGATTAGCATTAATGATGTTAATTACAAAACCAAATTTTGGTGGTTGATTTGCGTAATGAGTGACATGATTTTACAAGGAATGGCAGGTGGAATAATCAACAATGCCTGCTCTTCTGTTCCTTTTCATTCTAAGTAATCATGTTTGACAACTGGTAAGTACATTGCTGTGTAAGACAGTCTGAAAATTGCTTCTGTTCCAATGCGAAGCAGAGAAAATGGCCAGGAAATCCAAGGCTACAAGCACAAAAAAGAAATAATAGATTTTGGATTCGCCGCTCATGCAGGATGCGTTTAAAATATATAAACAGTTTCTTAAAGGAGAATTAAAGAAAAAAATGATGCCAATGTATTTGTCATCCCTTTAGCATTATAATTGTTTGGTTCATACCCTGGGTTGGCTTCTCTTCAAGGAAAAAACACTCACCTGGGGTACTTTCTGGTTGGCTGGTCAACAATTGTCAGAACCCTGAACAAAGAATTCACAGGATTTATATAGATTTGGACATGGGAAAGGAGTATGTGAGTAAAAAGGAGACTTACCGGGACGAGAGCATAGAGAAATCTCTCCAGAGCACAGAAAAACAAAGAACTGCTCTTATAGCCAAACAGGTGGCTCTGCCCTCATGGCCAGAGTACTTGTGACCAACACTAGCTTGACAACAGAAGTCAGTGGGCTCTACGGGGGATTCTACATACAGAGAATTTTATTTCTCTATCAATTGAAATGAACAGGGATTGAGCTGAACATACCGTATATACTCGAGTATAAGCCGAGTTTTTCAGCCCCCAAAATATGCTGAAAAACGCTACCTCGGCTTATACTCAGGTCAAGCGCAAAAACGGTCACCAAGAATAGTCTCCAAGAATATTCACTGTCGTCCAAGAATGGTCGCGGCATCCAAAAACGAGACACCGGCACCTCCAATGGGAGCAGAAACCCTCAATTTTTTGATTGAAACGATAGGCGTTCAATTCTGCCTATCGCAACTTCATTTGGGGTCTTCGCTCAGGCTAATTTGCATATGGCGAGAAATTTAAAGTTGCATGGATGTATATGTTGCAGCAAACACATTACATTACACAAGTCCAGGGAACCTTAATAAAATAAAATAAAGTTATAATGCCCTACTCATGAGCCCAGTGTATGTTCCATATGTAAGGAGGGGGGAACCCGGTTACCCAAAAAAATTTTATTGTAAGGACTTTTGCAGGCCATCATTCTGAAAAAAGGAAAAGACGCCAGCGTTTTTTGGACTTACAAACTTTTTCCACTAAAAAATATGATGTAAGTGACTTTGAGGAAGATCCAGTGCACTTCACCTGGTCTGAGTTGGCAAAGCCAAGTTTGGCGAAAGAGGTAACGTTCTGTAAAATTCACATCTTAGTGAATTTGAGTAACGTCCATTTGCCAGCGCCCGTTAGTATATCGGCGAAGTCCCTGAAAACGGTAACACTGGCGAATCTTCGCCAGTGTTAGTCACTTGCCCTTTAGTAAATCTGCCCCCAAGAGTGATAATATGATCTTCTTGCTTTTGTAGATAAGTGATCACCTGAAGCTCATATCACTGATGGAATCATACGTGTTCTTTCTACCCTTTCACAAATATCTTGCTGGTAGGAAGATTCTGTCCCATGACCTATATTGGGGAGTAGTATGTGGATTTATATGAGGATGACTATCCTGTACATCCCCATCAGATACAACTCCTCCCAGCGTCCTATTGTTTGATAACCATTCAACGCTTGCACTCCAATACAGATATGGTTGCTGTATAATCATTTATCCACTGATTTTTTTATACTGTATTTCAGTATAGGCCAATCAGCCTTTAGTATTTGATCTTTCTTGGTTTTATAGTGGAAAAAAAATACAGTTTACAGTTTATTTACTCTTTTTCAGAAGACATCGTAAATCCTTAATAACTATGATTGCTAATGTTAATAGAACGGTTATTTAATAACATTTTTTATAGTTACATGCCGGGCAGCATTATTTAAATCTGTTAGCACAATAGGGGGTCTAATTATCTATATGTTATTGAATGGATATGTGAGGAGATTTAGTTAAGTTTAAGACATATATACTGTATATATTTATATAAAAATACAATTTTACACCCCTAGATAATTATGCCCTGCATCTTGTGAATATAATTATAATTTAAGTAAGTATTTATGTGCAATATATTCTGCTTGCTGGGACAATGAAAATGTTGTGCTCTATAAAGGCAGACAAATGTATAGGAAAGTAGAAGCCGTAGAAGGTGATATTGACTCCCTGGTGAAATCACTGAATAATGGACTTGAGTTTATTCACAAAGGAACTTCTATAAAACAAAAGGTTCTGTTCCGTTAATTAGGAACATACTGTACCAGGTGCTATGGTTTTGTGCTGTAAATGGGACACTGCGTAATTCTGCAGCACCTGCACAATTCTATTTAGACTTAGATGAAGAAATTAGATTTGTTTTATAGGCTCGGTCTTTTCGTCTCCTTACCCCACAAATAATCTGTCCTAGGCGCAAATTCACTAAGCGCCGAAGCGCATTTTTCGCTACTGCGCAAATTCACTAACGAACGCTGGCGTAATTTCGCTAGTGTTACTTCGCACCCTTACGCCAGGCAAATTTTCGCTAGCGACGTAACTACGCAAATTCACTAACTTGCGCAGTGTACTGAACGCTACCTTTTACGCTAGGCTTCCTTCGCCACCTCAGACCTGGTGAAGCGCAATTGAGTAGATAGGGATTGTTTCAAAAAAAATTTTCTAAGTCCCAAAAAACGCTGGCGTGTTTTCTACATGATGGGTGATAGGCTGAAAAAGATCTCTCCAATCCTGATCCTAGCCTGTCTGAGCTTGCTTGAACTCTGCTTGTACCGACCTGGCCTGTCTGACTGCTATTCCGCTTGGCCTTCTGTCCTAAATTCTTGGCAAACAATTGTGCCCTTTGTTTGTCTAGAGCTCTTGCTTGACTCCTCTCTTATTAAGACCTGGTGGCATCTGATTAGCGGAGGGCTCCTCCTGAAGACGGTTGCAGAGCCGAGACCAGGGAGCCTAGCACCTGTTCTGGATTTAGGAAGCCGGTTGTGGCAGAGCAGCACAATTATTAGGCCCAAAACCGCTCCTAACACTTCCGTATAGCTGTACTTGATTTCTGCTTCTTCTGAAAATCTTGTGTAGGGTGCCTGTTGACACAGGGACACCCTAAAGCTATGGCCTGATGGTAGCTCCTGGGTACCCCTGGTGGCCTGCGTAAATTGATGCAAACAATTTTCAGATGAAGAACTGAGTGTAAACATCGTTTCAGTGGTAAGTACTGTCATCTTAATAAAAGCGCACATGCAGTTGGGCATATTTATAACGCATTGGCTGCATAGAGGCTTGCATCCAAAATCATACTTTACACACTGCACTTCTGCTAATAAATTTGGCCAAAAGCATGAAATGCATCCTGCTACTTTTTCCTTAATCAGTATGTTAACACATTTTTATCCTTGTTTTGAAGAGATCTCACTGAGACTCTGCTTTAGCCATGGGACCTGTTCAAATGAGATAGAGCATCAGGGCAGTTAGGATACCACAGGGCTCAGTAATGACCTGGTAATCAGCGCCGATTCTATACTAAGTGCCGCCTGAGGAGGCTCCTGCAATGCCGCCCCCCTCGCCGGCTTACCTGTCGGGAGGGGAGGCAGGAACACTAATGCATATGCAAATTAAGATTCAGATCGGTTGAGCCAGGCTCAAGGATTCGGCAAATCGGAATCCTGCTGAAAAAAGGCCGAATCTTGACTGAATCCTGAAACGAATCCTGGATTCGGTGCATCCCTAATGCAAATTGCCCATGATTGCACGTGCAGAATAGTACAATGATAAGGGCTGTGCATGTGGCTGCCCAATTGCTACTGGTATGGGCGAATTTATTCGCTAGGCGCAAATTCACAGCGAATTCCCGTGTTTTAGCCACCAAATTCACGAAACTGCAGCGAAAATTTACCAGCGAAAATTCACCGGCGTCCAAAAAAATGGATGGCATCGTCCGTTTCTTTTGGTCGCTGTCGCATTTTTCGACGGACACTGGCTTCAAAAACGAGACACGCTGGTGGCGTTTCGCAAATTCTTCACGGTTCGGGAAATTCACAAATTTTTTCTGCGAAATGGGACAAATTCGCCCATCACTAGGTGTGTCCATTTAGTACCCCATTTACATTCAAGGGTAAATCTTGCCCCACTTTGGTGAATATAAATATCATGACTTTATTAACCTTTCAGTATACAATACACTTATATTATGACTCCAATACTAATGTGTCTATGTTTGCCAGTATTTAGAAATGATTACATTATATAATAATAATAATAATAATATTATAGTATTTATATATACATATTTACCAGTGCTAACACAGTCTATTGTATATTAGCATATACTGTATACACCAGGTGAACAGCAGCTATTTTCTTTCCTCCTTTTTCAATTTTCTCTCTTTCACTTTGCTTAGTACACAATACACCTGACCCTGGTGTCGCAGCTGTGTTATTCTGACAAGTGTATAAATCAGCACGGAGCCTTGTAGTAAGACAGAGACATGTGCCGCTGCTCTTTCTATATGAATCCCAGTCAAGGCAACCTATTATGGTAAGTGGCTATTGTGTAAAGAATAACAGAACCTCCTTACCAAGCTGTCAGACAATTTCCTCTGTGCAAGGAACGAGCAGCAATATACTGGCAACGTCTGGCCTGGCAGCCAATGAACAGCAGTGTATCATGGTACAATATTTTTCCGCTAGGCTTTATTATTTAATTGACAGGTCAGTCTTATGAATAGTTATAGTGCTAACAATGGCAATAGCAGTGTCATACATATTCATGACTTCAGTTAGAGTTTGCTAAGGAGGCAACATCATATGAAAGTAGCTACAGCCGTTAACTATTTCGGCTTCTAAGGGATTTATTCAGGACCCCCCAAAGCTGGCAGTCACTAAGCTGGTGGGACACCGGGAAAAAACCCTCAGATCCAGACCTGCTCCCGGCCCTGGGCACTGCACACTTACCTTCCTACCAGGCCCCAACTGCAGCCGCAACAAAATAAATAGTTAGTGATGGGTGAATTTCTCCCGTTTCGCCACGAGAATTTTTGTCGCGGCGTTAAAGTCAATAGGCATCTAAATAGTTTTGACGGGCGATGGTTTTGATGCAAGCGACTTTTCCGGCATGAGTCAAAATGTATTCGCCGGAGGTGAAACGCGGAAATTCACAACAAATTCTCGCTTGCCAAATTTATTCGCCCATTACTAAAAATAGTCCAGCAGTCCAAAGCTGCCCGAAAAGATATTCAGAGGACACAGTGTGTGGGATACCTGCTTGCCTGTGCCGATTCTACCTCTGTCTCTATCCAAAAAATTTAAACGGCTGTCTTATATCACATTTCCATTTATTCCCATCTGCTATTTATCTTCTGATCTGCCTTTAAAATACTGCATCTTTGGGATCTGTTATCTGGAAACCCATTATCCTGTCTGAATTACTCTCTGAATTACGGGAAGGCCATCTCTCATAGACTGTATTTTGATCAAATAATTAAATTTTTTTTAAAATGTTTTCCTTTGTCATTATAATAATACAACAATAAGATTAATTAATTAATCCTTTTTGGAAGCAAAAACTAGTTTATTGGGTTTATTTAATGTTTACATGATTTTCTAGTAGACAGGAGCAGATTAGAATTTTAAATTTTTTTTTTTGGTCAAAATTCTTTTTGAATTTTAAAGCACCAACTGGAATTTGAATGTGAGATTTGTCATACCTTGTCCCTGGGAATAGTTCTAATTCAAATATTCGCCGCAGGTAAGTGAATGCAGTGTCGGTTGATGTCGCAGCTGTGCGCCTGCATCCAACAGTCGTGTCGCGTCGGATCAACGCTGCGACTTCATCCGACAATGCATTCATTTACCTCATTTCCGTTGCACCTGATTTGACGCCTGCGTCAGATCGCTCCAAAATCGTCCTTCTAGTCCTACCCTTAAGGTATGAAGATCCAAATTATGGAAAGATCCATTATGCAGAAAACCGCAGGTCCCAAGCATTCTGGATAACAGGTACTATACCTGTACATTAAATGCATCCAATGGGCTTTTTCTGTTTTTTAACTGTGATATTAAAAGTTGCTTTAAAAGAAGAAAGTGATAATCACCGGCAGGTGCCGATTTGTTAGGTATCACCCAGTGATTATAATTGTTCATAATAATTGTTTATAATAAAATAGTTGTTTAAACTAGACAAAAAGGTGGAGGGTGCAAATTTGTTAGGATAATTTACTTGAGACTGTAGTCCAGTGCTCACTGTAAACTGCACAGGGTTGGGGTGCTACAGTAGAAGCACAACCCCACCTTTTGCTGTCTCCCATGGAACCCTCTTTGCAATTATATACGGTGCACATGCAAAGTAGACTGATAGGCCAATTTTTTTCCTACATTATAGCCCAGGGCCATACAAGGTTCTACAAGGTGGAGGAAAATAGTCATGTGGTGTTCCTACAGTAGCACCCCGACCCTGTGCAGTTTACAATGGGCACTGAACGGCAGTCTCAAGTAAGTTAACAACTTGATGCGGCTTCTCCTTTTTGTCTAATTTAACATTTTTTGCATCACCTAGGGGGTTCTTTGTCCAAATCCAAAATGATCTCACTATTTTTAGAAAGCCAAAAGACTTTTTCCACTATTTAGCTTTACATTTTCCCAAAAAATTCTTGTGTGAAAGAAGCCTTGATAAGATCATAAAAAAAAAAATCCAAATCCTTGACTTTTTCGGATTTGACGTCCGAATACCTTGTCTTTTTCAGAAAACCCAACGCCAATCAGGATATCTTCAGGACATCTGCTACATGAACTCGGCAGGTCTGAGTTGGACTACCTTTTTATTCGGACTTTTCACAACATCGGGGTTTAATAAATCACAAACAATTCAAGTTTTCTTTTCTATGAAAAAATTGTGTTTTTTCGCCTTTAATAGTCCAGAAAAAATCGGACTTTGATAAATAGCCACCATCATTTTCATATTTAAAATACAGTGGGCTCCAGGAGGCTGTGAATAGAGAGCTGCCTGAATTCAGCCTGGTGGTACTTGGGCATTTCCATAGCTTGCATATAATTTGGCCATAGAAGCTTGGTTGTGCCAATGGGTCTATGGTATAAGAGCCCAGAGCAAGGGTTTGATTTCTCTATAGATGAAAAGAATACTCCCCCCAGCCGCTTTCCTACCTGCAGGTGGGGAAGAGGAATGCAGGCGGGTGGGAGACTCTGGCCTTGGGAATTTGCGGGTCTGAGGGCTGGGTAAATTTTTTTTTGCGGCGGAGGGCACACTAATTACACCACTGCCGGTAACTACCTAGGCCCTAAGGGGTGCAATTGTGCACTTATCAGTGCCCTTGCACCTGGGACAGTGGTAAATGACCCCTAATAAGTCTGTGAAAAGTTGTACTTGGGAGTCGGGATGCACTGGAGTCCAGGATTCTGCCTTTTTCAGCAGGATTTGGATTTGTCCGAACCGAATCCTAATTTGCATATGCAAATTATGGATAGGGAGGGAAATCACGTGATTTTTTGTCACAAAACAAGGAAGTAAAATTTTTTTTCCCCCTTCCTACCCCTTATTTGCATATGCAAATTAGGATTCGGATTCGGTTCGGTATTCGACCAAATCTTTCGCAAAGGATTCGAGGGTTCGGCCGAATCCAAAATAGTGGATTCAGTGCATCCTTACTTGGGACTTAAGAAAATTAAAATCAAATAAAATGAGGTATATAATAAAATGAGTGCTTGATCGAGAAGGGGGAAAACATTCGATTATGCAGAACATATCTAGGTGCATCATTCTGTATAATGGATGGTGCAATTAATATTAGCTGCCCCAGCTGTTACATCGCCCAGATCACTGCATTATATTTAAGGATATTTATTTATATAAATACATTTATTCAGGATAAAAAAAACAGAGCATTGGGGATATTCCCATAAAAGTGATTTGTAGGAAAGAAGAAATCAGATTGTAAGAACGCCACAGCGGGAGCCCGGTTTAGAGTTGCTTTACAATGCTGCCGGCACTTAAGGTCTTTTTCGTATAAAACAAGCTGACAGGGCTCATAAATATGTTCTTGATTTCACAGAGGTGAAACTGATAAAGAGAGGGTGGCAGGGGGCAATCTAATGGCATCACAACAGAACTACTGTATTTTAAAGATGACAAACAGGCTTCGACTTCTGTGCCTTTGTGTAGGAACTGCTGCAACGTTTAAACACATGTTTAATGTTTGTTCCAGCAGATGTTCTGTTTCGTTTCATGCTGAGGGTTATTTTTACAGATATATTGCTAATGTCCCTGGTCAGTGGGATATCAGGAGTAAATACTTTATTATACGATTCATGTTTGTTTTTTGGAAGTTGCTTGCTCCTTGATGGAGATCTAACATGAGAGGATCTTTGCACAACTGAGCACAAAAAATCCAACTGGAAGCCGAATGTGATGAATGGACCTTCAAGGCTTCTTCAGGTGTCTGTTGTAGAACTACAGTGTCTACCAGTGAATTCTGGGAATCAGCCAATGTGCTTAAAGGATCAGTAACATCAAAAATTTTTTTTAAAAAATTCGTTAGAATACAACGAAAAAAAACACTAAGACAAATTAAAATATCAAAATTGCAAAGCCTTTATTAAGAAATAACTTATTGAAACTCCACTTCCTGTCCTCTTCAGAAACGGCGATATGGCGACCATCCATAGTGCGGTGCTGGATTTGTCCTCCCTGGCTAGCTCCCATAGTATACTGACAGCAGGAAGACGGTGCTGGAAAGCGGACGGCTGGATGAAAAGCTGAAGTGCCCGGTGTGTTCCCAGAACATCCTTGTGCAGAGCAGTGCGCCTTTGGGGAGATCTTGCGGGGACTCAGCCTCCTACTAACCCAGCCCTGCAGCAGCAGGTGATTCTTAGCGAGAGTGCCTCAGGCGGGTGGCAGGGCACACAGACATTGCATGCATCGCCGATTGTCTCTTCATCCCCTCTGGGCGCATCTACTGTATCAGCGCATGAGAGTTACATCGCTCAGATACAAAAAGCACACCGACAGCCGCACACTTTTTTCACAGGCAGCAGCAGCACTCCCCTGTCCCCGCCTTTCGCCTCCATCGCTCCGGCTTCAGCTCCCGGTCACTGCCACAACTGCCGCCTGCATGTGAAGCACCCAGGGCCCCCCCCGTCTGTGGCACTCTCACTAAACATGCTGATAAACCTGAGGAGGAGGAGGGGAGCCCCGGTGATGAGGGATTTGAGTGGAACCAAAAGGGGGAATCGGTACAATCCCAGCTGCCTCTCTCCAGAGCGGGACTAAGGAGGCTTTCGAGCAGCGGCGCGATGCAGATTACAATCCGTGCATGAGAATGGCCGAGTGCTGCTGCCTGTGAAAAAAGTGTGCGGCTGTCGGTGTGCGCTCACTCTTGCGCCTCACACAGGCACCGGCACCAGCCGCACACACTTCTTGTATCTGAGCGATGTAACTCTCCTGCGCTGATACAGTAGATGCACCCAGAGGGGATGAAGAGATGCATGCAAGGTCTGTGTGCCCTGCCACCCGCCTGAGGCACTCTCGCTAAGAATCGCCTGCTGCTGCTGCAGGGCCGGGTTAGTAGGAGGCTGAGTCCCCGCAAGATCTCCCCAGAGGCGCGCTGCTCTGCACAAGGATGTTCCAGGAACACACCAGGCACTTCAGCATTTCATCCAGCCGTCCGCTTTCCAGCACCGTCTTCCTGCTGTCAGTATACTATGGGAGCTAGCCAGGGAGGACAAATCCAGCACCGCACTATGGATGGTCGCCATATCGCCGTTTCTGAAGAGGACAGGAAGTGGAGTTTCGGTAAGTTATTTCTTAATAAAGGCTTTACAATTTTGAAATTTTAATTTGTCTTGGTGTTTTTTTTCGTTGTATTCTAACGAATTTTTTTAAAATTTTTTTTGATGTTACTGGTCCTTTAAAGGGAAGCTATAGCGACAATTTAATATAAGCTTCCTCATACTGAAGTAAGACACTTTATATATACAATCAATTAAATATTCTGCATTGTTTCTGAAATAATCAAGTTTATATTAAGTATTCCTCTCTCAACATTATTTCTCTTCATTCTGTCTTCTTGCAGCAGTTGGGTGTCAGATGAAATAACCAATATATCTTATAGGGGGGCTTCCTTTTCTAGGAGATGAATTAGAGCTCACTCAAATAAATGATTCCAGTACAAACAGAATCTAACAAAATAACTGTCATTTGCATAAATCCTTCATGTAGAGAGACATGATGTCTGGTGATTTTAATAGAGTGAGCTCTAATACATCTTCTAGGCAAAAGGAGCCTCCCTGTAAGATATATTGGATTATTCATCTGACACCCAACTCCTGAATGAAGACAGAATGAGGACAAAACAGATGCTGAGAGAGGGATAGTGAAGATGAACTTGATTATTTCAGAAACAGTACAGAAAATGTAATTGATTGTATCAATAAAGTTTCTTATTTCAGTATGCTGATGCTTATATTAAATTTTCATTCCAATCTTTCTTACAAGTGTGGAGTTCCCCCATTCGACCAGACTACTCACATGACCTTTACTCCCACATCCAGGCAACGGATACCTTAAATAGCAGATCATACTAAAAATGAACATAAAGGTAATGTTAAATACATCTCTTTCCAGGGTATGGAACATGTCAAACGCTGTGAGAAAAGGATATATAGAGAAATTAATGAATAAAAGAGAGGTGTGGTGGATGTTTACTTTAGAAACAGGGAATCCAGCAGGTCTAAATAAAGATTGGGAAATAAAATATTATTTCGACAAGTAGAGGTACAGTATTCAGTATATATAGAGATGAAAGAGGATACAGTCAAGTGAGCTTGAACAATAGGAAATGGAATTGTGTATTTACAGAATTATTGCTCTGAGAAACGTAGGTATGTTTTTGTATTGTTTTTAAAACATTAAAGGGATGTTTCTTTCAAAGCATAATAGTGCTGCTCCAGCAGACTTCTGCACTGAAATCCATTTCAGAGCAAATGGATTTTTTTATATCCAATTTTGAAATCTGACATGGGACTAGACATATTGTCAGTTTCCCAGCTGCCCCCAGTCATGTGACTTGTGCCTGCACTTTAGGATGGAACTACTTTCTGTCAGGCTGTTATTTCTCCTACTTAATGTAACTGAATGTGTCTCAGTGGGACTTGGCTTTTACTATTAAGTGTTGTTTTTAGATCTATCAGGGAGCTTTTGTTAGGGAGCTGCTATCTGGTTACCTTCCCATTATTCTTTTGTTAGGCTGCTGGGGGGTGGAAGGGAGGGAGTGATATTACTTCAACTTGCAGTACAGCACTAAAGAGTGACTTAAGTTTATCAGAGCACAAGTCACATGACTGGGGGCAGCTGGGAAACTGACAATATGTCTAACCCCAAGTCTGATTTCAAAATTGAATATTAAAAAATCTGTTTGCTCTTTTGAAAAATGGATTTCAGTGCAGAAGTCTGCTGGAGCAGCACTATTAACTGATGCATTTTGAAGAAAAAAACATGTTTTCCCATAACAGTATCCCTTTAAGGAGTAATACAAAATAAACAAAAAATAAAGGTTTTAGGATATGGATGAAATATAACTTTAAGATGTGTCATACTCTGAGGAAGTGCCAGGAAATGGGGCACAAAACGCGTCAGTAGTTGTTTAATACACTGTGCCAACGCTGACAACTTTTATGTATTTATAAAATAAAGGAAATTAAGATTTTAACAGGATCTTGGAGAAAAGTGTCATAAATGGATATCCGTGTTTGTAAGAGAACGAATGTGCTCAAGGTTGCATGCCATTGGTATTGTGCTTATGCAGCCAGAATGTCAGCTCTTTTTACTGTAGACATAAGGGTAATATGGCTTTCTAAGTACCAGGGTTGGATCAATAGCTCCTTGGTAAGATGAAGTGAATGGCTTGACTATGACAGAAATTATTTTATATATTGTTAGTAAAAAGACTTTTATTAGATTAGGGATTCTCTAAGTCAGCTCCAAAGACTCCCAACGATGCAATATTTTAGTTCATCTTCTAATAAAACCAGGTAAATGTCATTAGAGTGAATTAGTTGGCCTAAACGACTCATCTACAAATTGATTTATCCGTGTTTGTGTGGAGATGAAACATGAGCAAAATAATGATAGCATGAGGGTTTAAGGACTGGGACTGGATACTTGTTTTTTTTATGAGCAGAACGCTGGTGCTCACTGGGCTGGATATGTTGTGGAGCAGGGAGGATATTTTCTAAAACTGCTGCCTTGAACTCTGCAAAAGATATATATGTAGAAAATAGATGTATAGTAAAAGCCCATCTAGCCTAAACCAGTACACTAGTGTTTATTAGGGATGCACCAAATCCAAGATTCGGTTCCGGATTCAGCCAGGATTCGGCCTTTTTCAGCAGGATTCGGCCGAATCCTTCTACCAGGCCGAACCGAATCCAAATCCTAATTTGCATATGCAAATTAGGGGCAGGGAGAGAAATTGCATAACTTTTTGTCAGAAAACAAGGAAGTCAAAAATGTTTTCCCCTTCCCACCCCTAACATGCATATGCAAATTAGGGTTCGGATTCGGTTCGGTATTCGGCCGGATCTTTTGCAAAGGATTCGGGGGTTCGGCCGAATCCAAAATAGTAGATTCGATGCATCCCTAGTGTTTATTATAATCAGTGTATCAGAAATCTTAATTTCTTGCCCTGCTGCGGTTACCCAGAGCCTACAGTGTCTTAATGACTTGCATAAACTCAACCCTAGGCCTTAGGTAGGACCCACCTTAAAACTCAATACATCAAATGTGGTGGAAAAGGCTGCAGATTGATTTTATACAAATTGTACAGTAATAATAACAACATTATATTAATATTCATAACACACTCTTCAGATAATGATGATTAGCACGAGAGGTCTCGAAATGGAGACCTCTCGTGAGTAAATATATTACCCACTACACACACTCCATGATAGACCTGGATGCTCTCCTGAACAGGTCAGGGTGACCTGTCTTCTCCTCTTCTGGCCCGGGCCTAACTGAGGCTTATGATTCACCCAATTGTTTGCAACTCTATAAACTTGGTCGACAACATTACAAAGAAACTCTTCCAACACCTCACTCCAGTAGAAGACTTAAATTAAATCAAAACTCTGGAGAACCAGTATCATCAATCAAGTGGTATTTTTATTTGGTAGCACTACATGTTTCGGATCTATCTGATCCTTCCTCAGGTGCCAGTGTTCACCTGAGGAAGGATCAGATAGATCCGAAACATGTAGTGCTACCAAATAAAAATACCACTTGATTGATGATACTGGTTCTCCAGAGTTTTGATTTAATTTATGAAGACAAGGAGAAGTGGCGGCTCCCATACTCTGTTTGAAGAACCTAATACTATAAGGACAAAAAGAGGGCCATTTACCTACACCTGATCCCATTATTCAGTAGAAGACTTACCTTTGCTTATACTCTACCGGCCATGACCATTTTTGTAATACTTGTTCTTGTTTATTCTGTTTGTTAATCTGTTAAAAATGCTCCTGGGACTACATATGGCTACAACTTCTAACTGGAGACTTAGTTTATTCCCCAAGTCTTGCTTTCTCCCTCTCTGTATTTCAGAGTTGCTTCCTTAGGGGCCCTGGAAGGGAATTATATAGCTCACAGTGTCCACAAAGGGCATATTATTGTAGAAAGTAACCTGGCCGTATATATCACAAAACCTTTACAGTGCCCAAAGTAAACCTATAGGGTATAACATAACATACGTGAGCATACATGACAATACATTAACCCAATTGCCTCCCATAATCAGTGCAATATGCAAAAATACCTGCAGTAGAAGACAGAATATAAACATGTCTCTATAAATTCTGTCCTGGGTTGACAGCATTGTCTTTGCTCAATGCTCCATTGCCTTGGATGTATTATAGATCTTTGGTGGGTGAGCTATAGGCAATTAGGCATGCAACAACACTACAAACATTACATATATGGCCACTTTTTGCGTCCATCAGTAGGAAATGTTGTTTTCACACTGAATTAGTGTCAAGGTAAGAGCCAAAAATAAAAATTTTAGAACTGCCAGGGAAATTGATTTTAGCTGGACATTTATAACTATGCAACAGTGATCTTGGGACCACACGAGTCACTAAAACTGACCAAGATAAATGGGAAACAAATATAACACATCAGCAAGCAAAGTCATAGAACACACTCTGCCTTCATTAAGGTTCTCAAATACATTTTGGATGGGTCTTACTTTGTGCAACATGCAGGTGTGGACTTACTCATAGGCTTGGATGGGAGAGTCTACATACTGTACAAAAACACTGAGGTTGTTTAGAGACAAGGAGAGCTTAGAATATCTCTAAAGGTGAAGTCCTGACATTCAACAAACCAGAAGTGCAAACAAGATCACTGTCCACTTTGTTTTGGGATTTTTAAATGTCTGACAACATGGAAATCAAGCACTGTATAAGGAACAGATTCACTGCAACCAGATAGAACAAAGAAGAGCAGATTATTTAAGTGAAAATCCTAAAAAAGAAAAGTTGAAAAGGATGACACTTGAGTTGGGTGAATACTATATCACCCTTGATAAATTAAGGCTCAAGCTCTTTTCTGCCTGTGTCAGACTGGGCCCCAACAAAGAATCTCACCCCAGGGGCCCACCACTACATAAGTGCACCAGCACTGCTACAGCCATATTAAATCCAGATATAGCCATAAGACTGTTGCAGAAATGGATGAGAACTTTATTAACCCCAAACAGATCAGTGCAAAATATGGACAATGAGCACATGAACCCTAGCTATACCAGTAATGTGCACTCTAGTAATAACAAACATTAAGGGGGGTTATTTACTACAATCCAAATTTTTCTGATAAAAAATACACAATTTACCCGTATTTATCATTAAAAATAAAACAATGTCCAAAGCAGATGTTTGCATTAATAGAAAATACGGTGGGGCAAATTCACTAAAGGGCAAATTTTCACCTGTGAAGGTTCCACCACACTTCACTCCACTTCATGCAAATTCACTACCACTACACTAATTCACTAAAATGAGAACCCTGTAGCCGAACGCTGGCCAAGTTTCGCTAGTGATAATTAGTCAGTCATTCGCTAGCGTTCATTTCTGCCTAGCGAAACTTCGTTAGTACTCTTAAGCTTAGGTCAATTTGAATAGAGCAGGTACATAGAGGTCTTATATGTATATATGTCTTTATTAGAGATGTTGGTGCAAATGCTTGAAGTGGCCAGTTATTATTACACATGTCCAAGGAAACAAAATAAAGACAAAAGAGATCCTCTAATGCCCTAAATGAGCCCATCCTAGAAGTGTGTGACATGCCCCTCAAATAGTTGAAAAAAAATGTTAACACTAAAATCTTTAAAATATGAAAAAATGCCAACGTTTTTTTAGAACTTTTACGACTTTCCGCCATACAGGATATGATGTCACTGACATAAGATTGAGGAGGAAGTAGCTTCATCTTATCAGATTATTTCGCCAGGTCTAAGATGGTGAAAGAAACTCTAGTGAAAGAAGTAATATTCTGTAAAATTTGTACTTTAGTGTATTTGCGGAGTAACAATCACTCGCCTAATCGAAAATTCGTCTGGCGACAGGGCGCGAAACTATGATAGCGACAGTCTCTTTCACTACAGAATTGTCCTCTACGCCTGTTAGTAAATTGGCAGTGTCTGTGTAGATGGGATTTCTGGCAAATTTATACTAGTGACGGCCACTTCGCCCTTTAGTAAATTTGCCCACATATCTTTAAAGGGATACTGTCATGGGAAAAAAAAATCAAAATAAATCAGTTAATAGCGCTGCTCCAGTAGAATTCTGCACTGACATCCATTTCTCAAAAGAGCAAATAGATTTTTTTTAGATTCAATTTTGAAATCTGACATGGGGCTAGACATATTGTCAATTTCCCAGCTGCCCCAAGTCATGTGACTTGTGCTCTGATAAGCTTCAATCACTCAAGAACAATGGGAAGGTAACCAGATAGCAGCTCCATAACACAAGATAACAGCTCCCTGGTAGATCTAAGAACAACACTCAATGGTAAAAACCCATGTCCCACTGAGACACATTCAGTTACATTGAGAAGGAAAAACAGCAGCCTGCCAGAAAGCATTTCTTTCCTAAAGTGCAGGCACAAGTCACATGACCAGGGGCAGCTGGGAAATTGACAAAATGTCTAGCCCCATGTCAGATTTCAAAATTGAATATAAAAAATCTATTTGCTCTTTTGAGAAATGGATTTCAGTGCAGAATTCTGCTGGAGCAGCACTATTAACTGATGCGTTTTGAAAAAAACATGTTTTCCAATGACGTGATCCCTTTAAGAATATTGTCATGTACGGCTCCCTAAATTCAGAACAAGTGCTAAGCTCCCTGGTCACGGCTCAATCTTTTGCCTGTAGCAGCCGCCTTTGGCCTCGGGAGGAGCCCTCAGCTACTCAGATGTCGCCCAGGTCTTAACTTGAGAGGAGCAAAGCAAGTGTTCTGAACGAGCAAAGGGGCTTTCCAAGGTTTAAGACGGAAGGCAACAGTTCAGTCGGTACTGGCAGCATTCAATATATTGGAAAGCATTCAAAGAAAGGCAAAGGTCAATACCGGTAGATTTCAGAATAGTCAGGCCGGCAAGGGTCAGGATTAGCAGAGTTCACAATAGTCAGGAAGGCAAGGATCAAAACTGGAATCAAAAACAGACAGGAATCGCACCCAGATACTGAACAAGTTAGACCTAACAACAGGCAATTAGTGATGGGCGAATTTGTGCAGTTTCGCTTCGCCGAAAAATTAGCGAATTTCGCGCGAAATTCGCGAAACGGCAAAAAATTCGCGAAACGGCGCCGGCGTCTCGTTTTTGACGCCGGCACCCGTTTTCGACGTCGGCGCCCGTTTTTTCGCGCCGGTGTCCGTTTTTTCAAAAAAAACATTTTGACGCCGGCGAATTTTTACGCGAATTTTCGCGCTGTTTTGCGAATTTATTCGCCAACAGCGAATCTCGCAAATTCGCCGCAAATTCGCGCCTGGCGAATAAATTCGCCCATCACTACAGGCAATGCTACAAATCCCAAAAGCCCCTTACGTACCTTTGAATTTCACACCACTACGCGTAAAACCCGGAAGCACACACGTGCCCTCAGATAAACCGGCAGAGGAGGAAGAAGCACTGAGTGGTGGGCGTCCCCGTCTGCCCACTATACCACCAAAATATACATATACATATATACAAATATAGAACAAGACAGGCAGTTCCTGTTAAATAAAGAACAAAAAGTCCAAAGCATAGAGGAAGTATTCTGCTATAGGAATAAAAACACTGAAATGTAAAATGCTCCTTCTGTCATTGCTTTCCATAGTAATCTATAGGACCGCTTTGGCCAAAGTGGCAAAACTAAAACCCCAACTGATTTGCTAAGTCCCCCCTCCAGGTTGCTACAAATCAGTAGTAATGCGGAAAATGGATTGTGAATTGGAACTGTTCAAGCAGTGATAAATCAGTCCCTATGTGTGATAGTGGCCTTAAGGAAAAATGGTTAAACATACTCACGAGATGGATTTGTTTGTCATAACCAGCTGCAGAAAGAAAGCTTTGTTGCTTTAGACTGTTGTGTGTTTTATAATATTTCCTAAGATATCAGCACCTACAGCTGTTTGTTTCCATGTTCCATGCCCCAAGTGAAACCAAGCAGAAAGCTGAAATTTAAAATTGGGACACGCACTTCATTCCAAAGAGAAAAATACCTGTAAGGGTTTAATGGATCAGCAGGAAATATGGAGCTATCAAATGGCTTTCAAGACTTCCAAACAGACCAGTCCCACGCTTAGTGAGTGCTCCAAAACTTCTCTCAATTATGACACAGTGCACATAATCCACAATTGTAACATTTTATTTCCACAATTTAGTATATATCCCTGTGTGTCACACAATGTTTTTTCCCCATTGTGAGTATTGAATGGAAGTGTTCTGTCCGGATATTATTTTCTTGTTGTTGGACGAGTTCCATTGTATATAGTACAAGAGATGGGTCACATCCATATGAGAAGGTTGAAGGCCATAGTAACAACTGAACATTGTGGAATGCAGCCTTAAAGGTATTGTCATTGTTTTCATGGTATAGTTTTTCTTACATAGTAACATAGTAAGTAAGGTTGAAAAAAGACACATGTCCATCAAGTTCAACCTTTTAATCTTTTTCTTTTTAAAATCTGCCTATCTGCCAGTTGATCCAGAGGAAGGCAAAAAAAAACCCATCTGAAGCCTCTCCAATTTGCCTCAGAGGGGGAAAAAATTCCTTCCTGACTCCAAAATGGCATACGGACTACTAAATTAAACTGTGTTCATTGCAAGTAATTGATTCTACCATTTAAAATGTTGATTTTTTTTTTTTACATTTATTGTTGCGTAGGCAGCCATCTCATGTCATTTTGCTTGGTCATGTGCTTATAAAAACAGCCAGCACTAGTGATGGATGAATAAATTCGGCAGGCGTGAATTCGGCAAGGGCAAATTCGTGGCAAATTTCCCGTGTTCTGCCGTTGGCGAATAAATTTGTGAAACTGCTGTGAAAATTAACATCCTAAAAATCTGCCGCGCTGAAAAAATGTGGGCATGTGTCAGAATAGTCATGCGCATAAACATTGCCGCTCGTCAAAATTGTTCGGACGCCAATTGACTTTAATGCATTTAGCAAAAATAGGTGCACATATAACAATTGTTGCGGGCGTCGCGACAATGTATTTTCTGAATTTTTTGCCATTTCTGCAAAGTGAAACGGGACAAATTTGCCCATCACTAGCCAGCACTTCACAATGGAGCTACTTTCAGATAGACTATTGTTTCTCCTATGCAATGTAACTAAAAGAGTCTTGTCTTGTTAGCCAGACTTGGATTTTTACTGTTGAGTGCTATTCTCAAATCTAACACTAGGGGGCGCATTTACTCAGTTCGAATGAAGGAATAGAATAAAAAAAACTAATTTGACCATCGAATTGGCTACTTCGACCTTCGACTACGACTTCGACTTCAAATCGAACGAATCGAACTAAAAATCGTTTGACTATTCAACCATTCAATAGTCGAAGTACTGTCTCTTTAAAAAAAACTTCGACCCCCTACTTCGCCATGTAAAACCTACCTAACCTCAATGTTAGCCTATTGGGAAGGTCCCAATAGGCTTTGCAAGCTTTTTTGGTCGAAGAAAAATCGTTCGATTGATGAATTAAAATCCTTTGAATCAATTAAATCAATTAAATCCTTTGAAACAATTAGAAGGATTTAATCGTTTGATCAAATAATTTTTCATTCGATCGAACGAATTGTGGTAAATACTTCGATATTCGAAGTCGAAGGATTTACTTTCGGCAATCGAATATCAAGGGTTAATTAACCCTCGATATTCGACCATATGTAAATCTGCCCCTAGGTGATGGGAGTCATTTCTCGCACCAGATTTTTTTCGAGTTAATTTATTGATTTATTGATAATTACAGTAAAAATTTGGATGGGATTTTGGTTGAAGTGATTTTAAGAAAATAGTGAGATTTTTTTTGGATTTTAGTAAATAACCCCCTTAATGCAGTCAGGTGCATAAATTCATAAAACCATGATCTGAATGTAGACCCACAAAGGGAGGTTATATGGCACATCATTTAGGGGCAGAATTATCAAAGGTTGAGGTGAATTTTCAAATGAAAAAAATTTGGATCTAAAGCTATTTTTTGTGTACTTCAACTAGGGAATAGTCCAAATTTGATTCGAATTTGAAAAAAAATGGAAAATTTGTCATGAACTCGCTCTTTAAAAATTCAACTTCAACCATTCACCATCTAAAACCTGCCAAATTGCTGTTTTAGCCCATGGGCTATTGGAGTCGATTGGTGAACTTTGAAAAATGTAAGTTTTTTTGGGGGGGGAAACTTTGAATCAAATTCAATCGAATTTGTTATTCCTTTGATTCGTATGATTCGAATTTTGCCAAATACGGACTATTCGATCGAAAATAGACCTATTCGACCAAAAAAACCCTTCAACTTAATTTTGGTCGGTCTTTGAATTCGAATTTCAACGTTTTTTCAATTCGAAATTCGACCCTTGATAAATATGCCCCATAGTATTACATATTCTTCATTTGTGATTTGGGCTGTTCCATGTCTCAGCAGCAAAATGGTACACAAGGAAAATACTAGGAAAACACTAGGACCAGAGCAGCATTCCCATAGAAGGAGAACAAAAAGACTGAATAGAATGTATGATCCTATTATAACACCAAAATGTTTCTAACATAATGAACATAAAAGTCCAATTAAGTTGATCAAATGCCTTTTCAGCATCCACGAATAGAAAATTGCAGGCACTTAATTTGTATTAACATAATAACTATTCCCTTCACATTGTCTGCACTTGACATTCAGCAATAGAGGCCTAACTGATTTGGATGGATTAGTGAACTATAAAAACAACTTGTTTTATGTCATAAACTTTTGAACATGTAAATTAAAATGTTAGTTGCTCCAAATTAAGCTAAAAATAATGCCCAGCCACTGAGCAAGTAGATGCTTGTAAATACCGATATTTCTCTCAAAACAATCACATTTCTTTGTATCTTTTTTTGTTCATTTATTTGGTATTGCCAGTTGATATACCTTACAGGGCAAGTATGATTAGGTGTAAGGCGACTTCGCTCACAAAGTGACCCCGCGTAACCAACAGTGTTGCCAAACTATGTATGATCTCTTAAAGGGATACTGACATGTGATATGGCCTAGAAAAGAAAAATAGATATTTTTTGTATACATGCAAACTGTTGAACTGTTAGAGTTAATCCTTTAACGAAATTCTTTTGGATGAGAATATTTTATGAAGAAGTCCTAAGGACTCAATTATCATCACAGGCGTATGCTGATGCAGTCATTGCATGAATTGACACCATTCATTATAGGTACTTGCATTCCAAGACACTTCTTGCATCTCCCTATTCCTGCCGTCGAAACTGATGTGTTCGTCCCAACTCATTTTCCAGATTTTGCACCAGAGCACAGAATGCAGAACGCATAGACACATAGAAACCTTGGAGCTACTGCCACCTTAAAGGGATACTGTCATGGGAAAAAATTTTCTTTTCAAAATGAATCAGTTAATAGTGCTGATCCAGCAGAATTCTGCACTGAAATCCATTTCTCAAAAGAGCAAACCAATTTTTTACATTCAATTTTGAAATCTGACATGGGGTTAGACATTTTGTCAATTTCCCAGCTGCCCCTGGTCATGTGACTTGTGCCTGCACTTTAGGAGAGAAATGCTTTCTGGCAGGCTGCTGTTTTTCCTTCTCAATGAAACTGAATGTGTCTCGTGGGACATGGGTTTTTACTATTGAGTGTTGTTCTTAGATCTACCAGGCAGCTGTTATCTTGTGTTAGGGAGCTGCTATCTGGTTACCTTGCCATTGTTCTTTTGTTTGGCTGCTGGGGGGGAAAAGGGAGGGGGTGATATCACTTCGACTTGCAGTACAGCAGTAAAGAGTGATTGAAGTTTATCAGAGCACAAGTCACATGACTTGGTGCAGCTGGAAAATTGACAATATATCTAGCCCCATGTCAGATTTCAAAATTGAATCTAAAAAAATCTGTTTGATCTTTTGAGAAATGGATTTCAGTGCAGAATTCTGCTGGAGCAGCACTATTAACTGATTCATTTTGAAAAATTGAAAAAAGCATTGAAGTCAACGGGCATCAATAATTTTGACACAAGTGACAATTTTCATACGTGCGACAATTTGGTCCAAATGCATTAAAGTCAATGGACGTCCGAATAGTTTTGCTGCGAGACAATTTTTATGCTCGCGCCAATTTTGAGGTGCGTCAATTGTTTTTTCACGCTGTAGATTTTTCATGATTTAAACATGATTTTGCATGATTGCAGAATTCATCCATAACTTTCAGGACAATAGTGTCCAGCACAATGTTTTGTTGGTGAGCATTGTTTCCTTGTAGGTTTGATTCTTACCAGGTCACTGTCTGGTTTGTAGGGAGCTTCATATGTCCTAACTAATTTTCATTAGTCCCTGCCCCAATCTACGGTGCCTATCACATTCACACACATTATTATCAGGAGCAAATTAAACTAAACCTAAATATTTTGGGAATGTGGAAAGCAACATGGCAAACCAGAAAGAGGGAAGACTTAGAAACCTCCCTACAAACCAGACAGTGACCTGGTAAGAATTAAAACTACAAGGAAACAATGCTCACCAACAAAACACTGTGCCGGACACTATTGTCCTGAAAGTTATGGACGAATTCTGCAATTATTCAAAATCATGTTTAAATCATGAAAAATCGGCGGTGTCAAAATAAAATTGATACCACATCAAAATTGGCACGCTCATGAAAATTGTTGCACAGCTAAATTATTCGGATGTTAATTGACTTTGGACCAAATTGTTGCACATATAAAAAATTGTCGCTCAAATTCAAAATCATGTTTAAATCATGATTTGTGTCTCATATTTGTACAAAGGTTTTTGTGGGCCATTTCTCAATGCTTCTTGTACTCCTTGTATAGTTATTCCTTCCTCGTCCTGAAATGACCTTTCTCTCCTGCACAGTTTGCATTTGCAAAGCTGAAAAAGCCCTGGCCCTGCTAGAACACTCATCATTATTTATTTTTTTCCCAACTCGTATATCTTTAGGGACAGGATCAACAAAACACATATCATCTAAAGCATCAAGGAGATGAGCATGCTTATAAGATTGAATTTCTGTTGATTCATGTGGCTGAAGCAAAATAAAAAAAAAACAATGAAGGTTGAATATTAATTTGCACCTGATGTTCTTTCGACAAAGAATCGGCCAAAAGTCTTAAAAAATAACTGAAGGCAATGTTTTGTGTTCTCGTACAACTCGATACACTACCTTAAAATTGTATTATAAAGGCTTCTTTCTCTGTAATAAATGATGTAAAGGAAAAATAGCTGCATTTGAGATGAAAGCAGATAAAGTTTTATTCATTTCTGGGCACTGAGCAGAAATGGACTTGTCATTTCTAAGCTTTATGCTGAATTTATTGGGAACGGTATGGAAAGAATATTAAGCTGGACCAGACTAGCTCTTTTCCAAATTCTACAATAAAATCTCATAACGAGATATATTTTTATAGTTTCCTTTATTTACATCTTCCACAAAAATATATTTATATCAGTCTGACTCTGTATATATTTATTTTTGGAATCTTTTATCAAAATATTTGTACAATCCAAAGTACTTGCCTAAGAATTGACTTTGAAGTCATTCAAAAAAGATGCCAAAACCTCTTGGTGGTGGAGCCCAATGTCCTGAATTGTTGTGTACTTTCTATGCTCAACACCAGGACATCTGGAAGACTCAACAAAAGGGGAGAGGAGGTGATTAGTGATGGGCGAATTTATTCGCCAGGCGCGAATTCCTCTTGGTGGTGGAGCCCAATGTCCTGAATTGTTGTGTTCTTTCTATGCTCAATACCAGGACATCTGGAAGACTCAACAACAAGGGAGAGGAGGTGATTAGTGATGGGCAAATTTGTGGCGAATTTGCGCAATTCGCAGCCAGCGAATAAATTTGCTAAAACGCCCACGAAAATTTGCCAAAAATTTGCCAAAAATTCGTCCAAAACGGACGCCGGCGTCAAAAACGAGAGGTTTTGCGAATTTCGTGAAACGGCGCAAATTCGCCCATCACTAGAGGTGATGGGATCCATGATATTAGAAAGGTCTGAAATGTTAACTGTTACCCTCAGCAGAAAGATACCGTGTACCTATACTCCAACCACTGTTTTCAGACTCTGTGAACTACTCATTTGGAGCTATAAGATCTAATATTATAAGATCTTGAATAACTGATGTTATCTAATACAATATATGAGTGACAATACACTTTAGATGACAGTACTTTAGATGATCATCCTGTTTTTTGTACAGTTTGGAACTCCGAGGTTACTTCTAATATCCCTATTTATTACAATAGGGGGTACTTTAGTTATTATAATACACAAGTTTTAGCGAGTCATGTGACAAAAATGACATCACTACTCACCGTTAACTGATGACATCACGAGTCACCATTTATAAGGATATAATTTGCAGGATATTTACGGCTTTTGAATATATATATATATATATATATAGGTATGGGATTTGTTATTCAGAGCTCCAAATTATGGAAAGACCATCTCCCATAGACACCATTTTATCCAAAAAATTCAAATTTTTAAAAATGATTTCCTTTTTCTCTGTAATAATAAAAAAAGTACCCTGATCCAAACTGAGATATAATTAGTTCATACTGGATGCAAAACCAGCCTATTCGTTTTTTTCCTGTTTACAAGATTTTATAGTAGACTTAAAAAATGAAGATCCAAATTAGAGAAATATCCCGAGCGTTCTGGATAACAGGCCCCATACCTGTATATATAATCATAAAAATATAATTTCAATAAAAGCTCCACAAATAAGAAGTTATATTCTATTCATATTCATATATGGAAGGTGAGAAGATATAAATGATTCACCAATTTTAAAATGAAGAGAGAAATAATGAATATCACCTGGATACATCGACTTCCAATTCTCGCAAGACCCATGGATCACAAATGGACATGTGTAATAATTTCCAATCTCCCACATTGGTGTTTTTTTGCCATGGCATTCAATTATATTTAATTAAAAAGTAAAGCGGTCCCCCTCTCATAGTGTAGCATTCATTTATATAATAGTATAATAGAATTACAGTCATGGACATATATGTGCTCATCAAATGATGAATGAAACCTCAGCAGGACCATTCTAAAGCCTTTAATCCATTCTTCGTTATCCACTGTTTCTGTTGTACTGATTATTTCTCTTGGAGAATTGAGTAAAGAAAACCCATGAAAATTGTATAATTATATGTTATTCACAGCCATATATTATACTTTATACTTAATCCACTCTGGTTTATCCTCTGGTTCTTTTGTACAGATTATTTCTCTTGATGAAATGGGTGCAGAAAGCCCAAGAAAATGTTGTTATTCTCACACTAGTGTTTTATACTTTTATCACTCATTGGTTTTATCACTTCATGTGAGAATGACCTTTATTTGTCATTTTGGTAGAAGCGCCACTCATTTTAGCCATTAATAGAGTTGGACGATGCCATTTGTCATAGGGGTCGATCCTCTGCTTTTTTAACATTAATAAGGACTGACTTAATGTTCCTTATTAGTTTTTAGTATGGTAATATGTGTTATGCGGTTATGTGCACCTATAGTGACATTCATGTTTTTCAAGTATATATATTAGCAGCAGTTATATCTTGAGCATCTCCCAATCATATTTTAGTTACATGTTGTAGATCCTACATTAGTTCAGAATGTTTATATACGCCCATTTGTTCACTAGTCAATCATTTGTAATTAGTCATGGGCATTTCTGCCCCGTTTTGCTTCGATGAAAAACTCGGGAAACAGTGAAAAAATTCACGAAAAGGCGACGAAAAAATTTACGAAACGCATTGAAGTCAATAGGCGTCAAAATAATTTGGACATGCGACAATTTGACATGGACTATTTTGTCCTAATGCATTAAAGTCAATGGGCATCACAATGATTTTGACGCAAGAAAATTTTTATGCATGCACCGATTTTGATGTACGACAACTTTTTTTTGGATGCAGTCAACTTTGACGCCGACGGGTTGGCTAATAAACTCTCTGTCTGCAAGCATCCTTGCAAGTCTGCTCCCTCTTAGTTATACTTTAAATATTAACCCAGTGGCCCTTCTAGTCGTTCCTATGTGGAGTTTGGGCCACTGGTCGTTACAGCAGGGGTGCAATGAGGCAGTGACCACAGAATACATAGACAAATACAACAAGTCCCCTGCACTCACCCAATTATCAATATACTGAGGACACTGAAAACATTTTGTGCCTTAAAGGAATATTGTCATGGGAAAAACATTTTTTTTCAAAATTAACTCATTCATAGCGCTGCTCCAGCAGAATTCTGCACTGAAAACCATTTCTCAAAAGAGCAAACCGATTTTTTTACATTCAATTTTGAAATCTGACATGGGGCTAGACATTTTGTCAATTTCCCAGCTGCCCCAGTCATGTGACTTGTGCCTGCACTTTAGGAGAGAAATGCTTTCTGGCAGGCTGCTGTTTTTCCTTCTCAATGTAACTGAATGTGTCTCAGTGGGACATGGGTTTTTACTATTGAGTGCTGTTAGGCAGCTTTTATCTTGGGTTTGGGAGCGGATATCTGGTTACCTTCCCATTGTTCTTTTGTTTGGCTGCTGGGGGGGGGGAGGGGGGTAATATCACTCTAACTTGCAGTACAGCAGTAAAGAGTGATTGAAGTTTATCAGAGCACAAGTCACATGACTGGGGGCAGCTGGGAAACTGACAATATGTCTAACCCCATGTCAGATTTCAAAATTGAATCTAAAAAAATCTGTTTGCTCTTTTGAGAAATGGATTTCAGTGCCGAATGCTGCTGTAACAACGCTATTAACTGATTGATTTTGAATTTTTTTTTCCCATGACATTATCCCTTTAACATAGTTAGACCCAGTCCAGGAATATAGATATCTGGAGTATGCCAAGAAATCATTTTGGATAACCGGGGCTCCAACTGTACTTAGTCTACTGTGTTGTATGCTTAAAGACTAGGGTCCCTGGGGCCCAGTGGGGCTGCTGCCTTAGAGGCCCCTATGCCCCCGCACCTAGTTGCAACCCCCATCTGGGGCCCGTTTACCTTTTTCTTTCTTACAGCTGCAACTGGAGCTAGGAAAGAAGGTCGGTGGCAGCAGAATTGGTTTGAGGCAGGGTCTGCTCCAGCGGGGCCCACAAGGCCCTGGGCCCACCAGATTTATTTTCCCAATGTCCCGGCCCAGTCCACCCCTGTACTTTAAAACAAAAACAGCTGTTTCTGATCATTTTAACAGCAGCTAAATAACTTTGAAATTAAATGCAAATTTTATAAGAATTAATTCAAATTAATATGATCTCAAGTTAGGTAACGATAGCTCATTAAGTTTTCTTGTCTGCCCATAGGGCCAATAATTGCTGTTAGAAAAATGTTCTAATGCAGACAAAACAGTCACCTGCCATTAGATCGCTCTATGACCTGAACTGTCAGTCTTAATAAACTCATTATTGTCTGTAATGTATCTATTAAAGTGTATAAAAACACTGTACAACCCAATAGCTGCCAAAGGCTTTGTTGGGGAAGCTTACAATCCCTGCTATAAATACGATTTTATTGTCCGTTTCCAAAACTCCATTAACAGCATTTATGAAAATAGTTGCCAAAGATCATTGTGCGTGTCACATATCTATCGCTGCTTTAAGGCTACTTAAAATCAGTGCCATAAATATATGTTTTAATACTTACAATGCACTGCTTTCTGGCAGGGACACTCTCTCTGGACCTGATTATCCAGCAGTTTCTTAATGTATTGTCCATCATTTATTGGCCACAACTTTCCCAAGACACCTTATTTAGTCAGAATACTCCGTATATGTGATGCCAGAATGGGCCAGTCCGATGGTTGTGGGTCTAGGAGTAGGTGAATTAGAGACCTGTCTACTATTAAGCTATGAATCCCCATTGTTTATTTCTAGTTTAAGGAACTGACGCTGGTACACTTTTTTTTTTAAACTATTTTTCCTATCCAGTCGCTTATTTTTTAGTCAAATATTTCTCAGTTCATTTTTATTGCACAGTAGAAGTAGAAGTGTGAACCGTAGAAGGTTGTTTTTTCTAAACTTCTGCATTTCAATTTGCATAATGTTACATTGTTTTTCTATGCCTGCCATATTGGTTTACTTTTTTTTTTATATTTGTTTTATTGAAGAATATTCAGGTACAGTATGTCACAGTGATTATCTTGATGCATTCTGGTAAGTGTATTTAACTTAAACAAAACTGAATCCATAAAATAAACAAACAACCTACGTTGCTGTGTTTTTTCTTTCTAGATATCATGAAACATATGTTACGATTCAGAAAGTTAGGAGCTATAGCTACATATGGTACATTAATTCCTAATGCGGGTCTGAGATATGGAGGTGAGATAATTCGGGGGAGCCCTCAGTTATATTCCCCTAAGCCTATCCATGGCCCCCATATCTTTTCAAATTTTTTTGGACAGCCTCTTCTCATATAAGTTAGTTTATATAGTGGCATTGCTCTGTGGATGAGGTCTTCCTACAGTCTCTCTGTTGGACCCTCTGGGGTATTCCATTTCCATGCAATTGTTTTTATTGCATACTAAGTAAATATAGGAGGGTTTGATCTGCTTTTCTGGGGGACAGTTCCTCAACCTGGTTGAGCAAAAGTCTAATCGGGTCTAATAGTATTGATATGTCTAGTCTACCTCGGATCTGTTGTGTAACCATAGACCAGAGTCGGTGGGCGAAGGGACATGTCCATGTCATATGGATAAAAGTTGCTGGGCTCCCTCAGCACCTGGGACAGTTCTCATTTATATCCGGGTTTAGTTTGTATAGGCGACTTGGAGTGAGGTAGGTACGGTGTAAAAATTTGAACTGAGTCAGTTTATCCCTGGAGCATATTAGTCCCTGCGTCTTGGTTTCCAGTATCTCTTGCCAAACCTCCATTATAATATCAGGGATGTTGCTTTGCCATTTATTATGGAATATTGGCATAATATGATATGCAGTTCATCTATTATGTTCACTATATTTTATTAAAGGAGAAGGAAAGGTTAAAACTAAGTAAGCCTTATCAGAAAGGTCCATCTAAATATACCAGTAAACCCCCCAAAGTAATGTTGCTCTGAGTCCCCTGTCAAAAGAAACAGCACATTTCTTTCCTTCTATTGTGTACACATGGGCTTCTGTATCAGACTTCCTGCCTTCATCTTAAACCTCATTGCCCTGGGCAAGAGCATGCTCAGTTTGCTCCTCTTCCCCCTCCCCCTTCCTTCTCTACTGTAATCTGAGCCCAGAGCAGGGAGAGACTCAGGCAGGAAGTGATGTCACACCACATTAATACTGCAGCTCCTATCCTAAACAAACAGAGAGTTTCTAGAGCTATTTACTCAGGTATGGTAAAACATTCTACAGAATAAATTTAGCATTCTAGCTTGCACTATTGCAGCTAATCTATTGGCAATAAAATGCCTCCATAGCTTTCCTTCTCCTTTAAAGCCCTGAATTACAGGAAGGCTGTCTCCCATAGACTCCATTTTAATCAAATAACTGAAATTTTTAGAAAAGAATTTCCTTTTTCTCTGTAATAACATAACAGTACCTTGTACTTGATCGCAATTAATATATCATTCTTACTGCAGGAAAAACAATCCCATTGAGTTTAATTCATGTTTAAATGATTTTTTGAAGCAGACAAAGTATGTAGATGCATATTACAGAAATATCCCATGTCCGGAAAAGCCGAGGTCCCAAGCATTCGGGATTCGGGTACCTGTAATTATTTTAATCCCATTAAGTTAAATAGTATATACAGATTCTATAAGAAAACTTATCTCCAAACCCTTTTTCCTCGCAGTCTGACATATTGGTTCTTCCACCAGTCCATTTATTTCTTGAAGTAACACAAGACCTTTGAAATATGTCTGGGGATTTTACTCCTATATTTATTACAACAGCATTATGTTTATCACTGTTGATTTCATCACTTCAGATATATGAGTCATTCTAATGGAGGGGGGAAATCGGTGAGGAAACCATGGCTGGTTGGTGGTATCACAACACTCCTGCTGAGGTTTCTCTCATGCGATTAGCACATGCATATCCACCAAACAGTGTCATTCTTTTGCATCATGATAAAAATAAATGTATATGACGCTATGATAAAGCACACCTCCTGTGTTTATATCTTTCAAGTTGAATTGCTTTGCAAAAAAACACCTTTTTGAGAAGATCCATCTTAAAGGAAAACTATACCCCCCAAACAATGTAGGTCTCTATAAAAAGAGATCGCATAAAACAGCTCATATGTAAAATCCTGCTTCATGTAAATACACCATATTCATAATAATATACTTTTCTAGTAGTATGTGCCATTGGGTAATCATAAATACAAAAAATTGCCATTTTAAAAAATAAGGACCGCCCCCTTGGATCGTAGGATTCACTGTACTCACAAACATACCAATAAACCGTACATGTTAGGTCACATGAGCCAATTAACAGACAGAGTTGTGTCTTTTGCTTCCACTCTTCTTCCTGTTACAGTTAGTGTTGTAGTATTTCTGGTCATGTGATCTCTGAGGCAGCACAGAGACCATCACGAAATGGTGGTTCAAGGCAAGAGATGTAAAAGGGCAATATTTACTTAAATATATATATTCCAGTTTGGTAAGATTCTTTAATTTGCCACTTAATATGATATGGACTATCTGTTGCTTAAGTGTTCATTTTGGGGGTATAGTTTTCCTTTAATGTGTGGCCATACACGGGAAGGGTTTGGCCCTACGACTATTTCAGCAGCTTATCTATGGGGCACTCTGACAGGCTTATCCCACTGATATCTGGCTGAAAATCTTCTAGATGTTGGATCGAGGGAAGCAGCTCCTCATTGATGCAGCAATTATAATATGTGGTCAGCTTTATCTTGTATATAATTATGCATCTTCCTCTCCATTTGTGATACTAAAAAGTCAATGTATACAGCTCAGTGACTGTGTCGCATCCATCTGTATCATTTCTCATTTCAGCTCATTTTGAATCATTTACAATAAATATTTAACTTATTGTGTTTTTTTTTTATTCATTGATATTTTTGTTTATTTTATATTTCTAATGCTATTGATGCTAGTTTTAAAACAACTATTCTGTTTTCCTAAGAACTTGAACTTCTCCACGGTCTGTTCAATTCTATTGAATCTGTCCATCTTGTTGCCTGTTGTCCCTGTCCGCTCTTTCTATGCTTGTGTCCATCTTTAGACTGCAGATTTACTAAAGGGTGAAGTGGTCAGCGTTTACAGAAAATTCGCCACAAATCCCATCTGCAGGGACATCGTCAATTTAACAGGCGTAGAGGACAATTCGCTAGCAAAAGAGTACATTGCTAGCGAAGTTTAGAGCCCTATTGCCAGACAATTGTTACTCTGCAAATTCACTAAAGTGCAAATTTTCCATTACATTTCCCCTTTCGCCAGATAAGATGAAGCTACATCCTCCTCAGTCTTATGTCAGTGACATCACATCCTGTATGCCGGAAAGTTACTGTATAAATAGGAAAAAATAAAGGCTTTTTCATATTTTAAAGTCGGACTGTTAAAAATGTTTGTTTTGACGTTTTTTAACCATTTGAGTGTCATACCGCATTTGTTTTAGGATGGGCTCATGTCTAGGACAATTGAGGATCTCTAATGAATGACATTATACAGGTTTCCTTTAGGTCTTATACAAGTACTGCACAAGAGGAGGGGACAGTTTCAGAAAGCATATTTTTTACATTGAGTTGCCCTATATTTATGGTACATAGCGATGTAGGGTTTTTAAAAGCAATTAAAAATTTTTAATAAAAAATTCAAATTTTACTAGTGGTTTATGCTTTATGAAAGGCATTCTCAATGTGTGCATGCAGATAAAATATTGCTTTAATTAACATAAGGTAGCTCAAAAATATAGCCTTTCATTTGATTGCAGTGACTCTTTACAAACTATTAATTATATAAAATGTAGTAGTAAAGAAAATGCCTGAAATTATTACTATTTATACCGGCTAGGGATGCACCAAATACACTATTTTGGATTCGGTCGAACCCCGGAATCCTTCACAAAAAAGATTCAGCCAAATACCGAACCGAATCCAAACCCTAATTTGCATATGCAAATTAGGGGTGGGAAGGGGAAAACATTTTTTACTTCCTTGTTTTTTGACAAAAAGTCACGTGATTTCCCTCCCCACTTCTAATTTGCATATATAATTAGGATCGGGTTCAGTAGGGCAGAAGGATCCTGCTGAAAAAGGCTGAATCCTGGCCAAATTCCGAACCGAATCCTGGATTCGGTGCATCTCTAATACCGGCACAGAGCATGGGAAAATATGCTGAAAAATAAATGCTAATACTAACAAAATAAGACATATACAGTATACAGTATGATAAGGCCAAAGTATCCACAACCAACATCTTTCCCCAACTTCCCAAGCCAATAAAGTTAGTTCTCTCCTGCTTCAATAATATCCTCTACTCTTCCAGAAAGCTTTTACACTAGATTTTGGAACATTGTTGCTGGGATTTGCTTTTATTCAGCCACTAGAACTTTAATGAGTAGCGATGGGCAAATAAATATGTCAGGGGTGAATTCAAATTCAACATCAAAAAATTTTGGACGCCCATCAGAAAAGTCGCTCGCGTCAAAACCGTGGCGCCTGACTTTAATGCCGGTGTCAAAAGTGACGTGAGCTCCAAAATCACTATTAATGAGGTTGGGCACTGATGTTGTAGATCAGACCAAGCTTCACTTAGTGTTATTGTTCATCCATGGGTGCTTATTTGGGTTGAGGTCAGAGGCCAGTCATGGTTTTTCCCTCCCATCTCAGAAAAGTCACTCTGTACAGACTACTTTGTGCATGGAAGCATTATAGTGATGCAATAGGAAAGAGCTATCCCCCCACTGTTGCCAAGAATGTCATCACTGTAGCCTTAATTTTGCCTTCAATGAAATAAAGGATCCAAACCATGGAAAACCTCTGCATCATTATTATTCCTCCTCCACCAAACTTTACTGTCAGCATTATGTATTTAGGCCGGCTGCATCTACAAAATCCTAATATTTCTAGATGGTGAAATGTAAAATCCAGAGCATGTGTTTCCACTGCTCTAGAGTACAATGCTGTTGACTTTTACACCACAACATGGTAATGTTTGGCTTGCCTCTAATCACTGAAAAAAAACACATTTCCAGAGACAATTTAGAACAGTAAGGGGCAGATTTACTAAGTTTTTTTGAACTCCCATAACTTCGTAATTCAAATAAAAAAAGATCAACCGAAATTTATTTAAAAAGTCGAAGTATTTTTGTTCGGGTGAATAGTCTGTATTCGATCGAATCGTACGAATCAAAGTAATTACACATTCGATCTATTCGAATCAAAGTTTTTTAAAAGCCCACCAATTCACTCCAAATAGGTTCTAGGAGGTCCCCCATAGGCTAAAACTGCAATGCTTAAGAAGTGCTTGAAGGTGTCAAAGATAACGACTTTTTCAGTAAGAAGTTTTATTACATTGACTTCTCATTGGCGCAAACTATAAAATTCGCAAACGGTCTTCCACTGTCGGAAGTGGTCGCTAGACAGTTTCCATGTTCGGAAATAGTGAATTTGCTTTTTTCGAAAAAACGGATGCCGGCGTCAAAAACGGGCGCCGACATCAAAAAAACATGCACTGGCGTCAAAAACGAGACGCCGGCGCCGTTTCACGAATTTCTCGGCGAAGCGAAACAGTGCAAATTCGCCCATCACTATTCGCAAAAGCTATATTACAAATTCGCCCATCACTATTCGCAAAAGCTATATTAAATTTGCGCAAAGCAAAATTTGTTAGCGCAAAGGCATACATTTTCGCATTTTCCGTTACCGGCTTTTGTTATATTACCCCGTTAGATTACTAAAGCAAAGAATGTGCTTTGGAATGTTTGCAATAGAATGTAGTCTCCCAATCATACTGTTACATGTGTTCATTTACATAGAATAAATCCTAGTTATAGAAAACGATAAAACAATGCTGCCATCCATCCCGGTACAACTGCAGTTATCAAACCTCAGTGGTCAAATCTGAATTATATTCTAGGTGATTTTATATTCTTATTCATTATTTTCTAACTTTGAAGCCCTAAAATGAACCCACAAACATATATTTGTACCAATAAAATAAAAGAATAATCTAGAATGCCCCTCCCTCAGTCCCTCCTATACAGTCAGTGGTGGGTGGTTAACGGGGTTAACTTAAAGGGATCCTGTCATCGGAAAACATGTTTTTTTCAAAACGCATCAGTTAATAGTGCTACTCCAGCAGAATTCTGTACTGAAATCCATTTCTCAAAAGAGCAAACAGATTTTTTTTATATTCAATTTTGAAATCTGACATGGGGCTAGACATAATGTCAATTTCCCAGCTGCCCCAAATCATGTGACTTGTGCCTGCACTTTAGGAGAGAAATGCTTTCTGGCAGGCTGCTGTTTTTCCTTCTCAATGTAACTGAATGTGTCTCAGTGGGACATGGGTTTTTACTATTGAGTGTTGTTCTTAGATCTACCAGGCAGCTGTTATCTTGTGTTAGGGAGCTGTTATCTGGTTACCTTCCCATTGTTCTTTTGTTTGGCTGCTGGGGGGGGGGGAAAGGGAGGGGGGTGATATCACTCCAACTTGCAGTACAGCGGTAAAGAGTGATTGAAGTTTATCAGAGTCACATGACTTAGGGCAGCTGGGAAATTGACAATATGTCTAGCCCCATGTCAGATTTCACAATTGAATATAAAAAAATCTGTTTGGTCTTTTGAGAAATGGATTTCAGTGCAGAATTCTGCTGGAGCAGCACTATTAACTGATTCATTTTGAAAAAAATGTTTTTTCCCATGACAGTATCCCTTTAATTGCGCTAGAGAATAAGCACAGTAAATAAATGCACTCTTTGGGTGCAGCTACAACGAGTCTCATTTTCCATGTGTACACAAAATGTTTTATATAAATTGCCGCTCAATGACTTGAAGTGGCAGGAAAAAGGGAAAATTTAAATATTACAGGGTCCCTTAAATATTCAGGGTTTTTTTTTTTCAAAATAAATACTATGAATAATTGATGCCGGTTTTTCTATCCCATTCCAGCATGTTTATTTATTTTACCGCATTCAGTTTGTCCTCCAATATGTTTTACAGTCATTTTTGCCGACAGCGCAGCGTACATAGATCAAACATACTCTTCTATTAACAACATTATCACAGTTCTCTTCTCTATAATGCCTTATCTGTTTCCATAGCAACGACAATTGTTTTTATTTCTATTCTTTTATGCAGTTACGATCCATTTCTGTAGCCACCAGAACCACTGATATCCCTTCAGATATAACTTATATAACTTCCAAGTGGGGGGAAAGGTCCAAAAGAATAAAATAAAAAAATAAATGATACCTTCAATTACGTTAATCCTGTCGCACCTAAAAAAATGTGTGAAGATGTATTTCTAATTAAAATAAACGTTTTCAAATCACAATATTGATGCTTAGTGATTATACACTCAGCCAGTCAATTTTAGTGCCTGTTGTGAAGAAGTGCTTTATTTATTATTAGTTTTCTTTCCGACAGTAAAATAAATGCTCTGCCCAAGTACATTCATTTTCATTAGTATTTGTGGCTGAGGCCTCTGCAGCATTCATTCTTCCATAAAGTGATAAACAATTGTATCCCATATTATTACAATACAGGTATGGGATCCTTTCTCTGGAAACCCATTATCCAGAAAGGTCATCTCCCATAGACTCCATTTTAATTGAATAATTCTAATTTTTAAAAATGATTTCCTTTTTCTTTGTAATAATAAAACAGTAACTTGTACTTGATCCCAACTAAGATATAATGAATCCTTATTGGAAGCAGAACCAGCCTATTGGGTTTATTTAGGGGCCGATTCACTGAATTCGAGTGAAGGGTTCGAATTTAAAAAAATTCGAATTTCGAAGTTTTTTTGGGCTACTTCGACCATTGAATGGGCTACTTCGACCTTCGACTACGAAAATTGAACGATTTGAACTAAAAATCGTTCGACTATTCTACCATTCGATAGTCGAAGTACTGTCTCTTTAAGAAAAACTTCGACCCCCTACTTCGGCAGCTAAAAGCTACCGAAGTCAATGTTAGCCTATGGGGAAGGTCCCCATAGGCTTGCCTGGGATTTTTTGATCGAAGGATTTTCCTTCGATCTTGGATTTATATCCTTCGAATTGTTCGATTCGAAGGATTCAATCGTTCGTTCGAATGAAAAATCCTTCGATCGATCGATCGCAGGATTTGCACAAAATCGTTCGACTTCGATATTCGAAGTCGAACGATTTTAGTTCCTAGTCGAATATCGAGGGTTAATTAACCCTCGATATTCGACCCTTCGTGAATCGGCCCCTTAATGTTTAAATGATTTTCTAGTTGACATAGGGGGTTATTTATTATGCTCCAAATACCCAAAACCAAAAGATTTTTCGGACCTTAAAAAAATAATCAGAATTTTTGGGGATTTATTAAAGGCCCGATGGTATGAAAACTCTGAATCCGAAAACCCCGCATCTCAAAGCTCTCTGGGTCCTGTATTAGTCAATGGGGAAGGTCCCAGTGTCTGCATTGCTGTCAGTACCAATATCCAATGATTTCGGGCCAAAAAGACAAGAAAATTCCGAAAACGTAGGACTTTTCAGGCAAATGTCCGAAGTTTGCCCGGACCGATTTTTTTGAATGATAGATAAGGTCCATTCTGGAATTTGGGGGCCGATTCACTAAGGGTCGAATATCAAGGGTTAATTAACTCTCGATATTCGACTAGGAATTGAAATCCTTCGACTTCGAATATCGAAGTCGAAGGATTTAGCGCAGATAGTTCGATCAAACGATCAAAGGATTATTGCTTCAATCGAACGATTAAATCCTTCGTATCGAACGATTCAAAGGATTTAAATCCAACGATCGAAGGAATATCCTTCGATCAAAAAAAGTTAGACAAGCCTATGGGGACCTTCCCCATAGGCTAACATTGACTTCGGTAGCTTTTAGATAGCGAACTAGGGGGTCGAAGTTTTTTTTAAAGAGACAGTACTTCGAGTATCGAATGGTCGAATAGTCGAACGATTTTTACTTCGAATCCTTCTATTTGAAGTCGTAGTCGAAGGTCGAAGTAGCCCATTCGATGGTCAAAGTAGCCCAAAAAAAACTTCAAAATTCGAAGTTTTGTACTTCGAATCCTTCACTCGAAGTTAGTGAATCGCCCCCTTGGAGTTGCTCCGATTTTTATCTTATTTTTTTTTAATATTCATTTTTTTTTTATTTTACTTTTTTTTATTTTACTACCGCTGTAGTAGTGTATAAGTTGACCTTTTAGGCATTATTTGCCCTGTAGGCATTTTTTGCCCAGTGTGTTATTCAACCAACTGCCATCTAGCTGTGTGACCTTGTTCACATTCTGTCTAAATATCCATAATATTACCGTCTCCAGAAAAAACACCGGAGTGACTTTTTTCAAGCAGCCATAATAAATTTTACGTAATCCGTATCCATCGCTGTAGTTGTGTATAAGTTGACCTTTTAGGCATTATTAGCCCTGTAGGCATTTTTTGCCCAGTGTGTTATTCAACCAACTGCCATCTAGCTGTGTGACCTTGTTCACATTCTGTCTAAATATCCATAATATTACCGTCTCCAGAAAAAACACCGGAGTGACTTTTTTCAAGCAGCCATAATAAATTTTACGTAATCCGTATCCATCGCTGTAGTAGTGTATAAGTTGACCTTTTAGGCATTATTTGCCCTGTAGGCATTTTTTGCCCAGTGTGTTATTCAACCAACTGCCATCTAGCTGTGTGACCTTGTTCACATTCTGTCTAAATATCCATAATATTACCGTCTCCAGAAAAAACACCGGAGTGACTTTTTTCAAGCAGCCATAATAAATTTTACGAGATCCGTATCCACCGCTGTAGTAGTGTATACGTTGATCTTGTGGGCAGTATTTGCACAGTGTTTTCTTCAAACCGCCATCTAGCTGTGTGAGCTTGTTCACATTTTGTCTAAATATTGATAATATTATCGTCTCTAGAAAAACCACTTGAGTTACTTTTTTTCAAGCAGCATTCATATTTTTTACGTAATCCGTATCCACCGCTGTGTATACGTTGACCTTGTGGGCATTATTTGCACACTGTTTTCTTCAAACCGCCATCTAGCTGTGTGAGCTTGTTCACATTTTGTCTAAATATTGATAATATTATCGTCTCTAGAAAAACCACTTGAGTTATTTTTTTTCAAGCAGCATTCATATATTTTACGTAATCCGTATCCACCGCTGTGTATACGTTGACCTTGTAGGCATTATTTGCACACTGTTTTCTTCAAACCGCCATCTAGCTGTGTGTATTATCGTTTCCAGAAAAACCAACTGAGTTTTTGTTGTTGTTGTTTTTTTAAAAATAATGCCAGGCAAAGGCAGGCCGCCACGCAGAGGCCGTGCTAGGGGCCGTGCTGCTATGCAATCCTGTGGCCCTAGCAAATTGCCCAGTTTTAAAAAGCCAATGACCCTGAACTCCCAAAATGCTGAAGAGGTAGTTGACTGGCTTACACAGCACACCCCATCCTCTACCGTTTCTAACTTTACCACAACATCCTCCTCATCCTCCACTGCTATGGCCACCCCACGTAACACTTCCTCCACCACCGGTGCCCCTTCTTCACTGGAGTCAGAGGAGTTATTTTCCCATGAGTTTCTTGAACTGAGTAATGCGCAACCATTATTGCCAGAAGAAGATGAAGGAGATGAGGACGTTACACCAGATTTAATTCTGGCAGAGAACACGACAGAGATGGACATAATGATGAGTGATGAGGAGGAGGTCCCCGCTGCTGCTTCCTTCTGTGATGTGTCAGAAGAAATTGATGCATCTGAGGAGAATGATGATGAGGAGATTGATGTTTTGTGGGTGCCTAGTAGAAGAGAGCAAGAGGAGGGTAGTTCAGATGGAGAGACGGAGAGTCAGAGAGGCAGTAGGAGAATAAGACTTAGAAGAAGCAGGGAGGACAGCCCGCAGGGATCAGTAGGGCAACAACATGTATCGGCACCTGTGTTCAGCCGGCCAACGCACCCGCCATTGCCGCCAATGCCGCCAACTTCTACTCTTACCGCCAGATCGCACACTTCCAAAAAGTCAGCAGTGTGGGATTTTTTTAATGTGTGTGCCTCTGACAAAAGCATTGTAATTTGCAATGAGTGCAGTCAGAAACTGAGCCTTGGTAAGCCCAACAGCCACATAGGTACAACTTCTATGCGAAGGCACATGAGCGGCAAGCACAAAGCACTTTGGGAGCAACACCTCAAAGGCAACAGGCAAACTAAAAGCCACACTCCTTCTGGTCCAGCATCTTACTGCTCTACCTCTGCTCTCCTTGACCCATCTGAACCACCCTCCACTCCGCCTTCCACCTTGACCACCTGTTCCCATTCCCAGTCATCTGCCACCAGCCAAGTTTCTGTGAAGGCCATGTTTGAGCGTAAGAAGCCAATGTCTGACTGTCACCCCCTTGCCCGGCGTCTGACAGCTGGCTTGTCTGCGCTCTTAGCCCGCCAGCTTTTACCATACCAGCTGGTGGACTCTGAGGCCTTCCGCAAATTTGTAGCAATTGGGACACCGCAGTGGAAGGTACCCAGCCGCAATTTTTTTTCTAAAAAGGGAATACCACACCTGTACCAACATGTGCAGAGCCAAGTTACCGCATCTCTGTCACTTAGTGTTGGGCCAAAGGTCCATATGACTACTGACGCATGGTCCTCCAAGCATGGTCAGGGCAGGTATGTCACCTACACTGCCCACTGGGTGAACTTGGTAATGGCTGGGAAGCAGGGAATGGGTAGCTCAACAACAACAACAGTGGAGTTGGTGTCACCGCCACGGATTGCACGCGGTTCTGCCACCACCTCTACTCCTCCATCGCTCTCTACCTCGTCTTCTTCCTCTTCTTCTTCTTACTCTGCTGCTGGGTCCTCCTTCTCCTCCTCCACACCTGTGCACCCCCAGCTCCCCCTAGGCTATTCGACGTGCCAGGTACGCCGCTGTCACGCTGTCTTGGGGATGACGTGCCTGGAAAGCAAACACCATACCGGATCTGTACTCCTGTCATCTCTGCAGTCACAGGCCGATCGGTGGCTGACCCCACACCAACTGCAGATCGGAAAAGTGGTGTGTGACAATGGAAGCAATCTGTTGGCAGCGTTGAGACTGGGCAATTTAACACATGTGCCCTGCATGGCACATGTGTTAAATTTAATAGTCCAACGTTTTGTCTCCAAGTACCCAGGATTCCAGGACGTTCTCACCCAGTCCAGAAAGGTGTCGGCCCATTTCAGACGTTCCTACACAGCCATGGCACGCCTTGCTGACATTCAGCAGCGCTACAACATGCCAGTCAGGCGTTTGATTTCTGACAGCCAGACTCGCTGGAATTCAACGCTCCTTATGTTGGAACGTCTGCTGCAACAACAAAGGGCCGTCAACGAGTACCTTTTTGAACTGGGTGGTAGGACTGGATCTGCAGAGCTGGGGATTTTTTTCCCCCGTTACTGGGTGCTTATGCGCGATGCCTGCAGGCTCATGCGACCTTTTGAAGAGGTGACAAATATGGTCAGTCGCACCGAAGGCACCATCAGCGACCTAATACCCTTCGCTTTCTTCCTGGAGCGTGCCGTGCGACGAGTGACAGATGAGGCTGTAGACCAGCGTGACGAGGAGCTGGAAGCGCACGATTTCTGGTCGGAATCACCAGAACTAACCCAGGCACCTGCTGCAACGCAGGGAGAGGTGCCAGAAGTGGAGTCAGAGGAGGAAGGTGGCTTTGTGGAGGAGGAGGAGGAGGACCAACAGGAGCAGGCTTCCCAGGGGGCTAGTGGTGACCTTTTGGGGACCCCTGGTCTTGTACGTGGCTGGGGGGAGGAGACCGTGGATGATGCAGTCCTTGATAATGAGGAAGCGGAGATGGATAGCTCTGCATCCAACCTTGTGAGAATGGGGTCTTTCATGCTGTCATGCCTGTTGAAGGACCCCCGTATCAAGAGGCTTAAGGAGAAGGACCTGTACTGGGTCGCAACGCTACTAGACCCTCGGTACAAGCATAATGTGTCAGAAATGTTACCAACATACCACAAGTCCGAAAAGATGCGGCATTTACAAACCAGCCTGCAAAACATGTTGTACAATGCTTTTAAGGGTGATGTCACTTCAGGAACTCATCAATAGAGATGGCGCGAACTGTTCGCCGGCGAACTTGTTCGCGCGAACATCGGGTGTTCGCGCTCGCCGGAAGTTCGCGAACGTCGCGCGACGTTCGCCATTTTGGGTTCGCCATTGTTGGCGCTTTTTTTTGCCCTCTCACCCCAGACCAGCAGGTACATGGCAGCCAATCAGGAAGCTCTCCCCTGGACCACTCCCCTTCCCTATAAAAACCGAAGCCCTGCAGCGTTTTTTCACTCTGCCTGTGTGTGCTGAAGAGATAGTGTAGGGAGAGAGCTGCTGCCTGTTAGTGATTTCAGGGACAGTTGAAAGTTTGCTGGCTAGTAATCGTTTTGATACTGCTCTGTTATTGGAGGGACAGAAGTCTGCAGGGGTTTGAGGGACATTTAAGCTTAGGTAGCTTTGCTGGCTAGTAATCTACCTTCTACTGCAGTGCTCTGTATGTAGCTGCAGTGGGCAGCTGTCCTGCTTCTGATCTCATCTGCTGACTGCTGCAATAACAGTAGTCCTTGTAAGGACTGCTTTTATTTATTTTTTTGTTCCAATACAGAGCAGTATCAAGCAGATTACTAGCCAGCAAACTTACTATCATCTGTCCCTGAAATCACTAACAGCTCTCCCCCTACACTATCTCTTCCAAGCACACACAGGCAGATTTTTCAGATACATTTTTGCCCTTGATCCCCCTCTGGCATGCCACTGTCCAGGTCGTTGCACCCTTTAAACAACTTTAAAATCATTTTTCTGGCCAGAAATGTCTTTTTTAGATGTTAAAGTTCGCCTTCCCATTGAAGTCTATGGGTTCGCGAACCGTTCGCGAACCGCTCGCATTTTTGCGCAAGTTCGCGAATATGTTCGCGAACTTTTTTTCCGACGTTCGCTACATCCCTACTCATCAACATTCCAGGGGCAGAGGTGCCAGTAATCCTGCCACGAGCACACCTGCAAGGACAAAGCCCTTTGGCCGGTCTGTAACATCAGACATGCAAATGTTTTTCTGTCCAAGGCAGCGCCACAACCCTTCTGGATCCACCCTCAAAGAACGCCTCGACCGGCAGGTAGCGGACTACCTGGCATTAACTGCAGATATCGACACTCTGAGGAGCGATGAACCCCTGGACTACTGGGTGCGCAGGCTTGATCTGTGGCCAGAGCTGTCACAATTTGCCATGAACCTCTTGTCTTGCCCAGCCTCAAGTGTGCTCTCAGAAAGGACCTTCAGTGCAGCAGGAGGGATTGTAACTGAGAAGAGAACTCGCCTAGGTCACAAAAGTGTCGATTACCTGACCTTTATTAAAATGAATGAGGGGTGGATCTCGGAGGGTTACTGCACGCCGGAAGACTTGTTCTGACTTCTATGCAGCTGTCCTTCTCTTCAAGCCTCATGACTCCACACACAGCTGTCCTTTAGCGTCCTCCTCCCTCCGCCACCGTTACAAACTAGGGTGCAAACCCTACTGGTTTAATTTTTTCTGGCCTCTGTGCTTCAGTGGCTGCAACCAAAAAAACGGGGCAAACAATGTCTACAAGGTCAACGTATGGCGAAAAATGACTATTTTCAGCATTTATATGGCATATTTTTTCTGGCAACTGTGCTTCAGTGGCTGCGTCCAAAAAAATGCTTATTTTCTGCATTTATATGGCATAATTTTTCTGGCCTCTGTGCTTCAGTGGCTGCAACCAAAAAAATTTATATTTTCAGCATTTATATGGCATAATTTTTCTGTCAACTGTGCTTCAGTGGCTGCGACCAAAAAAATGCATATTTTCTGCATTTATATGGCATAATTTTTCTGGCCTCTGTGCTTCAGTGGCTGCAACCAAAAAAATTTATATTTTCAGCATTTATATGGCATAATTTTTCTGTCAACTGTGCTTCAGTGGCTGCGACCAAAAAAATGCATATTTTCTGCATTTATATGGCATAATTTTTCTGGCCTCTGTGCTTCAGTGGCTGCAACCAAAAAAATTTATATTTTCAGCATTTATATGGCATAATTTTTCTGGCAACTGTGCTTCAGTGGCTGCGACCAAAAAAATGACTATTTTCAGCATTTATATGGCATATTTTTTCTGGCCTCTGTGCTTCAGTGGCTGCGGCCAAAAAAACTGGGCAAACAATGCCTACAAGGTCAACGACGTTGACCTTGTAGGCATTGTTTGCCCAGTTTTTTTGGCCGCAGCCACTGAAGCACAGAGGCCAGAAAAAATATGCCATATAAATGCTGAAAATAGTCATTTTTTGCCATACGTTGACTCAACGTATATGGCAAAAAATGACTATTTTCAGCATTTATATGGCATATTTTTTCTGGCAACTGTGCTTCAGTGGCGGCGACCAAAAAAACTGGGCAAACAATGCCTACAAGGTCAACGTATGGCAAAAAATGACTATTTTCAGCATTTATATGGCATATTTTTTCTGGCAACTGTGCTTCAGTGGCTGCGTCCAAAAAAACTGGGCAAACAATGTCTACAAGGTCAACGTATGGCGAAAAATGACTATTTTCAGCATTTATATGGCATATTTTTTCTGGCAACTGTGCTTCAGTGGCTGCCTCCAAAAAAACTGGGCAAACAATGCCTACAAGGTCAACGTATGGCAGTTGTTTAAAGAGAACAGTAGATTACTAGCCAGCAAAGCTACCTAAGCTAAAATGTCCCTCAAATCCCTGCAGACTTCTGTCCCTCCAATACAGAGCAGTATCAAGCAGATTACTAGCCAGCAAACTTACTATCATCTGTCCCTGAAATCACTAACAGCTCTCCCCCTACACTATCTCTTCCAAGCACACACAGGCAGATTTTTCAGATACATTTTTGCCCTTGATCCCCCTCTGGCATGCCACTGTCCAGGTCGTTGCACCCTTTAAACAACTTTAAAATCATTTTTCTGGCCAGAAATGTCTTTTTTAGATGTTAAAGTTCGCCTTCCCATTGAAGTCTATGGGGTTCGCGAACCGTTCGCGAACCGCTCGCATTTTTGCGCAAGTTCGCGAATATGTTCGCGAACTTTTTTTCCGACGTTCGCTGCATCCCTATTGAAGATTACGGAAATTACGGAAAGATAAGTTATCCAGAAAACCCCAGGTCTCAAACATTTTGGATAACAGGTCCCATACCTGCATTTAAGAATGTGATAGTGTTTGTAAAACACACAGTGATGATTTCTTACCCCTAAATAATGACAACGCTGGAATTTTCCCTAGGTTTAGCTGCTCCAATGTTTTCATTTATACATTTGTTCCTCCACGTAGGTCTGTCATTAGTGATGACTGCGTGAAATTTGTCCCCCAGATGTGGGTTTGCAGCAAAAATTCCCCATTCGCACTTGAATTGTCGCCAGCGTTTGCCACTTCGCCCTTTAGTAAATCTACCCCTTCGACTGATAGGGCCTAAACTGCACAATAGCAACCAATCAACAATTAGTTTTGAGTATTGGCTGGTCTTTAGCACCTATGTTTATAAATAAACCCTAATGTCTGTAGAGTGAATTGATAAAGTGAGGGTTATAAAATTAAATGATATCTACACCTGTAGATTCATGAACTAACCTCATTTGGGTCACTTCTACTTTTAGGGGCAGATTTATCAAGGGTCGAAGTGAATTTGAGGGAATTTTCGAAGTAAAAAAATTTGAAATTCAAAGTAATTTTTTTGGATACTTCAACCATCGAATAGGATACTTCCACTTCAATGCAAAGTAAAAACGTTCGAATATTCGACCATTCCATAATCAAAGTACTGTCTCTTTAAAAAAAACTTAGACTTCAATACTTCGCCAAATTAAACCTGCCGAAGTGCTATGTTAGCCTATGGGGACCTTCTAGAGCAGTTTTCTATGTTTTATGAAGTCGAAGAAGAATCGTTCAATGGATGGATGAAATCCTTCGAATCATCGAACGTTTTTACTTCGACCGCAAAACGGTCAAATTCGGTGAAAAAAACTTCGATATTCGAAGTCGAAGTAAAGCCATTCAATGGTCGAATTTCTAAGTATTCAACTCTTGATAAATCTGCCCCTTAGAGGGAAAAAGGAATTTTAACAACACTTTTTGTGTAATATTATAAAAAGAATAGTTTGTTCAATAGCGTCATAAATGCAAGGCGGCATCAACTTTAGGGATATTCTGGTGGAGCTGATAAAATGAATAAACATACCTGTACTATTAAGCTTTCTATTAAACCAGCCGTAACCCATCAACTCTGCTGTAGACATAATAATCATAAACTGAAAAGATAAGGACAAGGAAATTGTAAAATACTGAGCCGACATAAAGTACTCGCTTACATCATGAATGCCGAAACACAACATCATCTTCTGGAATAATATCTGTAAAGGTCACTTCCCACATCATTTGTAGAAACAGAGATAACCTTTCATGAATGTAAAGGAATACGCAAAACAAGCAACATTTTATTTGGGTCTGCAAAGTAAATTAGCTGTTTTGCCGAGGCTTCATTTATTGTGCTTATTATGCTTAACTTTTTGCCTCCCAAAGAGTTCTTAAAGCTGGTAGAGTGTAGGATTGATTGGTGTTTAAGGGGCCGATTCACGAAGGGTCGAATATCGAGGGTTAATTAACCCTCGATATTCGACTGGGAACTAAAATCGTTCGACTTCGAATATCGAAGTCGAACGATTTTGCGCAAATCCTGCGATCGATCGATTGAAGGATTTTTTGTTCGATCGAACGATTAAATCCTTCGAATCGAACGATTCGAAGGATTTTAATCCAACGATCGAAGGAAAATCCTTCGATCAAAAAATCACAGGCAAGCCTATGGGGACCTTCCCCATAGGCTAACATTGACTTCGGTAGCTCTTAGCTGCCGAAGTAGGGGGGTCGAAGTTTTTCTTAAAGGGACAGTACTTCGACTATCGAATGGTCGAATAGTCAAACGATTTTTACTTCTAATCGTTCGAATCGTTCGAATTCGATCGAATTTGATCGAATTTAACCAATTCGATGGTCGAAGTACCCAAAAAATACTTCGAAATTCGAATTTTTTTTTATTCTAACCCTTCACCTGAATTTCGTGAATCGGCCCCTACATGTTTTCGAATTGAATAGATGAGGGTGAAAAAGAAGACTGTACAGGTATTGGCTGGTTTCCAGAAAGATCCAAATTATGGAAAGGCCTTCTCCCATAGAGCCCATTTTATCCAAATAATTAACATTTTTAAAAATTATTTCCTTTTTCTCTGTAATAATAAAACAGTAGTATGCACTTGATCCCAACTAAGATATAATTAATCCTTATTGGAAGCAAAACCAGCCTATTGGGTTTATTTAATATTTACATGATTTTCTAGTAGACTTAATGTATGAAGATCCAAATTACGGAAAGATCCATTATCCAGAAAACCTCAGGTCCCGAGCATTCTGGATAGCATAATTTTTAAAGTAGAGGTCATCAGTAGTGATTAGTGGATTAGTGCAAAATTTTGCATTTCGGCATCTCCGTACCCCCTCCGTATGCGATCCTCTGCAAAGAAAACATAGGCGCGCAATGGATAGCAGCGGCGTGCGTGCTGCTGGGGGGCCCTGAGGGGGTGACCCCCTGCTCACCCGGTAGTTCTGCCACTGGCAGCAAATGAAAGTGATGATATTGCAGGTCTATAATAAACAGAAAAAAGAAGCTACAGTCAGATGCACTTCCCTGATCAACACTGATCAAACAAAAGTATCATTCTGTGTGGTTTATTTGTAGTGATGGGCACATTTTTCCCGTTTCACCAAAAAATTCGCAAACATAAAATCAGCTACAAGTCTCTTGTGGGGCAAAGAAAAGGGAATCAATTTCTGTTCTTGCACAAAAATTTGCTGTATACTTTACAGAGTGTTCAAGTGTTAATGACTATTCATTTCTCATGTTCAGTTGACCAATACCAGCAATGATACAGGTCTTCAGAGTTGTCCACCTCAAACCCCCCTCCCCATTTTAGAAATTGTTAGGCCAGCTATTATATATATGGCAGTGAGACTGCACAGTCGAGAAACTTAGTGGCAGTCAAAACTTTTACAGAATATAAAGTTACATCTTTCATAGAAGGTGATTATTAATCAAAGGTGATGCAAATTGCACTGATATACCATGGCATGTTAATCTGAATTAATTACTAGTCAGCCTTATATTCTTTATATACATATTGTGAGTGGGTCCCTAAGCTCAGTAAGTGACAGCAGCACAGAGCATGTGCAGTGAATATGCAGAAAAAAAGATGGGAAGCTACTGGGGCATCTTTGGAGACACAGATCTTTACTGCTAAAGGGCTGTGGCTGCCTTGGGCTGGTACAGAAGCACAAAAAATAGGGGCCCATTTACTTAGCTCGAGTGAAGGAATAGAAGAAAAAATACTTTGAATTTCAAATGGTCGAATATGGCTACTTCGACCATCGAATAGGCTACTTCGACTACGACTTCTAATCGAACGATTCGAACTAAAAATCATTTGACTATTCCACCATTCGATAGTCGAAGTACTGTCTCTTTAAAAAATACTTCCACCCCCCAGGGGCGTAACTATAGAGGAAGCAGACCCTGCGGTTGCAGGGGGGCCCAGGAGTGTAGGGGGCCCAGTGAGACCCTAATTAATGAGCAATTTTAATATATCTTGGTAAAATAGGCCAAGTTATAAATATTTTGGGGCCCTAAATTGAATTTGCTATGGGGCCCTGTAACAACTAGTTACGCCACTGCCACCCCCTAGTTCGCCACCTAAAACCTACCGAGGCCAATTTTAGCCTATGGGGGAAGGTCCCCATAGGCTTCCTAACAATTTTCCGATCAAAGGAAAATCGTTCGATCGATGGATTAAAATCATTGGAACCATTCGGTTGAACGATTATTCCTTCGATCGTTGATCATAGGAATAGCGCTAAATATTCGAATTTACATTCGGCAGTCAAATATCGAAGGTTAATTAACCCTCGATATTCGACCCTTTGTAAATCTGCCCCTTAGTGTACAACATTTCTAGCTACTTCTTTAGTTAGGCTTTAGTTCTCCTTTAAATCCTGTATTAAAAAAAAAATAAGAGATGAACGATGTGGTGACATTGTCCCTTGAAAGCCGAAGGTTAGACATATTTTATTTCCAATGGCAGTGAAGGATGGTTTCCAATTAATTCCACCCTGTCAATCCTGTAAGTCCGGACAATAAACACTACCTAGTGGGAAATATTTATTATTCCATTTCTATTCACATATATGGGAGCAGGGCTGACTGCAGGAAGGTACAGGCTTGTAGTTAATGTCAGTGGACTTAGGGTAAGTCTTGGTTAGATGAGGAAGCCTGTGTGGAATTGTTGGGAGCCCCTGGGAGCAGAGAGTCGAAGGAATAGGCATTGATTTATGTTGCTTGTTATATTCTATTGAATTGCTTTTTGTTAGTATTTGATTAAGGGACTGTTTTAATAAAACTCATGTGCCGTTCCTTTCATCATCCTGCCTGCTATTGATTTCTTATGTTATATATAAGTATTTAATATTTGAGGTTATTAGTCTCTGGAAATACGCCCCATGTCACTTAGACCTCTGATCTAGCCGGGATCACTAGTTGCTAGGATATTTCCAATGGCAACATCCGACTCTTAAAGGGCTTGTTCACCTTCAAACAAATAGTTGTTTTCAGATAGATCCCCCAAAATGACGACTTTTTCCAATGACTTTCTATTTCCTATGTGTCACCGTTTTTCTGATATTGATGTGTAAAATGTCATTTTTCACCTTCTAAAGCAGCTGTGGGAGGGGGGGTCGCCGACCCTGTAACTGTTCTAAATTGATACATTTAGTTGATACATTTCTTATCTTTGTTCCTGCTGAGCACAATCTCTGAGTTTCATTACAGGCAGCCAAATGTTGCAAAATTGTAACAGATCAGAGACTTTTATTTCGCTTTGGGTACTACGTGCTATAGGATCTGGCTATCCTTGTGAGTAGAAAATCGGTGGATTTGTGGTGATTTTTAACATTTATTAAAGCAATATTGTACTATATTTTGCTTTATATCTTCATTATACTACTTGCTGGATGACTGGAGGGAGCTTATAAAGCGGAGGAACAACATTATTATATGCATCAAAAATCCAAGAAACCTTATGAGTACTGTATATACTCGAGTATAAGCCGACCTGAGTATAAGCCGAGGTACTCCATTTTACCTACAAAAACTGGGAAAACGTATTGACTTGAGTATAAGCCTAGGGTGAGAAATACATTTTAGGACATATTCAGCAGAACACATGCTCCAGATCCCGACTGTGTGCAGTTTGTTCAAAAATGTCCCACCTATGTAATCATTCCAATGGACACCCAAGCAGTTGGCACCCAGTGGTCCTAACACTAATGGGATTCTAGATGCCATAGTGGAGCAGTGGAAGTACCTGAATGCTTTTACCTAAACATGCTGATGTTACAAATTGACGGCCTCCCGTGTATTGTATAGAGTAGTGACAGCAGCTTTAGACTGGCTGGAGATGGCTAGAGGTTGTCGTGTAACACTGCTACACATTTACTAGACATACCGTAGTCGCGCTTCCAGGGGCTGCAGGAGGGGAGCGGCTGATCTTGTGCCTGTAGGAACCTTATCACATTTGTCGCTGTTTCCGGTCGGTGCTACTGTATATTGCACCCATTGCTAGCTGCAGCATGGTGATTGTCGAGGTTGCAGCATACGGTGAGCAGAGTGAGTTGTTCATTGATGGGCTGAGGTTTGGGAAGGAGTAGCTGCCGCTGGTGTCTGGGATCTGGATGCTCAACTGGAGCTCCCAGGGCTCGGGGTTCAGGCAGTGCATCTCCTTTACTGTGCGCCGGTATCTCTCCTCGAAGCTGTCATTTAGGAAGCGCTGAATCAGGGCAGTCTTGCCGACCCCACAGATTTGAGGCCACGGAGGAGCTCCTGAAGCGAAGCCTTTCTGTATTACAGCCTTTCGCGTATTTGACTCAAGTATAAGCCGAGGTAGAGTTTTTCAGCAAATTTTGGGTGCTGAAAAACTCGGCTTATACTCGAGTATATACGGTATATACCCGAAAGGAGGAATCTTGAAGAATATCACAGTGGTGGATCTTCTGCAATATAGTTCTCCAAACACCATTTTAAACACTCTGTGGCTCTGTGGGCTTCATTACTTATCTTAATTAAGACAATACTACTCTTTATAGGGGCAAATGTATCAAGGGTCGAATATCGAGGGTTAATTAACCCTCGATATTCGACTGGGGAATTAAAATCCTTCGACTTCGAATATCGAAGTCAAAGGATTTTACGCAAATAGTTCGATCGAACGGTCGAATGAATAATCGTTTGATCGAACGATTAAATCCTTTGCATTGAACGACTCGAAGGATTTTAATCCATCGATCGAAGGATTATCCTTCGACCAAAAAAAGTTAGCCAAGCCTATGGGGACCTTCCCCATGGGCTAACATTGACTTCGGTAGCTTTTAGGTGGCGAACTAGGGGGGTCGAAGTTTTTTCTTAAAGAGACAGTACTTCAACTATCGAATGGTCGAATAGTCGTTCGATTCGAAGTCTACGTTTCGAAGTCGTAGTCGAAGGTCGAAGTAGCCCATTCGATGGTCCTTCACTCCTTTTGCATTCTATTTTAGATTTTCTGTTTAGTATTGGAATGCCTATATATAAAAAGGTTTTCATTCCCATTCCACCAACCCCTAAATGGAGGCAAAATCCACTTGTTCTAATCCATCCCCAACAACTAAGGTGTAGAAAGATATTCAATAGTTTAGATTAACAACAGTATTTAATCCTACTGTAATGATCTGGTATAGTTATAGTTATAGCACCTGGGGAGAGTGAAACCAACTGTAGAGGCTGAGGGGCAGATTTGCTACTGGGTGGATTAAGAGTGTTAGAATGGGGCTGGAAAAGGTCTAATGGAGGTGCTGCTTTTTCATACCTATATTTCTATGTATGTGCGTCTTTAGAGTGCCAATAGAATACATCTCTGTTCTCCAAAGAAACAAAAGAATAGGCTACAGCCATGACTCGTGTCAAAATATACAGCTAATAAATTCATGTCACTCATTTAATCAAGCTAACCGGCACCTCCGTTAAAGACAGGACATGGCATTTACAAATAGAATACTAATGTGAGCGAATGGCTGAATAATTTAAATGATATAATGAATTCACAGAGCACAGTCTCATCCCATGCTAAAGTGTTGGTGCTCAAATAGTCATGATACCAAGGAACATTATTAACTTGTATTATGTTTGATCATGTCTGTAAGTTTTGTTGTTAAAGAAATAAAATCCGCAACAGGCTTCAGAACCTTCCAGAAATGTGTATCCACGGGATCTGCAGCATACCCCCCAGCCCCCTCCATAGCCCCCAGCCACAACATCCGCCACCTCCCCTTACCCTTGCAGGGAGTTGGTCCAGTCCAGTCCAAAGATCACCTTGACCCACTCCTATTCTGAGGTAGAGGTTTAATTATTAGATATTACATGACAGTAAGGAGATTCCTTCTCTCTTGGATATTTGGGCACAGATATTACAGGTATGGGATCCGTTATCCAGAAATCTCTGAATTACAGAATGGCAGTCTTCCATATACTCCATTTTATTCAAATAGTCTCCCATGCATTCTGGATAACAGGTCCCATACCTGCATTTTTAAAGGAATAGTTCAGTGTGAAAATAAAAACTGTGTAAATAGATAGGCTGTGCAAAATAAAAAATGTTTCTAATATAGTTAGTTAGCCAAAAATGTAATGTATAAAGGCTGGCGTGAACAGATGTCTAATAAAACAGCCAGAATCCAACTTCCTGCTTTTCAGCTCTATAACTCTGAGCTAGTCAGCGACTTGAAGGGGGGCCACATGGTACATTTCTGTTCAGTGAGTTTGTAATTGACCCTCAGCATTCAGCTCAGATTCAAAAGCAACAGAAATGACCCATGTGGCCCCCCCTCAAGTCTCTGATTGGTTACTGTCTGGTAGCCAGGGCAACCAGTCACTGTAAACAAAGAGAGTTGAAAAGCAGGAAGTAGTGATCTGACTGACTTGTTATACATGAAATCACTCCAGCCTTTATACATTACATTTTTGGCTAACTAACTATATTAGAAACATTTTTTATATTGCACAGCCTGTCTATTTACCCAGTTTTTATTTTTACACTGAACAATTCCTTTAAAGATAGTTTGGGATGGATGGATGGATGGATGGATGGATAGATAGATAGATAGATAGAGACCTTTGTCCTCCAGTTACTAACAAGTCACGGATGTGTAGTCACTTCACATCCTCTTCCCACTTCGAGTGAAGGATTCGAAGTAAAAAAAATTCGAATTTCAAAGTGTTTTTTGGGCTTCTTCGACCATTGAATAGGCTACTTCGACCTTCGACTACGACTTTGACTTCGAATCGAAGGATTCAAACTAAAAATTGTTCGACTATTCGACCATTCGATAGTCAAAGTACTGTCTCTTTAAGAAAAAACTTCGACCCCCTAGTTCGCCATCTAAAAGCTACCGAAGTCAATGTTAGCCTATGGGGAAGGTCCCTATAGACTTTCCTACGTTTTTTCGGTCGAAGGATATTCCTTCGATCGTTGGATTAAAATCCTTCGAATCGTTCGATTTGAAGGATGTAATCGTTCGATCGAAGGATTATTCCTTTGATCGTTCGATCGAACTATTAGCGCTAAAATCCTTCGACTTCGATATTCGAAGGTGAAGGTTTTTAATTTCCAGTCGGATATCAAGGGTTAATTAACCCTCGATATTCGACCCTTGGTGCAGTGGTGCAGTGACCCCTTGTTTGTTATTACTAATTTATTGTTTTGCTGTACAGTGCTTTGCCCTCAAGGAGCGCTATACAAATAAAAATATACATATATGCGTACATACAGACCGATTATTTTCTACGTTTTTTTTGTTCGGTTCATATGCCATTTGGTTACAATAATAGATATTACACTTGCAAATGTTCACAACGTGTTTTCACAGCATGTAATGCTCCCACATGCAAACCGTACAGCAGATGAAATGTCGATTGTTGGATTAAATAGGCACCGCTGTTTCCTGGCTCACCTGAATTCAATTAAAATTCATCAGTGTTTTCTTAATTGTAATTAATGGCAGGCAGGAAACTGCTGGAGATCTCCACCTGCTTGCCCAGCTTGCAGTATTGAGAAAGCCTTTATTCACATGGTCGTTTTGTTCCGGCGAGTTGCTTCCTGCTCGATATATTATCACATTCTCTGAGCGTCTGAGTTTACTTGTGGTCTCTTAATACACAGATACACAAATGAGGCATTAAGATGATTTATAGATAGGAGATTTTGTTGATTACAGGAGCAATAAACTGGGGGTACATGATATGTTGTAATACAAATATCTTCTTATTAACTTAGTCCTCAGAGTGAAGGCAGGATGGTTGTTCCAAGTCTTATTCTTCTCTCTTGCATATGCTATAGGTGGAGCTATTAAAGAAAATATAAACTTGTAAAAAGTTAGATGACCAAAGTCTCTGAATCTTCCCCTTGGTTGTCCGACCCAACGATCCTCGTTTCTCCTCGAGTGCAAAGCAACAGTCCAAAATTTTCTTTAAAGGTCAGCGCTAATTGAAAGCTCCAGGGGAAAGTATGATGAAAAAAGGAAAAAACTATGAATTTTTTATAGTGTATTATTTTACTGGGAGTTGTAGTTCCACAACCAAAAAAACGATTTGGTGCAGTTACCCTTTAAAATTCACCACAGGTGGCTATTGGATGGGTACTTACAAACGTTTAAATTTAGCATATGCACATCACGATTACTGGAGAATAAAATTGTAGAGTAATTCTTCTGAGCTGGAAGAGGTTAAAATTGCGCAAAAATAGTGTAAAACCCTTTTTATTTAATATCTTAAAAAACCAACTGGTTACACTCACATTTTAGTAGTTATAACCAGGCATATAGTCACTTATTCGTGCAAGTCCGTACTGCTGCAAGTCTTTTCCAGCGGTTGCTGTTGGGGTCTCGACCAGCGTTTCCTCCACGATCCGCTTGCTGCTTGTTTGCTTCCTGGACGCTTGGATGTGACGTCAGCCAGCTATGCCTTGCGCGTTTCGTCGCTTAACGACTTCATCAGAGGCTTCCGTACATGTAGTCAATTAGCGCTGACCACTAATCAGAATCAGGAATCAGACCCACTAACTAGAAATCTCACACTACACTTTAGCAAAGTCTCTAGAACACAAAACCACCTCTCTCCCTCTTCACAACCTGTAACTGTAATAGGTGGAGCTATTATTTATACTGATCTCTGAGATCCCGTGTGTTAGGAATTAGGTGTTGTAGTTTGCTGGGTTGCCTGTGAGGAGGGTGGAGACATAAGGAGTTAAAGGAGGAGGGGAAAGTGAAAGTGTTTTAGGGAGCACTCGGGTGCACTCCATGCAGTGGAGGATCAAAGATGGTAGGAAGCTTGTGTGATGTCAGCACATCACAGTTTTGTGTGAAAATTTGAAATAAAGAGATACAAGAGTCCTGGGTCGTGATGGGCGAATTTGTGGAGTTTCACTTCAGAGAAAAATTCACGAAACTGCGCCGGCATCTTGTTTTTGACGCTGCCGTCCATTTTTTGGACGGATGCCGACATCTATTTTTTTTTGACGCCGGCGAATTCTCGTTGCAGTTTTGCGAATTTATTCACGATGGACAAATTTGCGCTGTTTCGATTTGCCGAAAAATTTGTGAATTTCACACGAAATTCTCAAAACGGCAAAAAATTTGCAAAACGTCGCCAGCGTCTCGTTTTTGATGCCAGTGTCCGTTTTTTGACACCGGCGGCCATTTTTGATGCCGGCGTTGTTTTTTTTTTGGATGTGGCGACTTTTTTTTTTGATGCCGGCGAATTTTTACCAGTGAATTTTCACGCCCGTTTTGCGAATTTATTCCGAATTCGTGCCTGGCGAATAAATTCGCCCATCACTACTGGGTACATTATAATTCCTATCTGACTGTTTTCTGACTCTTTACCTTCCTTCTTTGACTCCTGATTATGATTGACCGATGCCTGCCTAAACACGACTACAAACTTTCTTAAAGTGGACCTGTCACCCAGACACAAAAATCTGTATAATAAAAGTCATTTTCAAATTAAACCTGAAATGCAATTTATATTTTTTTATTAAAGCATTCATAGCTGTTGTAAGTTCATTTAAAAATCTTGGCTGTCAATCAAATATTGTCTGCCCCTCCTCTATGCCTTAGGCAGACAATTACTTTCACTTTCCATTCAGCACTTCCTAGATGTCACTGCTCTCCTCACATTCCCCCGTTCTCTTTACCGGTTAATTGTGTAGCCAGTACATGGGGATGGACATCAGGTCCCCCATTCTGGTGCACAAACAAGATTCTGAGATGATACAAGGCTTGTCTTAATAACAGTGTCCACAAAATGGCTCCTGCCTGCTTGTTATAATTATGAATTCCCAGACTGGAGGAAACAAGATTCAAATAATTTATATAGTGTAATTAAAGTTAATTTTGCTTGACTAATGTGATAAAATAGGATTTTGAATATTTTTTTGGGGTGACGGGTCCCCTTTAACTCCTTGGATACTGTGAATCAGACTATTTCTTGTCAAGCCTGTACAACAGCTTCCTCCTTCATCCCTACTCCAATGGTGTTCTCTTTTACCAGCCACCTCACCCTCCATAGAGCAATGGGGGTAGTGAAGTAGGGGGGTTGTATAAGTGTACAGTCGCAGTGGAATTAAGTGTAGGGCGCCATAGGGGTTAGTGATGAAAGGGACATGAGTTGCTCTTTTCAGAAACTAATTTCAGGGCAGAATTCTGCTGGAGCAGCACTATTAACGTATGCGCTTTGAATAAAAACATTTTTCCCCCATGACAATATCCCTTTAAATATTATATGAATGTAATTGTTTACGTTGTCCTACACTTCACTGGTGTTAATATATTTTTGTTTTTCATTTATAGATTGTTCTTTATGGAAATTTGTTAATAAACAAGTTGTGGCCTTTTTTTTACCCAAGTATCTCATGTAGTCTGGTATGTTATCTTAATGAAAGTGGGAAGAAGCATTGTGTTTTTGGGAGGGGCCTGTCAAATTGGCTCTTCCAGCACTAGATAAATTCTGCGGGTCTGGGAACTCTGTTTCGGAGCAAAGATGCAAATAGACTTCCTATAGAACCAGTAAATAAGGATTCATAGAGTCTGGTAGAACGTGATGGGTCTCCCAATGTTACCCCTATTTAGTAACAGTACTGCTTCTAAATATAATGTGCCATTTATGAGTCATGAGGTTTGCTCAGAGCTCAGAGTAGTGTCAGGAGGTGCAGCTCGGTCCTGTCCTTATCTCCTACCTAAATTAAGGCAATTTTAAAACAGAGTTTGATATTTGGAGAGCTGTTGTTCAGATTGTATTTTAACCCCTTTTCCACATGCTCTGTTTTTGAGTCATAACTTTCCCCCATAGCAACAAACAAGGACAAACAAGAGAGGGATGACTGTAGGGCTGACTGAAATATTTTGCCATGTTTCTTGAGATGCATTAGTAAAGGACTGTTTTATTTAGCCCCAGACAGGAATTCAGATATATGAAGTCATAGTCCTATGTCACTAGCTAACTCATCAGTTTAAGGAGGCCCAGGTGCACTGCCCAGAGCCTTCAGCAAAGGGAGCGTTTCAAGCCAAATTTTTGTAGAGCAGGTGCTTGAATAAAGGCAATCTTCCACCAGATATAAGTTAAATTATTTATTATGCCAATTGCAGCTTTACGCGTTTCATGTTCACAACACTTAATCATAGGCTAACTATACACAGTTCAAAACACAGTATTTAAACATCAGTACACCAATCACATACTTCCAATTCACCAATTAACCAATCGGTATCAAGCAATCAATTAAGAACAACATTTGTATTGAGGCTAGAACAACACCCATAATTAGGTCATGTGAGCCATATTGGTACACCTGAAGGCAAATCAAGGCAAAACCAACATTATTACTGTGCTTTGGTATTTTTCTTCTCCTCCTGAAAATGGATCAGATTTTATCAGTTAGAACTAGAAATCTAGAAAGAGTTTTTTCCACATCTATTTGTACTGATAAAGCTTCTAACCAGCGGAAAGTGTTTTATAGATACGAAAAACCTTTCCAAAAAGGAACTTAAGCTCTGTTGGGAGCTGCCCACTTTTAAAAAATATATTTCTTTTGAATTAAAAAATTCCCCACCTCCCTAAGTGAGGATGAGGAATTTATAAATACATGGAATATGGTGTTATCTGATTGTTCCATTAAGCTAATAAAATTGAATTCGATTTATTGAAAAAAGGAGGTTACATCTTTTAATGCACCTTCCGATTATGCTTCTCAGAATGAACAAATGGGAGAAAAAAATTGACAATTAGAATCTGAAACCATGGACACAAAAACAAGAAAATTTAACGGGAACAATTGACATAATACATAATTTTACTTATAGCTACTGCCTAGTGGAAGATTGCCTTTATTCGAGTGCCTGCTCTACAAAAATTTTATATGAAATCATTGTCAAGCTATCGGTCCCACTATAATTATAAGGTTATGCAGAATAGCATCAAATCACATTATCCTGCATCCATTGCTTCAAAGTAAAACCAAACCCTTAATTATAAAAATCCCTACTCCCCTACCCTACATAGACCCCCTCCCTGCTCCCCCCCAGCCTAGGTTTTACCCCCGCTAAATATCTCTTTACTCAACCCTCGGGCAAAATCTTCTTCTTTTCAATAATCTCTGAGAAGAGAGTGGCGTAATGGCGCATGTGCAGTTGGAGCAATCTTACCGTTAGTGACAACTGAGCATGAGCCGAAATTGACGGAAGTTGCTGAAGCGCTGGATGAAGACCCGAAGATTACCGAAGAGAAGTAGATGGCGACCGTGAACTTTGCTGCACAGAATCTGCACCGAGGGGGTAAGTAAAAAGGTAGGGGCATTTACCGGTAACACATAGGCTGGTGGGGAGCAGGGAGGGGGGTCTATGTAGGGTAGGGATTTTTATAATTCAGGGTTTGGTTCTCCTTTAAGCCCCATAGAGACAACAGCCCCAGAATGTTGAGTGCCCCACATCATGTTCTACAGAGGCGGAAAAAAAGGACTGCAAATTCTCAATAAAGTGCTACACAATTTGTCAGTTCTATAGAAATAACAGATAATAATATCATTATAATTTATAATGCTGGAAAATATGTTGTTCCACTTGATATGAAGATGTGCCTCTTCAAATCTTCCCCTTTCCTTCATGCCATTTTGTGAAATGATACAAAAAAAAAACCCAAGGTGCATTATAATGCTAAGAAAGGGAACATTCTCCAATTTCCACAACACTTCAAATTGGTTCTGCCTTACGGGAAATGATTAGAGATATCTGAGGAGAAGATGAAACTGAGCAGTTAAGAGTAGAAAACCTGTGTTCGGTGATAAAGAGCTCTAAATTAGACATTAAGTACAAACGGAGAGAAGCCTTTAGAGCGCGTGTTGTTCTGCATATCGTATGTAGCTGCAGCCATGAAATACTATACACAGACTTTAACTAATTTGCATTTGTCTCTCATCTTTTCTTCCCAGATTCTTCCTGTGTTTTAATAGAAGTAGCCGAACAATGTGTTCGTCTGAATAACCTGTTTGATCACTCGCAAGGACTTTCCCCAATGGCTTCATGATCATAATCACTGAAATCAGGTAAGAAAATGAGTAAGAAACTTGAATTCTGCACTTTGTGGTTTGTATCCTAATGTGTACAGACTGCCCGCTCTCCATTTGTTGAACTTGAAGCAGAGGACAGTGAGAATGAATAACTGCTCCTGTACCCATTAAGCTTCTTCCCTCACGCAGTGTTTGTTGAACGAAGATTACTTGAATTATAAATTGAGCCATTTGTCCAATAGGTAATGCGCTCCCAATTATTCGCATCTCACGTTCCAAGGCAAATGCATCAGCTTGCTAGAGTCCTCAAACAAATGGAAATATGTCAGTGAGGCTATTAGAGTGGAAATGATAGCAGGACATTCCAGGGCTAAATTGCTCCAGTGATGTTTATCATTGCAACCAATCAGATTTTTACTTTCAGTCCCTGCACTTTAGTAGTCTGATCAAAAGTTTTTGCTGATTAATTGATTTGCTTTACTCTGTGGGGTAATAAGTGGTTTAAACCAGGGTAGGCATGTCCATCACTGCCACTGGTAGATTAATAAAATGTGAGGCCCCTCGATTACACTTTCCACAGGCCCCCTTTCTAGGCAAATCCTTCTCCCAAAGGTTTAAAAATAACTAATCAGGGTCACCGTTTTTTTATATTTATTTTATATGCTTTACTGGCTCCAGTGCTGTACACCCATCCCAACCGGAACCAGGCACAGCAGCACAGATGAGCCTCAATCACTCTCAGTCCCTAGACTATAGTCTGGGGTTGCCTATCCATTAATCTGTCCCTGATGCCTGCTTATTTGGTGCCCCCCATCTTGGTTCCAAACAGATAATATGGGGTACGGAACCAACATGCCAGTATATGTTTCCCTGGGCACAATTCTGCACTAAGGTGGGTTGATCAAAGCACATTCCCGGGTCACTTCTAGGTATGGGACCCCTTATCTGGAAACCCATTATCCAGACAGTTCTGAATTACAGGAAGGATTTCTCCCATTTTGAGCAAATACCGCATATACTCGAGTATAAGCCGTCCCTAGTATAAGCCGAGGTACCTAATTTTACCTCCAAAACTGGGAAAGCTTATTGACTCGAGTATAAGCCTAGGGTGAGAAATGCAGCAGCTTTTGGTAAGTTTCAATCAAAAAATTAAGGGTTTCTGCTCCCATTGGAGGTGCCGGTGTCTCGTTTTTGGATGCCGGCGACCGTTTCTTTGGACGCCGGCATCAAAAGAATTTCACATATTATTCCGGCGAAGCGAAACGCCACAAATTTGCCCATCAGTAGATACAGACTATGGAAAGATCCCTTATCCAAAAAACCTCAGGTCCCAAGCATTCTAAATATTAATGTAGGTCTTCTAACTATAATGTAGTCTCTGTGCAAGTGCATATATTTTCAAAAACAGGGGGGGTTTACAAATCCAACGTTATGATCAAAAACAAAAAATATCCAAGCTATCAAACTATCAAGTTAATCCCCATACAGCAGTCCTTGCTATTTAACTCTGGACATATTTTTTAAAGGCTAGCACCATCCTGCATGGTTGCATCTCCTGGCCCAGACCAAGAATTATTTTTTAACGCATAAGACCCAGGGCCGCTTCTGCCATGAGGCAAGGTGAAACCCTTGCCTCAGGCAGCAGCGAGCGGCCAGTTACAAGGGGCGGCAAAAAGCCGCCTCTTGTAACTTTAAGAGCCGAACTTCCGGGTTTTAATCCGGAAATTCGGCTCAGCTAGTGCAAAAAGCGCTATAGCGCTCAATGCACTAGCGATACTGCCCTCTGAAACCCGCTCCGACGCTAATTTTTAAGCGCGGAGCGGGAGAGGAGGGGGGCGGCATCTGGGCTGCTGCCTCAGGCGGCAGCAGCCCCAGGATCGGCGCTGATAAGACCACTATATGTAGATCCATGTACTTGTGCTTTATTTGGCCATGGAGTACTCCCACAACCCTACCTTTTTGTAGTGTTGTATGAAAGGGGTGACTCTTTAGAAATAGAAGAGGAGTGTGTGAGAATCAGTCCATTGGAGATGCCCCTTTAAAGAAGACATAAGATGTGTCCAGTGCATGTTTCCACCTACTGTATTTTGTTAAGTCCCTTAAGCATCAAAATGTCCAATGTGTGGGCATTTAATTTTTCCCCATGGGCAGCTATATTTATAATATGAGTGGTCTGAAGCTCAAATAATTGGGCATTTTAGAATGCTTTCACTACCTTGTGTCCACTAGAATAGGGGTAACTACAAATCCAAATAATGCTGAACTCCCAGAGGGCATGTGAACAATTAAAATAAAAATGTGGCCTTAATGAATGATCACCCATATTTTTTCCCACGGGCACCTACATTTTGGGTTACTGAACTCTGAATGCAAAAATCCCGAAAAATGTGTGATTTTTCACAAATCTTTTGGAATCTATTAAACCATCCAAGGATGGAAAAGTCAGAATCAGAAAATACGGCATTTCAGACCCGTCGAGGTTGCAAATAAGTTAATGTGAGAAGTCCCAATGATTTTGTGATGTACACTGGGATTCATGCAGTACCCCCAAGTTTTCTGAGTTTTCAGGCAAAAAGCATAAGAAGGGTGAAAAATACATAAAATTGTGAAAATCTGATTTTTTTCCACGCAAAGCAAATTTTTGGAAAAATTTAATTATAAATAAGCAGAAAAAAACAGGAGTGGATTTGATCTGCGTTTGTAGCAGAAAACGTTGACATAAAATCTGACTTTGATAAATAACCTCCGTATACTGAGTGATTTAAAGCTCAAATGGTTGGGTAATTTAGAACACCTGATCCACTTTGATCCACCTTGTGTCCACTAGGTTAGGGGTAATGAGAAAACCAAACCATGATAAAATTTAACTCCCAGAGGGCATGTCAACAATTAAAAAAAAAAAAACAACCTAGCCATAATGATTGATCACCTCTGCCAATGACACTCCATAAAGACCAGTATTGTCTTCCCTTTATTTAAAGGGGACTTGTCGCCCTAATAAATGATTCCAAATTATTTTCTATTGGTTTTGACAAACAAAAAAAACTTTAGTTACATTAAATTTTTAAAACCTTTTTCCTTCTGTCTTGGAATTCAACGCAAGCAGGCAGCAGCCATTTTGTGGACACTATTATTAAATCAAGCTTTGCATCACCCCAATATCTTGTGTTTGCAGCAAAATGGAAATCTTGAAGCCCATGCACTGCTCGCATAATTATATGCAGTTTAAAAAAAGAGGGATGTGGGTATTGCAGGAAGTGCAGAATGGAAAGATGAAAGTAGTTGCCAGCCCCGCCTCTATGCGTGAGTCATAGAGGGGTAAGGCAATGTATGATTGACAGCTGAAATTTTTATAAACCTTTATTACAGGTATGGATATTTTAATGAAAAAAAAAGACTTTTTGTTTAATTTGAAACTGACTTTCATTATACAGCTTTTTCAATGTCTGGGTGACAAGTCCCCTTTAAAGCTGAATTAAATCATGCATATAAAAGTGATTGAATATATTGTACAATGTAGATATAATTACATTTTGGTTTTGTATTTTCCTCTAGTTGGTGCCCTAAGACTGGAGGTTAGGGGCCCCCTCAGGCTGTAACAAGTAACATTTAGAAACCTTAGCAAGAGAAGGTAGCCCGGATCACTTTAACATTTATAAATGTTTCTGGCATCATTAATTCAATGCGCTGCCTTCTGACATTTATTTAGAAAGGACATTGCTGTAAAACAATGCATTTTTATTGGTTCCTAAAAACCTGGTATAGTTTAAGGTGAGTCACTTTTATCACTTTATTGCTTATTGTGCAAATGCTTCATATTTCTCTTCCAATGTTGTTTAGCTGAACTTCTACATACAGAAGCAAAATTGCTAAAAAAAAAATATATTCTATATACTATAATTTGTAAATTTCTCATGATTTGTTTTTCCTCTAATTAGAAACTTTTGTGCAAGCCAAGTTGCATCCGTTTTGATGCCTTGGGAATATAATGGGTGAATAAATTCGACAGGCTCAAATTCTCTGCAAATTTTGGCGTTTCACCACCCACGAATAAATTCGCAAAACTGGAGCATCAAAAAAATTTGGGTGTGTGTCGGAAAAGTCGCCTGCGTCAAAAACGGCGTGTGTCAACATTATTCGGACGCCCATTGGGGCTCATTTATCAACACTGGGCAAATTTGCCCATGGGCTGTTACCTATAGCAACCAATCACATTGCTGCATTCATTGTTTTTCTTGCAGCTGGCTTTAAAAAGCTAATCACTGATTGTTTGCTATAGGTAACAGCCCATGAGCCCACGAGTGTTGCTAAATGAGCCCCATTGACTTTAATGCCGGCGTCAAAATTTACGTGTTTCATAAATTTCTTGAATTTCACAGGAAATTCACAATTTTTTTGGCGAAGCAAAAAGGGACAAATTCGCCCATCACTACATGGGAAAATTTGTGGCAGATGGTTGGCTGCAATTACGTTGGAATAGGGGGAAAATACATGGAACTTTTGGTAATAAAATCCTTTTCTACTGACAGATCAGTGTTTGGAGCTTGAGACTGAGATTGGCATCCCAAATTGCACTCTACACTTGCTTTTGTAAATGACTCCTAGGGGGTTATTTACTAAACTCTGAATGCCAAAAATCTGAAAAAGTTTTAGCATAAAATCCGAATTTTTTGTGGAAAAAAGCTAATTTTTTAAACCCCGTGAATGGAAAAAGTCTGAATCCGAAAATCGGGATCTCAGACCTGCCGAGGATGCATATATGTCAATGGGATAAGTCCCAAAAATGTTTTGATCTGTGTTGGGTTTTGTGCAATAATCCGAAATTTTCTGGGTTTGCAGCCAAAAATTTGTAAAATTCGTAACTTTCGAGAAAAGTGTATTTATAAATAAGCCGATAAAAACTGTGCCGATTTTCTGAATTTATTATACCCAGAGGATGGAAAAAGTCAGAATCCGAAAATCTGGCATCTAAGACCTGCCGTGGCTGCATATAAGTCAATGGGAGAAGGCCAAAAGACTTTCATAAATAACCCCCTTAGTGTATAGAATTAGTGATGGGCGAATTTGCGACGTTTCGCTTCGCCGCAAAATTCACGAATTTCGTGCGAAATTCGCAAAACGGCGAAAAATTTGCGAAACGGTGCCGGCCACCATTTAAAAAAAATGTCTATGGGCCCCCTGACCACCAATAGTTTTTAATAACTTGTAAGGGGGGGGCACCATTTTATTACCTTGTGGAGGGGGGCCTGGCCAACAGCAGTTTTCTTTTAACTTTTATGCAGGCCCCTGACCACCAATTGGTTTTTATTTAACTTGTAGGGGGTACCCTGGCCACCAATGGGTTTTTAGTGTTCATCATTTAGCACCCATGTTTGTGTGGCTTTTTTGCTGTTGTGTGGGTGTGTGTGGGGTCTGGGGCAGAGACTATGGTGATTGGCAGGGCCCAGGAAATTTTGTCGTACTGGGCCCCATGGTGATGGTGACCCTGTTTTGCAGGACTGTAGCTGTCGTTGCAGGTATTAACCAATCCCTTTAATATGGATTAATTAGTTGATTAATGAAATGGGACCACACTAACCTTGGTTCTTTCCTCTTGTATGAAGTCTTCTTGCAGGTAGCAGATTGGCCCAGATGCTGACCTGAATGTTCAGCAAGACGTAGTGGTCCAAGATGGACAACAAATAAGTCATGGGTGGTGTTATCCTCCAACGTGAGGATAAATAAATGTCTACATGCATTCATGCTCGGAAATGTACATTGTAATATCTTTAATACATTTGCGTTCATCTAAAAAGCTTCAGTTTGAAGTATTGTGTTCAGTATATGGCAGCAGCTGAGAGATTATTGTATAAGAAAAGCTGCAGACCATGAAAAGATGTCGTGTAATTATGTTTCCGACTGTATCCTCTGTTGGCAGCGACACTGCTGGATTATTCTCACTTACTTTGTACCTTACAGTGTTGCTCAGATTTACATGCAAATTTCCAAAGTTTCCTTTTCGTGGTTTTCCCTTTTGGGATCAGCCTAACAAGGGTTGTTGCAATATTATAGCTCTGAATCCTACTGACAGAGAAGTGTTTGGAGTTGTTCCCCTGAGGCTGACAATATGCTATTTTATGTTTGAATGTAACGCTCTGCACTGAGCAAGTTTATCTGAATTTGAGGCAACCCAGAGGTCAATTTAACTGGGAGGAAATTTAAGAGCCACCATTACGGGGATCTTTATTTAAAGATAAGACACTGTATATGGACAATATGCTAGGAGAACTGTAGAGATAAAGGGCCAATAACATTGGAAATTCAGCACTGTTTCTAAAAAACATGATATTTGTATTCAAAAATACCTATAGTTGCAGGGCCAGCCTTAGGCCAATTGAGCCCAGGTTCACCATCAGGGGGCACAGGGGGTGCAACTCTACCGGGCTGCAATTGTCGAAAGAGCCGGGCCCCTCTTGACAGCGCCGAAGCCGTGCCGCCCTTCCGAAGTCCCGAATCGCTGAAAAGTTGAACAGCTGACGTCCCGAAGCGGTGAAAAGACCCGAAGTCATGAAAACATCAGAAATTGAAATCCTGAAGCGCTGAAAAGACCCAAAGTCACGAAAACAGTGGAAATTGAAGTCCTGAAGCGGCGAAAAGACCCAAAATCACGAAAACAGACGAAATTGAAGTCCTGAAGCTGCGGAAAGACCCGAAGTCATGAAAGGAGGCAAAGTTGTAGTACTGAAGCCACGAGTTTAATTCTACTGAACACCAGTGTGTGTGTTTTTATTACTCTGTAGTCCCCTGCCACCAACATTTTTTTTAAAAATATTCTCTAGGGCCCCAATATTTTTTACCTGTAAGGGGGACCCTGGTCACCAATTATGTTTTTTTAACTTGTAGGGGGGCCCTGACCACCAATTTTTAAAGAAAAAACTTTTATGGGGGGCCCTGGCGCCACACATTTAACAACATTTGCCAGCTTATGAAAGTTTGAACATATTTCTGTGGTTTTTATGTGTCATTACAGTTTTGCTAATGAAGGTGAATTGCCCTTTAAGCTGCAAATCAGTTTCCCCAAGAGACCTGCTTATCTAAAGCTGTTGCAAAAGTATGTTAAGTATCTATTATGGGCTCTCTGCCAAAAGCCACTTAAGTTAGAAACTTTGTATCTTTTTCTGGCTGTTCGTGCAGGAGATCAAATAGAAAGTCGGAACATTTCAGTAGCTTTTTATAACTTGTGTGTATGTGGGGGGTTTACTTTTTTTAGCTCTGATATCTGTGTTGTCTTGTAACTGTGGTGTGGGTGGGATCTGGATGGGGGTTTGGGTGGGCGTGAAATTTTGTTGTACTGTCTTATAGTTACCTCCCAGCATCAGTAGCCCACCAAGATAATTCAAATTGACAACCAGTTGATAAGACTAGCCCCGTCTAGTTCTGGTAGGACTTGGTTGCTCAAGCCTATTATCTGATTCAAGAGCAGAATCCTGATCCTACTTTTCTTGGGTAAGGTTCTGCAGTGGAGTTGGGGTATATAGTGTTTGTGGCAGTTTGGTTGGGGAAGGAATGGTTACCAGAGTCAAAATGAGTCGGTTTTCCCCATAAGCCTTTATGCAAATTAGGGTACGGAAGGGCTAAAAAAACCAAAAAAAAAACCTCACAGCTGCCATGTTTGTGTGATGAGAAGTCACGTGATTTTTAAAACCCAATTGTGACTACTTATTGCAATAGCATTAAGGCAATCAGCATCGGACTGGAGGGTCGGAGGTCCACAAAATCCACCACAGGGGTTCCCACCCCTCCTCCAGGCCTCCTGATTCAAACCATCTTATAGGCCCCCCATCTCAGTTGCAAACCTAGCTGCAGTCCTGTATTTGCAGTCGCAATCAGGGCTGGAGGGGGTAAGATCAGGGGGCAGCTAGGGGTGGAGTTGGGTGTGGGTCTGGGTTGGCGGGCCCATGAGGGCTGGGGCCCACCGGGTTTTTACCCATTGTATCATTGGCCCAATCCGACCCTGATGGCAATGGTGATTTGTACTGGTATCTATACTATAATCATGGTGATTTGTACTGGTATCTATACTATAATCATGGCCAGTTGCAATATGTAGTCAGTATAGCCACTATATACAACTAGTGGTAGTTACTTACTCAAAAAAAGGCCCAGTGGTGTCTTGGAGCAACAGTTGCTCCAGAGTTGTATTTGTATGTTTATGTATGGGAAGGGAACTTTGGAGCGCAGTCGCTGCAATTGAGTTTTTAGAAATCATGGCGACTTATCGCCTCCTGTGTCATTGCCCTAAGGATCAATGGATCCTGGATTCAGTGCATCTTCAGTTTGGTTTTGGTTACTTTGCTTCTACTTGCCTTCTTAGTTAACCTGGACAGTTTCAAAATAACATACCAGTTCTAATAAGTCATTTGTGTGGTTACTTGTTCTTTGGGAATTCCAAGCATTGTGATAGTTTGTGTTCCATAACAACAGAAAAACAAGAGGACGTTTTATCCAGTACATCAGAAGAACAACCTTTTCAACTTCACTTTATAAAATGTCAGCCTCAACCAGGAACCCTGGAGTCCTAAAAGCTTCCTTTGTAATCATTAAAGCTTCCTTTTGTCAGCCATTAAAGGGTATCACAATTAAGCCATGTTTTGTTCAAAACGACAAGGTTTTTGTTGTGTTATCGTGCATGTTATACTACAGCACATCCGTAATGCAATGCCCTAGTCACTCGAGGCTTTTCCTGCTCTTGAGTTATTTTATTAATTCAAAGAATCGTTCTTTTAAGAAAATAATTTCATGGGTTCCCAAATATTATTGGCTTTTTGCAAAGGGCACGACTATTAAGTACCAAGATTCTTTGTTATAAGCAGGTCTTCTTAAGGGAAAACAAAGGCAGTGACCTGAATCAATACCAACAGGAGTACTAAAGATGCCTTTTCATTAAATATCTAGGGGCCCTGGACTATTAATTTCATTACTTCTGGCTGCATCCCACTCTCAAGTTTCTTTGATTTACTAGTAATGATGAGCGAATAAATTCGGCAGGCACAAATTCGCTGAAAATTTCCACGTTTTGCGGGCGATTAATAAATTTGCAAAACTCACGCAAAAATTCACCGGCTTCAAAAAATGTTGAAAGCGAATCGGAAAAGTCCATTGCATCAACACTATTCAGATGCCCATTGACTTTAACGCCAGCGTGAAAATTGACATGGGCGTAAATTTTCGTGTTTCGCAAATTTTTCAGCATTTCACTAATTTTACTGGAAATTCACAAATTTTTCGGCAAAAAGAAACAGGAGAAATTTGCCCATCATTACTTACCAGCACTTGAATCAGCCACCTGAATCCCTTATTTAAGTATGCATTTGGGTGACCATACACTGGTCATTATGGATACCATACAAATGCCCACACCTTCCGATTGTCCAGTTCAATTGGACTGATAGCCCCAATGACTTAAACTGCAGAATCCGCGGCCTCTTCACATACCTCCCAACTGTCCCATTTTGAGTGGGACAGTCCCGCTTTTGACAGCTCAACCCGCAGTCCCGCTTTTATACTGAAATGTCCCGACTTTCTATTTGATCTCCTGCACGGAACAGCCAAAGTTTCTAACTTAAGTGGCTTTTGGCAGAGAGCCCAGAATAGATACTTAACATACTTTTGTAACAGCTTTAGATAAGCAGGTCTCTTGGGGAAACTGATTTGCAGCTTAAAGGGCAATTCACCTTCATTAGCAAAACTGTAATAACACATAAAAACCACAGAAATATGTTCAAACTTTCATAACCTGGCAAATTTTGTTAAATGGACATGGCAATTAGGTGATGTGTCCACAAAAATGGGCGTGGTAAAAAAACATTCGCCACGCTACGCTAAATCATGGAAGCCACTCCAGCACTAGCTTGATATGTATTGCCCACTTTCCATTCAACTTTTTGGCCACCATTTTTTACGCAAATAAACGCTTTACTACAGGTATGGGATCCATTATCCGGAAACCCGTTATCCAGAAAGCTCCAAATTATGGAAAGTTCATCTCCCATAGACTCCATTATAATCAAATAATCCAATTTTAATAATCCTTTTTCTATAATGATAAAACAGTACCTTGTACTTGATCCAAACTAAAATATAATTAATCCTTATTGGGAGCAACACCATTACATTGGGTTTATTTAATGTTTACATGATTTTCTAGTAGACCTAAGGTATTAGGTCCCAAGCATTCTGGATAACTGGTCCCATACCTGTACAATAAATAGCAAAGATATATGAACTGTTTATAGTCCTTTGAAACTGAATGGTCATCAACTGCAGTTTCAAATTGTATGAGATCTGCAGTACCAAAAGATGATCAAGTTAATAATATTACACCACCTCCAACAATGCTTCCCGTTATTTCCCTGAGCAGACAAACGAAAATCTACAAGGTTAACAATTGTTTATTATCTTCATAGATTTTTGAATTGACTGGAGAAAGGCTAGCATTAGTATGCGCCTCATTAAAAATATTCCTCAGTGCTGCAAACTGTTGGAACGTTCTGTTGTGCGCAGGAATACATTCGTTTGAGAGCTCAGTGCTGGCATAGGGAGGAGATGCAGTGATTGATGACTTATTAAATTATGTTCTATTAAAGATTCCAAAAAAAAAAAAAAAGACTGCAGTGTAAATTATGATGGCGATAGAATGGCAAGGAACCTTTTGTTAATGAACGTAATGTCAGCATTATGCGTGTAGGTCAGAGTTGCCAGGTCTAATTTTCAAAACCAGCCAAAGTCAGCTACAAAACCAGCTCAAAACTAACCAAGAGGCACTTCAAAAGTAGCCCAAAAATAGCAATATGTGCAGTGAAAACAAGTTTAAAAAATAAATGAATATATATGAAAATATGCCTTTTTCGCACATTTTTCCATGAAGCAAAATGGGAAAGATTTGCCCGTCACCAGGGCTTAACTACAGAGCAGGCCCAGGAGGTATAGGGGCCCCATAAGGCCTTTATACATATACAATTTCAATACATATTGGTAAAACAGCTCAACCTCTAGACATTTTGGCGGCCAGCAGATTTTTGCCCCAAAAATGTCTGAAATTGAGTTAAGTCATTGGAAAATGTGAGAATGCTTAAGAGTGACAGGAGACTGGGGTGCAGAGCCCAAAATCTGATAACTCCCAGCTTCTACACAAGTCAGTCCCATTGCTTGCTGGTATTGTAGTCTTACATTAAACTTGGCAGTTGGTGAATTGTTAAACAAAAACTACATTACCCAACATGCATTGGGAGACACAGGCTTGACACATTAGGGCAATAAAAACTCTAAATACTCAGGGGCCGATTCACCAATGGTCGAATATTGAGGGTTAATTAACCCTCGATATTCGACTAGGAATTGAAATCCTTCGAATTCGAATATTGAATTCGAAGGATTTAGCGCAGGAAATTCGATCGAGTTTTTTTCATCGAAGGATTATTCATTCGATCGAACGATTAAATCCTTCAAATCGAACGATTCGAAGGATTTTAATTCAACGATCGAAGGAATATCCTTCGATGAAAAAAACTTAGGCAAGCCTATGGGGACCTTCCCCATAGGCTAACATTGAGTTCGGTAGCTTTTAGCTGCCGAACTAGGGGGTCGAATTTTTTTCTAAAGAGACAGTACTTCGACTATCAAATGGTCGAATAGTCGAACGATTTTTAGTTTGAATCGTTCGATAGTCGTAGTCGAAGGTCGAAGTAGCCCATTCGATGGTCGAAGTAGCCCAAAAAACACTTCGAAATTCGAAGTTTTTTTAATTTGAATCCTTCACTCGAATTCACTCGAATTTAGTGAATCGGCCCCTTAGGTTTGTGCTACTGCCACATGACAACAAATATCTATGGTACCACTCAACAAATAAGTATTAAATAAAAATACAAAAATATGATAGAAATAATAAAGGAGAATACACTCACAGTTCACCTCAGTCCCAAGGTGCAAAGACCAAAAACACTGTATCCAAAAGGATGTGAGGATCTCCAAAATAAAGAAACAAATGTAAAAAGTAGAAAAATGTATTAGGACATGAAGACCTAACGCGTTTCGTGCCTGTTGGGGCACTTACTCATAGGCTATAAAAACTGTGGCTGGTTTCCAAAGTGCAAACCAGCCGAAGGTCCCAAAAAGTAGCCCAAATCCGTACCTTGGCTAGTTTGTACTGTTCAAACCAGCCTGGCCTTTTAATTAGTAGCCCAATTTGACTGGAAAACTGGCAAACCTGATGTAGGTCAACAGCTCCTGAAACAGAACTTGAAAACTCTTTCTTGTTCTACATTCTGTATTTGGTAACTACATAGAATTATGTGTATAGAGATATACAGATATATGTGCAGGAACCTTGGGGTACTAAAACTACTTTCAGAAATTTCCTAGCTACCTGCTCACATTTTACACATTGTATTATTATATACATAATATGGGGTGTATTGTTCAGTAGGATGACTGTGCATTTTGTATGAAAACATCACCACAAAAAACCCACCAATAGATTCCGATGTATTCTGTGCAGAAAAAGTTATGGTGAAACAAGTCACCATGAAAAAATGGCCATAGACTCCAATGCATTTTGTGCAGAAAAATTCTACACAAAAAAAGCCCATTGATTTCAATATGATTTACAATTTTTTTGCTGTTCCCCAAATTACCCTGCAGTTTCACAAATTTTCCAGTGAACCAAAAAAGGACATATTCACTCATTACTAAATTTAGCAACTAATGCTTGGAAACACTGTGCAATATTACTGTTGATGGATCAAGCAATGAAATAGAATTATGACATTTCTCTGGATCTGCATATTAAAAATGTAATTTCAGAGAAAGCTTTTTTTTTTTTTTTTGTATAATCTTTATTTTTATTTGCACATTCAAAGTCAACAGCAAAAATGTTATTACATCGACATATATCAAACCATGTTGACAAGCGTAGAATGAACAGAAACATATATAAAAGAAAAATCAAATCATAAACAAAGGATATAACATAACTGCTAAAGAAAGATAATAAAAGATAATATTAAAGATCCTGTATGCTAGGTCAATCCACACATTATACATTATAGTTACCTTTACTAAATTGTTTCAGTAACTCTACTGAAACCGAGTTGCTCCCGTCCAATTACATATTTTTAATAGATTCCGATTCCAGAAACATAACCCAGGTAGCCCACGTTTGCACAAAAACCTGTTGTTTATTGTTTACATATGACAACAATTCCTCCATACGCATTATGTGACCCATCTCAGAGATCCATTCACTGAACGTGGGTGGAACCTCAGATTTCCAATGCCTGGGTATTACCGTTCTCGCAGCTCCCAGACAATAACCTATTATTGACTTTGTGTGTTTCCCCGTTGGACCAGTTAGCATTGACAATAGGCCAATGGATGGTGTCTTTTCCACTAAAGTCCCTGAGATAATATTGATTGCCTCAAAAACTTTGCCCCAAAAGGGCTTCAGTCTCTGGCAGTTCCACCAAATATGTAGCATTGACCCCACTTCCTTGTTACATCTCCAGCATAATGGATTTGGGGTATGGTATATTTTATGAAGCATGTCGGGGCACCTATACCACCTTGATATAACCTTGAAATTTGTTTCTTGTACCTTACACGCTATTGAAAATTTATGGGTGAGGAGAAAGCATGATTCCCATTGTTCAGTAGTGTATGTGACCCCTAGTTCACGTTCCCAACTGAAGGTATATTTTGGGCGATAGTTGGTGGTCCGACACTCATCCATACTATATAGCAGGGAAGTTAGGTGGGTGTGAGGCTGTTTGGCTAGACAAAGGTCTTCAAAGGGAGTCGTGGTTTCAGTGGTAATGTGCCTATTTTCAGGTCTGTGAAGCCATGCATTCAGTTGAGCATATTTCATATTGTATAGAAAGAACCCTTCCTTACCAGGACAAATGTCTGCTAATGGCTGTAAGGCCTTGTTACGTAATAAACTAACACACATCAAGTTGTCAACCGGTGTTTTGCCTAGGAACCTGCTATTCATCACACCAGGAGCAAAAGAAGGGTTTCCCATAATTGGTGTACAAGGACCTTTGCGTGAGATTAAAGAAGGTGATTTTCTCAGAAATTTATCTGCTGTGTTCAGGGTTTCTTTACAGATCAAAGGCAGGAGGTTGGATTTCGGTCTGTGGGTAGAATGCAACCACCATAGGGCCTGGAGTGGCCTGTCAATCACGGATTGTTCGATCTGAATCCACCTCTTAGTGTCATGGTGGTGAAACCACTCAACTATCCTACCTAGAGTAGTTGCTTGCATGTATCGCCTGAAGTCCGGTAGTCCCAGCCCCCCTTGGCGTTTACTACGTGAGAGAACTTTTTTGGCTAGCCTAGGTTTCCCTTTAGCCCAAATGAATGAAGTGACTAAAGAATTCAGGGTGTCAAAAAATTGTTGGGGGGGTTCTAGCGGAATGGTGTGTAATAAATATAAGACCCTGGGTAGTATGTTCATTTTAATAATATTGATTCTCCCAAACCACGATATGGTTGGGAGCTGCCAGTGCGTGAGATCTTGCCTTATTTGTTGTAATAATTTCGTATAGTTTAATGTAGAAGTACGGTGCAAGTTGGATGGTATATTGATTCCCAAATATGTGATTGCTTCTGTTTTCCATCTAAAGGGGAAGTTAGCTTGTAGTTGTTGTTGTAGGGCTGTGGATAGGGAAACATTGAGAGCTTCAGATTTATCATAATTAATTTTAAAATTGCTATAGAGACCGTAATCCCTGAATTCCCGTAGCAATGAGGGTAAAGAAATGTGTGGATGGGTTACAAAAACTAACAAGTCGTCAGCATATAACGCTATCTTGTGTTGGGTGTTCTTAATCTGTACACCTGTTATGTCTTGGTTAAGTCTGATCGCATTAGCTAAATGCTCCATCACCAATGCGTACAACAATGGGGAAAGTGGACACCCCTGGCGTGTTCCATTATTTATCTGGACCGAATCAGACAATTGTCCATTCACTTTGATTCTAGCATGCGGTTTATTATATAGAAACATAATTCTATCAAGCATACTAGGGCCTATGCCTATCTGGACCAGAGTTTCTCTGAGGAAGTCCCAGCTGACCCTGTCAAACGCCTTTTCAGCATCCGTGGACAGGGCCAGCATGGGTATCCCCCTCCTTTGAGCATAATCTATGAGAGTTAAAGTTTTCAAGGTATTATCTTTTGCTTCCCGATGCGGGATGAAGCCCACTTGATCCTGGTCGATGAGCTCCGGGAGGAAAACCTTTAATCTTTCAGCTAGTATTTTGGAGTACAGTTTAACGTCCACGTTTAATAAAGATATGGGTCTGTAACTGGAACACGCCAAGGGGTCTTTGCCTGACTTCAATATCAAGGAAATGTGAGCTTCTAGGGTGGAGATAGGCGGGTTAGGGTTCTGTGCATAGTTATTGAATGCATTCAGCATATGCGCCATCAATTCTTTTGTGAGTGTTTTATAAAAGGGGGTGGAATATCCATCCGGCCCCGGGGCTTTCCCACTTGGGGAAGTCTTAATAGCAAATAGTAACTCATGCTCTGAAATCGGAGCTTCCAGACTATTAGAAGCGTCTGAGTTTAGAGAGGGGAGTGCTGTGCGTCCAATGTATTGTTTCAGTTTATCTAAAAATTTCTCTCTATTTTGAGTGTACGGGGCTTTAATGTTGTATAGATCAGTATAGTAAGTCTGTAGAGTTTTTGCAATGTCCTGAGTTGTGTGTACAATTTTATCCTGTTTGTTTTTCATAGCGTGGATGAACGAATTTGCCTGTTTCTGTTTTATTGCTCTCGCCAGATACCTGCCAGGCTTATTACTATGCTCATAAAACAGACTTCTGCACTTTTGGAGGGCAGATAAAGACCTTTTGTTAAGCTCAGATTTAATCAATTCTCTCGTTGCCGTTAACTCTTGCATTGTTGCATCCGCCAGTGTCAGTTTATGAGCCTGTTCCAGAGTGGATGCTTTACGAAATAAGCCCGCCAGGTACTCCGCCCGAGCTTTTTTAATTCTTGAACCATATTTTATTAAAATTCCCCTAATCACAGCCTTCAGTGCCTCCCATTTAAAAGACGGATGTGTCGTGTCTTCTCTATGGGTGTCAGTGAAAGTCTGAATTACTTCCCTTAGTTCTTGTAAGCAGTCATTATCCTTAAGTAAGGAGACATTCAACCTCCAAGTCCAATTTCTTCTATTAAGGAGAGGGATCGAAATTTGTAAGAAAACTGGAGCATGATCTGACAGCAACTGCACTCCAATATCACATCTCCTAACCCATTCCAAGATATAATGGGAGACGAAGATATAATCAATTCTACTATAGCATTGATGAACCTGCGAGAAATATGTGTAATCCCTATCTGGGGGGTGAGTTATCCTCCAAGTATCCATCAATTGATTGGAGTGTAACAAGGATTTCACTTTTTTCAACATTTTGAATGGGAGGCTAGTTTTCCCTGAGGATAAATCTAATGTTGGTTCAATTGCTACATTAAGGTCGCCTCCAAAGACCAACGGGCCCTCCACAAACCCCTCCAGAGATGTAAGCACTCTCTCCAGAAAACCAGCTTGCATCGTATTTGGGGCGTAGCAATTAACCAGCGTCATTGTTTGGTTATGAATTTTAATTTTGGCAAAGACATATCTCCCTAAGGGGTCAATTTTAGAGTCAAGCAAGTTATAGGAGAGATGATGGTGAAATGCAATTGCCACACCTTTACTCTTACCATCTGGGTTGTCACTAAATAACCAATTCTTATAGTGCCTGTGTGCCACGTGTGGCCTATTCCCCACTTTAAAATGTGTTTCCTGGAGAAACGCTATCATTACTTTTTGTTTGTGAAGACCATGTAATATTTGGGATCTTTTGGTAGGTGAATTAAATCCTCGGACATTAAAGGAGCAAATAGTACAGTTAGCCATTATAAATAAGTAAAAGCATGCATTGCAGAACAGGGTGACCTAGCAAGTACAGCAAAAAAAGTATAAAAGATAAGCAAAAGAACATCAATACGTGAAACATTAATGTTAACTAAAACCCTTCTGGGTTAAAACGTTTTGTAAATCTTACCACTGGGTTTTCAAGCCCGTAGGAAGAGAACCTATATGGGGGTATAGGTTGAAACCAACTCAAAAGCAGACCAGCTCAAACCCGACCGAGCCAGCTCAAAGGTTTACTTTAAACAGCAATGCCCTGAAAAGCAAAACGGTTAATGAGTCTCCATAATGGTGAAGTAAACACAACTGTGTGTCTGGGAAGGGAAGTGACAATGTCACAAAGTGATAGTGGAGATTAGTGTCATATCAAGTCGCCAGATTCTGTCTCTTCAATGGGGATTTGCCATCATTCTTGCGGTTGCCATCTGTTGGTTGGCGGGCATTTGATGTTGCAGCATATTTGCCCGGTTGTAAAGATGGTGTGCCCCAATTCAATGCCTCCCAGTTTGCCACTGTAACTGGTGGGAGGTTTAACGCCTTCATGAAGTTAGGTATATCCCTGGGTGTTTTTATGAAAAAAGATTTCCCTTGTTTCATCACATTTAGTGCAAAAGGGAATCCCCATCTGTATTTAATGGAGTGTTCCTTCAAGACATCTAGGACCGGTTTTAACGCCCTCCTTTGTCGCAGCGTGTTTCTGGATAAGTCCTGGAAAAACTTTAACTGTGAGGATTCATATGAGACAACTCCCAAATCTCTGGCTTTTAGCATCAGAGTCTCCTTCACGCTATAGAAATGAATACGGCAGATCACGTCCCGTGGGGTTTCTGAGTTAGGATCCTTAGGCCTGAGCTCTCGGTGGGCTCTATCAATAATAATATTATGATCAGGAGGTTTACCCAACATAGAGTTAAAGATTTTGCGTAAGGTTGGGAACAGTTCCTGTTGTCCAATAGCCTCTGATAACCCTTTAATCCTTATGTTGTTCCTCCTGGAACGGTTTTCTTGATCCTCTAGTTGGTATTGCAGTACATTTAGGTGGGATTCAAACATCTCGACCTTGGCCTCTAGATCCGTGATTTTCCCCGTATTTGTTTGGACCGATTTCTCTAGGCAGTCATATTTCTCTCCAATGAGAGATATTTGAGACTGTACCGTGTTTATTTCGGACTTAAGTGCCGTTTCTGTGTTTCTCATTAATATTTCAATATCTGCTCTAGATGGCAGGGAAAGTATGTGTGCCCTTAAGTCCAGGTCCACGGAAGGTAATTGGGCCTTATTTACGTCTGCCTGGGGTGAAGTAGGGAGATCAATTTGGGGTGCGTAATAATTCCCCTCTTGATGAGAGAGGGGTGACTCACCCATTACATCGATGGACACGACCCGGGGATGCGGCCGCGAGATTTTCAGTTGCATGGAGTCATCGCCTGCTCCCCCTGCGGCCTTTGAGTGATGTTGTTGCGGCATCGGTAACTGCCATTCATCCCCGCTCTCCCATTGCGGAGACTGAGCCGGTTCCGACATCGGGCCTGAGGGAGTAGGGTGAGTAGCCTCACTTTGTTGAGTATCAGCAGCGGCATCCTCCATGCCGTAGTTATCCTCCTCGCCGTTCGAGTCACTCGCATGCGGGGACTGTTCCAAAGGTCGCGATGCGGTCCAAGATGGCGCCGCTGCCTGCGCCTCCTGCGTTACACTAGAGCACGAGGCAGATCGCCTCTGAAAAAACCTCGTAAGATGAGATTTTTGCGGTGTATCTTGATGATCTGGACTTTTCTTATTCTTTCTTGTCCTTCCCATCATGATTCTGGAGTAATTAGGGCCAATAAATAGCGTATTAGCTGGCTTTAGGACGGAGCCCTGTTCAAACACGTCTGCTTCCGTGCATAGTCAGACCACGCCCCCCCCAGAGAAAGCTTTTTAAATGGGACAAAATACTTAAAGCAATGTGGGTGGCACAGGTTTAATCAGGACTGCATGGCATGGTGATTTGAACAGAGAAGAGCTAATAGCAAGGGAAAATGCTTCTGCCTGATCCAAAGAATAAAAGATGAGGACACAGTTATGGATAAAGTTATGGGCAGAGAAAAGAGAAAGTGTTGGAATAGTTGCTCTGTTCTCAGTAGGGAGAGGTTTCCAATGAAATATAACATAATATTAAATCGAATACATCTCATTTGTATGGCTTATACAGCAACCTATGGAATATCTTTTTATAATTAGTTATTAATACATGAGACAAAAATATTGTCAACATCAAGAACTTTTCAACACTCAAGTAACAAAGTTAAGAATTAGTGGTGTGCAGGATCCATGGGTGCACTCACGGGTAAGCTGGATATAGACCGGTAATATAAATGTACTTAGTGGGTCACGGATGGGCTGCTCTGCCCACGGCCAACCCCTCCTGTGATGTTAGTGTAAGACCATTTTGGCCACCCCCCTGTGCCATAGGATATATACTATTAATTTCTTACAGTCCACAGGTTCCGAATCCCCTTTGCTAAATGAAAGGGTACTGGGAATTTACCACTCATGGCAGTGCCTCCACCTAGTGGGATCCAGGGATGCACCTATGGGTGGCTCCACTAGGAACAAATGATTAACCATACCTTTGCAGTATAAAAAATTTAACTTTATATCAGAAGAAAAGTGTAGAGTAAAATACAATTAACATTTAAATACCCACTCCCCTGGGGAACCCGTGTGCAGTCCAACGCTGGCACAGTCCTTACCAGGCACAGTCCCACACTCCACTCCTGGTGGACAAAGAGAGTCTCAGTCCTTTTTCACCAAGAGCTCTTAAACTCTCCCCAGGTAGTGCTACCTGCCCAAATACCTCTCCAGATGGACAAAGGCAATTGCTCCCATGTAGCTGGCATACGAAAAAAGCCTTTTTCTCAAACAGGGAACACATGCTGGGATCCTTTCACCACCCTCCCACAGGCAGACTCACCTAGGGGGCTCACACAGAGCTGACACAGACTTCCACAGAGACGAAATCCTTAGATTCACCAAAGCTTTCCTAGCCAAGCACACAACTTGCTTTACAATTTAGGCCATGCTCCCAACAATATCCACAGTGTGAGAACAACAACTGGCATCCCTCTCCAGGCATCTCTTATCCTGAGCAGTCTCTCTCATATTTATTGGGGTCCCATTATCCCCAAGCCCACACATTGCCTGGGGTGTGGCACTCCAGAACCCCAGAAGAACAGGCATAACTCCATTCTCCTTGAAAATTAAACTTGATGGAGCCTGAACACATCACTATGCAGCTATATGAAGAAGTTACCTACCAGTGACACATTATGGCCAAATCTGGTATCTGCCAGAGCACACAACATTAGAGACAAAGGACTCACTCCCCCTCCCTTATCCAATTTAGGTCCAACAGCTGGCCAGGCAGGGGATTCCCCCACCATGTGGTACTTTTAGGACCATAGGGGAACTTAACCCTATGGATCCCTACATTAGCATGACCCAACTCCTCCTCTTGCAACCAATACAAGGGGTAAAGACATCCCTGCCTAAAAGTGTTAACAATCTAAACATGATTGCTTGAACTAGGAAGGACATTGCTGACATTTTCATATTCAAGAACAAAAAGAAAAGACCAGTGTTGAAATGCTTAAATGATGTACTGTATTGTTGTAGGGAGCTCAAGGACAAGTCATATATCAGCTTCTTTCCTTAGAATAGTGACATCTCCTGGTCCATGTATGTCTTTTTAATCTACACATAATTCACCATTATTGTTTGTTCCTTTTCCCTGTCAAATTATAAAAGGAAATGATTTTTCGCCATTAGTAAAGGTGATAGGAGCAATGTAATATGTATGACAAGAAAGCCTGTGCTTCTCTGAAAGTACCAGTCTCTTCATCTTAGTTTATAGATTTATCATGATGGAAATGATTATGTTCTGTGTTGATAAACTAATTGGCAGTAAGTGACCTATGAAACAAAATTACAGTTTGTACAGCTGATAAATCTATATTAATGAGAGGATCCAATTACACCAAAGTGGTTCAGGTAGAATTTATTTTATAAAACTAACATCAGAATTTGATGGATATCCTGTGAATATTAGTGCAGAATATTCATGTTACAAATTCATAAAAATAACTGATTGTAGTGGAGACTTCAGGAGGTGAGAGAACTGCAGGGAAAAAGGTGCCAAACAAAACAGTGGTTTGAGGAATTACTATTAACACCAAGAACAAAATGTATTTGATTATAAAGTTCATCCCAAAACCTAATGGGGATTGTTGTTATTGTGAAGTGTTATCAGCACACTAAGGGGCCAATTCATTAACTTTGAGTGCAGGAATAGAAGAAAAAATACTTTGAAGTGTTTTTTTGGCTACTTCGACCATCGAATGGGCTACTTCGACCTTCGACTACGACTTCGACTTCGAATCGAGGGATTCGAACTAAAAATCGTTTGACCCTCAGGACTGGTTGTGGGAACTACTGAACATAAAATGGCTGCTTTTGCAGACAATCTTATGTTATTTATAACTAGGCCTGTGATTTCTCTCCCAAATCTTATGATTTTGCTTTCTCGGTTTGGGAAACTTTCAAATTTTAAAGTAAATGCCAGCAAATCCGAAGCTCTGAATATTAACTTACCCAGCCCCTGGAAGACACTAATTGAACACAATTTTCCCTTTCACTGGCCCCCGGTTGGAATAAAATACCTGGGTGTGCAGATAACGTCAGATCTTTCTTTATTGTACCAGACTAATTTACTTCCTTTACTTACCAAACTAACCAAACAGATACATTCCTGGAAGACATTAGGACTTCCAGGAAATCCAGGCTATCAAAATGTCTATCATGCCGCAAATTTTGTACTACTTCCAAACCTTACAGATAAAAATACCCAAACAATTTTTTTCTAAATTAAGAGGGCTGTTTAATAAATTTATTTGGGATAATAAGACTCCGAGAATTAAATTTGATACCCTTACCCTGCCAAAGGACAAAGGCGGAGTGGCACTTCCAGACCCATACTTATATTACGTCTCAGTGCACTTGATCAGAACGCTCAATTGGTGTCTGAAAGCTAACACGAAGAAATGGGCAGAGGTTGAACAAGCTATGACAGGCTATGGGCCCAGAATGTTAATATTCCTAGGGTCCTTATTTCTCATCCTACTATATCGGCAACTATGGAGGTGTGGTTTAAACAGAAGCGGTCTTCTAACCTTATGGCTCAGTTACCTAAACAACAACCTCTTCTACTCAACCCTGATTTCCCTCCTAGTTTGGATCCTAAAGCATTTGGTAGATGGGGCTTACTTGGTGATAGGGAAACCAAGTTGACAGACTTTGCGCTGTTTCTTGGCGTGCTGACGTCATGTGTCTGGCTCGATGTCAGTGTCCGCGCTGGGCACCGCCATCTTGAACATGGAGTGGAGCACACCGGAAAGGACCGCTCCCAGCGCTCCTGACAGAGGTCCTGGAACTGGACAATATATATCTCAGGCTCTTGGAATTGGCTTCTTTCTTACTGAGCTGTAGGGATTTATCGAACTGCCGATTTGGTGTTCGCGAACGCCGTTCGCGAACACCGGCAAAAAATGCGAACGTTCGCGGACAGTTTGCGAACTTCGAACACCCGCTAAAATCGTTCAATTCGAACAATCAAAGGATTTTAATCGTTCGATTGAATGAAAATCATTCGATCGAATGCTTACAATCGTTCGAACGAATAGAAATCGTTCGATTTTTAGCGGTCGAAGGAATTCGAATGGTCGAACGATTTTTATTCGAATCGAACGTGAACTCAAAATGCGAACGTTCCCAAACGTTCGCGAACATTCGGCGGACGCGAACGGTCGAAGTTCGCGCGAACTAGTTTGCAGCAGAACAGTTCGCTACATCCCTACTGAGCTGTTGTAGAATGCATGAACAGAGCACAAGGTTTGTGAGAGGCTAACCATTATTTTTAATGTACCCTCTAAGGTGAACATTAAAAATGTGAAAAAAATCAATAGTAAATTGACCCCAAAATCTGACTCTTGTAAATCAGTCTCTTGTAAATGTAATATCCTTGAAGAATGTATGCATCTTACTTACCTACTAAGATATCATAAAGATAAATTTATTAAACATACAGTAGAACATTTCTATTTTTATTCACTTTTAAATTGGTCTTTCATAAATATTTTACTGTTTTTTTAATGGACATATTTTGACCACAGTAGAGGATATGTAAATTAGAAATTTCCATTGGTTTATTTTCTTTAGTTTGACCAAAAATATTTTTTACTGGATATAAGTGGCAATGTCTTTCACTATGTTTTTACTGACACTTTTTATATACATATAGATTTCGCCAAAGCTTAGTTCTGTTTCAGATCTTATTTGATTATATATTTCTACTTCTGTGTGAGAAGAAAAATAGGAATTATACAAATATTATAAATATGTGTGAATTATATATAAACCTGTAACGCTTTGTTTTTGAATCACACACCAAAACCAAAGAAGGAGACAGCACTCCATTCAAGGAAAATGCAGGTTTATTACATTTCCCACAGGGATCTCATGCCCTACGCGTTTCGGGACTCAATCCCTTAATCATAGGCATACCTCACCTGCCTATGCCTATGATCAAGGGATGGAGTCCCGAAACGCGTAGGGCGTGGCGCGACAAAAAAAATTAACGAGCGTCAAAATTATTTTGACACCCATTGACTTCATTGAGTTTTGTTCATTTTTCGCCACAGATTCACCAATCACTATAGGAAAGGATTGCCTATCCCTACAGGGAAAGTGAGCACTATTAAAGATTTAAACAGACGTCCAAACTGACATAAAATCCAATTTTAATTTGGACTGTGGCATTGTAAGAAGGTGGTCTTTGTTTTCTGATTAAATTTTCTCTTGTTGCTAATCTGTATCTTAGATTGCAGTCTTGGAAGATTATTAGATGAGGGTCAATCTACAGAACATGCATATATGTAGGGCCATTGTCTGTCTCAGACAGGGTTGGATTGGGCCGGCTGGACAGCAAGAAAAAACCTGGAGAGCCAAGGCCCTCATTGACATAGGCCAGGACATAGGCTCCCTGGGTCTGTCTGAGGCTGTACGCCAAGTGCATAAAGATGTGAAGGTACGCTTTGGTGGGCCCAGACCAATGCTGGTCTCAGATCTGCAGGGACACCTCCTTCTGCATAGCAAGCCAATGTATCTGCCTGATCTTCTAAATAATCAGTGTGTGTATGTATGCTCAGTGGGCTCTGAGCAGCTGTTGAGAAGCTAAGCTTAGGGCTCGTCACTAATTATCCAGCAGTAAATTAGGTTTGTTGGTAATAAAAGCTGATGCTACAGGGCTGATTATTAAATTTTGATGCTAATTGCACTGGTTTATGTTCTGCCATGTTGTAATTATATGTATTAAGTACTAATCAGTGCTATTATTGTGACATTTCTAGCCTACTTCTTTAGTTGAGTTTTAGCTCCTTTAAGATCACACATACAGGTACATTTATTTATTAATTTATTTATTTATTATTCATCCAACAGATTAGGGCATGGCTAAAACTCTACCAGTTTAACTCTTAGAAGCCCATTTATTAAAGCTCAAATTTAGGTCGGCTTTAGAGCTTTTTGGAAATCACTATTAAACTCATTTTCTCTAAAACCACAAATTCCATAAAAGTTATTAAAAGATACAAATATCAAAATTATGAATGGAAAACAATTCTGAACAATTTGGTGTCTTTCAGACATCTTCTAACAATTTTTTTCAAAACTCTCTAAAATCTCAAAAATGGTCCAATAGGATCAGCTCAGCTCCCCATGACATTTATGAGACCTCAACTGCTAAAACTCAAACTTTCTTAGCTTATTCTTCTCTTTGCTGATTGTCTGACTAATTTGGTAATCCATGAAATGCTCAGTAGTTTTGAAACCTGCATTTGTGTTCCAAGACGCATGCCATATAAAGACCATAAAAAAGTATAAAAACAAATACTCTTTCTGAAAGAACTAACCTGGAGCAATATATGAAGTAATCACATTTTATTTGAATTACAATTCCACCCAAAAGCCATATTTGATGTGTATCTTGATACACAAAATGATTACAAGTTTGTATGCTAAAGGTTAGATGCCCTTAAGTGAAAGGGTTTGCTCTGTGTTTCCTCCTCATCCTTTTTGATCTAATCTTAGACTGAAAAAATGACATGTATTTTTCACAAAAGAGGCTTTATGGTTTGTTGTTAAGGAAGGAACAATGATGTAAAATACGTTGATGATAAAAGAGAATTTTCAAAGCAGGCCAAACAATGTTCCAGCACTTCAGAATGCTTATAGTAATCCTCGTGATACATCAGTTGTACTGTACCTCTATAAAGATCACAGTGTTAGAGTATAGAGGACAGATATTTATAACATGAATATATATATTATAGATTAGGGATGCACCAAATCCACTATTTTGGATTTGACTGAGCCCCCAAATCCTTCGCAAAAGATTCAGCCGTATACCAAACCGAATCCGAATTTGCATATGCAGATTAGGAGTGGGAAAGGAAAAACACTTTTACTTCCTTGTTTTGTGACAAAAAGTCACACGACTTTCCTCTCTGCCCCTAATTTGCATATGTAAATTCGGATTCGTCAGGAGAATTCGCCCTAATCCGAATCCTGCTAAAAAAGTCCGAATCCCGAACCGAATCCTGGATTCACTGAATCCCTAGTATAGATACAGAAACATTAAATCCCATTGTCACGATTGGTACCCAAAAAGGCAGGCATTTTGCCATCAGCTGTGACAAATTTAGGAAAATATCTAGAATATGCCATGTATTATTATTATTAACATGTATTTATATAGCGCCAACATATTGCGTAGCACTGTAGAGTCATATATGGTTACCGTCATCTTAAAAGTTTATGTCTCTGCTTCTCTAGTGAGCTGAATTGACCTCATTTGTCCCCATGTGCAGATATTGTATTTAATGTATATGTCCTTTGGTATGGTCCGCTTTTTAATGAACTTAACTGTTATTTCTAGATTTATGTATTAGTATTTTATTGACTAGTGGCAATACTCCTTTGGGAGAATAATAGGTGCCTGTTTCCCTGTTTGATATCATATAGGGTAAGTTTGCTTGATTAGCGACAGGTAGGTGCCATATAAGGTTTACCTAGAAAATCTTGTGACACGTACCTGGTAGTCAGGCCCGGATTTGTGGCAAAGCCACAAAGGCCCGGGCCTAGGGTGGCAAATTATTACGGGTGTTTGCTGTTTGCTGAGGAGCACTAGTGCTCCGGCGTATGCACACAGCGGGCTCTAGGACTGCAGGTCGGGCAATGGGCGGATGACAGGACCACTCAGCCCAGGGGTGCCCACAATACAAATCCGGCCCTGCCTGTAATTTCTTCTAAGAAAGTACCAGAAATAGAATAGATGAACCAATACAATCGCAGCATATTTTTAGCTGTAATATTGGGTGGTCCCAATCCATCTGATCACAGAACTAAGCCTGCAAAACAGGCAGTTTATGATGCGCAGGGCCAGTTTAGCCTTCGTTATGTATTTAAGATTTCATCATTATGCAATTCAATTAAGAATCTGAAATATTAACATTTAGATGCTTATGACACTGCACTAATTCCGCCTAATCTTTTTTACATTATTACATTATTACATTTATTTTATAGGCAATGATGCTAAGATGTGCACTCATTAAAAGCCAATATGCACATGTTTCATTAAATCTCGTTTATTCAACCATATTAATATTGTATTATGTCAAGATAACTCTCTGGTGTGTACTCAGTGCAATGCATTTGTCTGGTGTTCAATGAAAATAAGGCTGAGGTGATAAATGCAGGTAGAGCAGATCCATGTCAAGGATGGGTAAGGTGAAATGGGGGCTGGTATAATGATACTCGCTGCTACTGTACATCTAGCATGACTTTTGCGCCCAGCTGCTCATATGATACTTACTTAGAGAAGGCCCATGTGAAGGTGAAGCCACCAGGTGCCATCTCCAAGGCAGGTATCTCTTTTATCCACCCCAGTCCAGCTCCAAGGTAGAGAGTCCAGATATAGCACAAGTCAGGTGAAGGTAAGTCCTTTGCAATCCGTAACTCATTTGTCCTTATCATATGATGACATTGAAGATACTGAACTTTTTTAAATGTTTATTGTGCTCAGTGTATGTAGAAACTATTTCCCTCAGTTCTTCTGCCATTTTCCAAAGACATAACAAGAAGAGAATGATGTATTTCTTTTCAATGTTCTCAGCTGAGTGTAATATATTGATGGTTTAACAAATCTTCGGGGAGAACACTTGGCAGTTAGCTGAGTTGATGCAGGGTCAGACATAAGCTGTATCTCAGTTATGTATCATAGGATGGATGGAATGCTGCAACTTCAATGACCAGGTATTGATCTTTAAGGCGACAAAAAGCATTGAAAAATTCAAAAAGCGCACATTTTGACGTTGGCGTCAAAAAATGTTTTTTAACTGCGATGACAATTCTAACGCAAATTAAAGTCAATGGGTGCCTAGAATTGTCGCAGGCATCTAAATTGTTGCCGGCGTCAGAATTGTCGCAGACGTCAAATACATTTTGACGTAGCAAAAATTTGCGGGCAAATTTTTCCGAATTTATACATCAGCTGTGAAACGCGGAAATTCACTGCGATTTCATGCCTGGCGAATAAATTCACCCATCACTAGCAGCAAACTGTTCCCTAAATGTATTGTATTTACATAATTACACCCATATTGATGCTTTGTTTACAGGCAGAATTTACCAGCTGGGCGTCCCAAGGCCAAGTCCCCCTTGAACAGGTGGTCACCCCCACGCTCTAAAGATTTAAATCTCCTGCACTTAATTCAACAATATTGGTAAAAAATGTAAAAGTGACTGGGCAGCATGCCACCCCTTAATTTGTGCCCTAGTCCTGGGCCTTTGTGGACTTTCCACAGATTTGGGCCTGTTTGTCTGCCAGGGAATGATGGGAAACCTTTATAGATGTATCTGTTTCCAACACTATCTAAAGCCTTTATTCAAGTCTGCACAATTACCTTGGGAATTTATAATGAGCAAAACAGAGCTTAGTATAATTATAGCATAAAAATATGTTGCTTTTTAAATGTGCTCTTTAGTGTAGTCACTTAATGCACATGCCGTTTGCTCATCTAAGTGGCAATAAACAGCTGCAGATGTAAGTTTAACATATCCCTAATAAATGCCGCACATATTGTGGTTTTTTTTTTATTGAATTCTTGTCAATATAAATCCAACATACAAGCATAGGGTATAGAGATAGCCACTTTCCACATGAGTGCTGTTGGGGGTCAAGCCCTTATGTATTTTATTTATTCTGTGCAGATGGATTTAATTAAACTTACATTTCTTATGGGTAGAACTATATGCGGGCAGAACTCTGCTGCATGCATGTAATAGGGTAAAATGTTAATGGTTTAATATAAATTGTAAAAGTAATGGTTAATACATATACTAGGAGGTGCTAAAGGATAACAGTTGTCAGGGAAAGGCCCTAGTGGGTGGAGAATAGGAAGTTATAAATGAGAAGGTTTTAGGAAGTGATATTAGAGATGCATCAGCTGAGCAGTGGGCTCTGCAGCAGTAGAGTCATCTCCTGGAAGAGGTACTGAACCTAGGTAGTGTGAGGCCTAGTGGTGTAATAGTACACTCTAGAAAGTATATGTGAGAGAGGTAACTAGCATGAGCAGCTATGGCCCCAACTAGAAGTTGGTGGGCATAATGTTCCCAGTGGGAATCCTGCCAGCCAGGGTTTAAGATGAAGGACTTGGTCCAGAAAGAGCTGGCCAGGTCCCAAGAGGGGTGCCTGTGAGCCTGTGTCCCCCCTGGCAGTGTACAGTTATGGGAAGTGTAGTATGGAAAGCTGGGAGATTAAGCCCTGTGAAAGGGCTGCTGCTTAATTGAAGGCCGTGGCAATAAAAGTATGAGAGTATGAACTCTGTGACTGGTGTGTTTTACTCAAGATTTTCCCCCACATGGTGGCTGCACTCCTAGTTGAGTCCACTGCAACTGTACCTGCTGGTGGAACCTGTAATTATTGACACATTCAGGGTGGTGGTAATTCCATGGTTCTTAATAGGAATAGCTGCACTTTACTTTAGAGAAGGCTAAGGGTACACATATGTGCTTAGCACAAGTAATTGAAAGCATGTTTCATCACAAATATCTTTAATGAATGATTTCAATAAGTGTACACATTTGCATCCATTGTAGTCTGGAACAATTGAAGTCATAATGAGGCTTACCATGTGTTATTGTCAAGGATTAGGTAGGGTGTGCTGTGGAGGCTGATGAGGGACGGGTGAGTCCTTGAGTCAGAGGCTGTATGAGCCAAAGGGAACACTGCAAGGAAAGGCAGGACTGGGATGACGAGGGCGTTGAGTCAGACTGGAACAGGTACAGAGCAGAACAGGACGGAGAGGTTGAAGATCAGGACAGGAACATGCTGGATGGGACAGGACAGTGCGGGCGTAGATTGGGAGCTGATTGAAAGGATAGTGTGGGTGAAGACCGGATCAGACTGGGGACAGAGTAGCAAGAGAGCTGGAGCAAAAGAGTACTGGAAAGCAGGATAGCAAGAGGACTGGATAGTGAGAGGACTAGAACGGAAGGCAGGAGAGGAATGGAGCAGATAGCAGGAGAGGACAGGATAGCGTGAGGACAGGATAACGGGAGGACACTGGAGCTGGATAGCAGGAGAGGAAGGACAAGGCAGAGCAATATGCAGAATGAGAGGAAGATATGGACAGGGTACAAGAACAGGAAGCAGGAACAGGCAAGGCAAGGTCAGATCAAGGTCAAGGCAGAAATAGGTTAAGGCAAGGTATAAAAATGGGACTGGAAGGGGAAGGTGCGATTAAGGCAAGGTAAACAAGATAAAGTTCAGGACAAGGCAGGACAAGACAGGGAACGGTTCAGACAAGATAAGGCAAGGCAAGACAGGGAAGGACAAGGCAGATCAAGGCAAGGAAGAATCACAGAGAAAAGGACAAGAGCTGGAACAATCTAGCTCGGGGAGCTGCAGCAGTACTAGGAAGGCCAATAATGCTCTGGAAAGGAGTGTTTGGAGGGCTGGCCTTAAATAGGGCAGAGTCAGCCCTAATTGGCTGACTGCAACCAATTAGGCTGCTGCTGGACTGGGGCTGCAAAGGACAGGTAACATATAGTGAGCAACCCTGCAGGCTGCTCACCTGGCCCAGTGGCCAAGGCACCGAGCAGTTATAGTATATTATGGAAAGAGAGAGAGAGAGTTTTTTTCAGCCAATGCTGAGAAATGATGGTTGGTCATTCCTAAAATTAATTATGAGCCTGTTGTCTTGGGGCAGTATTGACTACTCTCCACTAACTTGGATTTGGCCAAACCCCCGAATCCATTGCGAAAGATTCGGTTGAATACCGGACCAAAGCCAAACCCTAATTTGCATATGCAAATTAGGCATGGGAAGGGGAAAACATATTTTACTGCTTTGTTTTGTGACAAAAAGTCACACGATTTCTCTCCCTGATTCAGATTCGGTTTGGCCTGGCAGAAGGATTCGGCCAAATCCGAATCCTGCTCAAAAAGGCAGAATCCTGGCCGAATCCCGAACCGAATCCTGAATTCGGTGCATCCCTATGAAATACTACTGTTTCCAAAAGGCATGTTCTATATCAAATGGAAGCTGCTACTTTGAAAGCTCAGCCAATGATAAATAAAACAAAGAATTCCCAAACATTTTAATATGACTGTATATATATATATATATATATATATATATATATATATATATATATATATGTGTATATGTATATATATATATATATATATATATATATATATATATATATTAAATAACAATTTTGAACATTTTTATACTTTAGAAATGAGTTGCATTTGGGCATTTCAATATCTTTTTATCTATCATATATCCCATTGACAGAACATGATACTCTAGTAATTATATAATGAGGGTTACACATTTTTATTGAATTTTACATTCAACATTATTATAAAATTAGCCACTTCATTTTTTTTGCCAGTTCATCTAATTTGTGAATTTCCCAAAGAGCTGAGCAGCCATTAAGGGTGGGAAGGGAGATACTGCCGTAAATCTATTTGCTATGAAAATCAATATTTAGTGCAGAAATTAGAAAAATAAATTGTGATTCAACTTTTTCATAGAAGAATGTCTAGTTCACCCAAAGAGCTGCTGCCATGGCATTCAGTTTATTCTGTACAAGAGAACAGAGGTTGGTTAGACGAGAAAGTAAATCCAACTCATGGTGAATGTTTAATGGCTTTTAAGTCCTTTAAGGTAGGATAGATAAAGAACATGTTTGTGGTAGAGGGATATTAGATCTCAACAACAAGGGGCAGATTTATCAAGGTTCGAATTTTGAAGTACAAAAAACTTCGAAATTCTACCATCGAATTGAAAAACATCGAATATCGAATTCGATTTTTTTTCACCGAATTTGACAATCGTACGATCGAATAAAAATCGTACGATTGATCGATTAAATAGTTCGAATCGAACGATTTTAGCATACGATCGAAGGATTTTTATTCGATGTGTGAAGACTTTAAAAAAGTTTGTAGAAGGTCCTCATAGGCTAATATAGCACTTCGGCAGGTTTAATTTGGCGAATAATTGAAGTCAAAGTTTTTTTAAAGAGACAGTACTTCGATTATCGAATGGTAGAATATTTGAACGATTTTTACTTCGAATCGAAGTAGAAGTAAAGTCATAGTATCCTATTCGATGGTCGAAGTATCCAAAAAATTACTTCAAATTTTGAATTTTTTTTCTTAGAAAATTCCCTCGAATTCACTTCAACCCTCGATTAATCTGCCCCTTAAGTGTACTCCACTGCCAATAGAACATGGTCCTACTATCTACTTACTAAGCTTTTTCGAAGTGACATAGTTATTGGGGGAGGAGATGTGTTTATTGAGGGACACACGACTGAATCAGCCCAACTTTGGCCTGCTACAATGACCATATCACATATATATTCTACCTCATTATTAGTTGTCTGTTTTATCTGCTTGAAATGGTATCAGTATATCTATCTTTCATCCATATACGTTTCAGTCCTTTCACTTAAACAACTTTCTTCACCTTTGAGAAGTCTCCTTTGTTCAACACCCTGAGCTAATAACAGGGTTACAGATACAGTAAATGGGAACAGTGTCGTAGTAGTGACCATGCCATTGTTTTGGAATATCCAAGGCAACTTATAAGATATGACCCACAATTTTACGTTATGACTAGTGATGGGCGAATTTACGCGATTTGCCACCAGCGAATAAATTTCACGAAACGCCTGCGAAAATTCACTGCTGAAAATTCGCCGACGGCAAAAAAAAATTTCACCGGTTAACCAAGTTAACCAAATAGTAGTAGGAGTAGTTCAATGTAGTAATAGAAGTAGATAAATGTAGTAATAAGAGTAGTTTAATGTAAACATTATGGCAGAGATTCCCAATGGTGCCAGAATGCAATGCCAATGATATATACAAATGATATATACAGTCCAACAGTCATAACTAGTGAGGGGCGAATTTGCGCCCATTCATTTTTCACAAAACGGCGCCGGCGTCTCGTTTTTGACGCTGGCGTCCATTTTTGACTCCCTGCAAAAGTACTCATTTTCTTTGGTAACCGGTTTTCTCCAGACATTTCATAACAAATGCTAGCGCATCTTCGCCATGAAATGCTCTCACTGCCAGACTGTCGTTTTTGACGCCGGCGTCCATTTTTGACTCCCTGCAAAAGTACTCATTTTCTTTGGTAACCGGTTTTCTCCAGACATTTCATAACAAATGCTAGCGCATCTTCGCCATGAAATGCTCTCACTGCCAGACTGTCGTTTTTGACGCCGGCGTCCATTTTTGACGCCGGCATCCGTTTTTTTGATGGGCGCAGATTCACCCATCACTAGTTATGACTGTTGGACTGTATATATCATTTATATATATTATTGGCATTGCATTCCGCCACCATTGGGAATCTCTGCCATAATGTTTACATTAAACTACTCCTATTACTACATTGATCTACTTCTATTAATGCATTGAACTACTTCTATTACTACATTGAACTACTCCTACTACTATTTGGTTAACTTGGAATTCTTAAGAAACATGGTTTCCTGAAAATATGAGTAGTGTAATCTAATGAAGGACCAATGTGAAATGAATGCTTAAATTGACTTATCTTGGCTCATAGGAACCCAACAGGAATAGGTTAAAATAATTTTAGTTATAATTTGCTGAATTTAGTCTTAGACTATATTTTACTCCATTTTAAATGCCCTGGGGCAAATACAATACAAAGGAGTCAACATAATGATGTTTTATTTGTCCCAGAGCACAAAATATCACTGCTGAGTGCTGAGAGCAGGAGGCTTAAAAAGTTCCTGGCACTTAATTTTTGGTGACGCTTCATAGCAAGAGTATTAATTAGATGGTCATCAGAAGTGATCATATGTCTATCTAAACTGATACATTGAGTAATACAGTAAATGCATTTAGGAGAATATTCTGCTTTTCTAAAGAGTACGAATAATCATGGTTTGCCTTTCTCTGGAACAAATATTGAGTGGCAAATGCATTTTTAACACAACAATTATATTATTTAAATTAGTTGGCTGGAAAATCATTTGTGAAGCTACAGATTTTCATTTCTCAACTTCCACAACCCCCTTAGCTGGCTGTTGTACTAAGTTCCTAAGCATAGGCACATGGAAGAACAGCTTTTTATGAACCCACTTATATGTTGAATCTGCAATGGATTCCTCCCACATGTCTTGCAATTATTTACTAATGTAATTGTGTTAATAATCAGCCCTTCCAATTTAATGGAAGACTTACGGCAAAACATATGCCTCCTGGGTGCATTGTCCTGTTCAAAAGCCTAATTTGCTGCTTGGTGATTATAGAGAAGAGCAGCTGGGAGACCACATGGAAAATTGTCTGAAATCTGATCTGACATTTTCGGAGTCTTTCTACCGGGAAACAGAACATTGCTTTTTTTTGGTTTTATTTAAATATATATGAATAATCATCATAAATAAAAAAAAAAATTAATAATTGCATGTCTTGCCCCAGGGAGTGAAATCAAATGAAAAGAGGACTTTAAGTAGAACAAAAAAAGCTACACGCACACACCTGACCATGTTTGGATAGTCAAAGAACCTGACTTTCAGAGCCGGGCCAGGCCAGCCAGGCGCCCTAGGCAACCTGGCCAGCCGCAGTGCTAACTTGGTGTGCGCATGTGTGAACAGACGAGTGAACGCGAATGGATGCTGGTGCACATGCGCGAACATGCGATGGCGCGCATGAGCGAACGGGCGATGGCCCCCATGAGCGAACGGGCGCTGGCTAGCATGCGTGAACGGACGTTGGCGCACATGCGTAAATGGACGCTAGCGAGTATGCCCTAATGGACGAATGCTGACACGCATGCGCCAATGGATATGCAAGCCAACAGTCTACAGAGGAGAGGGGACCAGACTAGGGGTAGGCAAGCGGCAGAGAAGGTACTTGCCTGGCGCCCCCCCAACATTGCGCCCTAGGCAAATGCCTACTCTGCCTACCCCTAGTTCCGGCCCTGCTGACTTTGAAGACAAACTCATGGAAATTCTCACTGGGATGGTATTTAACAACATGATGTAAGAAGAAGAAAGATTTTCAAAGCACGGTTTTCCTTTAAACATAATTATTACAAAAAAATTAGGTGATAGTACCACACTTTGGCCAAAATATGTAAGCTTACATGCCACGTCAAGGACAATCATTGCACGTAAGTCCTACATTATTCTAAGTATGTAGTGTATTTAAAGTCAAGTCCCCCAGCAATGAATTTGGTTACTCAGATCATTGTGCACTTACCCTTCATTCAGAAGCTGTAGTAAGAAAGCAAGGAACTTTTAAGCTCCCTTCAATTAACATACACCTGTAAATAATTCCCTTCCTTCAGTCTACCTCTGCCTTTCTTCTACCTGTACTAACATTGACTTTTTATCGTTTGTGACTCCAGAATGTGGGTTAGACCAAGCACTGGTTCAAGGGTGTTTCTATGAGCTGGTCAATGCCACAGCGTGGGTTAGACACGAAAATGGGCGTTTTTGTTTTGTTTTTGGTTAACACATACTTGCCCATTGTCTACAAAATTAACAACATGGTATTTTTTATGGAAACGACATGCCCATTATTAATAGTTAGGGCACCAGCTATGGACATTACAAGTTATTGAGTGGAGAGTGTATGAACAAGGACCATGTTTTTCCATTACATCTTTGTCCAAATCATGTAAGAACTCCAATCAGTAATCTTGTATCTTTCTAATGATCTTTGCAGGGGTTGTGCAACCAGTTTTGACAAACTATGCTGGAGCACCTCCTCTCTTTTCCTCTTCAACAGGGTCACTCGCTCCAGCAGTATGATGTCTTAAGTGATTGCTTAATCTCATAAACAGAATGCACTGCAGATCATTACTTCTCTGGATTTAGGTGTGGCATATTGAATCCAGTTAATTCTTCTTTGCATTCAGTTGTTCTTCCTTTGACATCTGGCTTTCAGTGGGCCCCTTGGGAATACTTTGTCAGCATGAGTTGATCGCAGCAATAGCTACAACCAACTCTGTGACAATGAGAATTATCTTCTGGAGGACAACTCAATTGCAGCATTTGCTTTTGATTTAATTGGTGTATAAGACATATCTACTGCGTAATTCTTAACTACTTCTTATATCAAGAGTATATTCTACAATTGGGTTGGAACCAGTAGGTCTGAGCATTCCAGGCATTTAGTTAAAGTCAGCATTGCTTGATGTCCCCTGTTTTTCTATTCTAACCTTCTAAACTTATCCTGGAGTCCTGATCTGTCCTGTCCTCTTTTCCTTGAGTGGTCATCTTCTTTAAATCATTACAGGTAGTAACCTGCTCATGGCTCCTCCTGCCATTCAGTCCTCTGCTGACAAGAACAAGCCAAAGGACTAAGTAGTAAGGGCAGTGTGTAACATGCATGCAAGGAACCCTGTTTATAGATTATCCAGCATTGACAAAATAGACATAGTGTCCATGCAAATGAATGCTGCCCTTGACCTCTGCCCTTCAAATCTTTTCAATCATTCATTACTGTGGCAGCGGTAAGCACTCAATACCTGTGCTATATTCTGCAATGATAGTGACCTGCAGTTGTCTCAGGTCATACAATCTATCATTAATAAAGTTCTGAAAGTCTACAGGGTCAACATACAGTTTGAGTAGATCATTGAAATTACCCCATGGTGTTTGTTTTACATGTAGATGCAAATTACAGACTTCCAGTAAATCAGTTATATAGGACATGTTAGCTATCTGGTATAGGTATAAGATCCATTATCTGGAAACCCATTATCCAGAAAGCTCTGAATTACGGACTCACATAGACTCCATTTTATCCAAATAATCCAAATTTTTACAACCTATTTCCTTTTTAGTACCTTGTACTTGATCCCAGCTAAGATATAATGAATCCTTATTGGAGGCAAAACTGACCTATTGGGTTTATTTAATGTTTACATGATTTACTAGTAGACTTTAGGTTTGAAGTTCCATATTATGGAAAGATCCATTATCCAGGTCCATTCTGGATAACAGGTCCCATACCTGTATTATGAAGGCCAGGTATTGTCTCTGCAATCTTTAGACAGTAACCAGCAAACCAGAACAAAAAAGCTTCTCCTCCACGATATGACTAGGGGGCAGATTTATCAAGGGTCGAAGTGAATTCGAAGGAATTTTTAAAGTAAAAAAATTCGAAGGAATTTTTTGGGCTACTATGACATTGACTTCGCTTCGAAGTAAAAATACTTTGAATTTTCGACCATTCGATAATGGAAGTACTGTCTCTTTAAAAAACTTTGACTTCAATACTTTGCCAAATTAAACCTGCCGAAGTGCTATGTTAGCCTATGGGGACCTTCTAGAGCATTTTTCTAAGTTTTTTGAAGTCGAAGAAAAATCATTCGAACGATGGATGAAATACTTCGATTCGAAGGATTTCATTGTTCGATCGAACGATTTTACTTCAACCCCAAAACAGTTTAATTCAGTGAAAAAAACTTTGACTTCCATATTCAAGTCGAAGAAAAGCCATTCGATGGTCGAATTTCGAAGTATTTATCACTTCGAAATTCTACCCTTGATAAATCTGCCCCTAGATGTGTGTGCAGGAAATTTAGGAACACGCAATATTCAGTAGGCAGAAAGACTAAAGGCTCCATGTGGGATAATTGAAACGTATTTTAACATGTTACAATAAATTTTTATTTGCATGAATATAGAGAATGTTTTTTGGATTGTAGGATTGAGACTAAAGGGCAGTGACATACTGTAACTAGACGATGCTTCTTCTCAAAGCAGATTCACTTTAAAGCCCACAAATGATTGGAAAGTTCACCTTTTTTACTACAATATATTAAAATTGCTCATTAATTAGGGCCTCACTGGGCCCTTTATACTCCTGGGTCCTCCTGCAACTGCAGGGTCTGCTTCCCACATGTGTGCCTGCATGTGCAATGAGCAAAGTGAGCATAATCACCATATTTTTTTTGTTTTCCACAATGCAGTGTTTTTTTTTTAAGCATCATTGTGGTTTCAAAACGGTGATGCCCTTGGCCCAATAGCTCTGTATAATCACAATTGCTTGGATATCTTGCTGGTGTCATTTCTGATGTTCACCATGCAAGTTACATCTGTACCTGATTCTTAACACTCGAGTATGCTGTGTCTATTAGTACTGGGCATGAAGGGAACCCTGGAGCTAACACCTGGTTTGGAGGCGGCAGTAGCTCCAGGGTTCCCCTGAGTCAATAGGTGTAGCAGCGCTTGATTTGGAACGGAAGGACAGAGCACTGCTGAGCGCAACTATATGGAAGTGCAAGTTTGGTGCAAGTTTCTCTAATGAAAGTGTTTTTTATGGGCAAATGTCAGAATACTTGGTGGTCTAGCTTCCTATGTGGTCGTGCGGAGAATCTTCTTTGACGCGCTTCCGGGTTTTGACGCAAGCATCGTGTCTGACATCATCACACTTGCCACGTAATTCAAATACTAAAATGGGCCGCAGGCAATAACTATTTACAATAGTTTCTGGGTACGATTCTGAGTTTGTTAACCTTTTCTTCACCTTGTCTGTCCCTGACCTTGTCTAGTTTGCTGCCCTAGCCTGTTGTTGACTATTCTCTTGGATCTTGATTCTGTACTACTCTATTGGTGGGTTTGACCCGGCATGTGACATCGACTACTCTCTTGTCTCCTGATTGTGTACTGCTCTGCCCAATTGGTATTGAACCGGCCTGTTCCATGACCAGGCTCCTTGTTCCCCGTTCTTCCAGCTAACATTTGGTTCCCTTGCCTGCCCAGAACTCTCTCTGGTCCTCTCACTCTCACTCGGTGGAAGCATTAGCCGAGGCCGGGACCTTAGGGTTTGCTCTGGGATACCATTAGTGATGGGCAATTTTGTCCCGTTTTGCCAAAAAGTTCCCAACTTTCCAGCAAAATTTCGAAAAATTAGCAAAACACAAATCCACGTGAATTCTGACGATCGCGTCAATTTTGTTGTCAGCGTTACAGTCAATGGGCGTCTGAATAATGTTGAGGTGTGATGGTTTTGACGCGATTGGTTTTTCCGATGTGCATTTATAAAATTTTTGATGCCGACAGATTCTTGCAAATTTATTTGCCAGCGGCGCAACACGGAAATTCAGCGCTAATTCGCTCCTGCCAAATTCATTCACCCATCACTAGATACCATACGTAACAGCGACTTACTGCAGGGAAAATAACAACTGTACTTGGGTAAGTATATGAGGCTTCCTAGGATAAATTAAATATTCCAGTTTGTTCAAAGCTGTATAATTAATACAAGCATAGCATTATCAATTTCATTGCACTTACTCCTCAGCATGACTAGGGAGCTCCCCGGTACACAATTTACATGTGTTTCACTTGTCTCTGGCTTGTTCAAGGAATGTGAAGGCGAGAGACATTTTATTGAACGTATACAGCTGTTTTATTTATTTTTTTAGGTTGCTCCTAAATAAATAAATAATGCCCTAATTTAAAAAAAAAACATATGCTGATAACACAGCAGAAAGCATATGGCTTAAAACCCATTGAAACTTTACTACCCACAATGGCTCAGTGGCAGCAGGCAGTTTGGTAATGCACGGCTGCATTGCTTTGTAAGACTTCAAGAGAAAAACTAGCCTGTGTCAGCCTGAAGACAAATTATATTTTCTGTAGGACAAAGCATATTAAGGATATGTATTGCATGGAAGAATAAACACATAGAACTCAAAGACGAGCTCACATTTTAAACTGATTTAGTGGGCGGTGGGGGGTTTGTACTTTTTCCAGTTGAAGTGTTTCAGGTCTTCGTCAAAATTACATTCCACGCAGGGGCGTAACTACAGAGGAAGCAGACCCTGTGGCTGCAGGGGGTCCCAGGAGGTATAGGGGCCCCATGAGGCACTAATTCATATACAATTTCAATAAATATTGGTAAAACAGGTCAACCTCTAGACATTTGGGGGCCTGAAAAATAATTTGCTGTGGGGCCCAGTAATATCTAGTTACGCCACTGATTCCATGTGTCCTTTGTGTTACAGGTGTCGCTAATCCAGAAATCCGGCATCCAGAAATCTTTGAATTACACAAAAGCCATCTCCCATAAACTCCATTTTAATCAAATAATTCTCATTTTTAAATGATTTCCTTTTTCTCTGTAATAAAACTATACCTTATACTTGATGGTAAGTAAGCTGCCTAAATCCAAATTGATGGAAAACCGTCCTATTGGTTTTATTTCATGTTTAAATGAACTTTTAATCAAATACTTCCAAATGAAAAAAAAAAACATTTTAGATTCTGCATATTATAAATGACACCTGTGATGTATATTATGTATGAAAAACTCATACGGAATTAGATATATATACAGGTATGGGATCCTTTATCGGGAAACCCATTATCCAGAAAGTTCCAAATTATAGAAAGGCTGTCTCCCATAGATTCCATTTTATCCAAATAATCCAATTTTTTAAAAATGATTTTCTTTTTCAGATTAATAATAAAACAGTTCCTTTTACATGATCACAACTAAGATATAATTAATCCTTATTGGATGCAAAACCAGCCTAATGGGTTTATTTAATGATTTTCAAGGTATGAAGATCCAAATTATGGAAAGATCTGTTATCCGGAAAACCCCAGGTTCCGAGCATTCTGGAAACAGGTCCCATACATGTGTATATATTTATATATATATATATCAAACGACACTCACCATTCAGAAAAATTCTCGCCGGGTGCTGACCAATTAATCAATAAAAGTTCAAAGAAAGCACTCACGGCCTTGACCATCAGGGGTATTTCAAAGTGTATTTATTCGTGCATGGTGCATTATTATATATATATATATATATATATATAATGAATTCAAACGTGCCTGGGTGCAAAGTCCAAATTGTAGAATATCTATCACACAGAGAACACACTCTCAGGTCTTACAAAAAATAAAATAAAAAATGTTAGTCTGTCAATAAAACATTTTTTATTTTATTTTTTGTAAGACCTGAGAGTGTGGACCTTCTCCGTGCGATATTTATATATATATAAAAGATAAAGATTAGGCCATCTATTTCCATATTAAAGTGAAATAAAATGATTTATTATGAGGAAAAAATGTAATGTTTGTGTGTGTGTTTAGTAAGTGCATATCATTTTTATATTAAAAGGTTCCCACGCCCTTAAACATAGGGGCACATTTACTTAGCTCGAGTGAAGGATTAGAATAAAAAATACTACGAATTTTTTTTTGGCTGCTTCGACCATCGTATTGGCTACTTCGACTACGACTTCGACTTCGAATCGAACAATTCGAACTAAAAATCGTTTGACTATTCGACCATTCGATAGTCGAAGTACTGTCTCTTTAAAAAAAACTTCAACCATCTACTTCGCCGACTAAAACCTACCGATCACCAATGTTAGCCTATGGGGAAGGTCCCCATAGGCTTTCTAACCAATTTCTGATCGAAGGAAAATCGTTCGATCGATGGATTAAAATCCTTCTAATCCAACGATTATGAACGAACTGCGCTAAATCCTTCGACTTCGATATTCAAAGTCGAAGGATTTAACTTCGAGGGTCGAATATCGAGGGTTAATATCGAGCAATAGTAAATGTGCCCCATAGTGTGAGCAAAAGCCTGACGCATTTTGTACCCATTAACTTAATTAATTTTAAAGGACATGGGACCAAAGAAGGAACATCACATATTACATTTCTGTTGTGAACAGCCACGTTCAAATGAATGAGAATTAATCTTACAAAACTGGATCAATTAACAAAGGTTTGTGTGACTGATCCCTGAGCACAAAGCCCCAGCAAAATCCCTACATAAGAATCACTGAGCTTTAATTATTTTCTATTTGCAGCGGCTGCATTTGAAAGTCCTACTCAACAATTCATTTGAGCAAATGATTGCTGATAAGCAGTTGGCTAAATCTGTGCTTATTTATATTCTAAATTAGAATGCCCCTGCAGCCTCAGAGTGTTGATTGTAGTATAGTGTAGTCGGTTTATAATTATTTTCTTAATCTTGTATGATTCCTATGTTCCTAGCATCTTGAAATTTTAGACTAGGCCAAGTATAAATTGTGTGAAAATAGTCTGTTGTAGGCAACGCCTATAAGCCAGGTAGAATGGCATGGCATTACTAGAGACCACTCAGGTTTAGTTATAAATAGGTTTTAGAAATAGCCTTTAAGTTTGGACATACCAACAGACATCATAAATAGTGATGGGCGAATTTGCGCGGTTTCGTTTCGCCGAAAAATTAGCGAATTTCGCGCAACGGCGAAAAATCCGTGAAACGGCGCCGGCATCTCGTTTTTGACGCCGGCGTCCATTTTTTTCGAAAAAAATTTTTTGACACCGGCGAATTTTTGACGCGAATTTTTGCGGGAGTTTCGCAAATTTATTCGCTGGCAGCGAATCGCACAAATTCGCCGCGAATTCGCGCCTGGCGAATAAATTCGCCCATGACTAATCATAAATTAGGGTTGCCACCTATTGGCTGGTTGAATCTGGACAGGGGGTAGGGCAATGGCACAATGGGGTTATGAAGCTGGGGGGGTCTGGTTGCTATGAAGTGCCATTAAGTGATTGGCCAATTTCCGCATCAGTCATAGTAAATCATGCCCAGTTTTTCTAATTGGAAAACCAGGCAGTCAGTTTTGACACAGGCGGCCTTTCATAACCCAGTGTTGGGAAAGGAGTCCCAAACACAAAACTCCAAGATCCTGGTGACGGCTCATTCTTCCACCTTTAACAGCCACTTTTGGCTTCTGGATGAGCCCTCCGCTACTTGGGTACCACCAGGTCTTGTGAGACGACCAGGGCTGGATTTACATAGTAGGTGCCCCTAGGCCCACTACTGTTCGTCGCCCCTGTCCCCTCAAGGGGGACAGGAGCAATGGGGATTGGCACACAGAAAATTTAAAAAATGATTGTATCTCCAGCGCAACCCCAGTGTTTTTGAACTAATGTGGGTGTGGTTGGGCAGCATGCCGCCCCCCTAAAATCCTGCCACCCTAGGCCCGGGCCTAGGTGGCCTTTCCACAAATCCGGGCCTGGAGACGACCAGAAAGAGAGTTCTGGGCAGGCAAGGGAACCATACGTTGCAATTGTGACTGTTTGATTTGACACCAGAAAACCACAAAATCATTGGATTATTGAACGAAAGCCAGCACAGATTAGTATATCAATGGGACATCTGCCATTGACTTTTACGTGAAACTGGCAGGTCTGAGTTGGAGTACTTTTTTATTCGGAACCATTTGAGTATCATAAATCATCAAAAATTTCAGTTTTTTCTTCTGTGAAAAAGTTTTGTTTTTCCCCTTTAAAAGTCCGACCCAAAATAAATAACCCCCTTAGTGTAGCAGGTTCAATTATTATCCATTATCTATTATATCATTATCTAGTACATCAGTCCTAGGCTCCCCTAATAAGTGTTGTGTTAGAGTTTTCTTATAGTATAACTGACAGACTGGAATTGAGTGGGAATACACTATTCAAGACATGGCATAATATATTTATAATATCACATTATAACATCATTTCCCTAAGCCACATTAAGCCCCCATACAATAAGTGAAGTCACCGCCAAGGAGCAACAATGGCTGGACTTTTTATTACTTATTTTCATTTTCATTTCTTGGTATAATGAGTTCAGTTGTGTTAATTATTTATTTTTATTTCACATTATTGCATTTAAAGGCCATACAAAGCCAATTTCTTTTAAGACGAGTGAAAGTAACTGTAGCATGTCGTGTCATAGCAAGCTAGAAAGGAACCCCAATAACCTATGGCATATTGATAAGCCTATTACTGACTTGGAATTCATTTTTCATTTGGGCCTTGTTTTCTAGACTGCTCTGCCTAGAGATAATGAAGATGTGATTTTAGTATATAAGAGCAAGTTATATACAGTAATAATAAATACGGCTGCACAGTTTATTTTGTTGTAGGGGTGCTAATAGGAAACAGTAAACTGTGGTTACTAAAGCCGCTCCAGTGCTGCCGCTCAGCTAGAAGGCTCACTTTTATGCTTGTTCCAGAAATATGATTGATACCCTGACTGTCTAACAGTGTAATAACAGTGGGAGTACTTCAATGCATTGCTTGTCAGATTCGTATATCAACAGCAATGAGCAACATAAAGCAGCATGAAGACCCCAGAGTAAAAATTGCACTGGGATTTGGGGCCAGTCACAGTCCCATAAAGTTCACAATACCCATAGTCATGCTGAAAATACAATCACTGGGATCTTTAGTCCGTAACTTTTACTCAAGTTACTGTAATAAATGATTGTATCTGGGTCTATATAGTCGAGTGTTGGCCATAAATGTGAGAAATCTATGTGCATGTTACTGGGACAGTCGTGTTCCATTGGGCCAGTTATTGTCTTGAATTCTAAATCTGGAAAGACTTCCTAATAAAATGAAGGATAGTGATGGGCGAATAAAATTGTCAGACATGAATTTGCAGGTGAATTTCCGAGTTTTGCCTCAAGCAAATTAATTTGCATGAAAAATCCAAGGCGTCAAAAGAAAATTGATGCACGTCAAAAATTATTCGGACGCCCATTGACTTTAAAGGAGAAGGAAAGTCATCTTGCACAAATGTTAGGCACCCCAATAATTGTATTTACTTACCTGAAACCCCGGGCCGGTGCTCCTATCAGCAGAAAACTGCATCAACCCGAGGTTATTCCAGTGAGCACCACAGAGAGATCCTCTTCAGGATTCTTTTTTCTTCAAAATTTCCCAGGGAAGACGCATGCACAGTAGAATGAAATAGACGACTTTTTAGTTACAGTTCAGCTGTGATTGTGCAGCCACGCGAAGAAGGAGGAAGACAGAAGAGAATCGCTCTGTGGTGCTCACTGGAATAACCCCAGGCCGGTGCAGTTTTGTGCTGATAGGAGCACCGGTTTCAGTTAAGTAAATACATTCACTTGGGGGTGCCTAACAGTATAAATTATGTAACCAAAGTGTTTAAATCCATACGGCAGTTAGGAGAAACTGGAAAATCAAGATGGTGGAGTTGTCCCAAAACTTATTGCCTATTGTAAGGCAGTAAGTTTTGGGACAACTCCACCATCTTGGTTTTCCAATTTCTCCTAACTACCATATGGATTTGAGCAATTTGGTTACATAATTTATCCTATTCATTGGTTACAATCTTTAAAAAATTTTTTTTAGCTAATTAATTTATTCTGACATTCGCCAGACCTCTGCAGTAACTATTAGGATAATATGATAATGGTAAATAATGGTATCCACCCATTTCTTTTTTCACTTTGTTATAGTGAGTGAGAAGGGGTAGATCTTGCTCTTTGGCTTCTGGTTGCTGATCCAGCTGGATGTTTCCAGGGAGCCTGGGTACACCAAGGCCCAGTGAAGCCATTCTGCCCTAGAGGGACCCGAACCTTTAGAGAGATAAATCGGGGAGCAGGGACCCCGTCAATGAGGCCAGCTAGAGATAGGTTATTACCTATAGTATGACTCTCTAGGATAGTAAGATAGGTAGGTTAAGTAGCAAGAGCATTTGGCTCCAACTAGGAGGGATAGCAAGGATGTAGCTCTCCCCTCAGGCAAGACTGACCTGTAGTATAGGGACATAGCCTAATAGGGAATTAGGGCTAGCGAGTTCCTTGATCCACGTATGAGGATCCAGGTCATGGTGCTGAGATATTGAGGGTGTATCTATCCAGGTGTTACCCTATCGCCTCAGGGAGTTCCACTGTGCTGTATCTGAGGGACATGTTATAGTCATGTCGTGATTATCTGCTGGGGCTTTTGTGTATTGTGAGTGAACCTGTGGATCATTTGTCTTGGACAAATAAACTGTTCTATTTTTGTTACAAGAACCACATGGCACCCTTGTATTTTTTTTTAGTAGCAGATGGGAATACCTTCATTGCTTCAATTTTGTGAAGGCCCATCCTGCAGTGTTGGAGTCCAATGTAATACATGCTCTATGCCTATAGCTGGACATTTACCCTCTTGTGCTTAAATAGCCCAAAAACCTGTTACATATCCAAGCTACTTATACCCTTAATGGGTATAGCAATGCCAGTCAGCAGCATCAAGGGCAAATAAGCTCTTAAGCTCTATTAAAAGGAGAGTAGATTCACGGGAGGAAGGGGTTATTCTTCCACTGTACAGAGCAATGGTAAGGCCCCATACTTAAGCAACAGATAGTTTATATAAAATTAAGTTGCATATTAAAGAATCTTACCAAACTGGTATATATTTTTAAGTAAATATTGCCCTTTTACATCTCATGCCTTGAACCACCATTTCACCTGACCAGAAATACTGCAGCTCTAACTGTAACAGGAAGAAGTGTGGAAGCAAAAGTCACAATTCTGTCTGTTAATTGGCTCATGTGACCAAACATGTATGGTTTGTTTGTGTGCACCATGAATCCTACGATCCCAGGGAGTGGCCCCTTTTTTTAAATGGCAGTTTTCTACTTAGGATTACCCAATTGCACATACTACTAAAAAATACTGATGTGCGAATTTATTCCTGCAATTCGCCGCCAGCAAATAAACTTGTGAAACCGCCGTGAAAATTCGCTGGGGTCAAAAAAAATTTGCAAATTTTTCCCGAAGCAAAACGCCCCAAATTCGCCCATCACTACTAAAAAAGTACATTGTTATAAAAATGGTTTTTTACATGAAGCAGGGTTTTAAATATGAGCTGTTTTATGCAATATTTATAGAGACCTATATTGTTGGGGGTATAGTTTTCCTTTAAATGAAAAGGCTGGTGGAATATAACTAGGTTTGAGCCAACAGCAAGAGGAAAATTCTAACTCCACCACCATGTCCAATGGTTCGGGCGTGTGAGAGTAAGAGAGACCACCATGAGAAAGTGCAGCCTCAATGGCGGTATCATTGTGTGAAGGACAGGTTTCTGTTTGTGCTAGAAGAGAATACCCTATATGTAATAAAAGTCACTAAGTTTGCCAAGGAGCAGTAACCCATAGCCGCCGCACCATCGGCAGGGACGCCCGGCACATGCTCCAGCGCCAGCGCCATCTTGCCTCACTAAGGGCGCGCGCGCGCCTCCATGTTCCTTAAAGGCGCAGGTGCATTGGCGTGACGACGCCAGCGCGCAATGGCGCCAAATTTAAACTATATATAGGCTGAAAGGGCTTCCAGAGGTTGCCCGTGATAGAATCTTGATTCTGGTGCTTCCTGAAGCCTTGTGCTGTCTGTTCCTGTGAAACTTATATCTGTTATTCTGGTTTTGATCCCTGCCTGTTCCTGACAATTCTGAAATCCAAATCCTGACCTTTGCCTGCATCTCGACTACTCTTTCTGCCTGACCCCATCTGTTTGATTACCCGATTTTGACCCTTGCCTGCCTGACAATTATTGATATCTGCCTGCCTCGACCCAGCCTGTTTGACAATTCCCTTGCCTGCTCCATTTGTACCGTGATCTTCGGCCCAAAAGACTCTGCTAACAGCCGTGCCCCTTTGCCAGCCAGAACTTCTCGCCTTGTTCCCCTCGTTAAGTCCAGGTGGCACCCAAGTAAGCTGAGGGCTCGAAAGCCCAATGGTGGTCACACTACTGGTGAAGCCGAGCTGAGACAAGGGTACTTGGCACCTGGTCTGGTATTGGGTGCCGGACGTGACAGTTGCAATGAGTTACAGCTCCTTTGCATCAAAAAAGCAATATATTGTGTTGCAAAAACCGGCGTTTCCAACGAAAAACGGATTTTGTGGAAATGGCTATTCTGTAGCTTTGTTCAGTTGAGTTTTTTGTTGTTGCTTGCACAGAGGAGAATATTTTTCAGTATGTGTGTGACTATTTCTATTGAAGTGATAAAAGTTCTTATACCCTTAGTAACTGGGATATTACATTCTTAATCTTGAAGACCTAAGTGACACCGCTGTAGAAATGATAAGTCTTAGTAGATTAGAAATGTAATATTAGAAAAGTAGAGAGGTCAGCTGAAGCTGATCAATGAAACTCTTATGAGAAAGAAATACAATTTCTGCCGGGGATTGCCTTGAATCAGTTGTAGCTCTGATCTGAATTCTTTTTTAAGGCACCTGAAGGCAACAATCACAAAATGCTTGACAAGGGGGACTCCTCAGTTGACCCTTCACTTTCAGCCATCCCATTAAACCCCATTGTTACATACCTTAGTGAAACACCAAGAGCCAGAAATGGGGTAAACTGGCCACAGCATTTATTCACACCATCAAATAAATAGGACCGTGCCACCCTCACCCCAAGGCAATATTCAGAGACAGATTTTCATAAAAGGTCGCTTCTATGCTTTGCTGTTCCTCACTTGAGATCAGCACTTTGGCATTATATCCACCACTCATTATATCTTCTCAGTATCAGGCTGTCTCTGCCTACAGAGAAAAAAGGCCCAAACTTGCAGGAGCTGCATCTCCCACCATGATAGAAATGTAGCATTCCTTCTTGTGGCCCTGAATCTGCAGTTTCTTGATGAAATCCAAGCAGGTTGTCACCTAGCAAAAGCAGTAGTAGCGTCTGTATCAATCAACCCAACATGCAGGGGCACATTTACTTTGCTCGAGTGAAGGAATAGAATAAAAAAAACTTTGAATTTCGAATGTTTCTTTTTGGCTACTTCGACCATCGAATTGCCTACTTTGACCTTCGACTACGACTTCGACTTTGAATCGAATGATTCGAACTAAAAATCGTTAGAATATTCAACTATTCGAAGTACTGTCTCTTTAAAAAAATCTTTGACCCCCTACTTCGCCACCTAAAACCAACTGAACCTCAATGTTAGCCTATGGGGAAGGTCCCCATAGGCTTTCTAAGGTTTTTTTGGTCGTAGAAAAATCGTTTGTTCGATCGATTGATTAAAATCCTTCGAATCGTTCAATCGTTCGATCAAACTAATTGCGGTAAATCCGAAGGTCGAAGGTAAATCCGAAGTCGAAGGATTTACATTCGGCAGTCGAATATTGAGGATTAATTAACCCTCGATATTCGGCCATATGTAAATCTGCCCCGCAGTCACAGGAGGGAACCTTTTTTCTCCCTCTTCTAAACTTACCTGTGCAATACTCTGGCAAGGCGCTACCACTACTGTGACAAATAAAAATTAAAATCCATTATCATATATCCACTGTTTTGATCCAGAGGAAGGAAAAAGTCCCAGCCTTATATTGGTAGGTTTCATTTGCCGAAGTAGGGGGTCGAAGTATTTTTTAAAAAGACAGTACTTCGACTATCGAATGGTCGAATGATTTTTAGTTTGAATCGTTCGATTCGAAGTCGTAGTCGAAGGTCGAAGTAGCCAATTCGATGGTCGAAGTACCCATATACGACCATTTGAAATTCGAAGTATTTTTTCTTCTATTCCTTCACTCGAGCTAAGTAATTGGGCCCCTTAAATTTCCAACCGCAGAGAGGCACAATCATTTCAAGCCTTTTTACAAAATAAACCTTGTACTTGGTTCCTGCTTATTCAGTTGCTGTTACCTACATTTCTTATGATATTTCTAACAGAGATGAGTGCTTTTGGTTAACATCGATTTGAGATGTACATTCGTAGCAAATTGAATAGCTAAAACTCCTTGGAGTCTTCGTGTACACATTTACTCTACTCTAATCCTTCAATTTCTTTGAATTTGGACCATTACATTTTCACCCTCAAGATTCAGTCAGTGAGACCTGGAAATAATTAATCTAAGGTGTATTATACACTATAAAAAAAGTAAATCCCATAGAATTTCTCTGCCCTTTCACTACTCTTATGAATCATCCGCATTAATGCACAGGCTCATGCAGTAGGATTTAATGGGATGCGGCGGGTACAGCGTGCACAGGCGCAGCATATAGATAGACTCATTACTACTTCTTCCGTCGCTGATTTCATGCACAATAAAATGGAGCAAACTGGTAACTTAACACCATCATTATTTTTACCTGCTTCTCTTTGTCTCATAAATACAGATAATATCTATACGTTGAGCACAGTAAATTAATAGGTTCTTGTAGTACATTCCTCGTTTGACATTCGTTTGTAAGCCTTATGGATCGGAGCAAACCGTGGACAACAATTAAATTAACAGCAACTGCAATGTAATTAATTTCATTAATAAAGAGATCTATATTTCAATATCATGGTAGAACCTTTATCTGCTCAGCTCGCAACCTGTTTTATAAAATCTCAATACAGTTATTCCTGCCTGTCTAGTTCAATACTTTTCCTACTAAACTGCCATGTTGCTCTTTGTGGGAAAATTCTCAAAATTTCTGCAAATGAATCGATTTTTTTCCATATTTTCACTTGGGCCAAATGTATAAGTCAATAGTTTTCTTAGGTGATGGGTGTTTTTTCTTGCATCAAATGCATTGGAGTTAAGGAGCGTTTTTCTCTAGCGCCAAATGCATTGGAGTCAATGGGTGTTTTTATTTTTCTCTTGCTTTTCTGTGCTAAAAATGTTTCTTTTTTCTGACTAAAAAAATACATGGTATAATTCTAGTGTAGAATCAGGATTAGTGATGAGTGAATTTCTCCCGTTTCTCCGTAAAATTTGCGAATTTCCCTGCAAAATTTGTGAAACGGCGAAAAATTGTGAAATCGGAAAGTTCACGAAAAATCGTGATATTCAGAGATTTTCACTCAAAAATCATTACATTTGAAGGATTTTACTAAAAAAATCTTGAAATTTGAAGGATTTCCCTAAAAACATCTTGAAATTTTAAGGTTTTCACAAAAAAATCGCGAACATCGGACATTTTCGAAAAAATCATGAAAATCGGAAATGGACGCCGGTGAATTTTTGCGGGAGATTCGTGATTTTATTCGCCATTGGTGAAATGCGGAAATTCGCCCAAAATTCGCGCCAGGCGAATGTATTCGCCCATCGCTGATCAGGATTTTTTTGCCATTTGCAAAAACACAAATTTTGATGTGAATCTGTACCAAGCTAATAAAATTCACTCTTTCCTAGTCATACACCTACTTGTCAGTCTTTGAGTTTGGATATTAAACACCTTACCCAAACCTTTAATTTAAAAGATATTTATGCATTTACCTGTGAAAATATTAACCAAGCCAGGCTTAATTCTATCTTAGCACTTGCTGACAAACAGCTCTATTTAGGGTCATTAATTGTCCCTTTTCTGCCAGTGGAAGGTTAACACCACCTGCCAATAATACCCAAGAAAGAAAATATTATTAAAGGGAAAATGGTATGCTCCAACACTTCTAATTTAACAATGCCTTCTGGTCAAAAAGTGCCTCCAAAGCAGTAGTAGGCTGCATCAACCCAGCAGATTTTTTATCTGGGTGGACTAACTTCAGTTCAATAAATATGCAAGGCTGACAATTGTTTTGCAAACTAATTGGAAAACCTGCATACATTTTCCGCAGCTCAGGATCAACCGCACTCTTCAAATACACGCTCGTGTAGAACTTTAAGAATGTCTCTGGAATGGATTGTGTTACTAGCTATAAAGTTGTACTTTTCGTATAATGTAACCATGCTCTGGGGAAGTGACCGTTGGGAGTCACAAAATGCATCAAGAATTTAATTGCAATCCCTTTAATTGATGTTTCAGAATTAGGGACTGTCTGATCTCATGGGTGCAATACTTTTTCTTTGACCAGTTTGCTTCACATTCCATTTTTGTGTAAGTTGCCGTTCGATTTCTTGATCGGTAGATTGTAATTGCTGCATTTAGGTATCACCTGCTGTCAGTATTTACCATGTCATGTCTATGCAATATGTATAATGGAAATTGTTGCCCCCCCCTTCCTCTTCTTTCTGTACCCCCTTTCATCCCCCTTTTTCTGAAAATACCTTAAATAAAGAATTTGCAAAAAAAAAGAATTTAATTGCACTAAACTGACAGCTGACAGCTCATTTTAAAAAGATGAAATAAAGAAAATGTTTTACTACTATGTTTGAAGAGTGCGGTTGATCCTGAGCTGTGGAAAGTTTATGTGCAGTGATGGGCGAATTTGTCCCGTTTACTTAGCCGAAAAATTAGCGAAACATGAATTTTGTTGCTTGCATTAATTTTGCCGCCCACGTTAAAGTCAATGGGTGTCGGAATAATGTTGACGTGTGACTATTCCGACACGCGTTCAAATTTTTTGATGCAGGGGAATTTCCGCCACAGTTTTGCAAATTTATTCACAGGGCGGCAAAACGCGTAAATTTGTTGCAAATTTGTGCCTGGTGAATTTATTCACTATTTATGTGACTTTGGAGACTGTTGCAGAGTGTATCTTGGGACATGAGCCCTCACAACTATTTGTCCTTTACTAGTTCTTTTGTGCAAACTGAACGTACCTACTACTTTATCTATAGAAATAAGTCAATTCAACTGGACTTACTGGTGTTTTTTTTTTCTTGAAGACATTTCATCAGTCATCCAACTGGCTTTCTCAATTCAGAATAACTTGTACATAGGATCTTGCTTCGCTATATATCCTCTGGAATGTTGCTCCATAATCCAGCATAATCTGTTTATCATAATCCACAATGATGTCATTAAGTGAAATGTTAATTTTATTAGCAAGATTGGAGCTTTGATGTGTTATTAAACCTTCCAGGAGCGGTGCCAATACAGCATTGTATGTGGCAGACAATAGATGCCGCAAACTTGGTTTTTCAGTTTTTACATAAATTGATTTATTTAACGCCTCTTTTGAACCAGTCGCTCTCCCGGTCTAGAATCTGGATTTGGCAGTCTGAAGAAGTGGCGAGACGCCATGAAATGCGTAATGATCCGTGAATATGTATGCTGACATGCTGAAATTACCTTTTAGAATGGACTATTAAAGTTTATACATTTTTTGAACACTACTCCCGGTGCTCCGTCAATTGCTCTTTGATCTATGGATATTTTCCGAAGGACTGACTGACATTATTGTGAGTCCAGTTGATTTGACTTATTTCTATAGATATACAATGCCCTGGATGAATGAGAACTTTCACAAACATACCTACTACTTTGTGAGGCCTTTAAGAAAAAGCAATATAAAGTACAGTTCACCTGAACTGCTTGAACACACAAATATATTTTGGATATTACAGTATCATTATTTCTCAGTCCTGTGCATAACTTACAGTATGCTGCACTTTATATTTATTAAAATTGAAAGCAGCCAGTGATTGTCAGTAGATTCTATTGAAAGTGTTTCCTCATTTCCATCTCAATAAGCCCCAAGCCCTTTCCCTTGAATATTACTTACAGTATGAGCAATATTTGCTGAAGCATGAAAAGTAATGATCTTTAGTGGAGGAAAAGGAAATAAGAGCAAGTCTTGGTGATCAAATGAACCTTTTCCTTTTCACCTGCTGATAACAACAAGCTTTCTTGCACTTTTGCCTAAAATGTCAAAATATCTCATGAGAAGCCAATAGTGTTTAGTGATGGGCGAATTTGCGCCGTTTTGCTTCGCCGAAAAATTCGCCAGTCTTTGACGCCGGCGCCCATTTTTTTTATGCCGGCGTCCGATTTTTCCGACGCCGGCAAATTTTTTTTTTTTTTTACACCCGCAAATTCGCGGGTGTTTCGCGAATTTATTCGCTAGCAGCGAATCGCGCAAATTTGCCGCAAATTTGCGTCTGGCGACTAAATTCGCCCATCACTAATAGTGTTTTCAAAACTCGCATGTTCAATATTTATTAAGAGTAAAACAATTCAGAAAATTCAAATTCGAGTTCATACAGAAGTCAATATGCGTTGTCCTAGGCAACTATTAGCATTTTTTTTTATTCGAGGTTTTTGAATTTTTCAAATTTGTTGAGTGTTTTTAGTTCTATTGAAAATTATGAATGGAATATGAATTCAATGCACTTTTTTGTGTTTTTTTTCCCATCATTTTATTCAATGGTTTTTTTTATGAATTCAAATGTTTTAATAGATAAGCAAAAATTCAAGTTTGGTAACATTTTCAGTTTAACACCAGCAGAGGCAAATATGTTGAAAATGCAATTTTTTTAAAACCAAGATCAAAAATGTTCAATGGCCTTTACTGATTCAGGCACTTGTTTGAATGTGAACATTCCCTACAAAGGAACACTATGTAGTTTGAAAGAAAACTTTAGCAGGCACTCCTCTTTCCTTCCATTGGCTGATGTAACTTAGCAAGTTTGATTTTAACCAGCCATAAATGCTATAGATGACTTGTCATCTCAACCAGGAGTTGGAGAGCTGGAGGTCAAGATGATTGGAGCCTTCCCTTACCTCTTCCACTGAGTACTCCGTACCAGGATATGGTGACAGGGTGAGCTCAGATGAGGAGTAGCAGAGGTGCAAATAACGAACTGTTGCTGCAGTTTCACTAATTAATTCACTTGTGGCGAAACGCAAAAATTTGCTGCAAATTGGTGTCTATCGAATTTATTCACCCATCACTAGTTGTGACTAACTTGTTTCATCGGAGACATGGGAGAGTTACTCATTTTTATTTGAATTTGGCCATGTGATATATTCTTCCTATTAATGAACCTTTTTCATTGTCCCTTTATGGGACCTTTACTGAACCTGCCTAGTGCCTACAATTGTATATCACACAGACGCTCTTCTCATTTTATAAGGAAAAGGAGGTGTAGAACTGTGTAAATCTGCTCTCTGGTATGTCTTGTACTAAGGTTTATGACCTCATCTAATTCACACTGGCCTGGTGCAACCAACGACTGCTGTGCTATATATCCCCTTTCTGCTATGGCCAATTAAATTCTCTGAAAGCTCTTTTGACTTGACCATATGAAATAGCTCATTTTATTATCTCTGAAAAAAAATATTTATGCAGATTGTAAATTCCCATGAACAAAGCTTCAGGGCATTTTCTTTGGTCAGTTTCTCTCCTGGATTTACAATAATTAAAGCAGAACAGCAGCTAAAGTACATATTGATCTGCTGTCAAAGTAGTATAGCTTTCATACTGGACCTTTTGTGTAGGCAATGTTGAGAAGGCATTGGTCTTGGGACCTCAGCATCAGAGGGAAATGTAAAGGTACTTGCATATAGAACTGTTAGATGTTTTTATTATATCATTTAGGGACGTCCAAAATAGATTTTTCTAGCTGTTGATATACTGCAATTCATCCTATTGACAGCTGTCTTAGTGAGTCATAAAGTGCATCTGAAATGAATTAACCTATGAATTACTGGCTTCTGTAAACATCAGAATCCATAAACATATCAGAAGAACCTTATACTTTATGTTGTGACAGTTGTGCCTCTATACCGCCTCTACTGATACCAATCTTCAGCGCCTCATAAAATACTCCATTCATTTGCACATCTGTCACCACCAGTAGACGATAATCCATATAGTTTTCCCAGTTGGTAACACTAGATGAAATGAGATGATAGAGAGTCCATTGAGAAGCCCAGTGATTTTATGCTGGTGGACATGGGAACCAAGACATTTACAAAGTTGAGGCCAAGCTGAAGGCCATTCTACAGAAGTCTAGTAGATGCAATAACAGTATCAACAGTGCCAAACATGCTGTGGGAACCTATACCTTTGTGAGTGTTCCAAACTATTAAATATCTCCAAAGCAGGAAAACCCCATTTAAAGAAATTGTATAAGGCTGGAAATTACACAACTGAGCACTCCAGTACATGCTTCTAGAGCAATTAAATTATTATGTACTGTTTCTCTGCACTGGTATAGTAGGAACAAAGATCCCTACTGTATAGTTTATATAAAGAACCTGCTGTGTAGACATGAATAGCCATTCAATCTTAAAAGGGCAAAATGGCATAGGTTTAATAGTAGTTAACAGATTAGCCCTGTACAATACAATGGGTTTAGTTCTTAAACAGGTATAAAAACCCATTGCATTCTACAGCATTTATCTGCTATCTGCTCTGTAACCTGTGCCCTTTCTGCAATTTTAGATTAAGAGGCTGTAATGGCCCACTGAGCTTTGCAATTTAGTATTTCTCGTGTAAGAATTTACACCAGCTTTTTTAGATACAGTAGATATGTAGAATCCTATGGCTTTTAAATAATCACAACCAAACAGGCTGTTTTTCCCTTGGCACCACCAACATTAAGGACAGCCTTAAGGCCCCCATAGACGCAGAGATTTTCTTTGATGAACGACCGATTTTAGTGCAATCCAACCAATCCATTAAATTATCGGGAGGTTACTGGGAATCGTGCATCTAACAATTTTCTGTCCGTCTAGGTTCGAAAATTTTCATTGGTCACAGTGAAATCTATGACAAAATCTACACATGATTCAATCTTCTTTCTTTTAGTGTTATAAAGCTAAAATCTTGCCAAATCATGCCAAAATCTTGTTTATGCACCAAAATGGGGCACCTGATGCCCATGCCAGTAAAAAAATAAAATGTTGGAGATGGAGGGGGGGAATGTAAGAAATGCATCGACATTTAGGAATTGCAGAATGGAAAGTGAAAGTAACCGCCTGTTCCACCTCTATGCCTAAGGCATAGAGGGGGGCAGGCAATTTATGATTGACAGCTGAGAGTTTTAATAAAATAAAAAATAAAAATAATAAAAACATTAATTTGCGTTTTATGATTAATTTTAAAAGGACTTTTATTATACACTTTTCAATAATAAAAACATTAATTTGTGTTTTATGATTAATTTTAAAAGGACTTTTATTATACACATTTTCATGTGTGGGTGACAGGTCCCCTTTAAATAAATGACACAGTGGAAGGGAGAAGCAAGCAAACTGCCAAAGAAAACTTATTAGGCATGTCAGGGAATATTAGTGACAGATAAAAAGATAATGGCAGCCAATGAAAAATGAACAGATGTTTGGAATATAAAGCAAAAGCTGTAACTTTATTACACCTACACAAAACGCATTGAGGCTACAGGTGAAAATGGAGCTAAATAACTATTTCTGTAATTAGATTAAATCATATCTGTATGCAGTTATTGTGGTGGGAAGATGAACAGATGTATCTGGTGAGTATATGAAGGCAAATTGCTCAACTGTGTTAAGGTGCTGGGCAGATACAATCACGGAACAATGAACAAACTCAATCCGCTAGCACACACATACACACTTAGGGCTGTTACATACCAGCACTCTGAAGTGTATCATGTATCATGAAAATGTATAGATTATGTTTTTTTTATAGCAAGTTTAACTTTAATTTCTCTATTTTAATCAATTTTGTGTATGTGTCAATCACATGTCATCTTGGACATTCAGTATAATGCAGCTGTGCTAAAATTCAAAACAATGTCAGATCAGTTAGCTCATGTGCTCTGCTGCATCATGTCAGGGGAGGCGTCAACGGAAATTTGCCGCGAATTCATGCCTGGCCAATAAATTCACCCTTTTACTACGAACAAGGTGTGAAGTACTATACTATATTAATCATTTTTCCTTTGCTGGTCCATCTTATCTGGAATTTTTGTGACTCAATTGATAAGGTTTGGTCATACCTAACTGTTGTTATAGAAGCGACTGGTTCCAATTAATGCCTTTTCGTGCCCCTAGCTCTGCCTTCGTCCATAAAAGGCTTTTGTAATAATAAACCGAAAATTGAGCCAGGCACTCGCAGGTTTACTGCAGTAAACCTGCGAGTGCCTGGCTCAATTTTTGGTTTATTATACCTAACTGTTGTCACTAAAGCTATTAAGGCAAATAAATGGCAAATAAAATGGTGCATAAAAATGAGCATTAACATAAGTTTGCCTCTTTTTATGTTTCTGGTTAGGACTAACCTTGAGTATGCAGTGCAGTTTTTTTGCCCTCAGTCAAGAAGAAGGAGAGAAGGATAATAATGAGCTGCAGAGAGTGCAGAGACGTTCAACTAAACTGGTTAGAGGGATGGACCATGAAAAAATCACTCATCACTAGTTCTCACCATTCAGGGTGGCTTGCACATTCAACTAAGCTCTGGTAACTCTCCCCTCCAAGGGTGCCAGTTCATCAACTTTTGGCCTGGCTCAACATTTGGCAGCACTTCAACCTCCTCCAACACAAGGAGGTGTCTGGAAAACCTTAAAACCCCTCTCCAACACAAAAACGTATCCAGAGAGCACTGAGGTGTAATCCCACATCAATTTTATTTGCTGCTCACCTGCAGGCAAATTAGGCAGCTTCCTGTAGATGGGTAGCTACAAACAATACATGGAGTATGGAATGGAGGCCCCGACCCATTTATCCTGGGTTCCTGTACTATACATCAGCCTTGCTTGCTGCAAACTAGACATTTTGCCTGAAGTTCATTGTATATCACCTTTCAATGTTGTTGAAAAAATACATCTAACAAAGCTCTTGTCCAGTGCATCTCTTACAATTTATTCTCCATTACTCTGAACCTTGAGGGAATATCATAAATAAGATGTAGATATGTAGAATCGTATGGATTATAAATTATCTGACCCATACAGTCTGTTTTGGCACCACCAACACTAAGGACACCACAAAGGACTTTGCCCAGGCTTTTGGTCATTGATGGATATGGCCAACTCATAGACTTCCTCTATAATGATTTGTTATGATATTTTTAATCAGTGCAAGAAGGTCACCAGCAAAACAAAAAATTTTTTAGGTATTGATACCTGAACTCAGCAAGATATACATTAAAATGTTATGGAAATGGATTTGGAGCAGCTTTGAAAAACAGTTCTGTGTCAGTGTATTATACCTGAAAAAAATACCAACAAAATGGCATGAACCAAGTATAAAACAAAAGATCAATCATTGGAACTCTACCTTTGAAAATCTTTCCAGCTACTATATTGGTAGATTTAAATTGTCTTGTTTTATGAAACTCTGTTGTATCAGAATGAAAGGTCAGACAATTCCACAGGGTATGAAATCTCACTCCGATCGTGGCCTCTTTCCATCAAGTTAAAAAAATTCCAATTTGGAAAAACATTTTTTTTACTGTTGCATATCCTTTTGCACAATGTACAAAAGAATATATCACTTGAAGGAAAAAAATGTTGACAATTTTTTTAAGACTAGATATAGATTTCACCATTTTTAATCAGAGAGAAAGAGATGGTGTTATGGTACTGTATGGGTATATGAGATGTATGGGTTATTTTGTCATCTTGGAAAATAAGCACTAAGATTTTTCATATATTGAAACTACAAGTCCAGTTTTAAATAACATACAGTAAGTATCAAAGGGAGTGTGGTGCTATGGAAACATTGCAAGTCCCATGTGCATTATTTCAACCTTTTTGTTTAACTGAAACCTGCCTAACTGCTATTTGATCGAATTGTCCCCTTATATACATATAGTGGTGTGTCTTAAATGCTTGAACCAACATCGTCTTCTTGGAGGCTTTCCATTGCCAACACCACAAGGGCTGAATTTATAATTCATGAAGCAAATATAACCAACAAGCAATGAGCAAACCTGTTCCATTTTGCTTCGCCAAAAAATTAGAAGAATGCATTGAGGTCAATAGGCAACAATTTTAACATTTGTACCTATATAATAATTCTCTAGCATAACGTTTTCAATTAATTACAAATTTGTAAAAAAATATATATATAATCACTATTTCTACCTTTATTTTATTTTATGGTAGTCACAGCCAGATCTGTTTTTCAAATGTAAAAATAAAGAATTTTATTTTAGATTTATTGTCTTTAAATACCAATGGTAAATATAAAAGTCATAGATTCTGAGTTTCATAAATTTACTGCCACAGCACTTCATAACATAAATCGCTTTCTGTCCTTTGAACAAAATGATAAACAAAACTCATCTGAAACAAATAAAAAACAGAAGGGAGAAACCAAATGCTCTAACTAAGGACAGTAATTGGCAGATGGAGACACTGTGAATTGTGAAGGAAGTTCCTTGTGTGTGAATATGCAGGAACTATGGCCACTGTGAATTGTATGTGTAGGTTTATGTGTGCCAATTTGCAGGGACTATAGATGGAGATACTGTGAATTGTGAAGTACAGAATATGCAGAATTTGAAAATATAGATGGAGCCACTCTGTATTGTGTATCTAGCTTCCTGTGTGTGAAAATGAAGGAACTATAGATGTAAGGACTGTGAATTGTGAGAGAAGTTCCTTGTGTGTGAATATGCAGAAACTATAGATGGAGCCACTCTGTATTGTGTATCTAGTTTAATGTGTGTGAATATAGTTACATAGTTACATAGTTACATAGTTAAATTACATAGTTACATAGTTAAATTGGGTTGAAAAAAGACAAAGTCCATCAAGTTCAACCCCTCCAAATGAAAACCCAGCATCCATACATACACCCCTCCCTACTTTTAATTAAATTCTATATACCCATACCTATACTAACTATAGAGCTTAGTATCACAATAGCCTTTGATATTATGTCTGTCCAAAAAATCATCCAAGCCATTCCTAAAGGCATTAACTGCCTTTAAGGACTGTGAATTGTGAGAGAAGTTCCTTTTGTGTGAATATGCAGAAACTATATATGGAGCCAATCTGTATTGTGTATCTAGCTTCATGTGTGTGAATATGAAGGAACTATAGATAGAAAAACTGTGAATTGTGAAGGAAGTTCCTTGTGTGTATATGCAGAAACTATAGATGGAGCCAATCTGTATTGTGTATCTAGCTTCATGTGTGTGAATATGAAGGAACTATAGATGGAAACACTGTGAATTGTGAGGGAAGTTCCTTGTGTGTGAATATGCAGAAAATATAGATGGAGCCAATCTGTATTGTGTATCTAGCTTCATATGTGTGAATATGAAGGAACCACAGATGGAAGCACTGTGAATTGTGAGAGAAGTTCCTTGTGTGTGAATATGCATAAACTATAGATGGAGCCAATCTGTATTGTGTATCTAGCTTCATGTGTGTGAATATGAAGGAACTATAGATGGAAACAATGTGAATTGTGAGGGAAGTTCCTTGTGTGTGAATATGCAGAAACTATAGATGGAGCCACTCTGTATAGTTCATCTAGCTTCCTGTGTGTGAACATGTAGGACCTATGAATGGAACCACTCTGTATTGTGCAAGTAGCTTTGTGTGTGTGAATATACATGGAATTTAGATGCAGCCACTCTGAACTGCGCATGTAGCACACACAGTCACAGCTCTTTTCCCAACTGCTGTTGCTGTCTCCATCTCTATATCAATACGTAAGTTAAAACTGTATAAAACTACAAAGCAGTTAAACTATTATAAAGAATCTAACAAAGATGTTGTACTCTTTAAAGGCTCTGTAAAAAATGGAAGGTAAAAGGCTAAATAGTTATTATTGTTATGACTTTCTGTGTTCCCTTTAAAAACATAATCACCACTTTTTTGACCAAAACAAAGTACTTAAATGTCAAAATATAGCCTTTGGCGGAGAACAACCTATGTTGTAGTTCAGAAACTAAGCTACCAGGCTACCTTTTTCTGAGACGAAAATAGTTTGATTATACTAGGGGGAAAAAATCTCCCAAAGTCAGGTATTAGTCACACACTGCAGGAAGCATAAAAAACAGTGACTGGAAATCCTTGGAATCCGTCATTTATTAGCGTTGGCATGGTATGTGTGGGTAGTGCTCAGCACACTGCTCCGAAGCCTATACTTAAAAACACAGAGGAACAATCTGCAAATAAGAAATAAATAAATACAGTATTGAAGCAAAATGTGCCTTACACTAAAGGAAACTACAGCATTTTCACATTCTCCGGAGGCATTGTATGAGCACGCTCTGCTGTAAAATCATTGTCTAACATATAGTATGCTTACAGATAAAACATTTTTCCTCCTTTATACAAACAATAACCTAATAGTACTTCAGTAATAGCCTATCACGGGCATTAACTGTAGCTGCAGAGAGCTTCAAAAGACAGTAGCAAAATGGTATGCCGAAAGAAAATTGGATTTCCTCGTACTTATAACATTCTGCCAGGGTGATGCAGAATCATAGGAACATTTGCCATAGTCTAGTTAACCCTAACCTGGATTTTGTCATTCAGTAACAGATTAATATAATAGGGATGTAACCGAATCAGAATCAGAATTTGCATATGCAAATTAGGCATGGGAAGGGGAAAACATTTTTTACTTCTTTGTTTTATGACAAAAAGTCACACGATTTCCCTCCTTGCCCCTAATTTGCATATGCAAATTAGGATTCGGATTCGGGTTGGCCTGGCAGAAGGATTCGGCTTAATCCGAATCCTGCTGAAAAAGGTCAAATCCTGGTCGAATCCCGAACCGAATCCTGGATTTAGTGCATCCCTATAATATAAACCAACTGCTTTATTATTGGGTTATGGAGCCTATGAATACCTTGCCATTGGTTCTGCATAAACCCTTATGTTTTGCTGTTTGTAGTTGAATATATGACTACTATTAGTTAAGGTGCATTGATGACTATCCATCTGTTGTTTGTATGTATGTTCCTAGGAAGGATGTAGAGTATTTAGATGTGATGTGTTGACAGTGCACCAAACAATTATCAAGGTATAGAGCAAGAACAGATACGGGAGAAGCATATTTCAGGCAAGAACTTTGCAAATGCAGTCAAATCATGCATCTCTGTGCGCCTCAGTGTGTGCACTTCATCCCGAGCACATTTTGATGCACTCTAGTGCATGGACAAACTCACGCACATTGTGTTCAAATAGATGCTGAGGCCTGCAGTATGGTGCGAGGTAATCGTTCCATTTTGGCTCACACTGAGTAGTGATGGGCGAGTTTGGGGCGTTTCGGTTCGCCGAAAAATTCCTGAATTTCCCGCATAATTCACGAAACTGTGAAAAATTCACAAAAAGGTGCAGGACACGAATTTGCAGCGAATTACCATGTTTCTCCGCCGGCAAATATATGATATGTACAACTTGGTTAGATACTTTATTTTTCTTCTGTAGATAAACTTGGTCATTTTCTCGCCAGCATTTTTTTGTAGAAAACATTTGGGAGCTGAGACCTGCTGAGATCCATTCAAACCAATAGAAATATTTCAAATCCAAAGTTTTTTTGGATCTTTTTCCCAAATTGCTTGATTTTTTCTGACTTTTTCCCAAAAAGTAATATTCTTTTGGATTTTTGTCCAAAAAGACTGAAATAGTTGAATTTTCCGGCTAATTGCAGCACAGACCATAAAAACTTTCAAATAGGATAGGGACCTCTCCCATTGACTTATATACAACCTTGGCAGGTCTGAGATGGAATATTTTCAGATTGTTACTTTTTCCATCCTCGTGGTATAATACATTTTGAAATTTTCCACAAAAAATTCAGGTTTTATAGTTAAAAAACTGAAATGTTTTGGTTTTTTTTGGATTCAGACTTTAATGAATAACCCTCTAAATGACACAGCACTATGTATAAAACTAGCAAATGGGATAAAATAGGGAAAGGAAAAAGAAACTTTTAGAAGGCACTTTTAATGGCATATTGAAGAAAAGTGTGATTGATGCACTGACTATGAATACCAATTACATACATAGTTGCAGAAGCTTTAAAACCACTTTAAAACCTATATTTTAGTCAAACAACAAATATGCTTCTTAATTAACTGGTTATTCTGGTTTTAGAAAATATGCAATAGCACTCTTGGCGTTCATTTGTTCATTATATAAACTCTGTTTGAGTTAGGAAGAGATTTCTCATGTTTATATTCATAAAGGGGCCTTTTTACCTGGTTCATTCGTTTTCTTTAAATTACATCCTCCTCGACTATACTATTCCAAGGTTAATGAGCAATTTAATTTAGGAGAACATAATTAGAGAAGACAAAGATCAAAATAAATGGTGGCAATCTTTTATCTTCTTCGTTTACTACTCAGTTAATGTCAAAGGAAATAACCTGACTGTAAGTATAATATGTATTTTTAATGATAGATAGTGATGGGGGAATCTGTGGCATTTCGCTTCGAGGAAAAATTCATGAATTTACAGCAAAATTTTCAGAACGGCAAAAAATTTGCAAAAACGCTTTGAAGTTAATGGGTGTCAAAATCATTTGGTGTGCGTCAATTTTTATACGCGCAACTGTTTTGTCCAAACAGCGCGAATTTTTGCTTCAGTTTCGTGACTTGCTGGCGGGAAAACACGGAAATTCGCTGCGAATCCATGTCTGCCGAATTTATTCGCCCATCACTAACGATAGGTTTATGCATTATTTCTAATTAACACTTAGGGGCAGATTTACTAAGCTCGAGTGAATAATTTGAATGGAAAAATATTCGAATTTCAATTATTTTTTTCGGTACTTCAACCATCGAATTGGTCAAATTCTATCAAATTCGATGGAATCTAATGATTCGAAAGACTCTAAGTAAAAATCGTTCGACTATTCGACCACTCGATAATCGAAGTACTGTCTCTTTAAAAATACTTCGACTTCATACTTCGCCACTCTAAACCTATCGAGGTGCAATGTTTTTTATGATCGAATAAAAATCCTTTGATCGATCGCTTAAAATATTTCAAATCGTTTGATTCGAACGATTTTTATTCAATCGTTCGATCGAAGCTTTGCGCTTAAATTCTTCGAATTCGATATTCAAATTCAAAGAATTTTACTTTGAGGGTCGAATTCGAGTTTTTTTTACCCTCGAAATTCGACCCTTGATAAATCTGCCCCTTAGCAAAGTGTCAACAGATTCAAATACATGCTTCCTAGTTATTTAAAAGTGAAGGTGGTTCCCAGATAGATATGTATTCATCAAATCTGATCTGGTATGGAAAAGGGTAGGAAATCTTTAAGGCAGTAGCTGATTAGAAAGCCATAGACGTTTATGGTTATGGTCAAAGTCCATCCAAGAGGTAATTCCTCAGAGACTTTCAAGTAATACAATTTACGTAAAAAAAAAAAATAAGGTGGGGAAGCATAGCAGTGAATTGATGGATAGATGATTGAACTGCAGAAGCTGCTCAGTTGAGTGGTAAAACTTTTCCAAGAAAACTCAGAAAAGTCCATTTGCTTTTGAACCCGTTCTACCAGATATTGTACATCTTGGCCTGGATGAATGAAAAACTTCAAAGACATAGGGGCAGATTCACTATGGGTCGAATATCGAGGGCTAATTAACCCTCGATATTCGACTAGGAACTAAAATCGTTCGACTTCGAATATCGAAGTCGAACGATTTAGCGCAAATCCTGCGATCGATCGATCGAAGGATTTTTCATTCGATCGAACGATTAAATCCTTCGAATCGAACGATTCGAAGGATTTTAATCCAACGATCGAAGGAAAATCTTTCGATCAAAAAATCCCAGGCAAGCCTATGGGGACCTTCCCCATAGGCTAACATTGACTTCGGTAGCTTTTAGCTGCCGAAGTAGGGGGTCGAAGTTTTTCTTAAAGAGACAGTACTTCGACTATCGAATGGTCGAACGATTTTTAGTTCGAATCGTTCGATTTTCGTAGTCGAAGGTCGAAGTAGCCCATTCGATGGTCGAAGTAGCCCAAAAAAACTTCGAAATTCGAAGTTTTTTTAATTCGAACCCTTCACTCGAATTTAGTGAATCGGCCCCTTATTGTTACTTTATTAAGCAACCTGTTGTATAGCAGTGCACATCTGATGAAGGGGCTCAGTCTCTGACGCTTTGTATTGTTAGGCTCAGATACTGTTCCTGCAAGATCTACACATATCATCAGAAGGGCAAAAGCTGTACGTAAGTAATTCTGTCACACTCCAAAATCCAGGGTGGAGGATAGACCTTCATTACCCACACAAACTGCTTTATTCTCTACTTACCTTCAATCGAATTGCAGGTGGATTGGAGCAGCATTACCGGGCATACACTTTTCCTTCTCTAGATAAACCAGATTTTAATATTTTTTTTTGTTATTACAATATTAGATGGAATGTATATCATGGAATCATAATTTTACATAACAACTGCTCCCACTGCAAAACATAGTACACTCAATTGTATTTCATTCGATTTACATTCCATAGGCATGGATTTTTTTTTTCATACAAAGGTAGGTTCATAGCTGAGTCGGATCATGCACTATTATTTCCTGCTGCCCTGATAGACACGCATGATGTGCCCTTCGTAAGTTTTCTTGAAGACACTGAGAATATTATACAGCTAGATGAATTAATCCGGCTTTAAACATATAACAGTTTTCTTTACATATGGAAATATTTAGAATTACTATTGATTATGTTTGTTGTGCCTCAAATATTCAAATAAATTACATGGAATGACAATATAGAGAACCCTTGGTAGGGAACTAAAGAGGGGTAGAATAGAACTAAACTGTGCAGATCATCTAAGCAGTATTGGCTACTTGGAATTTGAAATGGAAATTGAATGTTTGGATACAAGAGTAACTTCCTTCCAATCTGTGCCACTGTCCTTCTAGTTTAGTATGGTCCTGTAGAGTATTGGCCGCACTAGCTTTGTTTCTTCTTCATTTGATTATGGTCCAATACCATGAGAACTTTTTTCTAACAGAGTAGGGATCATCTTTGTTCAATATAGATATGATAGATATGACTGAATAAAATACTTACGTGTTTCTCCATCAAGATCATCCTTTTGTCCATGTTCATCCAAATATCTAATTGATCCAAAGGAGGGTGAAAAAGAAGCTGTTTCTAATTTGCCATAGGGAGAAAATAAAATGTTCCTTCACCCCAAAAGAGACATCTGAAAATGCATTAGATCATTTGCAATAAAGGTGTGAATTGCAATAACCTTGTACAGTATTTCCAATTCTACAAACTGAGTAAGACATGTAGGTACATCAAATGTTTCTGGAGACCAGTCCCCATAAAAAACAATCCCCAGGTTAACAGTATGGAACTCTCCCTGATGGCATGAGTCACATTTAAGAGGTCCCGAATTTGGGGTGTTTAGCCAAAAAATTAGCGAATTTGCCGCAAAATTCGCGAAATGGCAAAAAATTTGTGAAATGGCACCTCGTTTTTGACACCGGCGTCTTGTTTTTGACGCTGGCATCTTGTTTTTGATGCCGGCGTTTTGTTTTTGATGCAGGCATCTCGTTTTTGACGCCGGCATCCATTTTTTTTGACACGGGCAAATTTTCACTGGCGAATTTTCAAGTTTTCACATTTATTCTCCAGCGGGAATTCGCCGCAAATTCATGCCTGGCAAATAAATTCACCCATCACTACCCACAACCCTAATGTTGATTGGCTAGGAGGCTTGTCCTGCTGCTGTTAAACCAGGGGCCCTGTAGCATCACAAGGGGAGGAAATTTAACATGCAGGGGCTTGCCCAGTTTTTGATATGGAATCCTGGGATCTCATTTGTTTAAAGTGCTAATGTGGGAAATTTGAAGAAAGATGAGGTGCCATCTTGGATTGTGTATCAAGTTATCTTTTGATAGAATGGGGGTGGTGGGTCAAGGGCTGTGGCAAGAGTGTTTAAGCAGCCCCTGGGCATGTGGCAGGTATGTAGGAAGGCCTTTGGTCACAAGTAGCACAGCGTACAGACTGAAATCTTAATCTTTGCTCTTCATAATGTTAGTGAAAAAAATGACACCTCAGTGCAAGATTTACAGGGCAAGAAATACTGCACTTGTACCTTGCTCTTTTTAAAATTGAAATATACTGAATATTTGCTGACTTTTACTGAAAGAGTGTCATTTATTTTGACCTACATTTCAGCAGAAGAAATAGGCAAGAAGTGTTTTCTATCCCATGCAAGCCCATTTAATGGTTGATGAGCATTCTTTAAGAATATTCATCAACTTGTATCTCAAGTCATTGTTAAATGAATTTTAAACATATTTTAATTACTTTGATTGAATGGAAAAGGAGTAGCATAATTTCATGGGCATATTAACAATTCATAACACAAAGTCATCACCAGGTTTAACAAAACTGTAATGACTTCTATAATCAGATATGTATCTGGGCTGAGAGGCAGGCTCTTCAGATAAGTACAAGGAAAACAATGAGAATTCCTAAAATTTAGACCTTTGCTGTCCCATTTATGTTATATGTTATACACTCACTTAGATTGTAAGCTGTATGGGGCAGGGGCTCCCTTTCTACTGTGCCTTTTACCTCATGGCAAAAGTCACATGACAGGGGCAGCTGGGAAACTGACAATATGTCTAGCCCCATGGCAGCACTATAAACTGATGCATTTTGAAATTTTTCCCATGACAGTACCCCTTTGGTTATTTAAGGGATTCTGTCATGATTTTTATGGTGTAGTTTTTATTTATAAATTACACTGTTTACACTGCAAATAATTCACTCTATCATCTAGAATGTAATTCCTAACCCAATAAGTGTATTTTTATTTAGTTGTAATATTGGTGTTTAGGCAGTTATCTCAGGTCATTTTGCCTGGTCATGTGCGTTTAGAATGAGCCTGTGCTGCATTATAGAACTGCTTTCTGACAGGCTATTGCTTCTCCTACTCAATGTAACTGAAGGAGTCGCAGTGAGACTTGGATTTTTACTATTGAGTGCTGTTCTTATATCTACCAGGGAGCTGTTATCTGGTTACCTTCCCATTGTTCTGCTGATGGGCTGCTGGGGGGGGTGATATTACTAAAATTTGCAGTGCAGCAGTAAAGAGTGACTGAAGTTTATCAGAGCACAAGTCACATGACTGGGGGCACCTGGGAAACCGACAATATGTCTAGCCTCGTGTTAGATTTCAAAATTAAATATTAAAAAATCTGTTTTTTGAAAAACATTTCAGTGAAGAAGTCTGCTGAAGCCGCACTATTAACTGATATAGTTTGAAAAAAAAGTTTTCCCATGACAGTACACCTTTAATATAATGCTATCCTTCCTGTCTGTATTACATTGTAACATAGTAAGTTAGTTTGAAAAAAGACACACGTCCATCAAGTTCAACCTTTTTATTTTTTTTTTAATCTGCCTAACTGCCAGTTGATCCAGAGGAAGGCAAAAAAAATTCGCCACAAATTCAAGAAATGGCCAAAAATTGCATTGAAGTCAAGGATTGTGTTATAGCGTCACAATGTTTTGATCTGTGCAGCATTTTTTAAACCATGTATCATGTGTTTTACTATCCATTAGCGTTTTTTTCTGAGCGAAACTCGGCGAAACATAGCAAAATATTTTGCTCATCCCTGAATGCAAAGAGCAGTTTAAAATGGATGGTTTAGTGGTCTTTTACTTTGGAAGACGGTAAACTGAATATTGGTTACAGCTGAGAATTCACTCTGAACTATCTACACAAACCAAATGTCGCTAACAATAAAACAAATATTCATAATGCAATAGAAATGTTCTGAAAGAAAGCTAATACACCAAATGGAATAATTTCCCTGGGATGTTGCTAAATCAAGGTCGTGCAAAGTTTAAAGATGAAGGGTACAAGTTACTACAACATTATATTTTGCAGAGTCCTTATGTACAAAGGAAATATTAATGTTAACATCGTTCTTATACTCATTTGGCTAAATATAATATATATCTCTATTACAAATTCCAGTATTATATCTGCCATTCAGGTGAAAAATCATAATTGATTCATGTGGCACATTTGGCTGTGAAGTTAATGGTGTGCCCCAAATGCATCTGAAAGTCTGTTCTTTATATTTACTTCACTTAAAGATGAAAGTTGGCCAAGTAAGAGTGGTGCTATGGTAAATTGACATTCCAATGGGGATGTCAAAATAATCTTTTTCTTCTCCCATATAACTCTTTTATCGGTGAATTACCAGGGCTGGTAGATAGGGCTTGGGCTAAGGTGCAATGGTGGATGGGAACCAGGCACATACCTGTTTTTCCTGCTTTGCCCAAGTTCAACCCTTTTGTAAAGGAAGCAGCTGTCTGAGCAAGGGGCAGCAAATATATTGCATACCATTGGTAATGAGCAGGAAGGGAGGAGCAAGTGGGGGGAAGTGATGTCACATGGAGATAGGGGTGCTGGGTTGGCTGACTTGCATCAGGAAAGTGCATAGCTTGGGTCGTCACTTTGTACAGTATGATCGACGTGTTGTCCTTCTAGCTACAATAGATGCCCATTATTATGAATTACAAAAAACTTTTCTGATCTTTGTTCCCACAGCAGTTTGGAGGTGAAAAATTGGTAATTTTACTGGGTTTCTTTCAGGTGATTGCAATGAAGGGCTGGTCGGGGCAATACCCAAACGCTAAAGGCATAAATCATATAAGTGAGATAAGCAAAAAATTTGATTTTGGCAGATCCACGCCTTGTAGACATACTAAATGTAATGACTAATTGCAGGATACATAATGATGGTTTACTGCTTTACTGATAGGGATGGGCGAATTTGACCCGTTTCGTTTCCCCAAAAATTTGCCACAGGCAAAATTTCGCTGACGGCCATAGATGTTAATGGGTGTCAGCGAAATTTCGTCAGTGGCAAATTTTTGGTGAAACGAAACAGGTCAAATTTTTTGTTTTGACGATTCATACAAGTCTATGGGCATCATTTCTGTGGCGAAACAAGGCGGAAAAAATTCGCCCATCCCTACTTACTGTCTGTCCTGTTCTTGTACGTTAATTTTACTTTTTCCTTCCAGACTTCTTCTTCTTCTCCTCGAAAGTGACAGATGAAGTTTGACAGATAATTAACTTTTTCTCCGCGCCTTCCCATTACACTCCATGAGTTTAATCCTGGCACAGTATGCTCATTAATAGCTGTGCAATGATCAGTGCAGTTAAATGTTTCCAATTATATAAGTACTCTGGCACCCACTCTTAGTAGTTAAGTAAGGATGTCTTAATCATCCTTGTTGCCTTAGCCTCTGATTCAGATATAGCATCAAGTTACTCATTCATTAAACAGTAAACAATATCAACCAATGTTTTCATTAAATTTCATACTTACATGTAAATTTGGTACAGTGTGAAGAATATTTGTGTATATCTTGCTGTACACATTTGGATACAAACATTTCACTTGTTTAGAGAATCCTGAACTACACAATATGTACGTTTCATTTGTAACAGAGCTCTTCAACTGCAGAGGTCACCCTCCAAGGAAGTTGTATGGCCGATCGCTGCCATAGACTGTTGTATATGACATCTTCACTCTGATATTATACGTGATATCATCAATTGTACGGGATGGGATCCATTATCTGGAAACCCATTATCCAGAAAATGGTAAGGCCATCTCCCATAGGTTCCATTTTAATCAAATAAGCCACATTTTAAACAATGATTTTAAACAAAGTACCTTGTACTTGATTCAAACTAAAATATAATTCATCTATATTGGATGCAAAGTCAGCCTATTGGGTTTATTTATTCTTTACATGATTTTGTAGTAGACTTAATGCAGTGGTCCCCAACCAGGGGTTGGAGAGCAGCATGTTGCTCATCAACCCCTAGGATGTTGCTCCCAGTGACCCCAAAGCAGGTGATTATTTCTGAATTCCAGGCTTGAAGGCAAGTTTTAGTTGTATAAAAGACAGGTGTACTGCCCAACAGAACCTCCTGTAGGCTGCCAGTCCACATAGGGGCTACCACATAGCCAATTACTGTCCTTATTTTGCACCCCAGGAACATTTTTCATACTTGCGTTGCTCCCCAACTCTTACATTAGAATGTTGCTCACAGGTAATAAAAGTTGGGGACCCCTGACTTAAGGTATGAAGATCCAAATTACGGAAAGATACGTTATCCGGAAAAAAACCCAGGTCCCAAGCATTCGGATAACAGGTCCCATACTTGTATATACATATAATTTGGCCTATAAATATATAGTATGTTAGCTAATTGGCCCACTTCATAGAACAAACTGGACTGATTGTCTGTACAAGAACAAAGGTCCTTAACTAAATCTCAAATTGTTGAACATGTTGTAGGAATAAAAAATTATAAAGGGTACAATAATTATATGGTTTGTTAATTTCAAAGTCTCCTTCACTTTCCCCCAGAGAGACAGGAAATATGTGAAAGGCTAGTCAGTTCTAAGGTTTCTACCATATACTCACACAAACTATTGTTGATCTCACTGGGAGCCAATTAATACACCTCTATACTGTGTGGGTGGTAGAGGTGCAGTCAGAGAGGACACACGGAGTCCTATCAGGATCTTGATTCAAGCAGGGAAAGCTATAAAGATGGTAGAACTTTCCATAAAGTAGGGGTGGGTTTAGGGGCATGACCAGGCTGTGGTCAGATTGATGTTGATGGTCCCACAATTTCTTTAATCAGCCTGGTGGGAAAAAACACAAGCAGGCATGGGCAAAACATACAAATTCCTTGTAGTTAAAGACCTGCAAAGGACCGCTGTACTTCTACATAAACATTAATTTTTTTTTTTGTTTGCTTGTTTTAGCCTTTTAGATATTTTGTTTGTTTGTTTAGTCATGTATAGTGATGTAGCGAACTGTTCGCCGGCGAACTTGTTCGCGCGAACTTCGACCGTTCGCTTCCGCCGAATGTTCGCGAACGTCGCGCGACGTTCGCCAATTTGGGTTCGCGTTCGATTCGTTCGACCATTCGACCATTCGAATTCCTTCGACCGCTAAAAATCGAACGATTTCCATTCGTTCGAACGATTGTAAGCATTCGATCGAATGAAAAGCATTCGATCGAATGGTTTTTGATCGTTCGATTCGAATGAAAATCCTTCGATCGAACGAAAATCCTTCAATCGAATGATTAAAATCCTTCGATCGTTCGAATCGAACGATTTTAGCGGACGTTCGCATTTTTTGCCGGTGTTGAACATCAAATCGGCAGTTCGCTACATCCCTAGTCAAGTATTACGCAGATCAGATTTTATTTCCATTCATACAGTTATTCCTTAAATTATTAAGCAATTAACATTGTTTTTTCATGTATACGAACTAACAAATGATGACATCTTGCTTCAGCGACTACCTCCCTGGCTATTCCACCTGCAGCCATCTTGCTAACCATAGGTGGATAAATAGAAGCCTTCAAGGCATATAGTAGGATTTATGAGCAAATTGCTATAAAGTCACAGAGGGTTTTGAAACACCTAATCCCACCCAATCCCTCTCCAAAGCATTAAACTAATGATGTTTTTATAGCTACTGATCCAATTATGCCTTTTATCACCACTATTCCTTAAGGCTCAATTATGTAAATGATGATAAATTTCTTGGTATAATATTTTGCACTGTTATGGAGTGTCTTAAAGGGACACAAATTAGACAAATCCACAAATTAGTGAATTAGCGTAGTTCAGTCCCTTCGCCAGAGTGCAACTTCGTCTGGCATAAGGGTACGAAGTAGCACTAGAGTAGGTCTACTTTGCTATCAAATTTATTCCAGCACCCATTAGTAAATCGGCGAAGTGGCAAAATGACGTAACGCTGGCGAATTTTCGCTAGCTTTAGCCACTTCGCCCTTTAGTAAATTTGCCCCATAGTGTGTATATATGTATTATCACTGTACCCCTGTTTGTGTTTATGCTTTTGAAAGTAAACAATCCTGCCTGCTTCTAGTGATTGTGTAACTCCAAGACTGAAGGAAACAACATTTACATATTAAATACAGTGTAAGTAAAGTTTATTTTGCTCAACTAATATGGTAGAAAAGAAACTGGAGTCATTTCTTAAGGTGGCCATAGACGTAACAATTATGATCTTTCTTGGAAAGATTGTTCTTTTCAATACATATGTGTAGAGCTGAATCGTCAGATATACAGATAGAAAAAATAGAATTCTACCTGTATCTGATGATTCAGCACTAACAATGGCCAATGTTTAGGTGCCTTCAAAGGCACCCAATCATAATTTTCCACCCAGCCCGATCGGCAATCCTACCGATATCCAAGTCTGCTCTTTTTCCACCATACACGCACCGAATGTTGTGCGAAAATTAATTTTGTATGATATTATCTGTGTCGTCTATGGCCACCTTTAGGGTAACAGGTCTCCTTTAAGAAAGCACCTTTTTCCCACTGCAGTCTTCTCAGAAAAGCATCTAGAACAAATTGCCTGTACCACTGGCCACTGCTTTATATTGTAATTTATAATTATAGCAAAGGGAAAATTATCATTACTGAATCAACACATTCACTTTTGATTTTTGCCCCAAAGTGCCATAAGCATCGCAAGTCTTACCACTATCATGCAAGGCAGCTGGCAGTGGCTCCATTATTGCATTATTATCTTGTTAGTTTTCTATTAAACGTTGAAGATAAAAATGCCTGGTTTCCTTTTCCATCATATAAAAATATGGATTATAGATGGATTCTTTCTGATCATTTTCTGTTTGTTGTTTCAGCTAAAGCAATTTACCAGTAAACTAATCCTTGCAAAAAGAGGAAACATTTCTGAACAGATGGGTGCTATAAATCCCAAATAATCAGCCATTATCTTAACCACCAAGAACCATCTGTTTGGCATAACAGCCAATGACCATAACTGATTATTTAAAATATATTCAATTATAAAATGGTGGAATGATGCAAAGTTACATTTTCAGCTAAATCAATTCAATAAAAATTAAATAAAAAAAGCAAATACTGTAAGAACCCTCTAGATTTTTTTACTAAACCATAGTACTGAGATCAATATTCACCTCCCCATTGGTGCACTTGAGCTTCCCTTGACTGAAATAGGAAGAAAAAATGAGCAAATAGGTTTGGAAATTAAAGTCCCTTACAACACACACCCCAGCACACTATGGGGCACATTTACTATGGGTCAAATATAGAGGGTTAATTAACCCTCGGTATTCGACCATCGAAGTAAAATCCACAATTACGGTACAATTAAATCCTTTGAATCGAACAATTAAAAGGATTTTAATCCATCGATCAAACGATTTTCCTTCAATCAGAAATTGCATAGCAAGCTTATTGGGGAAGGTCCCCATTGGCTAACATTGGTGCTCGGTAGGTTTTAGGTGGCGAAGTAGGTAGTCAAAGTTTTTTTAAAGAGACAGTACTTCGACTATCGAATGGTCGAATAGTCGAACGATTTTTAGTTTGAATCATTCGTTTCAAAGTCGTAGTCAAAGGTTGAAGTAGCCAATTCGCTGGTCGAAGTAGCCAAAAAAACCTTCAAAATTCTAATCCTTCACTCGAGCAAAGTAAATGTGCCCGTAAGTCACAATATTCACTCTGGTCGAACAGGAAACAGTTCATCACAATGATCAAGTAGGTGAAACATCTAGAAGAAGAGTAATCAATCCATTTGGATGTCTATAGTTTTTTGGGGGTAGAAGGGATATTATCTATTTATTGACATTTATAATATGTAGTAACATAATTTTCTGGAAACAAACTATTTGATGGATCCTGCCAAGTACATTATAGATAAGATATTTTGGGGCATGTTTACTAACATTGGAGATAAATATCTGGAGAGATTTCTGGAGATGTTGCCCATGGCAACCAATCAGCAATTAGATTTAAACAGCCACAGCCAAGTTAGAAAACAAAAGCAAAGATCTGATTGGTTGCTATGGGCAACATCTCCAGAAATCTCTCCAGATATTTATCTCCAATGTTAGTAAACATGCCCCTTTGAATTCTCAAAAGTTTTAGGGCAATTTGTGGCGCTCTTTTAAGGGGGAAGGTCATTAATCCCAATTAATGACTAATCGCATGGATTTTCCATATTTTTTAGATATAAATGATTTTTAGTGTACATCCTTAACCTACAGATGAAGCCATCAGGATTTCACATTTTGTCGCAACAGTGTCCAAACACCTTCTAGAGGCAGGACTTAGCACTAAAAAATTACACGGTGGGACAAGATCTGAAATCCCTATGGCTTCATCTGTACCATTTTCATCTACTGCAACCAATATGACCCTTCTGTTTGCCAGCATTGCATTGCAAATGGCTGACTGGAATGAATTAAAGTGGGTGGAATTTGTCAGTGACTCACAGCATTTCTTGAAGCCAGGGAAAAATGTTAGGTTGAGGAATTCCCAAACAAATTATTCAGTATTTAAACAACTACTGTATATATGAAAACAATAAGGGCCATTTAAAAAGTGTATGCAGAAAAAATCCAGAAGCATACCAGTGTATTGCTCAATGAAGAAGGTGCTTTATTTAGCCCATGTGTAGCCTTAAAAAAGGGGGCAATGTTTCGGGCCCCTGTGGACCCTTTGTCAAGCCTGAGGGGTCCAGAGGGGCCCAAAACGTTGCCCCTTTTTTTATGGGCTAAATAAAACACCTACTTCATTGAGCAATACACTGGTGTGCTTCTGGATTATTTTCTACATGTACCTTTGACCCTGTGCAAGGGAAGGGTCTTCCGGTTGACTATCCAAGTCCTCTGCTGTTATCGGTTAGCTCTTTATCCACCATACACGCACCGAATATAGAAAAATTGGCAGCACATGGTTTGCCTTTAAAAATAATTATTACAAAAAAAATGAGGTGTTAGTGCCACACTTTGGCCAAAATATGTGAGCTCACGTGCCACATCAAGATCCCTCATTATACGTGAGTCCTACACTATCCATTAGCATTCTTCATTTTAAATGCACTACAAACTTAGAGTGCTGATGGATAGTGTAGCACTCATTTGAGGGGCCTTGACATGGCACGTGAGCTTACATACTGTATTTTGGCCAAAGTGTGGTACTAACACCTAATTTTTTGTAATAATTATTTTAAAGGCAAACCAGGTGCTGCCAATTTTTCTCTTTCTCTTTGCTTGGTGATGTTATATTCACCAGCGAATGATTTTACATTGTAAGCAGTGCTAAACATTCACAAAAAACGCCACTTTAAAAATGCTTGCGATTTTTCCCCTTAAAGTAACCAATTGGTTGGTAGAAACACTGATCCCCCCAGAATTAGCTAGTAATTAGTGATGGGTGAATTTCTCCCATTTTGCCAAATAGTGTTGACGCGCAACGGTTTCAGCGCAATCAACTGTTCTGATGTGCGTCCAGATTTTTTTGATTTTGGCGAATTTTCGCTGACAAATTTTCATGGGAGTTTCACAAATTTATTCGCTGGCGGTGAAACAAGGAAATTCACTGCAAATTCGCGCCTGCCAAATTTATTCGCCAGCCACTACCGGTAATATAAATTAGCATTCAGTAATATATGTCTTTGATACCAATCAGACTAATCTAGCACTCCATTACAGTGGGGAATTTTGGCTTCCCTTACACATTATAATGTCTATCTATTGTGGGATGACTTGTTGCTGCTAAAACTTGAAATCCAACTTTTTATTTATTTGCTTTGTTGCTTCATTTCTAAAGCCGATTCTTCTGTTTTAAAGATACCATTGGTTTATGGATTACCCATTTCCAGGACAAAAATAATAAAGTTCCCAGAGGGCATTTTTTCTTTTTGAATTGAAAGTGCAATACAATAAAATTTTAAAAAAAGAAATATCAGTGTATTTTTTCCTCTCCACTATAAATTGCTTGTGGTGCTCTGTTTTATCTGTAGAAGTTCAGATTACAAAATCCTAGGTATGTACTTTAATAATAATAATAATAATAATAAGCAGAAAAGCTATAAGGAATGCTTATTTAAAAACTTATTGTTGCTTTTCTACATTTGTACCTGGAAAAATATTCGGCATAAATGAGCAGAGAGAACTTCAAATATTGATGTTAAGACTTTTTAATGATGCTGAGACAGTTTAATACTTTTCTACTCATTTAAAGGAGAACATAAGTAAATCTTACAAGTGCATGTGCCCACATTGTCATATAATTAATGCTGTGATGTCACAAAGGAGAACCTTTCTTGCTTGCAGTGACATCAGAGCGCTGCATGCTTAATTAAAGGATGCTTACATAAGGTGGCCATTATAATAAATTAATAGTTTTCTGCTACTTACCTTGTCTGTTTTACTGGCCCCCAATGAAATATATCCAGGTCATATTGAGGAGTATAAAACATGTGTCTTCTAAGAAAATGACCATTCCTCTGCCAGATCAGCATACACAGACATTATCTTGGCCATCTGAAACATGAGTGAGAGTATAAAATTTGATGGACCGACTGAAGAGGAAGCATGCATTATGAAACAGACAGAACAGGCAATGGTTTGGTATTTCTTAAAGGTATAGACCAGAAAAAAACATAAATAGGTCAGTCAAGGTTGGCACTTCCAGCAAGTAGAACAGACGAGGTTAAGCAAAATACTATAGGTGGTACTGGGACAAGGTAGTGTTCAAGACTAGGGAATACAGGGTTTAGGTCAATTCCAGCAACAGGGTCCCAGTAGCAATATAACACTTAGGAACAGTTTTGTGAATGTATTTGCTGAAGACGAAATACGGCAATTTGCCACAAATTCACCCTTGGCAAATTTATTTGCCCATCACTAAGGGGCACATTTACTAAAGGTCGAATATCGAGGGTTAATTAACTCTCGATATTCAACCATCGAAGTAAAATCCTTCGAATATCGAAGTCGAAGGATTTACCGCATTTACTTTGATCGAACGATCGATGGAAAAATCATTCGATCAAAGGATTAAATCCTTCGAATCGAACGATTCAAAGGATTTTAATCCATCGATCAAACGATTTTCCTTCGATCAGAAATTGCTTAGAAAGCTTATGGGGAAGGTCCCCATAGGCTAACATTGGTGTTCGGTAGGTTTTAGGTGGCGAAGTAGGTAGTCAAAGTTTTTTTTAAAGAGACAGTCGAATAGTCGAACGATTTTTAGTTCGAATCATTCGATTCGAAGTCGAAGTCGTAGTGGAAGGTCACAGTAGCCAATTCGATGGTCGAAGTATCCAAAAAAAATAACTTTGAAATTCGAAATTTTTTTCATACTATTCCTTCACTCGAGCTTAGTAAATGTGCCCCTTAGTATCCCAGTGGGTCTGTATCACATTGGTATTGGTAAATTGCTCACAAGTTGCATATTTTTAGCAGATAATATTGCAATATAGGTGGAATTCTGGGTTAAAATTCAGCATTATGAGTAAAAATCTCAGCAACATGAGTCTGAATAGTTGCACATACTGTAGCACTGTGTTAATGAATTTTGTGTGTAAATACAATGCAATTCTACAATATTGACAAAGTTGCTTTAGTAAGAGTGCAGTAATAATTGGAAGCACATTCTGATGATCACTAATTGGATACATTTATTTTGATCATAAAAAGTGCCATATGCCAGCAGCATTTCAGGGAAGCAAATGCCCTTTGTCAAGGAGCTTGACCACTGGCATTTTTCTGCTTCAACTTTAAACCGAATTATCCACTTAGCACCATCAGAATGTAGTGCAATTCATCATTCCTGTTTATCAAAGTGCCTGCAGGGTTGTTTAGACTACCAGCAGCATGATTATCAACATAGTATCACAGTACTAGCAGGGGCAGTGGTGTCCTCTTTTCTTTCATTCATTGGTCTGTGAAATTAAATGAAAAAATGTCAGATAGCTGCAGCTTTGTACCTTATGTTTTATTTCTAACATTCCATTTAGTACCATTCCAATGTAATCACTCAAGTGCAGAAAAGTGAGAAAAGAAGAGTTAAAGGGATACTGTCATGGGAAAAAAAATTTGTATCAAAATTAATCAGCTAATAGTGCTGCTCCATCAGAATTCTGCACTGAAATCCATTTCTCAAAAGAGCAAACAGATTCTTTTATATTCAATTTTGAAATCTGACATGGGGCTAGACATTTTGTCAATTTCCCAGTCATGTGACTTGTACTCTGATAAACTTCAATCACTCTTTATTGCTGTACTGCAAGTTGGAGTGACATCACTCCCCAGATAACCAGATAGCAGCTCCCTAACACAAGATAACAGCTGCCTGGTAGATCTAAGAACAACACTCAATAGTAAAACCCATGTCTCACTGAGACACATTCAGTTACATTGAGAAGGAAAAACAGCAGCCTGCCAGAAAGCATTTCTCTCCTAAAGTGCAGGCACTGGTCACATGACCAGGAGCAGCTGGGAAATTGACAAAATGTCTAGCCCCATGTCAGATTTCAAAATTGAATATAAAAAAATCTGTTTGCTCTTTTGAGAAATGGATTTCAGTGCAGAATTCTGATGGAGTAGCACTATTAACTGATGTGTTTTGAAAAAAACATGTTTTCCGATGACAGGATCCCTTTAAGTATTTAAAAACCTGGAGTCAGATTAGACAGACACCTGTGTAAAGCAGGAATCAAGAAGGAAAGCATGGTGCTGTTTTTTTTTCATTGCCAAAGCCCAATCCCATAATTTCAGCTGTACAAAAATGCAGATTGAAAGTGAAGTGTGGCATCCCAGAGCACAGGACTGGTTCATACCTCCCTCCATTGATAAATGGAGATATATTGGTTACAGAACATTCTGAGACAGCCAGCATGCTTAATAATTTATTTCCCTCAGTATAAACAATAGAAGAGCCAGTGTTATAGGGCTCACTTTGTAGTTGTACAGATGGCTTAGTTTATTCATGTTGGCAGTGGCTGATGTACAGGGCCGGAACTAGGGGTAGGCAGAGTAGGCAAGTGCCTAGGGCGCAAAGCTGAGGGGGCGCCAGGCACGTACCTGCTCTGTCGCCTACCCCGTGTCCGGTCCTGTGTCTCCCTGACTGGCGTCGGCAATTTCTGTTTTAAATGCGCTTGCACGCATGTGCGTAGTTTCGCGCATGCGCACCGGCGTGTAGTTTTGCGCATGCGCACCGGTGCGTATTTTCGCACATGCGCGCCGGTGCACACTAAGGGCACCTGGCCGGGTTGGCCCGGCTCTGCTGATGTAGGACATAGAACTAAAAAATGTAAGCAAAATTAAGGTCAACGAGGTTCAGGGGCCTGGCAGAACACACACACCAGTTCTTAGAGAGCTTAGTTCAGGTTTAGGAGTTTTAAGAACAGATACGTTTCAATGTCAATGTCATTCAGAATGGGAAATCAAACCTGGTTAGGGTGAGAAGGACTAAAAGGTGCCAAAAAGCCCTTCATAAGCAATTACATGCACAGTGAAGCCTTCTGAAAGTATTTACTTGTTTCTGCCTAGATACCAAAAATGAGAGTTGTAATTCTCCTATAAGGGTGAAGACATGCAAATCTCGCTTTTATGTCCCTTTGGCCAACTATGCATCCAGAACCGCTAGTTTATAGCACAGATACAGCCTATTTTTCAGAGCCATATATCCAAACTTGCAGACAGCCTGTTTCTATCTTGTTAGATCTCATCAGTGCAAAATATTGGAACATGGCTTCTGATGGGTTAGGACTTGAAGAGTAGCAAAATGGAAAGCCGAACCTGGTTAGTGTGAGAAGGACTAAAAGGAACCAAAAAACCCTTCACAAGCAATTACATTCAAAGTGGAGCCTTCTGAAATTTTACTTTGAATAAATTAGAATACAATATAATTTGAAAAAAATGTGAATGCTTGCATATTTATTACAAAACCTGAAGAGATAAAAAAAATTAAAGAAACAAATTTGGGAAAATACTGAAATAGCTCAAATTTTTACTCATTTATCAATGGGTCGATAAATTAAAAAAAAAATTGCATTGCAAAAAATATTGCCAGAGATGTTCCCATTGACTTTTCCTTGAACTCAGCAGCTCTTAGATGGCAACCTTTTGCATTCAAGCTCTAGAATTTTTTTTGTGCTTAGTAAATATTCACTAACCAATTCAGAGCATCATTTGAATTCATTTGAAAATTGAGGAGGTGCAGGAGGCAATGTTGGCGACATGCAACATGGAAATTTGTACCTGTGGACTATTACAGTAACTCTGCACAGCTTTTCTACCCTTTTTCTTTAAATATGTTTTTCATTAAATGCAGTTTATATTTAAAAAAGAAGATTCTAATTATGTTATGTATGCACCGTAGCAAACAAAAAATTCAAAGTGTATCAGAATCGGTTATCCAGCAACTCTTATATACTGTATACGAATGAAATCATGGCATTTTATTTGCTTGCACTAAATATTGCCTAAAGAGAATTATCATGGTCTGGTTAATAGAACTTGCCTTTCCACACATTAATTGTAAAGTTATTATGATTGTACTCTGATCATTTTTGCTGGAGGCTTCAAATCATGATCAACCACGTTATCTTCTGGGCTATTTTCTGTTACTGTCCACAGTTGTATTTTTTTTTCAAGGGAATCGTTAATTTAAATCTTCAGGTTCAATAACTGCTGAATTCGCATTCTTTGCATGATTTAGTATACCGCTTTCAGCCATTTTAAAAGATTATAATTCATGTAACCTTTATTCTCTACTTTTCCGATTGTTTATAAAACTGTAGTAATGGTTTGTTGACTTCTATGGCTTTATAATAACTCAGATATAAGGAAATAATAATAATTCACATATGAGGAAAAGTGAAAACCCAGAGAGTGACTAACTGTAGTAGTTGGAGGGCCTGGGTACAACACCCTGAGCCTTCATCTAGGGCAGGGCTGGCGGCCCATGGACCACATGCATCCAGTGACCCCCCTCTGAGGCCCCCCACATGAAGGTCTGCCTGCTGTGTCTGCTTACCATGTGTAAGATTTAAAAGGTTTCAAAACAGAGATTAACTGGCCCCTGCATTGTTTAAACCTCAAATTCAGACTCCAATTCCCTGCATTGTTCACATCTGTGACACTTTTATTGATCAGACCCTGAAGACATGCACTGTTCACACCTGAGACCCAGACTGAAAATGCCCTCATTGTTCACACTCATACAAACTGCTGAAGGGACACCAGCATTGTGTCACTGTATGTAGTACATCTTAGAGTGGTCCTGATAGGTTTCCCTGTCTCCTGCTCTGTTCTGCCTTCCATATGCTCCCTGTGTGTGTCATACTCTGCCTGCCCTATGCTCCGTGTGTATACCATGCTGTGAGGAACGTACCTGGTGGTCTAGTGGGGGGACGGCAGGGATGCCTGCTGCTTTGAGCGGTTTCCATTAGGCCGCAGGCACCGGTCTCTTAGGGCATACGCGGCGCGCTCTTGGGAAATTTAAAGGTGTGCTGCCGTGATGACGCCAGCGCGCAATGACGTGAAATTTGAACACTATTTAAAGCTCATTAGGGCTGTGGAACCTTGCCCGTGATAGGATCTTGTTCCTGGTGCTTTGTGAGCTTCTGCATTTGCATTCTGATTCTGGTTTTGATCCCTGCCTGGCTATCTACTATCCTGACCTCTATATCTGACCCTTGCCTGAATATCGACTACCCCTTCTGCTGTACCCTCCTGTCTGATTGATTACCCGGTTTTGACCTTTGCCTGCCTGATTAAGCTTTACATCTGCCTGCCTCGACCCTGCCTGTTCTGACGACGATTCTGGTTTCCTGTTTTGTACCGTGACCCTCGGCCTAAAGACTCTAGCGAACAGTTGTGCCCCTCTGTCTATCCAGAACCTCTAGCCTTGCACCTCTCGTTTAAAGGTGGCCATACACGGGCAGATAAAGCTGCCAATATCGGTCGTTTGGACCGATTTGACAGCTTATCTGCCCGTGTATGGGGGCTTCCGACGGGTCATCCCGATGGCCACGATATCGATCGGGAAGGTTGGATTTTTACCCGACCGCTTGGCGCATCGTAATTCAATCGTTCGGCCATATGGCCGGACGCTCGAATTACCCCCGATATAGCCACGCAATTTAGTGGCATATTGGAGAAAGATCCGCTCATTTGGCAACATCGCCAAACAAGCGGATCGTTAAGTCTATGGCCACCTTAAGTCCCGGTGGCATCCAAGTAGCTGAGGGCTCCTCCCGAGGCCAACGGCTGTCACACTACAGGTGATGCATGAGCCGAGACCAGGGTGCTTGGCATTTGTTCTGGTGTTGGATGCTGACCATGACACATGCTCTGCCTGCCCTATGCTTTCTATGTGTGCCATACTCTTCCTTCCCTATGCTCCCTATGTGTGCCATACTCTTCCTGCCTTATGCTCCCTGTGTGTGCCATACCCTGTCTGCCCTATGTTGCCTGTATGTGCTATACTATGCCTGTCCTATGCTCTCTGTATGTGCCATACTTTACCCGTCCTACTCTGCCTGTGTGTGCCATACTCTGCCTGTCCTATGCTCCCTGGGTGTGCCATACTATGCCCACTCTATGTTGTGTGCTATACTTTGCCTGTGTGTGCCATTATCAAAATGTCGAAAAATTTGTGAAAAACATTGAAGTCAATGCGCGACAAAATTATTTTGAGGAGTGACACTTTTGACACATTTTTTATACACGTGACTTTTTTGGCAAATGCATTAAAATCAATGGGCATCCAAATAATTTTGATGCACAAAATTTTTTTTGTCGCTGCAAATTTTCCATGCCTGGTGAATAGATTTTTACATCACTAGTAATGAGAATCTAAATTAATTACAAAACATCCTTCTATTGTGACATTTATATTCTATATACAGTATAGTATATAGTGATGAGCAAAATTTCCCCCTGAATTTCATGCAAAAATGACACCCATTGGCGCAAATTCACTAAGCGCTGAAGCACCGAACGCTAGCGTTAATTCGCTAGCGTTTGGCATTTTTTGTTACTGCACAAATTCACTAACGAACGCTGGCGTAGTTTCGCTAGTGTTACTTCGCACCCTTACACCAGGCGAATTTTCGCTAGCGACGTAACTACGCAAATTCACTAACTTGCGCAGTGTACTGAACGCTACCTTTTACGCTAGACTTCCTTCGCCACCTCAGACCTGGCGAAGCGCAATAGAGTAGATAGGGATTGTTTCCAAAAAAGTCAAACTTTTTTCTAAGTCCCAAAAAACGCTGGCGTGTTTTCTACATGATGGGTGAAAGGCTGAAAAAGATCGCAAATATTTTTGGGGCTCCCCTCCTTCCCCCCTACATTTCCTGACTCATGGCAACTTACCTAGACAGTGGGCACATGTGTAGGGCAAAATAAAATTTTTATTTGCTGATTTGAAGGTTTTCTAGGCATTTGTAGTGCTAATACGTGTTCCTCCATTGAAATTTGAATTTTGCACCGTATGCAAATTAGCCTTCGCTAGCGTAACTTCGCTTTACATAGCGAATCAACGCTAGCGCAACTTTGCAACCTTATGCTACCCCAGTGCGCAACTTTGGAATTCAGTGAATTTGTAGAGCGCTGGCGAAACTACACCTGGCGAAGTGCGGCGAAGTGCGGCGAAGTTGCGCCTGGCGCAACTTCGCATCTTAGTGAATTTGCCCCATAGACTCCAATGGGTGAAAAAAAATGTTGTACAAAGAAAAAAATTGATGTGCTGCATTGTGCAAAAAAATAAAAAAATGGCGGCCATAGACTTCGATGTATTTTGGCAAATTTTCATTGTTTTGCAAATTTTTGGTGAAGCAAAATAGGTCCGATTCTCCCATCGCTAATAGTATATTGTGAGTTGGTCCATAAGCTCAGTAACTGAGATGGTGGATAAGCAGAACAAATTATGGGGAACTACTGGGGGAATCTTCAGAAAAAAGGCATAACTTGTAGTAGTCCTGGGCTAGGCTTTAGTTCTCCTTTAAAGGGGAACATTCGTTGTAAGGAGGATCTAAAGGACAATTGTGCCCCTGTAGTGTGTAGAGAAGTGTGTAGGTGCACTTGGGCCCCACAACATTTGTTTCCTATCTTTGTGGTTGACAAGCAGGTCTATGTGCACTGGCTCAGGAAGACAAGTTCTAGTTCATGTGTCTGGGAGACCAAGATAGGGATACCAGTCAGATCTTATTGACTCTTATTGATCACTGAGGAATAGTGATGGGCGAATTTGCGCCGTTTTGCCGAAAAATTCGTGAATTTCGCGCGCCCGTTTTTGACGCCGGCGCCCGTTTTTGAAACCTGCGTCCGTTTTTTTCGGGAAAATTTTTTTTGACGCCGGCGAATTTTTTCCGCGAATTTTGGCGGGCGTTTCGCAAATTTATTCGCTGACGGCGAATCGCGCAAATTCGCCGCGAATTCGCGCCTGGCGAATAAATTCCCCCATCACTACTGAGGAAGGGCCATACGGTCCCGAAAAGTTTTATCATTTGTAAAGTGTCTGCAAGCACCTTGAATAAAAGTGGGAGCACCCCGTTGAAAGCAAACACAGGTATTGGCAAAACTTTCTTTTCTGGATAACACTGTAACTGCCAGTTAGCCTGCACATGAAATCAGTCAGTCTCTGACCCTTTTGCCATGTACATTAATAGAATGTTGATTAGAGAATAGGGTTGCCACCTTTTCTCGAAAAAAATACCGGCCTTCCTATATATTTATCCTTTTTCCCTATTAATAACACAGGGATCAACCATCACTTTTACTGACAGGCCGGGAAAAAAAGAGAACAAGACAAAGAGGTACAAAATGGTATGTGCAGTCAAAATATTGTGATTGAAATGCATGAAATGCGTTGGGCGTTAGCAATGAATACCAAGCACACGGCTATAGATATCAACATGAACGTTGTGATAAGCACCTGGAATTACCAGAACTGCACTTTATGCTAATGCTCAGGCTTTGTTGCTGCTCACCTAAGGCTTAATGTTCTTTTAAATCTAACTTGTAAAAATTCAGAATTTATAGGGTGAGTGGGTAGCTGCAGAAGATAAAGTCTTTATTGCTAAACAGAAGTTTGTCATGCATACTCTGGTGACATTTCATAGAAAAAAGAAACCCGACAAGGTTTTGGCAATGAAAAAAAGGGTCACTTTCTGCATGAAATATATTTATCTCAACGCAGCAGCTTGAAATGAGTCTCACTCGGGGTCTCTGCTGAAAGAGATCAGGAAAGTTCTGTCAAACAGAATTAACATGTTAGAGGATCGGGGAGATACTGTATTAAATGGATAGGTCTTGATTTTAACATAAAGTGGTAACTTTACAAGCTAACTGAAAGTATATAAAATGTCCATTGATTCTGATCAGAGCAGCCATGTTATACATTTTATTGGCTAATGGACAATAGGGACATTAGAATATTTAGGGGCAGATGTATCAAGGGTCGAATTTCGAGGGGTTAAACACCTCGAAATTCGACTGGGGAATTGAATTGAATAGGCAATTCGGGCGAATTTACGCGCTGGCGAATAGTCGAATGGGCGAATAGTCGCACCATCAAATATTCGATTTAAGGATTTTCATTCGATCGAACAAACGATCTAATGCCTTTTTATTGGATCAAAAATTTAGAAAAAAAGCCTATGGGACTTTCCCATAGGCTTTTAAAGCAATTCGGTAGGTTTAATCTGGCGAAGTAGGCAGTTAAAGTATTTTTAAAAGAGACTTCGACTATCGAATGGGCGAATAGTCACAGTTTTTTTTCACTCGATCTATTCGAATCATTCTACTCAGGCAAATTTACGCCAATTCGATAGTCGAGGAGCACAAAAAACTACTCAAATTTTTGTTTTTTTCCCTCTATTCATTCACCCGAGCTTGGTGAATGTGCCCCTAAATGTGGTGTGCCACAGACAGTTCATTCTTTCATGGTTGATTTCAAGGAATACAGGTATGGGACCTGTTATCCAGAATGCTCGGGAACCTTGGGTCTTCCGGATAACAGATCTTTCTTTACTTCGAATCTTCATACCTTAAAGTGATACTGACACTAAAAATTTTCTTTTCAAAATAAGAATCGACATCACAAGTCACCTATAGCTCGTGTTGATTGTTTTTCCCTGATAGTTCTGCTTTTGTAAGTAATTGTTACTTGAAGTTCCTAAACGTGACAGTTTTGCCAACTTGACTGTCATTTCTTGACCTGTCAGTTAGAGTTTCTAATGCTAATGGACTCCTGATGCACAAATATGGCAGCCCCCTCATAGAGGAACAGGGTATTAAGAAAGGTTATGTAAAGCTAATCAATTAAATGCAGCATTGCTGGGCCCTTTTAAGCCCTAAAATCTTACGGGTCTGGATAGTGGCCTTGTATAGTGTATAGGTTTCATTATGCTTTAAACAATCCACACTTTTGTTAAAGATCCCACCCCCTTTTGTTAAAGATCAAACTGTTTGACTCATTTCAGGGTGGGGGCATTTTGCTGTCTTCAATGTCCTGTGTTGCTTTTTCTAAAAAGCTCACATTGAGTCAGATTCTTCAAATCTCAGATTTCTTCCCTTTTCTTTCCATTTTTTTTATTTTTTTTTTGGATATCTACTTGAAAGTTGAAATATGTAGCGCACGTATATTAGATTTCAACTTTTGACTGCGGAATGGTAATGACAAACAATTATACTCCAAAGCTAATTTTCCTAATTAACATGTATAAATTGGTAGGGAGCATAAGCTAATTACCTCAAACAATTTTCTGCATCAAGCAACCACTTCGCATTTTTCACAATAACTTCATAAACCGCCCCCTCATTTATTCAGTTTGTTCTCATTCAATGTGAGTCCACAGAGGCCGGAGGAAAATATAAAATGAGAGGCTGAGGGAAATGATGGATTGATCTAACCCTTCGTACAAACCAGCCACCAACTCTTCATTTTTTCTTAGAAAATCCTACAGCTCACTCTGATTCCCCTGTATGCCTAATGACATGTTTATCCATCAAATAACATTAAAGAAATAGCTCATTGGATTAACCTATTGATCGCCTGCAAAGAACCCAAGAGATGATATCTCATGCAACAAAGAGGGCTTCCTGCTATTGACTGTTATGAAGTTATATTCTGAATTGAGTTTAGAAAAATGCTTTCCTCTGTTACATTAATACGGGCGATGCAATCAAATCAAAGAATGGTGCAACATGGTGCAGAGCAACATACTTTCCTATAGTGGAAGAAGGTGGGTCTTGTCACATTGTGCTGAGCAGAAAGGAGAACTAAAACTTACCAAAGACAAAAGTTAGAAATGCTGCACATTATAGGGGTCATTTACAGCAGTTGCAGTTGGATCATTTTCTCTGCAGTTTGCATGTAAACTTTAGAGTCAACATGTGGTCCTTGCTCCTTGAACCCTGCAGTTGATCTCTACATCCCTTGGTCAGTCCTGCTGCGTCAACAGGCAAAAATGTGCACAACTGTGCCTGTTGACTCAAGAAAAATGCTGGAACCACAGTGGAAATTATGGCAACCGGACATTTTTCAGCACTACTATGTCAATTACAAGGGATCCATCGCAATTGTGTAAGACATAGGGATGTCGCGGACTGTTCGCCGGCGAACTTGTTCGCGCGAACATCAACTGTTCGCGCTCGCCGAATGTTCGCGAACGTCGCGCGACGTTCGCCATTTTGGGTTCGCCTTACCTGGCGCTTTTTTTTTACCTCTCACCCCAGACCAGCAGATACATGGCAGCCAATCAGGAAGCCCTCCCTCCTGGACCACCCCCACACCCCCTGGACCACTCCCCTTCCATATATAAACTGAAGCCCTGCAGCGTTTTTTCATTCTGCCTGTGTGTGCTTGCAAGAGCTAGTGTAGGGAGAGAGCTGTTAGTGATTTCACTGATTTCTTTGAGGGACAGTTGATAGTAAGTTTGCTGGTTAGTAATCTACTTGATACTGCTCTGTATTGGAGGGACAGAAGTCTGCAGGGATTTGAGGGACATTTTAGGTTAGGTAGCTTTGCTGGCTAGTAATCTACCTTCTACTGCAGTGCTCTGTATGTAGCTGCCTGCTGTGGGCACTGATCTCTTCTGATCTCATCTGCTGACTGCTGTAATAACCCAATAGTCCTTGTAAGGACTGCTTTTATTTTCTTTTTTGTTGTTTTACTTTGCTACTATAACAGCCCAGTGCTATTAGTCTAGCAGTGTTGGGGAGTGGGACTGGTGTGCTGCTGTGCTGCTCCTAGTAGTTCAGCAGCAGCAACCCGAGAATTTTTTTTTTTTTAATATACATATATATTTTTTTTCTTTTACTTATCTTACTGTTCTTTAACGTGTACAGTGCTGTTGCTGTTCTTCATAGTAGTGCACCAATAGTAGTGCACTTGCAGGCATTATTTGCCCAGTGTGTTCTTCAAACAACTGCCATCTAGCTGTGTGAGCTTGTTCACATTCTGTCTAAATATCAATAATAATACCGTCTCCAGAAACACCACCCGAGTGACGTTTTTCAGGCAGCAATAATATATTCCGTATCCACTGCTGTAGTAGTGTATACGTTGACCTTGTAGGCCTTGTTTGCCCAGTGTGTTCTTCATTTTCAAACAACTGGCATTTAGCTGTGTGAGCTTGTTCACATTCTGTCTAAATATCAATAATAATACCGTCTCCAGAAACACCACCTGAGTGACGTTTTTCAAGCAGCAATAATATATTCCGTATCCACTGCTGTAGTAGTGTATACGTTGACCTTGTAGGCCTTGTTTGCCCAGTGTGTTCTTCATTTTCAAACAACTGGCATTTAGCTGTGTGAGCTTGTTCACATTCTGTCTAAATATCAATAATAATACCGTCTCCAGAAACACCACCCGAGTGACGTTTTTCAAGCAGCAATAATATATTCCGTATCCACTGCTGTAGTAGTGTATACGTCGACCTTGTAGGCCTTGTTTGCCCAGTGTGTTCTTCATTTTCAAACAACTCCCATCTAGCTGTGTGAGCTTGTTCACATTCTGTCTAAATATCAATAATAATACCGTCTCCAGAAACACCACCCTAGTGACGTTTTTCAGGCAGCAATAATATATTCCGTATCCACTGCTGTAGTAGTGTATACGTTGACCTTGTAGGCCTTGTTTGCCCAGTGTGTTCTTCATTTTCAAACAACTCCCATCTAGCTGTGTGAGCTTGTTCACATTCTGTGTAAATATCAATAATAATACCGTCTCCAGAAACACCACCTGAGTGACGTTTTTCAAGCAGCAATAATATATTCCGTATCCACTGCTGTAGTAGTGTATACGTTGACCTTGCAGGCCTTGTTTGCCCAGTGTGTTCTTCATTTTCAAACAACTCCCATCTAGCTGTGTGAGCTTGTTCACATTCTGTCTAAATATCAATAATAATACCGTCTCCAGAAACACCACCCGAGTGACGTTTTTCAGGCAGCAATAATATATTCCGTATCCACTGCTGTAGTAGTGTATACGTTGACCTTGTAGGCCTTGTTTGCCCAGTGTGTTCTTCATTTTCAAACAACTGCCATCTAGCTGTGTGAGCTTGTTCACATTCTGTCTAAATATCAATAATAATACCTTCTCCAGAAACACCACCTGAGTGACGTTTTTCAAGCAGCAATAATATATTCCGTATCCACTGCTGTAGTAGTGTATACGTTGACCTTGCAGGCCTTGTTTGCCCAGTGTGTTCTTCATTTTCAAACAACTGCCATCTAGCTGTGTGAGCTTGTTCCCATTCTGTCTAAATATCAATAATAATACCGTCTCCAGAAACACCACCCGAGTGACGTTTTTCAGGCAGCAATAATATATTCTGTATCCACTGCTGTAGTAGTGTATACGTTGACCTTGTAGGCCTTGTTTGCCCAGTGTGTTCTTCATTTTCAAACAACTGCCATCTAGCTGTGTGAGCTTGTTCACATTCTGTCTAAATATCAATAATAATACCGTCTCCAGAAACACCACCTGAGTGACGTTTTTCAAGCAGAAATAATATATTCCGTATCCACTGCTGTAGTAGTGTATACGTTGACCTTGTAGGCCTTGTTTGCCCAGTGTGTTCTTCATTTTCAAACAACTCCCATCTAGCTGTGTGAGCTTGTTCACATTCTGTCTAAATATCAATAATAATACCGTCTCCAGAAACACCACCTGAGTTGTTGTTGTTTTAAAAATAATGCCAGGCAAAGGCAGGCCGCCACGCAGAGGCACTAGGGGCCGTGCTGCTATGCTATCCTGTGGCCCTAGGAAATTGCCCAGTTTTAAAAAGGCAATGACCCTGAACTCCCAAAATGCTGAAGAGGTAGTTGACTGGCTTACACAGCACACCCCATCCTCTACCGTTTCTAACTTTACCACAACATCCTCATCCTCCACTGCTATGGGCACCCCACGTAACACTTCCTCCACCACCGGCGCCCCTTCTTCACTGGAGTCAGAGGAGTTATTTTCACATGAGTTTCTTGAACTGAGTGATGCGCAACCATTATTGGCAGAAGAAGATGAAGGAGATGAGGACGTTACACCAGATTTAATTCTGGCAGAGAACACAACAGAGATGGACATAATGAGTGATGAGGAGGTCCCCGCTGCTGCTTCCTTCTGTGAGCTGTCAGAAGAAATTGATGCATCTGAGGAGAATGAGGATGAGGAGATTGATGTTTTGTGGGTGCCCAGTAGAAGAGAGCAAGAGGAGGATAGTTCAGATGGAGAGACGGAGAGTCAGAGAGGCAGGAGGAGAATAAGACTTAGAAGAAGCAGGGAGGACAGCTCGCAGGGAACAGTAGGGCAACAACATGTATCGGCACCTGTGGTCAGCCGGCCAACGCACCCGCCATTGCCGCCAACGCCGCCAACTTCTACTGTTACCGCCAGATTGCCAGCTTCAAAAAGGTCAGCAGTGTGGGATTTTTTTAATGTGTGTGCCTCTGACAAAAGCGTTGTAATTTGCAATGAGTGCAGTCAGAAACTGAGTCTTGGGAAGCCCAACAGCCACATAGGTACAACTTCTATGCGAAGGCACATGAACGGCAAGCACAAAGCACTTTGGGAGCAACACCTCAAAGGCAACAGGCAAACTTAAAGCCACCCTCCTTCTGGTCCAGCATCTTACTGCTCTACCTCTGCTGTCCTTGACCCGTCTGAACCACCCTCCACTCCGCCTTCCACCTTGACCACCAGTTCCCATTCCCAGTCATCTGCCCCCAGCCAAGTTTCTGTGAGGGCCATGTTTGAGCGTAAGAAGCCAATGTCTGCGAGTCACCCCCTTGCCCGGCGTCTGACAGCTGGCTTGTCCGCACTCTTAGCCCGCCAGCTTTTACCATACCAGCTGGTGGACTCTGAGGCCTTCCGCAAATTTGTAGCAATTGGGACACCGCAGTGGAAGGTACCCAGCCGCAATTTTTTTTCAAAAAAGGGAATACCACACCTGTACCACCATGTGCAGAGCCAAGTCACCACATCTCTGTCACTTAGTGTTGGGCCAAAGGTCCATATGACTACTGACGCATGGTCCTCCAAGCATGGTCAGGGCAGGTATGTCACCTACACTGCCCACTGGGTGAACTTGGTAATGGCTTCGAAGCAGGGAATGTGTGGCTCAACAACAACAGTGGAGTTGGTGTCACCGCCACGGATTGCACGCGGTTCTGCCACCACCTCTACTCCTCCTTCGCTCTCTACCTCGTCTTCTTCCTCTTCTTCGTCCTCTGCTGCTGGGTCCTCCTCCACACCTGTGCACCCCCAGCTCCCCCTAGGCTATTCGACGTGCCAGGTACGCCGTTGTCATGCTGTCTTGGGGATGACGTGCCTGGAAAGCAGAAACCATACCGGATCTGTACTCCTGTCATCTCTGCAGTCACAGGCCGATCGGTGGCTGACCCCACACCAACTGAAGATCGGAAAAGTGGTGTGTGACAACGGAAGCAATCTGTTGGCAGCACTGAGACTGGGCAATTTAACACATGTGCCCTGCATGGCACATGTTCTGAATTTAATAGTCCAACATTTTGTCTCCAAGTACCCAGGATTCCAGGACGTTCTCAGGCAGTCCAGGAAGGTGTCGGCCCATTTCAGACGGTCCTACACAGCCATGGCACGCCTTGCTGACATTCAGCAGCGGTACAACATGCCAGTCAGGCGTTTGATTTGCGACAGCCAGACTCGCTGGAATTCAACGCTCCTCATGTTGGAACGTCTGCTGCAACAACAAAGAGCCGTCAACGAATACCTGTTTGAACTAGGTGGTAGGACTGGATCTGCAGAGCTGGGGATTTTTTTCCCCCGTTACTGGGTGCTTATGCGCGATGCCTGCAGGCTCATGCGCCCTTTTGAAGAGGTTACAAATATGGTCAGTCGCACCGAAGGCACCATCAGCGACCTAATACCCTTTGCTTTCTTCCTGGAGCATGCCGTGCGACGAGTGACAGATGAGGCTGTAGACCAGCGTGACGAGGAGCAGGAAGCGCACGATTTCTGGTCGGAATCACCAGAACGAACCCAGGCACCTGCTGCAACGCAGGGAGAGGTGTCAGAAGTGGAGTCAGAGGAGGAAGGTGGCGTTGTGGAGGAGGAGGACCAACAGGAGCAGGCTTCCCAGGGGGCTAGTGGTGACCTTTTGGGGACCCCTGGTCTTGTACGTGGCTGGGGGGAGGAGACCGTGGATGATGCAGTCCTTGATAACGAGGAAGCGGAGATGGATACCTCTGTATCTAACCTTGTGAGAATGGGGTCTTTCATGCTGTCATGCCTGTTGAAGGACCCCCGTATCAAGAGGCTTAAGGAGAAGGACCTGTACTGGGTGGCAATGCTACTAGACCCTCGGTACAAGCATAAAGTGGCAGAAATGTTACCAACGTACCACAAGTCCGAAAGGATGCTGCATTTACAAACCAGCCTGCAAAACATGTTGTACAATGCTTTTAATGGTGATGTCACTTCAGGAACTCATCAACATTCCAGGGTCAGAGGTGCCAGTAATCCTGCCACGAGCGCACCTGCAAGGACAAAGCACTTTGGCCACTCTGTAACGTCAGACATGCAAATGTTTTTCAGTCCAAGGCAGCGCCAGAACCCTTCTGGATCCACCCTCAAAGAACGCCTCGACCGGCAGGTAGCGGACTACCTGGCATTAACTGCAGATATCGACACTGAGGAGCGATGAACCCCTGGACTACTGGGTGCGCAGGCTTGATCTGTGGCCAGAGCTGTCACAATTTGCCATGAACCTCTTGTCTTGCCCCGCCTCAAGTGTCCTCTCAGAAAGGACTTTCAGTGCAGCAGGAGGGATTGTAACTGAGAAGAGAACTCGCCTAGGTCACAAAAGTGTGGATTACCTGACCTTTATTAAAATGAATGAGGGGTGGATCTCGGAGGGTTACTGCACGCCGGAAGACTTGTTCTGCGTTTCTGACTCCCCATGCAGCTGTCCTTCTCTGCACGCCTCATGACTCCACACACAGCTGTCCTTTAGCGTCCTCCTCCCTCCACCACCGTTACAAACTAGGGTGCAAACCCTACTGGTTTAATTTGAATCCAGGTAAATCCTGAGTTTTTCTGGCCTCTGTGCTTCAGTGGCTGTGACAAAAAAAAAAATGAATATTTTCAGCATTTATATGGCATATTTTTTCTGGCCTCTGTGCTTCAGTGGCTGTGACAAAAAAAAATGAATTTTTTCAGCATTTATATGGCATATTTTTTCTGGCCTCTGTGCTTCAGTGGCTGTGACAAAAAAAAATGAATATTTTCAGCATTTATATGGCATATTGTTTCTGGCCTCTGTGCTTCAGTGGCTGTGACAAAAAAAATGAATATTTTCAGCATTTATATGGCATATTTTTTCTGGCCTCTGTGCTTCAGTGGCTGTGACAAAAAAAAATGAATATTTTCAGCATTTATATGGCATATTTTTTCTGGCCTCTGTGCTTCAGTGGCTGTGACAAAAAAAATGAATATTTTCAGCATTTATATGGCATATTGTTTCTGGCCTCTGTGCTTCAGTGGCTGTGACAAAAAAAATGAATATTTTCAGCATTTATATGGCATATTTTTTTCTGGCCTCTGTGCTTCAGTGGCTGTGACAAAAAAAATGAATATTTTCAGCATTTATATGGCATATTTTTTCTGGCCTCTGTGCTTCAGTGGCTGTGACAAAATTTTGTTATATATTTAAAGCATTTATATGGCATATTTTTTCTGGCTTCTGTGCTGCAGTGGCTGCGACAAAAAAAAATGAATATTTTCAGCATTTATATGGCATATTGTTTCTGGCCTCTGTACGTCAGTGGCTGTGACAAAAAAAAAAGAATTTTTTCAGCATTTATATGGCATATTTTTTCTGGCCTCTGTGCTTCAGTGGCTGTGACAAAAAAATGAATATTTTCAGCATTTATATGGCATATTTTTTCTGGCCTCTGTGCTTCAGTGGCTGTGACAAAAAAAAATGAATATTTTCAGCATTTATATGGCATATTGTTTCTGGCCTCTGTGCTTCAGTGGCTGTGACAAAAAAAATGAATATTTTCAGCATTTATATGGCATATTTTTTCTGGCCTCTGTGCTTCAGTGGCTGTGACAAAAAAAAAATGAATATTTTCATCATTTATATGGCATATTGTTTCTGGCCTCTGTGCTTCAGTGGCTGTGACAAAAAAAATGAATATTTTCAGCATTTATATGGCATATTTTTTCTGGCCTCTGTGCTTCAGTGGCTGTGACAAAAAAAAAATGAATATTTTCATCATTTATATGGCATATTGTTTCTGGCCTCTGTGCTTCAGTGGCTGTGACAAAAAAAATGAATATTTTCAGCATTTATATGGCATATTTTTTCTGGCCTCTGTGCTTCAGTGGCTGTGACAAAATTTTGTTATATTTTCAGCATTTATATGGCATTTTTTTTCTGGCCTCTGTGCTGCAGTGGCTGCGACAAAAAAAAAAGAATATTTTCAGCATTTATATGGCATATTGTTTCTGGCCTCTGTGCTTCAGTGGCTGTGACAAAAAAAAATGATTTTTTTCAGCATTGATATGGCATATTTTTTCTGGCCTCTGTGCTTCAGTGGCTGTGACAAAAAAAAATGAATATTTTCATCATTTATATGGCATATTGTTTCTGGCCTCTGTGCTTCAGTGGCTGTGACAAAAAAAAATGATTTTTTTCAGCATTTATATGGCATATTTTTTCTGGCCTCTGTGCTTCAGTGGCTGTGACAAAAAAAAAATGAATATTTTCATAATTTATATGGCATATTGTTTCTGGCCTCTGTGCTTCAGTGGCTGTGACAAAAAAAATGAATATTTTCAGCATTTATATGGCATATTGTTTCTGGCCTCTGTGCTTCAGTGGCTGTGACAAAAAAATGAATATTTTCAGCATTTTATGGCATATTTTTTCTGGCCTCTGTGCTTCAGTGGCTGTGACAAAAAAAAGAATATTTTCAGCATTTATATGGCATATTTTTTCTGGCCTCTGTGCTTCAGTGGCTGTGACAAAATTTTGTTATATTTTCAGCATTTATATGGCATATTTTTTCTGGCCTCTGTGCTGCAGTGGCTGCGACAAAAAAAAATGAATATTTTCAGCATTTATATGGCATATTTTTTCTGGCCTCTGTGCTTCAGTGGCTGTGACAAAAAAAAATTATATTGTTAGCATTTATATGGCATATTTTTTCTGGCCTCTGTGCTTCAGTGGCTGCGACAAAAAAAATGTATATTGTTTGCATTTATATGGCATATTTTTTCTGGCCTCTGTGCTTCAGTGGCTGTGACAAAAAAAAATTATATTGTTAGCATTTATATGGCATATTGTTTCTGGCCTCTGTGCTTCAGTGGCTGCGACAAAAAAAAATTAATATTTTCAGCATTTATATGGCATATTTTTTCTGGCCTCTGTGCTTCAGTGGCTGCGACAAAAAAAATGTATATTGTTTGCATTTATATGGCATATTTTTTCTGGCCTCTGTGCTTCAGTGGCTGTGACAAAAAAAAATTATATTGTTAGCATTTATATGGCATATTTTTTCTGGCCTCTGTGCTGCAGTGGCTGCGACAAAAAAAAAATAATATTTTCAGCATTTATATGGCATATTGTTTCTGGCCTCTGTGCTTCAGTGGCTGCGACAAAAAAAACATAATTTTTCAGGAAAGTACACATGCCTAATTTTTCAGGGTTCTGCAACAGTGGTAGAATCGCATAAAGGCTGTAACCTTTACACGACTTGATTGGCATGTAGACGCCGGACGTTTTAAAGCATTTTATTACACAGGTTTAGAAATGTAGTGTGATTTCTGCCCTTTACAGCACAAAACGCAGCGCTGTGTCAACAATGTATTTTTCAGATACATTTTTGCCCTTGATCCCCCTCTGGCATGCCACTGTCCAGGTTGTTGCACCCTTTAAACAACTTTAAAATCATTTTTCTGGCCAGAAATGTCTTTTTTAGCTTTTAAAATTCGCCTTCCCATTGAAGTCTATGGGGTTTGCGACGTTCGCGAACCGTTCGCATTTTTGACACAAGTTCGCGAATATGTTCGCGAACTTTTTTTCCGACGTTCGCTACATCCCTAGTAAGACACAACTCCCCCTAGCAATGACAATGACATTTTGTGTAAATATGTAGGGGTGGGCGAATTTTTTTGACGCCCATAGACTTTAATGCTCGTCTGCGACATTTCACCGGCGGCAAATTTTTGGCGAAACAAAACGGGTCAAATTCGCCCATCCCTATAAAAATGCTGCATTATGGGTTAAAAACATAGTAACAGAGAATAAATTCTACGTATGCAGATTTCCCCAGGATCATCCTGAATTGGAAGGATTCTTTTCTCAAGTTAGCCTTGGTCACAAGTGAGGAGCGAAAGTATTTGCCAAGTTTTGCTGCAAAAATGACGCCCGTAGACTATAAAGGGTGAAAAAATGTGTTGCTCGTTAAAAATTTGTCATGACTCAATTTGTGTCCTCTAAACCTCAGTGCATTTTGGCAAATTTTTGCAGTTTCTCAAATTTTTGGCAAAGCAAAATGGTTCAGATTTGCCCATCACTATTGGTCAATAGTACCCTGGCCTTGAGGAAGAACCACCTGTTTGGCTGTATGGCCAGCTATATAGTTGATTTAGAGGTTAGTTATTAAAATGCTGGCAAGGCTATTTCCAAAGGATTTTATCAGTTGAGTAAAAAATATGTTACGTATAGATAGTGGGAAAAAATAAAATCAGTTAATATGGGTCATAGTATCTCTGTTAAGGTTACCTTATGTGTAATTGTTTGAATTCTGATCATTCTAATAATTACCTGTTCCTCTGTAATTACGCAAATTTATGTAATCAGTATTAATTAACCCAGCATAAATCCATAATATTTGCATTTATTTTAGAAGACTTAATGTGCATATTCTTACTAATGGGAAAAACCCTTATGTTTTTTTAAAAAAATTAGGGTGCAGGCTTTCTACAGTAGATGATGAATCTCATCTTTACATTCATGTGGACCACATTTTATCTTGCATAAACTTTATATAAATAAGCAAAACGATTTTTTTTAACTTGTAACTTAAAATAATCATTTTATTGTTCTCCTTTAGATGAGATTTGTATCGAGAAATTACAGTTGACCCCTGACTATCTCCTTGGTTAATTTTTAAAACCAGTGTATTTTACAAAACTCATCTCTCATTTGATATAACAGCTGCCACCTTGGCTCCAAAGCAACCTATTTTATTAAACCACAATATATAAAAGCTTCTGAAGTGCACACACACCTTGTACAGTCCATTTTCATCTAAAGATATAGAAAATAGTGATGGGTGAATTTATTCGGCAGGTGTGAATTTGCGAGAATTTGCACGATTCGCAAAGTAGCTGAGAAAATTCGTCGGTGTCCAAAAAACAGACGCCGGCTTCAAAAACGAGACGCCAGCTACATTTTGCAAATTTTTTGCCATTTCGCGAATTTCACAGGAAATTCGCTAATTTTTCGGCTAAGTGAAACACCGCAAATTCGCCCATCACTAATAGAAAACTATTTAATTCTGTATTTTACATGTCCTGTAGCACACTATTCACTCTATTAATAATTCAAAGTCTGGAATGTTCCAGGAAGCCTCAGTGGGGTGTGTTTTCACAAAAAAAAGGGAAGAATTATGCTCTTCTTGTTGAGCATGAAGCACTAAAAGTGTTCTCTGTCTAATTCTGATGTTATACAGATCTGTAGGTCATTGTAGATGAAGAATGATAAAGCAGCTGTGACACAGACTTTTCTCAAAGGGATCGGGTAATGCAGAACCTTAATAGGACGCGGTCATATCTGAATATCACACCAATTTGTTCACAAGACTAACGGTAGAGAGAAAAATAAGTCTACACTCTGTCTAAGTGACCACTAATAGAGTTGTACACATCAGTAGCGATGGGCGAATTTGTCCCGTTTCGCTTTGCCACAAATTTCGCAAATTTCCAGCGAAATTCGAGAAACTGGCGAAAAAATTGTGAAACAAAATGATGGTGGCAAAATGGGTGCCGGCATCAAAGTTGACGCTGGCGCCCATTAAAGTCAATGGGTGTCCGTTTCTCGTCGGTGGTGTCTAAATTGGTGGCGAAAAAACTTTGATGCCAGCATCAAAATCTTTGCCGCTGTCAAAATGTTTTCAATGGCACGAATTTTCGATGCTGGCAAATTTTCGCCATCGAATTTTCACTGCAAATTCGCATATTTATTCACCCGCGGTAAGTGGGCAAATTTGCCATGAATTCACATCTGGCGAATAAATTCGCCCATCAATACACATCAGATAAAAAGAATGCAAGATGAATGCCATCATAGAAGCAGGATTAATAAGTATAATATTTACCAAAGAATATCTTCAAGGCTAATGCATTCATGGCTGTGTCATCAAACTGGATTAGTGATACATAAATGCCAGTTTGCTCCAACTTGCTCCCTACTTTCTTTTCAACCTCATATACTATGGGTCAGATTCAATTCAGTGAGAAAAATTTATCTCATGGTTTATCACGTGAAAACGTATAGTAGAGATTCAATTCCAGGAGAAAAGACTTTTCTCATTGACTTTTCTATGGACTTCACATGTTACACATGTGATATACGTTTTTCTAAATTGAATTGATTTGAATCTCATCCATGAGTTTTCAGTATCTTATTGAATTGAATCTGGCCCTACATGCCCAAAAGAATCTGAAGAGGTTGGTCCTATCTTTGTTGCTAAAATTCTCCAGGGAAGAAGAACATTTTTGGTGGGACTGGTTTCCATTGGGCAATCAGGACTGCTTCACATGAGCATTCTAATTCATCCCACAAGCATTTATCTTGGTTCAATTTAGGGTTCTATGCAGGTCATAGAACCCTAAATCACATCTCTGCATAGACCTCTTTTTTTGAACAGTTCCTGTGAAAAAGTCAAGAATATAATTGTATAATGTAATGGAAATGATGGGTGCAGCTTATATAGGATTTCTAATAGTTACTTTTCACTATATAGAGTATAAAAAGAAAAACTCTTTAAACCCAAACAACATACAGTAGTTGAAAGTTATTTATAATTAAAGCTGACAAAATAATAATGAAAAACACATTGCTATTCCAAACGTTCTGATATCAACTGTACTGGGACAGCAAATGTTTTAGTTAACTGCAGCAATTCATCAAGTTTGGTTATTGTGCTAAAATGCAATTTGGGGGTTTTGCATGGATTACAGTGGACGAGACAGCACAAAAACAGACACGCCATGCTGAGCAACCTCATTATGGATAGAGGTGGCCATTGACGAATCATCCAATTGAGTGCAGAAGCTGGAGGTTGTGTTTTGCTGGGTTTCCAGTTTGTATAAACATGATTTATTCTAAGGAGATGGAGGAAATTCTGCTCAGCACTGTTTTAAAGATATAAACTTGGCCACATTTTGGTAAAATGGGTGGTGAACTTAATGTCGGGGCAGATGGTAGGAAAAATAAACATTGTTTGTCCACTCAAGCCAATTGGTTAGTTGTTAAAGGGCACCAATCATGACCAAAATCATTTACTAAGTAAATACACTATGTGAAAGTTCAAGAAATCCGATTTTTAAAACAGTTAGAATTGTTTGTATAATGTAAATGATCAGCTCACTATTCCTTCTGCAAGATCTCCCCTATCTCCACTGCAGTTCTAGCTGAGGCAGCCATCTTGGATTTCACTGGCTCCTCCTACCTATATCTTCCCAGCCAACTGTAGCTCTGAAATCTCGCACATGCTCAGTTGAAATTCCTTGTTTGCTTATCAACCCTTCTAAGCTATTTTCAAATCAGCCAAACCTGTGCGTTGGCTGCTGTTCAGTAGTGCTGCCACCTGCTGGAAGTTAGCAGGTGGCAGCACTACTAGTGAATACTTCTAATGGAGGAGTTTACTAAAACAAGGCATTCTGGGTAGAATACTCAAAGCAGTGTTACAATCTGAGCATGCTCCTGAAATTTGCACATTAGAGTCTCTGTTAGAGTCTCAATATGGCCTCCCTCAGTGAAAGAACCCATTTGACAAAGTAAGGGATTTTTTTAAAACCTGCAGTTTTTTCAAAAAACTATATATGTAGTTTGATCAAATGTGTTTAGCTTGTACTGTCAGATTGTTAATATGTGTTTGATTTTGGCTGTGATAGGTGCCCTTTAAGATGCAAAAAGAGTCAAGGAACAAGGCTTCATAGGGGCAAATTCACTAAGATGCGAAGTTGCGCCAGGCGCAAATTCGCCGCACTTCGCCACACTTCGCAAAACTTCGCCAGGCGTATTTTCGCCAGCGCTCCGCAAATTCACTAAAATCCGAAGTTGCGCACAGGGGTAGTGTAAGTTTTCGAAGTTGCGCTAGCGTTAATTCGCCAAGCGAAGCGAAGTTTCGCTAGCGATGGTTCATTTACATACGGCGCGAAATTCAAATTTCAATGGAGGAACATGTATCACCACTTCAAATGCCTAGAAAACCTTCAAATCAGCAAATAAAAATTTTATTTTGCCCTACACATGTGCCCATTGTCTAGGTAAGTTGCCATGACTCAGGAAATGTAGGGGGGAAGGAGGCGAGCCCAAAAAATATTTTCGATCTTTTTCAGCCTATCACCCATCATGTAGAAAACACGCCAGCGTTTTTTGGGACTTAGAAAAAATGTTGACTTTTTTTTTAAACAATCCCTATCTACTCTATTGCGCTTCGCCAGGTCTGAGGTGGCGAAGGAAGTCTAGCGTAAAAGGTAGCGTTCAGTACACTGCGCAAGTTAGTGAATTTGCGTAGTTACGTTGCTAGCGAAAATTCGCCTGGCGTAAGGGTGCGAAGTAACACTAGCGAAATTATGCCAGCGTTCGTTAGTGAATTTGCGCAGTAGCGAAAAATGACAAACATAGAGTTGGCATCAAAATAACTTTCTGACTTGGCATAGGTATTGGTCATTATATCACTCATTTAATATGAAGTCAAGTTCTTACGTTAGAAGAACCTTATTACAGATGATATCAGCAAAAAATTCAACAACGCACAATATACAATACAATGTTTGCATGCAGTTACACAACCTGGGCATGGCATATTAAAAAAACTTAGGGCAGGATGCAAAGTGTAAAAAACAAGCAGAAATCATGGTTTGCAGCAGTGGTGTTTGGGCGGTGGGCAGCAGGTGGTAGTCCCATTGGGAAGCCCCAGAGGGTGCAAGATGCAGGAATAGTATATTATAACTGTTTACAGCAAATGTTAAATGATAGGATGCCTCAATGCTGCACTTTGTACCTGTAGCTGGATTCAGCACAAGGTGCAATGTGCCACCTGCACTAAAATCCCACACATTTATGACGCTCCTGGGGGGTGCAATATCTGCCTCTTAGGACACCAGCACTTACTGTACATTTGTAGGATGTATAAAAGATAAATAAAGGAAATTGAATGTGCTGCCAATGCAGGAAGGGTCAACTGGGTGCGTCTGCAATTTTTTTCTTCAAAACTACCTTAAAGGGAAACTATACAATCTTTTTCACTTATATACAGGGGGTTGAAAAAAGATTGAAGCCCATCAAGTTCAACTCCTCCAAAAGAAACCCACACAACCATACACACACACTCACTCCAATCTTCCATACAATCACATAAACTATATACTCTATACCCATATCTGTATTCATTGTAGATGTCAATTGGACTGGACTGCCAGTCTATATCAAAGGCTCTACGGAGTTCGGCCCCTTTAGTCCTTCACCGATCACCACCCCTTCACCCTCAGAGTTCCCCTCCCGATTCAGAATAGGAGCATCAATAATAGTCTCATTCTGACTCCATGCCTAACTGTTCTAAAAAGCGACTGACGCACGTTTCGCCCACAATGTGCAGACTTTATCAAAGGCCTTTTTATTCCATAGTACTACTCACATGGCAAGGGCCTTTGATAAAGACTGGCAGTCCAACCAGACAGATTTGCTAGGGATGCACCGAATCCAGGATTCGGTTCGGGATTCGACCTTTTTCAGCAGGATTCGGATTTGGCCGAATCCTTCTGCCCTGCCGAACCGAATCCTAATCTACAGAAGCAAATTAGGGGTGGGGAGGGGAATCACGTGACTTTTTGTCACAAAACAAGAAAGTAAAAATGTTTTCCCCTTCCCACCACTAATTTGCATATGCAAATTAAAGGGATACTGTCATGGGAAAAATTTTTTTTTTCAAAATGAATCAGTTAATAGTGCTGCTCCAGCAGAATTCTGCACTCAAATCCATTTCTCAAAAGAGCAAACAGATTTCTTTATATTCAATTTTAAAAACTGACATGGGGCTAGACATATTGTCAATTTCCCAGCTGCCCCATGTCATGTGACTTGTGCTCTGATAAACTTCAATCACTCTTTACTGCTGTACTGCAAGTTAGAGTGATATCACCCCCTCCCTTTTCTCCCCCAGCAGCCAAACAAAAGAACAATGGGAAGGTAACCAGATAGCAGCTCCCTAACACAAGATAACAGCTGCCTGGTAGATCTAAGAACAACACTCAATAGTAAAAAAACATGTCCCACTGGGACACATTCAGTTACATTGAGAAGGAAAAACAGCAGCCTGCCAGAAAGCATTTCTCTCCTGAAGTACAGGCACAAGTCACATGACATGGGGCAGCTGGGAAATTGACAAAATGTCTAGCCCCATGTCAGATTTCAAAATTGAATATAAAAACATCTGTTTGCTCTTTTGAGAAATGGATTTCAGTGCAGAATTCTGCTGGAGCAGCACTATTAACTGATTCATTTTGAAAAAAAAAAATTTTCCCATGACAGTATCCCTTTAAGGTTTAGATTCGGTTCGGTATTCAGCCAAATCTTTCACAAAGGATTCGGGGGTTCGGCTGAATCCAAAATAGTGGATTCGGTGCATCCCTAGCTAATCTGGAGGGATTGAATGCGGGTGAAGGGGTGGTTACTCATCAATGGTGGCTGTACGGGAGTACTGTGGCTTAACCATCAGGCGGGTCTGAGACCCATTTTGCAGGTTTCCATTTTCCTTCCTGTAGGCTACTTTAACCCTTAGCCGATTAGGCGGGTGTGAGACCCATTTAGAAACCTCTTCACATTAACCTGTAGTATTTCTGTGTCCCAGTTCCTTACCTACTTTTAACGCTTTTCCTGGGTTTATTTTAATTGATTTGCTTATTGAAAGTTACGTTTTAAGCTCATTCACTGAGAGTTTGGACTAGGGGATGGGGAGGTGCTGTCTCAAGGGTCAGATCTGTTTCTCTTTTCATTCATAAACAAGAAAAGTCACAGTTTATCCCAATCTGATTTTATTGTGTTTTTTGAAATAATAAATGAGTTTGGTTGGACTTTTTTTATTTAAAACATCAGAAATTGGATTTTGATAAATAACCCCCTTAGGGTCAAAATATTATTATTATTATTATTATTATTAACATGTATTTATATAGCGCCAACATATTGCGTAGCACTGTAAAGTAAATGTGATTATACAACTAAATTATTGTCAATAAACCAAATATTGTCCCTTGAACCCTAGTAATTCACAGAAGGGAACCCCTGATGCTCCGTTTGCTTCTTTTTTGACACACATGTGCTGCAAGGCTTTTTTCGGATCATTCCCCATGGTGTTGCAGCCGACAGGCATTTATATTCCTCCTGTCTCCCTAAATGAGTAACCCCCTTTCTGATTATTCTGGTGCAATGGTTCCCATTGTGAAACGTGCATTTAGGCGCTCACTGTAGGGTGGAAAATTGCCTGGAAATAGCTTGGATCATTTTGTCTGTTAAAACTGCTGGGAGGGGGGGGGAAGAGGCAGACGCTGAGAAATAACAGGGACTTTGTGACTGTATATCTCTGACTTTGCCCCAGTCTTTATGAGAAACAAGAGAGAAGCCTTTCTGTCTTTTCCCTGCCTCTGTCTCCCCTCCCCCTACACACACACACACACATACACAGCAATATCTCCACTGTTATTGGCATTTATCCTACAAATGACTGCTTGAATGCAGTGTGGTGCCTTTGGCTTCATCTGATGAGTGCAGCCTAGGAAAGGCGAGCTGAAGAATCTGGCAACTGCTCCTAGATGAGAGAATGGAAGAGGAGAGAGAGAGAGAGAGGCTTGACGGTCCTTCTACATAAGCAAATTGCCAATAAATTATGCAGGTTTCCTTGGAAGTGAAGTTATACGTACAGTCAATGCATGAGCCAGAGCACAGCAGTGCAGTCTCAACATCCTCGATTCTACTCTCTTGTGCACAAACCGGATAGTTCTCTACCGTCTGTCTTTTATTCCGTCACTCACTCTTCTGTATGGTTTGGATTTTGTGGAGTGCGGGAGGTGAAAAATCATCATCATCATCACATCTGAAAATTAAGGGAAAAAAAAAAAAGAAACTGCCGGAATCTGGTGTCCTGTGGGGAAGATTGATAGCCCTTTTGGAATACTATAACGGCAAGTTGGATGGGATTACAAATATGAAACACAACTGGTGCTGAAGCTTCGCCTGCTCGATCAAAGGTAAGCTGAATTGAAAATTTCCCCTTCAAACTAAAAATGTACAGTTGACCGGAAAGTGATTTATTTCTATGGCCCCTCTTACTATGCAGAAATTATAATCGCATTGTGCTGAATGAAGTACGTTGGTCGGTAGGTGCCCCTGATCTGGTACTTTAATAAAATACATGTTTTAATGCTGTCACACAGCCGTCAGACTGAATACCGAATATCCAAACTGCAAATGTCGTACTCTTAACTCTTCTGCAGCTACATGTGCTAAAGCCCCAATCTATGCGCCGCTATTTCAAACTCATCACAATTCCTAGTGAGAAACCTTTCATCCCATCATATATATATATATATATATATATATATATATATATATATATATATATATATATATATATATATGCTTTTCCCATGAAGGAATAGCTCATATTTGAGTGTCAAGTCAACACAATATGAAGGATAGGAGATGAAACACTGTAACCCAGAATATCTGTGGCAGTTAGAGGCAAGACAAGCAATTTCCAGAGGTCCCGTTTGACATGGATAACAATCAAAGAGACCCAAAGGACACATCCTCGCCTCAAAGCTTTTATTCAATTGCTAATTAATTAGACATCTTTTTTTCCCCATGAAGTGCATCTCTCAACCAGTGAGTGCATAGTGGAATATAGGAACAAATACAAATTAAAAAGGTGAGGGCAAGCCTTCGTATACAGTCACACTGCAATAAGTAAGTGTCCTTATACTGCAGGAATGATTAGCAATGTATACCTTACTGTATATTACCAGTTGTGTTCTGCCATGTTGTTATCTCATATGAATTAATGATGCTATTTCCATTACTAGAAAAATTGTATAAATATTTTATTCACTCTCCCTGTTGGACCTATTGAAACCATATACAGTAGGAACCATTCTTGATTCCTAATACCAAGAACCCATTGACAATTACTGAATGTTCAAAGATGGACATATTGTGCAGTGAGGAATAATTACTGGATTTCATGTACAGTATGTATTTTTATATACAGAACCTGACTCCTCTGTGTTTCAACAAGGGCTCCTGCTTCTGACAGTCCTTTCCTATAGCAACACAAAAATCAGTTTGTCAGCAAGTCTTCTTAGAAAAGTTATGGTGTTTAAACATATCATCCCACTGTAGGAGACATTTAGAATAGTAGAGTTAGTGTAATAATAAGCAAATAGGTCAACATCAAGATTAGGGTGTCACTGGTATAATTAGTGCATGCTATATATAACAAACACTTTGGATATAAAGTACTGATATAACTACTTTGATATTATATATATATCATGTGTCAAGCTGTAATAAAGAATAAAAACAGTTGAAGTTGGGTAATAATTCTATGCACCCAAAAATGTAGCCTTATGATGGCTCATGTCTGAGTTCCTTGAAATTATGATAGTGATCAAAAATTTAAAGAAAGATAAGAAAATTCTTGTGTATTGATCTATAAAGTCGTTATTTGAACGGAGTCCAGTTAATTAGTATCTTTAAAGACTACTTTGTGCTACCCTAAAAAGTAAAGAAAACAAAAGTAAATAACTTGACTGCAGAGCCAATTAATCTGTGATATGTTTATGAGGCAAGGAAGGACTTTGTTTCCACCCAACATAATCCCTCCTTCTTAGAGTTGGCGGCTGTAGCATCTGCTCTCTTTGGAGATAAGTCTTGAAGGCTAATATTACCCAAGTGGTTGCTGCCAAGTTGGGGTGTGGAACCATGGGTGTCTGCAGAAAAATTCTAAGGGAGGGGGGGCAAGTTAGCTAATATCACATAGAGTAGCATCCCACTGAAGATGGCAATGCAGAAGAAGACCTAATTAAGCTTTCCTTGGGGTAGAAAATATAAAAAAATGTTTTGTGTTGTTGGGCATTACAAAAAATTCTTGGAACTAGCTGGGTGGGGCAGCTGCCCCCTCTTGCCCCCTTCTGCGGACACGCATGTGTTCAAATCCATAATTGCCATTCTAATAGAATAAAAAGTATCTGCATATGCTTAATATGCTCAATAAGTTCATGCTTTTATATGAGGAACACATGACATATGTATGTAGCCATAAGAACACACAGCTCTTGTGCTTTGATTGACATCAGGGGTCAACATTCAAGCCTGTGCCACATGGATATCATCTAGTGTCAGTCACTAGACAAGAGCTGCCTGCTATACTTCTGTGTTTATAGGAAGGGGAACTTTAACTAGGGGCCAAAACAGATTTCTTGTAGGAGTGGGATAAAACTGCAACTTATATATCCATTGGGTGTATATCTAAGTTCCTTATATTTATTGAATTTTGCAGAGTTGCCTTAACTCAGTAACTGTCCAAAGAAGGAGCGATATGTCTTGATCCATCAGGTGGTTGCTGGCTTTTATAATCTAGTTGCACCTTCAGTCAGTAGAATATGTTCCTGTAATGAAGCTTTTTAAGAACTAATGTAGAAGAAAGGCTCAGAAGTTAAGTTTCCTCAGCATATTTCCTTAATTAATCAGTTTTGGTGTCACAACAATGTGGATAAGATCTCAAATATGAAAACAGAAGATATTACAAAACATTGATGTATTTACTTGTTCCAAATAAATCACTTGATACCTCTAGAAAAAATAAGCAATGTCCTGTTCTTTGACATGGCTGAATTGTCTACAGTTATGATTTGTCTAATAATGTAATTAATATTCATAGACATTCAATCAAATCCTTTTTATGATAATATAGTTCTACAGATATATAGACTCCACAACCACGATTAATTGAGCAGTGCATTACATGGAACCAGTTGCACCTAATAATGATGCTGTTAGTGGTGCCTGATACTAGTGGTAGCATAGTACAAAATACACAGAGATTATTCAATAATACTTCAATTAGCACATTATACCCTCCCCATGCAAGATCTTCATGAAAAGTTGGTTTGCAAATATTGGTTTTTGACATATTCAGAAAGACATTTGAATTACTGAGATTTGTCAGCAAATTGGATAGGAAGAATGAAGGACACATACATGTTGTTAGGACCACATTTTTGAATGTTCCATATGTACTACTGATTTACCGTCACTATTCTGTCTCTGAAATACATTAAAGAATCATCAGGATTTTCAATTGTTGTCTAATTTGTCTAGTTGTCAAGCGCTTGGCCAATTATAAGACACCCTCTTTGAACTGATCAGTTGGCAATTTTTTGCCCATATAATGGTTATAATTGTATGAGGATATAATGGTTAATGACAAGTTTAACTCGCCCCACAGTTTTACTTGTTAAATAGCAATTAATATACAGACCGATTTGCTAAACTATTCCCTTCCAGTGAATTTGTAGTATTAGGATGGAAGCACAAATACATTTTGAAGACATAATTTACATGGAAAATGAGTAAAATGTCTAATACTATTTTTAATAAAAATTGATATATCTGGCCAGTAGACTAATTTCTAAGGGGACTTAAACTGCGGCGTTGTAGTCCTGCAGTACCGGATATGGATATACACCATGGGTTCAGTGGCATAAATATAGGGGGATCAGTGATTTTAGGTGGTGCTTCTGGTGGAGAGATGCACTGAAATAAATTTTGATTAGGGTCTAGGTAAGTCAAGTTATATACCATGAGTTCATTAAGGTCAACATTTTACTAATGCCTTTCCTACTTGATGTTAATCATATGAAGGTAACAGTCTTAAGAAGATGTTGCATCAGAAAGGGAGAAATGACATTATGACTTCCTTAAAGGGGAACTCCACAAAAACATAACTTAATCTTTATGAAAAGTAAACATCATTTCAAGCAACTTTGCAATATACATCAATTAAAAAATATGCAGACTTTGCATGATTTTTAATGGTTTGGAACAGTTCCCTAAACCTAGCCCCCTGCTCGCCCATTGATCTGTCTGACTACTTTGCTGAGCTGGCTGACTACTGTTACTTTGTATCAACAGCCATCTGTCCTCAGCCTGCATCCTCCAAACCCCACAATTCCCTACACACATGTTTTCAATAAGGTAAGGAACATCACAGTGCAGTGCATTTTGGGTTATGTAGTTCCTGCATGCTGTCTGTAAACTGTTACAATGTGTAACATCAGTGTTTAGTCCCTCCTTCTCTGCCAGGATTTCATATGATGCAGAAAGAGAAGGAAACAGTTGGATTTCAGCATAGAAAATGGCATTTATTCATACTTTTTGAAGAAACAGATAATTGTAATGGATTGGGTTCTGTGTTAAGTGGGCCTCTTTATCAAATTTTGGTTTGGAAGCCGGAGTCCCCCTTAAAGACCAAAGGACTAGTGATGGGCGAATTTATTCGCCGCCAGCGAATAAATTCGTGAAGCGACCGCGAAAATTCGCTGGAAAATTCATTGGAAAAACGTACAATGGCATAAAAAAAAAGGGCGCCGGCGTCAAAAACGAGACGCCGGCGCAGTTTCACGAAAATTTTGCGCACAATTCGCAAATTTTCTGGCGAAGCGAAACGGCGCAAATTCGCCCATCACTACAAAGGACCATGTATAGTTACTGTTTAGAATCCTCAAAAGATCCCTAAATGTCCTTTCAGATGAATTTTGCATGAATAACCATAGATATCCCTAATGTTGGTGAAGTGTTGTGGCAGGTCTGTTATTGTGTGGGGCATGCTAGATACTTAAAACTCAATGTAAAATTAAAACTCAATGTAAAATTAGTTTTAAGTGAAAATAAAGTTCTATTTTTCTAACACTATTAGTAGCTTAGGGAAATGATGGTGTTATATTGGCCTAGGAGATTCTGGAGCAGCACATGAGCTCCTGTTTTCTACTCAATCAACCGTCATAATGTTATGGCATTTTCTTGTGGCATAACAGAGTTATGTACATTCAGAAATAATCTTTATTAGCCACACCCAGCTCACCACCCTGGATCTCATTGGAGAAGAGGCTGCACGTTGCTTGGTGTCCTTTGTACAATGAAAAGTAATGGACAGCAACACGATTCTCCGATAAAAAAAAAAAATTGTTCTGCATGAAAAACGTTGGCAAGATCAAAATCTTATGAATTTTGGACACTTACGCCCTTAGTCATAGGCATGATAAATAAGAGCAAGGAGACTGAGTGAACATGAAAAAGTGATAAGGAGAGTTCTTTTGTGTAGTATCATAATACTGATGTAATGGGCAGGTGGAGCTATAATGAAAAGTGGTATAACAAGAGGCATTGTGTCCCCAGTGCAGCATTGTTTCTGAGCCTCCAGTCTTTCTGATCACAAACACTCATATTCCCACTTTTATTTTATTCACAATCATTCCTTGCACCTAGTGGATGTAACCTAAATTCAGCACTTTGGATATCATGTTGGTCACCTGCAACACCTGTAATTATGTGGCCTTGTGAATAATCTCTGGTTGAGCTTTTAAATGCACTTTTATATTTTTGTATTTTCAAATTACCATAATGATTGCAGCTAATTAGACTACACAATGTATTCATAGAGGTATTCCACAAAATAGGTCATGTTTTGAGGGCATTTATTACTATCATGTAAAATGCAATGCTTCTCTAGGTGAAATATTCGTGTTGACATAACTCGGGATCTACCAGTAGACCTTTAGCTGATGATCAGTAGATCTCAAGACACTGTCAACAAACAGCTTGTCTAAATCATCCTCCTATTTCATGCTTTTCATTCAGATATTTATTATGTTACTGTTACTTAAGAAATATTGGTTTGTTAAATATAACAATATACATTTTCCCATGAATCATTATTTAAGTAATATATTCCATGGAACAGAATGCTAACAATGCTTTTATGGATGTAGATCATAATGGGCCAACATCACTAAAAGTAGACCTCACATTAGTAAAGGATGGGCACTCCTGACTAGTGATGGATGAATTTATTCGCCAGGCGCGAATTTGCGGAGAATTTTCGTCAAATTTGCACAATTCGCCGGCGTCTAATAGATTAGCAAAACAGCCGCAATAATTCTCTGGCGCATTCTGCAGCGAGTGTGCGCCGATGTCCAAAAAACGGACAGCGCCGGCAAAAACGGACGGAGGCATAAAAAAGAAGACGCCGGCACCGTTTCACAAATTTTTCATGGTTTTGCGAATTTCACTGGAAATTAGCGAATTTTTCGGCGAAGCGAAATAGAGCAAATTCGCCCATCACTACTCCTGACATAACTAGTACATTATTCACCTTAAAACAGGGTAGTGATGATTTAACATTAGGTGAATCTGTCTAGTTTACACACCTAGTCCATGGCAGTCCATTGAATTTGTACTTTGATTGTGTTGGGAGTGCCTACTTGACATGCATTAAATGCTTATTACAGTATATATCACTAGTGATGGGCGAATTTGCGAAATGGCGAAAAATTCACGAAACGGCGCCGGCGTCTCATTTTTGACACCGGCGTATTTTTGACTCGAATTTTCGCGGGCGTTTCACAAATTTATTCACTGGCGGCTAATCGCGCAAATTCGCGCCTGGCGAATAAATTCGCCCATCACTATATATAACTACAGATACTGTAAATGTTTCAAGCAATATAACTGTACTGGAAACCAATATGAGTGCTGCACAGATGAAGTTGCTGACTTCTCACCACAAATGGAATGCACTTTTTACATCGGGTTGAAAAAATCGGGTTGAAAAAATACAAAGTCCATCAAGTTCAACCCCTCCAAATCAAGTCTTCACTCTTTTACCACATCATTTAAATGCTGAAACCAAAGTTCTGCCCCTTACACAAATTAGAATCATGTTTTTATTCAGCAGATGCGTATGGGGGGAGACCAATATTTCTCGCTAATGGTACAGCCCAGTCACAAGTGGGTAATATATCTATTTCAATGCATTGGTTTCAACATATCAACTTCATTGTTCATTATCCCATTTCCATAATGACAATTTTATATTTAAATTTCTTTAAACAATAATTTTTATGTGTTGATCCAATCAACCCTACTGGATGTATTATTTATGTATTACTATTTTACTTTTATATTCTAAGTCTTTTGCTTGGTATATTTAATTTATCATTTTTTCTTGATTTTAAATGATCTAGTTGTTTTGAGCTAGTTAGCACCCTAATTCTCTTTTCTTTCTCTTTTCGTTTCCTCTCTTACTAAACATGGTTATCATTTAAAAAAAAAAGAAAAAGAAATGATGACACATATGTAGTGATGGAAGAAATTGTCCCGTTTCGCTTCGGCAAAAAATTTGCGAATTTCACGTGGAATTGGCAAAATGATGAAAAATTCATGAAACACGAATTTTGATGCCCACGTCAATTCTGACACTCGCATCAATTTGGCGAATTCGCAAATGTATTCGCCGGTGGCAAAACCCTGAAATTCGCGCCTGGCAAATTTATTCGTCCATCACTATACATATGGTCTGGCAGTGCTTGCCTAAATAAGTGAATGCCATCCATCCCTTCAAATGAAATTAAAAATATATATATAGATACCATTTTAAAATGTTGTTTTCATTGTTTATTGATATTTACAGTATCTAGAATAAATGAGTCTAAAGCAACTGGACTTCTTAGTATTTTTGTAGAAATTTCACTACTCGAATGGCTTCTTCAGTTTAACCCCAGCATTTAAACCTTTATAGTAAAATGATGTTACAATATCAATCAGTAAATACTTCCAACAATAACCATCCAATGTATACTTACAAACTTTCAGGTTTAGTGTTCTTAACATCTCAGAGGTAGCGTTGCCTTCCTTTGGGGCACAATCCCCATTGAAGGTGAATCTCACAGTTGTCCCACACTCCAAGGATCTCTCTATCCTTGGGCCTAACCACTTGAGTCCCTATGCATGTTGTCTTATCACTGCAGGGTACTAAACCTCCTCTTGTCCTCTTTGGAGCCTCTGGTTGCTCTACTACCTAATTTATTCTGCCTTTCACTCCTAGAGTGACTATAACAAAACTGTCCTTGCACTTACTTCTCTTATATAGGAACCTTCCTCCATTCCACACCACTTCCTCCAACCAATGGGGGAACCAAAGAGAGAGCACCTAGGGGAATTCTATCACCTTCACTTTAAGAGGCCTACTCCCAACCTTCTTGGAGAATACTAACAAACAATTTTACAAAATGTTTACCCTCTAACATTTCTTTCACACCTTTGTGATTTTCAGTTGGCACCTGCTGTACCCAAATAGGATATTTTTGTCTTAATCACTTGCTGTACATACCACACAGGAGGAAGCCGTTGCATATTTATGTAGTGGCGCCTTAATCTCACATTTAAAAGTGAAAATCAGCAGTGGATGAATATTATATGGATGTTGCTTCTTTCCCTTTATTGCTTTCTTTTTCTATTGCATGAAATAAATCATAGATAGTAATAAGCAAACCTGTCCCAATTTGACTTTTGCAAATAATTCGCAAACCACTGACAAATAAACACTAATTTTTTTACAGGAATAGAATGCATGGTTAAATTCTAGCGCAGATTCAGCACTTGCAAAAATGCAAATTTAATCAAGAAAATGTATCAGACGATAACATTTACCTATCCCTTCTTAAAGGGATCCTGTCATCGGAAAACATGTTTTTTTCAAAACGCATCAGTTAATTGTGCTACTCCAGCAGAATTCTGCATTGAAATCCATTTCTCAAAAGAGCAAACAGATTTTTTTATATTCAATTTGAAATCTGACATTTTGTCAATTTCCCAGCTGCCCCTGGTCATGTGTCTATAGCCAGCACTTTAGGAGAGAAATGCTTTCTGGCAAGCTGCTGTTTTTCCTTCTCAATGTAACTGAATGTGTCTCAGTGAGACATGGGTTTTTACTATTGAGTGTTGTTCTTAGATCTACCAGGCAGCTGTTATCTTGTGTTAGGGAGCTGCTATCTGGTTAACTTCCCATTGTTCTTTTGTTTGGCTGCTGGGGGGGGAAGGGATATGGGTGATATCACTCCAACTTGCAGTACAGCAGTAAAGAGTGATTAAAGTTTATCAGAGCACAAGTCACATGGCTTGGGGCAGCTGGGAAATAGGTGACCTAACATGTCATAGGGTAGGAGTACATCTGTAATAGATGCCTGTTTGTTGTTTTATGATCCAATAAAGCTGGAATTTTGATTTTACGCCATAAGTGTGGATTGGCTTCCTTAAACTACCTTATCCCCCACAGCTGGGAAATTGACAATATGTCTAGCCCCATGTCAGATTTCAAAATTTAATATAAAAAATCTGTTTGCTCTTTTGAGAAATGGATTTCAGTGCAGAATTCTGCTGGAGCAGCACTATTAACTGATTAATTTCGAAATTTGTTTTTTTCCCATGACAGTATTCCTTTAACCTGTCAGTTTTTTTTCCTGACAAAAAAATCCAAAGCTTGGCAGGTTTGAAACTTTAAATGAAGATATCAGGTTGGAATCGGATGGAAGCAAAAGTATTCAAATGAAGAAACCAGGCAAGAGTTTATGAACTTGCTCAATTCAGATTGCCCCTTAGCTCTTCATATAGGACATTTTAGTCACAACTAATGAGCAAAAACTGGTGCAAACATCTAATAACATCAGCAATCTGGCCACTGAGAAGGCATCATTGATCACATTCAGTATTTATATTGGAAGAATAAATAGCATTGCACGTTCCATGATTATTTATAGATATGTGTCTTAATGCAGATCAAACTAGGGTCAGAATTTCATAGTAGTAAATGAAAGATAGCAAAAGCAAACAAAGAAATATCCCTGATTTTTCTATATTGTTATTTCTTCTTTTTTTTCAGTTTGCTGAGCTACAAACTAAAGAGATGGCTCAAGAGAAATACATTTAAATTGCAGTCTGCATTCGTACTCATGATATTTTCCCATAATACAAGTTTCCCTGTGTGTTTTCTGTCTTTGCATCAAGTTGGGCCATTAGAAAGTTTAAGATTTATAGGATACTTATGTAGGAAAACACGATTACAATAAGCAGCCGCAATGTATATACATCCCTTTAAATGGTGACCACTAGAAAACACAAGACCTGTATCATTTGGTGGTTGCTGCGTGTTTCCTTTATATGTAAAAATTAAAGTTAGTGGGGCTCATTTATTAACGCAGCGCAGTGCTAAAAAGAGCGCAGTGGCCTGACATTTGCCCAGCGCATGCGAGTATTTAATAATGTAGCGCACGATACCTTAACAGTGCGATTTTGTGCGCTAATGTAGGTGCGACTTGTGAAACTGTGTGAAACTGCGTATCAGCTGTCGCAGTGCTTATAATAAATTGTGCGCACAGGAAGATACCGCAAAGGTAAGGATTAGTTGTGCTCATGTATGAATGCGCTGCTTTAATTAGTTGCGTCACATATTGCGCATATTGCGTTCACTTAGACGCATCTGCATTTGTTTCTGTGCTAATATTTGTTTGGTTGCAAAGGTGTTTAGCCTACCTGATACCCTTAAAGGAACCTTGGTCAATATAAACATGTTGGGTGGAAGGCGTGGTTAATATGCACTTTACAGGGGTTGTTCATCTTTGAGTAAACTTTGAGTTAACAAACATCCCCACCAACAGCAGCACCATTGTATTTGCCAGAACCCAGTTTAGCAGTGTGGCTCTGCTAGCGCAGCTGGGCAGGAATGCGCATTTTGAAGAGCGTTACTATTACGCCACAAAGAGGCAGTCGTAAAAATTGTGGTGCTGTTGACCGGGTGCAGTTTTGCACATATACAGACGCAAATCTGCGACGGCCGCAGTGCAAGCGCATTGTAGCCACGCCCACAGCCACGCCCCTAACAACCACGGCATCGTTTGCGACATAAATGCCCAATCTTTTGCGCAATGCGCATAAACAAAACCATCGCAAAAGCTCTGTGTTATGCGCAATATCACGCAAATATATTAGCGATCACACTCGTGATGTCACAGACAATCTTTTGCGTCCACTTATGCGCTGCGTTAATAAATGAGCCCCAGTGTGTTCTCCACCATCTCTGCTGGAAAGCAATTCCATAAATGTGTTTATCTGAGCTATAAGTTTGATGTGCACTAATGAAAGAACCTGGTAATGGAACACCTTCTCTGCAGTTTGAGAGCAGCATGAGGCCATCTCAATTGTATTTTCTGTTCCTCAGACTTTTGGTTTATGGTTTCAAGCTGTGCTAGCACTAAACTGATGACAAAATACTGATTTAGATGGCGTGGCCCTTGGGCACCAATCGGACACAGAAGACACGTTTTTGGCACAGTTGGGTTATGTGGTGATAGAGATTTATATCAAAAGCTATCTTTTTAGCAGATGAGGTAAGCAGCCATTCTGTAATTGTAAGAGATATTGACAAGAAAAAAGTAGCTCATCGGTGAAGTGAAAGCTGGTGATAAGGGAAAATGCTTAGCAAACAGATGTCTTTGTTTTGAGTGGCTGCCCAAAAGATGGAGAAATAAAATTAAGCAAAAGGCTGTTACTTTCAAAAGAGTCATAAAACTGACATAAAATAATATATATTATATATATATATTTTTGTTTGCTTAAATTGCAATAAAGAAAGAATTTACAAAAAAAAAAAAAATAATAATATAACATCCATTTTTAGTTGCCTGCACCCTTCAGGTGATTATAGTGGACAAATACTGCTCAAGAGATGGAATTATTAGGTCCAAGTTAATGGCACGGTACATAAAAGGATGACTGTCAGAGTAAAGATAGAGAAAGCTCATAGAAAGTCTGCTGCTTTTAATACCTTAAAGGGATGCTTTCATGGGAAAACATGTTTTTTCAAAACGTGTCAGTTAATAGTGCTGCTCCAGCAGAATTCTGCACTGAAATCCATTTTTGAATAATTTTATTTTTGTATTTAATTTTGAAATCTGACATGGGGCTAGACATATTGTTAGTTTCCCAGCTGCCCCCAGTCATGTGACTTGTGCTCTGATAAACTTCAGTCATTCTTTACTGCTGTACTGAAAGTTGTAGTGATATCACCCCCCCTTTCCCCCCCAGCAACCTAACAAAAGAACAATTGGAAGTTAACCAGATAGCAGCTCCCTAAAACAAGATAACAGCTGCCTGGTAGATCTAAGAACACCACTCAATAAAGCCAAGTCCCACTGAGACTGATTCAGTTACATTAATTAGGAGAAATAACAGCCTGCCAGAAAGTAGTTCCATCCTAAAGTGCAGGCACAAGTCACATGACCAGGGGCAGCTGGGAAATAGACAAAATGTCTAGCCCCATGTTAGATTTCAAAATTGAATATAAAAAAATCTGTTTGCTCTTTTGAGAAATGAATTTCAGTGCATAATTCTGCTTGAGCAGCACTATTAACTGATGCGTTTTGGAAAAAATGTGTTTTCCCATGACAGTATCCCTTTAAAGTATTATGTTTATACAGAATGGTGAATGGCTTTATGAAATAAATAGGCATGTTGGCTCCGTTCAGACAAGTTCTGAAGCTCTGAAGACACTAATGGGGGAACCTTTGGGAAAATTAGCGACCATGTTTGCGTCCTTTTTGACTGATTGCAGACCTCTACGACTTCCTTGCAAAGCTTGCAGCCAAATGGTTTTTGTGAACATTTGAAGTGTAAGTAATAAAATTTTGCAATCGTGGTGTTTTTTGCGTCAAAATAATTAAGTACACTCCAGAGCAGGTGTTAATGCGAACCTTTGCTTAGGGATAATGTGATGTAATATTCACCAGTGAATGTTTTTTCATTGTGAGCTTCACTAAACATTTGCAAAAATGGGATTTTAAGTAATTCTTGTGATTTCAATGATATTCCCCCCTAAGGGTTTTATTCACTAAAACTTAGATTTTTCTGGTTGGGTTTTAAAAGTGAAACCACAATTCTTTAGTAAAAAAATCCACAAATATTTAGAGATTTATTGTACCCAGAGGCTGCTAAAAGTCAGAACCTAAAAATACTTAATCTCAACCCTGCCACGGTCTCGTAGATGTCAATGGCAGATGTCCCGTTTACAACTGGAAGATATCATTATCTGTGCTGGGTTTCTTGCAATAATCAGAATAATTCATGGTTTTCCGGAGTCAAATGCGAAAAATTTGTACGTTTCATATTTTTTCACGATTTTATTAAGTCTTGTCCTGCATCAATTTCTTTGAGTTATTATATTGATATTGGCCGAATTTGTTCTAATAAAAACCAAGAATATTTTGAGTTGTAGTAATATTGACAACTACCTGACCAATGTCTCAAAACCAATGTCCCAAAGTGATGTGTCTTTATATGAATTTAATGCTTGGTGGGCTTAAAGGGATACTGTCATGGCAAAAAAATTTTTTCAAAATGAATCAGTTAATAGTGCTGCTCCAGCAGAATTCTGCACTGAAATCCATTTCTCAAAAGAGCAAACAGATTTTTTTATATTCGTTTTTGAAATCTGACATGGGGCTTGACATTTTGTCAATTTCCCAGCTGCCCCTGGTCATGTGACTTGTGCCTGCACTTTAGGAGAGAAATGCTTTCTGGCAGGCTGCTGTTCCTTCTCAATGTAACTGAATGTATCAGAGCACAAGTCACATGACTTGGGGCAGCTGGGAAATTGACAATATGTCTAGCCCCATGTCAGATTTCAAAATTTAATATAAAAAAATGGGTTTGCTCTTTTGAGAAATGGATTTCAGTGCAGAATTCTGTTGTGGCAGCACTATTAACTGATTAATTTCGAAAAAAAAAAATTTTCCCATGACAGTATCCCTTTAACGTCATGCTTTCAGTACCTTGCTCCCGATACATTCCATTCAATGTCAAGCAGAAGTACTGTACTTGCTTTCAGTACCTTAGACAGCTCCCGATACATTCCATTCAATGTCAAGCAGAAGTACTGTACTTGCACTTAGTTAAATCTCTTCTGTATTGTAAAAGTAGCCATTGCAATAAATATATAGTGACATTTTGATGGCTTTTATTACCAAAGTGGCCTAGCTAGACGTTGTGCATTGGTGCCCTTTATCAAGAAATAACTTATTGATTGCTATAGGATCCAAGATCCACAACAAACTTTTCACCTGGTATTACATTCCAACCCCACCACCAAAGCTGTGACATACAGGTACAGGTACGGGGCCTGTTATCTAGAATTCTCCCTTCTGGATAACAAATCTTTCTGTAATTTGGATCTCCATGCCTTAAATATACTTAAAAAACATGAAATAAACCCAATAGGTTGATTTTGCTTCCAATAAGGATTAATTATATCTTAGCTTGGACCAAGTACAAGGTACTGTTTTATTATTACAGAGAAAAAGAAAATAATTTTTCAAAAATGTAATGATTTGATTATAATGGGGTCTATGGGAGACTGCCTTTCTGTAATTTGGAGCTTTCTGGATAACAAATTTCCGGATAACAGATCCCATCCTGTAATACCTTTCTATTCCTAAGTTACTGCTAACAAGTGTACACTCTTGATGAGGAGTTATAAGGCCAGGTAAAATAGCTAATTTTGGAAGTCTCTAAATACATATAATAATAATGTTTTCAAAGTATAGAAAGCCAGGCTAAATGCAGGAAACTCATAAGCCTCAATATGTAACATAAAACATAGTAACATAGGTTAGGTTGAAAAAAGACATACGTCCTTCAAGGTCAAACTATAACCTGCCTAACTGTTAGTTGATCCAGAGGAAGGAACAAAAAAAATCTGAAACCTCACCAATTTGCCTCCGGGGGAAAAAAATTCCTTCCTTACTCCAAAATGGCAATGGGACTAGTCCCTGGATCAACTTGTACTATGAGCTATCTCCCATATCCCTGTATTCCCTCACTTGCTAAACACCATCCAACCCCTTCTTAAAGCTATCTAATGTATCAGCCTGTACGACTGATTCAGGGAGACAATTCCACATCTTTTACAGCTCTCACTGTAACAAACCCCTTCCCAATATTTAGGCGGAACCTCTTTTCTTCTAATCGGAATGGGTGACCTTGTGTCAGCTGGAAAGACCTACTGGTAAATAAAGCATTAGAGAGATTATTATATGATTTATAATCAAACAGATAATGTTCAATCTCATCATTGGCAAACTAATAAGCTCTGTCACAAGATAGTATGTTAATCGCCTTAGTGGATCTGTGCATGCTTGGTGCTTAATGAGAAGCCTGCAAAGTCGTTGAGGTTTATTATACTGGAAATGCCGAAGCGGTGCAAATGTGTCTTTCAGTGAGCCACAATGCCATTTACCAACTGAAAGCAGTATCCCCTGTCTAAAATATTGACCCTATAAATAGATATTTCAAACTGAACCAATCTTGCATCAGTTCAGACTGGGCTGATAAATATATGACAGCAGAAACATATCTAGGGGCAAATTCACTAAAGGGAGAATTTCCGCCAGCTTCCGCTTCGCCACACTCTCTGCCACTTCGCCAGACGCAAATTCATTACAATTATGCTAATTTACTAAAATGCAAAAAAAGTCAAATTGACGTCTTTAATATTAGGGGCTGATGTATCAAGGGTCGAATATCGAGGGTTAATTAACCCTCGATATTCGACTGCCGAATTAAACTCCTTCGACTTCAAATATCGAAGTCGAAGGATTTTGCGCAATTCCTTCGATAGAACGATCGAACTATTAAATCCTTGGAATCGAACGATTCGAAGGATTTTAATCCATCGATCAAAGGATTATCCTTTGATCAGAAAAAACTTGGAAAGCCTATGGGGACCTTCCCCATAGGCTAACATTGGCCTCGGTAGGTTTTAGGTGGCGAACTAGGGGGTTGAAGAAATTTTTAAAGAGACAGTACTTCTATTGTCAAATGGTCGAATATTGAAACGATTTTTAGTTTGAATCATTCGATTCGAAGTCGAAGGTCGAAGTAGCCAATTCGATGGTCGAAGTAGCCAAAAAAAAAACATTCGAAAATCGATTTTTTTTTTCTCCTCTATTTTCCTCTATTCCTTCACTCGAGCTTAGTGAATGGGCCCCAAATGTTGGAGCAAATACTTGAGGCCACATTTTCAAACACATGTCCAATGAGCCAAAATAAAGACCATAATAAAGACAAAAGAGATCCTCGAATGCCCTACACATGAGCCCAATATGTCATGCCCCTCAAATTAGTTAAAAAAATTGTTCACACATAAATCTTTAATAGTTCGGACTTTTGCAGGCAATCCTGCTTTAAAAAAAGAAAAGTCGCCAGCGTTTTTTACTAGGGATGCACCGAATCCACTATTTTGGATTCGGCCGAACCCCCGAATCCTTTGCGAAAGATTTGGGTGAATAACGAACCAAATCTGAACCCTAATTTGCATATGCAAATTTGTGGTTGGAAGGGGAAAACATTCTTTACTTCCTTGTTTTCTGACAAAAAGTCACACGATTTCCCTCCCCGCCTTTAATTTGCATATGCATATTAGGATTCGGTTCAGTTGGGTAGAAGGATTCGTCTGAATTAGGGATGGTCGAATTTGACCCGTTTCGTTTCGCCCCATTAAAGTCTATGGGCGTCCAAATAAATTTCGTCGCACGGCGAAATTCTTTTGACGCGTATCTTTTTATTTTGACGCACAATGCCATACAAGTCTATGGGCGTCATTGTTTCGGCAAAACAAGGCAAAAAAATTCGCCCATCCCTAGTCTGATTCCGAATCCTGCTGAAAAAGGCCGAATCCTGGCCGAATCCCAAACCGAATCCTGGATTCGGTGCATCCCTTTTTTTTACAAATTGAATGCATTTTCGGCATACAGGATATGATGTCACTGACATAAGATTGAGGAAGATCTAGCTTAGTTTTATCAGTTTGCCTGGTCTGAGGTAGTGAAGTAAAGTGAATTTGCAGAATAACGACCGTTCGCCAGAGCGAAAAGTCGCTTGGCGAATGAATGCTAGTGACGGTTCGTTCGCTAACAAATTGGCCTCTACCCTGTTAGTGGATTGGTGAGGTCCCTGCGGATGGGATTTCTGGCGAATTGTCGCTATCGACGGCCACTTTGTCCTTTAGTGAATCAGCCCCATAGTCATGTAACCAAAGCTCCTAACTTCACATTGCTATCTATCCATTTCTTAATTCCGTAATGTTCTCTAGATCGCTAAGCAACCATTTTTTTTTTATAATTTTCATGCATGCAGTTTTAGTAGGTTAGTGATCTGAAAAAAAGGGCAATATTTTCCATGATATAGCGTAAATGTCTATGGATATGGGTCATTAAATAGTATGTAAAAAAAATTAATTGTCAGGAGTTCACCATGAAAGGTCTCTGACAAACCATATTAGAAGATGCCCAGGAGTTACACATTAATACAGCTCAGTAACAGCACACTATTAACCTGACCAGAGACTTTATTAACCACCATGCAATCACCTAGGGACATACTGCTATTAAGATCAAGTTCCAGAATGAATCTAGTATGTACTGTAGTATCTTAGCAACTGGTAGCTTGTCCATTGTAGAAGTCAAGTTCGTTGGTGGAGCATTATTATCAGGGGAAGCAATTTAACATCCTGTCACATAATCAAGCCGGATTCATCATCTTTTAAATTCATTCTATCACTGCCTGCTGTTCTATCATCCAGAAAGCACATTCACATATAATAGTCAGAAAAAGTCTTTATAACCAATGCTCACGATGTCCGTCTGCTGAAATTCACCTATGTAATAATGCACATAAGGAAAAGATGGATAAAAAAATGTAAATTTTAGATGATACAGGTAGTGATGGGCGAATTTATTTGCCAGTCGCAAATTCACGGGCAAATTCCTACTATTCGTGAAACCGGCGCGAAAATGCGTCAGTGTACAAAAAAAAATGGAAGCCGGCATCAAAAACGAATGCTGGCGTCAAAAACGAGATGCTGGCACCTTTTCACTAATTTTTGGCAGTTTCACGGGAAATTCACAAATTTTTCGGAGAACGCCCCAAATTCCCCCATCACTATATACTGGGCTTAGTTAATATATTTAATGTATATGATATCACAGTACAGGTATGGGATCCATTATCCGGAAACCCGTTATCCAGAAAGCTCCAAATGACGGAAAGGCCTTCTACCATATCCAAATAATCCAAATTTTAAAAAGTGATTTCCTTTTTTCTCTGTAACAATAAAACAGCAGCTTGTATTTGATCCAAACTAAAATGTAATTAATCCTTATTGGAATCAGAACCAGTCTATTGGGTTTATTTACTGTTTACATGATTTTTTAGTATGGAGATCCATTATCTGAAAAACCCCAGGTCCTGAGCTCTGTATTCTTTAATTTCAGTGACTCTGCTTTCCCTCTTTGTAGCTAAAAGCAAAGATCGTAAGTGAGCCATAAAAATAAGTATTATACAGTATTCTAAACTTAGTCACATTTTCTTAAAGCTTCATAGCTTTAGTTCATAACCAGCTAAATGCAAGTGCACTCTCTGCCCTGCTGCTGCTGCTAAGGGCATTTAAAACTAGGAAAAGTAGAAAATAAGAAAGCCACCCAACATGCTTTTTATGCATGAAGAGCCTGTTTTTTTCAGAGCTCAAATCCATCTCTGTCAAATCAATATAGCTAAAAGCATATAATCTGATTTAAAGCCTCAATAGACGGATCAAACAATTTAACATACTGTAGCACAGTCATTCCAAATTCACTCAAAGCCACAAGGAAGTTTTCAGCTGACATGAATCATGTGGTATTCAACAAATTATCTGCAATATCAGTGTATTTGAACTCTTGGGAATACTGAGGGTTACCATGAAGATTATGTTTATGCCAAGCAATGGGGGAGCACTTGCTACAATAGCTAAAACTTGGCTTGTAAAGTTAATTTCCCCCCTATCATTACTGTGCCCTCTAAGGATCTTTCTGCTAATAGAATATCTCAAAGTTTTAGGATTATCCATCTATTACTCTTGCATTTAAATGCTGAAATAGAATGTTGGAAATGTTAGCATATGCCAGAGCATGATCAGTTGGGTTGTAGGGCAGAAGCACATCAGGTACAGGACCTTCACTCCAATAGATCTGTTTGAAATCTGGTTGGTGGTATTGGTTCTGGATTGGGTTTTTTTTTTGGGGGGGGGGTATGCACAGCAGAGGGGAATAATTGTTTTTTCCCTTTGGTTATCCCTTTGGTATTCCATAGGCATTCTAGAAATTCCACCGATTTTTGTGATATTACATTTGTAGTCAAATTTCAGGATATTTAAATAATGGCCACCGTAGTCATGTCTATGATTTTTTGTTGAGCACCGATTCCATGGTTTCATTAAGACATTTGTAGAGCTGGAAAAGAAATAATAAAACCTTGCAGAAATATTACAGAAGAAGGTATTATTGATTTGTTTGCTTCACACAGTGCACTTGTGCAATGGTATGGCTGTGAGTGGGGTGGATGCTTTAATAAAGCCTGCTCCATTTGTAGTGATGGGCGAATCTGTGCAGTTTCGCTTTGCTGAAAAACTGAAGTCAATGGCAGTCAAAATAATTTTGACGCAAGCGTCAATTTTTATGCACGCGACTATGGGGCCCAGGTGCAATAAAGTAAATAGGCATCCAAATAATTTAGATGAGCGATAATTTTTAAGCGCATAACAAATTTTTTTTGACACACCTGATTTTTCACCACCGATTGACGCTGCAGTTTTGCAAATTAATTCGCTTGTGGCGAAACAAGGAAATTCGGCGAAGATTTGTGTCTGGTGAATTTATTCGCCCATCACTTTCCATTTGTATTGTAAAGGAATCCCCCTTGATTTTTGCGATTTTATGCAGTTTAGAATTCCATTTATTAAAGGTAGTTGTTCTTTGCAGTTCCTTCCAGTTGTGAGTTGCCGCTGCCTTTCATCTGTCTCCGGTTCAGGATAAAGCACAGTTATACCCATTGCATCGAGCTGATATGGGAACGCTGGAGCTACCACCTCCATTTAAATGGGAGGTAGCTTAATCCAAATGAATTAGACATGTTCATCACTTTCACAGAGAATTCTGGAAATTACACCAACCTGGAAAATTTCAGCAGAATAGCATCATGCTCAATTCTGCCTCCCGACCACAATAACTTTAGAATCATCGTAGAAAAATGTTGCATTGTGGGTAGAAAAAAATGACAATTGCATCCAAAATTGTACTTTGCACATTGCAGTAAGTGAATGACTCGTTATGTGTTGAGGAAGGGGTTACTGGAGTATATAGGATCTATATATTTGTACCACTTGTAGGTGTGACATGGATGTGCCAACTAATGAATGCAACTGCCCTGGAGCCCTGTACATTTTTTTGGGTTACGTGTACCAGGTTCCAGCTCAATGTGTATTGTGCATTGATGAGTGCTATGTTGCCCCCGCTATTGCTGGTGTTTGGTGTTAGTAAGTCTGATACTCAGCTAATTGTGCAGCTCATTTATAAGCATGCAGCTATCTGCAGAATACTAAACAAAACCATGGATGAATGAAGGTTTACCTTAATTGAATGAGAATAATCAGACAATAACAGAGTATGCTAAAGGTTAAGCTGAATAGAATCAAATTAAATAGAATCAAATTTAAAAAAACAATTGTATAGTAGAAAATGAACAAGTTCAAATGCCATTAAAAACATTAAAAAAAGTATCTCTGTTTGGGATGAATTCCCCATGATGAGACTTTATTGAACAGATTGATCATGTAAGTGTAGCTTAACCACCAGAATACATACCATGATCCATTTTGGCTCAGTGTATAATTATTCCCCTAGAGGCGTCTGAAGCTATCCAGTTAAGGAATTGCATTTAATGAATCGAATGTTTATATTAATGTGATGGAGACCATAGGGGTCATTTACTTTGACACTGTACCCAAGTGCTACAGCACTAAGGGACACAAAATTATATAATGTAATGCTTATAGTACTTGCACTCCATTCCTTACTAATTGCCAGAGACAGAACTGTATTTATGGGGCACATGCTGATCTTTGCGCTTTGTGGAGAACAGAGATCTACAGCAATTCAGGGAGTGCAGGACATAAAGGGGCCGATTCACTAACTTCAAGTGAAGAATTCAAAGTAAAAAAAACTTTGAATTTCGAAGTGTTTTTTGGGCTACTTCGACCATCGAATGGGCTACTACGACCTTCGACTATGACTTTGAATCGAACTATTCGAACTAAAAATCGTTCGACCATTCGATAGTCGGAGTACTGTCTCTTTAAGAAAAAACTTCGACCCCCTAGTTCGCCATCTAAAAGTTACCGAACTCAATGTTAGACTATGGGGAAGGTCCCCATAGGCTTGGCTAACTTTTTTTGATCGAAGGATATTCCTTCGATTGTTGGATTAAAATCCTTTGTATCGTTCGATTCAAAGGATTTTATCGTTCGATCAAAGGAATAATCCTTCGATCGTTCGATCGCACTATTTGCGCTAAAATCCTTCGACTTCAATATTCGAATCCAAGGATTTTAATTCCCAGTCGAATAGCGAGGGTTAATTAACCCTCGATATTCGACCCTTTGTGAATCGGCCCCAAAGTGTAAAACACATTTCCTGCAAATTCATGATTCTCCATGTTTCCCAGTATCTCTTTACTGAATATTGCTATTATCTCCTCCTGATATCTTCAGTCAATCTGATCCATAACTGAGGTGGGTCATGGGTTTTCCATTTTTTGGTCATATGCACCATTGCAACTTGAACCAAATGAAATAATAAGTAGCTTCTTTTTTTTTTTGTTTACATCAAAGTGTTACTCATGAAATTAAGCTATTATCTGTACAAAGCCTATTGATACCTTTCCTTCTGAAACCCCATAACCCAACTAATTCATAATAATAGTCTTGGTTAGACTGTAAATAATTGCAAGCAACTGTTTGTGACCATGTAGGGTGGCATGGTATGGTGGCCTTTTAAAATGATTTAGTACATTGCATGAGCTTCTTGGGAGACAGTTCTGCCGTATAATTGTTCCTTATAATTAAATTCAGTTAATCTGAACTTTTACCATAACCTAGCATTTACACTATATGTGTGGGTAGTCACTCAGCAACCAGAAAAAGCAAATTGGATCACACTTCCTACCTATTTCCTATAACAAGTGAGCAAAACAACCAGACTAATTTTATTACGAATTCGCTTTTAGCCAGCACATATTCTTAATAAAATCATTACAAGATAATAAACTCATTACAAGAGGGTTAAGGAGAAGACTAACTAACTCACTTACAGAACTTACAAAAACGTGTTAATACATTCTGTTTCTTATAACTAAAAAAGCTCTATATTAAACTCAAAATGACATCTTAATTAGAGGAAAGCTTCATCAAATTAAAAAGGTATCTGCCAACATAGAGTTTAAGACTAAAGCAAAATAGAGTAATTAAAAAGAATCCATTATGTCCCTGTTTTAGAACCCACTGGGATGTATATTCATAAAAATTACAAAGCAACAAAATGAATACTGTACTGGAAGCAAAAAGATAAATATATGTTTAATAAAAATTTAAGAAATTCTAGGCACAGTATTTTCTATCACTTCCACTTGTAATGTCTCCAGTAGTGATAGGCGAATAAATTTGGCAGATATGAATTTGCTGTGAATTTCTGCGTCTTGGCACAAGCAAATTAATTTGCAAAACTGTGGCGACAATTAGCTGGCGAAAAATCTGGTGCATCAAAAAAAAAACAATTTGTGTGCATCAAAATTGACTTGCATCAAAATTATTCGCCCATTGACTTTAATACATTTGTACCAAATAGTCATGGATATAAACATTGACACTCGTGTCAAATTTGACTTATTTTGACACCCATTGACTTCAATGCATTTTGTGTATTTTTTGCCGTTTTGTGCATTAAGCAAAATGGCACAGATTCACCCATCACTAGTCTCCAGTTTTCAAATAGTTTAGGAAAGAGCTATGGAATATGAATAAACATATTCATCAACTGCTCTATGGAGTATGAAATGTTATAAGTCTCGAAATCAAAAAGTACTATGAGGAACTTTTAAAATGGATAAATATTTTGAGAAAATATAACTTACTTTTACTTATTAAAATCCCTCTCTAGCATTGTAACTTTTTCGGGCTGGGCTTTTTGCCCCCAAAATCCAAAAAAGTCGCAGAAAAAAAAATCACAGCTTTTTCAGGATTTATTATATGACAAAACCGCGACAATTCTGAATCTGAAAATACTCCAGCAAAAACTTGTCAAAATTATGTAGAAGTCACTGCAGTTGTTCCTTTTACAACTAGAAGATCTTTCTTTAATTAGTTGTTTTAGAGGTTTTCAGGCATTTTTGACATTGGCTTTTATGAGCAAAGTCGAAAAAGATGAAGTTTTCGCTTCTCTGCAACTTTTCCTGCATGTGCTTTTCAGTTCAGATTTGTTAATAAAAAAAAGAACATTTGAAAAAAATTTGTTTCATTGTGGTTTCAAAAGCCTCTAAAACTAAAACTGAAAAAATTAAACTTATCCCACAGTTTATCATATAAAGTGTTAGAAGTCTATGGGAAGAAAAGGCTAATCCACGAGTTTTCACGTGATAAACCAAGAGATAACTTTTTCTTACTGAATTAAATTTGCCCAATTGTGACAAAAAAAGTGGAGGTGCTATCATGTTTGGAATTAAATTACATATATAAACAGTCCTATGAAAGACAAACTGAGATAGAATATAAAACTAGGGGGCAGATGTATCTAATTTCAAGATCACATTATTTACATGATTCAAGAAAATTATGGCCTAAAAAACATGATCAAACATTTTTTCTAATGTGAACAGAAGTAAAAAGGAAAAATTGTGAAAATTCAAATGAAAGTAAAAACCCTAAAATCTTCTTTATAGATCACCAGGAAGTGTATTTGCAAAATTCAAGCTACTACTGTTCTATTTTTTTTTTAAGCTGAATTTGTATAACTCAATACAACGATGTGATTTTCATTTTTACAATTCACGTTTCTTTCTAAATATGCAATCTCTAAAAGAACTCAATCGAGTTTATTTGAAATTTCTTTTCACAATCAGGTTTACAAGAATTTAATATTTGATAATTACTAAGTAGTCTACCCTGTCTAGCATGTCCAATGTCTTTCAATTGAACCAATCTATTTTGTGGTGTGAGTGTCTTTAACTTAAGCTTGAAAATTGTGGCACAACATTTTCGAGAAATATCAATTGAAAAAAATCTTGAAGATTCTAATGAATAAAGGAAAGTCAGGTGAATGAACCAGGTTAGTTTTTCCCTATTTTTTTCCCTTAAATATGAAAGCGCAAACATATTTTTTTTTTGATAAAACTCAAATTTGAAAACTGATCAGTCAATCTCGCCAAGTAAAGTTCCCATTGACACAATCAATATGGTGGAATAATGTATGTAGCTTCCATTTTCTACAGGTCAAAAGAAAAAGCAATCTGTTATCAGAAATGAAAGCACTGAAAATGTCAGCCTGTTCTGAAATTCTTATTGGCCCATAGATTACTTGTGCCGTTCCTTTATGACTAACAAACTGAATGTTGTCTTACACAGAAACAAACAATACATATTTATTGTTACTGTATATGTACAGTGAATGTATTTGAAATTGAACCCTGCCCTTTAAGAGCCTATCCATCTATTTTGCTCTCTCTTTTCCTGACAATTGCTTATCTCAGTGTAATTTTACCTTAATGCTGTTCTGAGTTGTGCAAAACAGGTTGTGATATCTGTATTTCATTATTTACCAGCTGAATAGGCCATATATCTCATCCTCTAAAATCCCATTGATGCAGTGGAAATGGGAAACAGATACTGCTTATTTTACTTCTGGTCAACGGTGAAAGGTCAGATTTGATGAAGCTAGTAAAGATATCTCTGGTTTACACTGAAAGCACAATAAATAATTACAGTGCTATATTCCATATGATTTATCACTGGGAAAAGCTATAAAATTGTGCTGTTCACCTTGAAAACTTGACTATTTCTAGACATTTGGTGCTGTTAGGAAAGAGTCTATTGATTATTTTGACATTTGCAATACATTTTGTAGATAAAATGTAATTGAAAAATGCCTTTTGGATTTTTTGGGATATTGGGAAGCTATTTAATATTGCATTTGCATAAAAACTACCCCAAAATGAGATACAATCAGTAAGATTGTGTTGTCTTATACAAAAGAGCAGTAAATTTAAAAATGGATGAAAGAGTTATTGAGGGAAACCACTTATACACAACTAATCACTAATCTTACTAGTGTCTTTATGTATTCAAAGCAAGAACCGTTCCCCAAAATCCTTGATTTTTGGACCTACATAGGAAAATTTTTAGCACTTAACATTAACTTCCCCAGGGTGATTGTACCTGCCGCTGGTCTGCTGGGGGTCTTGGATGTTATGATACCAACTATCCATGCTAGACTCCGATTTCATATTCTGTTATTCTTTACCAAAAAAAAACAATAGCACTGGGTGTGTTTCTCACTCCATCAGATTCATCCATCCATCAGCCACTATATTTGACAAGCTTTGGGGTCTTGGTGTGATATAGCTCCCTTGCCAAACCATACCCTTGATGCCTAATGCAGCTCTCCCACTACATGCAGTGACCTTTACTCTGTATGGGATTAGCACCCTCCATTGACATCTTCTACCTGAACCACCATGACATATTTTCCTTCCATAACTGCTTAACTACTTAACCGTATAACTCTCCTCTATATACAGTGTATGCCAACTTTACCTTTGTGCCATTGTTGTGTGTGTGGGGTTTTTATTGCCTTTAAAAAAGGATACTCACCATTCCTTTAGATCTAAGCAATCTCACATCTACTGGTCAGATTAATATTATACTTGATAGGAGTCAGGAAAAATAGTAAACTCTATGGTCTATATACTATTGTATATTGTATACATTTATTCAAATGTATCAAATATTGTACATATAACATTATTTCAATTACAGGCATGGGATCCATTATTCTGAAACCCATTATGCAGAAAGCTCTGAATTATGAAATGGCCATCTCCCATAGACTCCATTTTAATAATTTTAAAAATTCACATTTTTAAAATTGTTTTTCTTTTTCTCTGTAATAATAAAACAGTCCCTTCTTCCGGATCCAAACTAAGATATAACCCATCCTTATTAGGGGAAAAACAATCCTATTGGGTTTGTTTAATGTTTAAATTAATTTGAAGTAGACATGGAGGTTTATTTGTTGACACATTTTAGTAGTGTTAGAGGTTTTTAAAATCACAAACTTTAAAACTATTGTCATTGAATTTATTAAAAGATCTGAATATAAAATTATGAGCAAAAAAAGCACTGAACGATGTGCAAAAAAATAAGAATACATCTAAAATCTCAAATCATTCAAGTTTTTCTGACAATTTATAGTGAAAAAAAATCCCAAACCAAACATCTAAATTTCTGATTGGATTAAAATGGTACAATAGGATCAGTGCACATCCTATTGATGTCTATAGCACTTCTTAAACTTTAACTTGGCAAAGTTTAGCATTAAATGCTTTTGTGGGTTTTTTACTTAATAAATTCAAAATATTTATAGCTTTTTAGAAATATACAAAACCTTGAATTCTCTTTGAATCGTGGGGAAAAAAAATCACAATGGACCCCTTAATGTATAGAGATCCAAATTACAGAAATACCTCTTATCCAGAAAACTCCAGGTCCCAAACATTCTGGATAATAGATCCCATACTTGTATCAATCATATTTATTTATTTATGTATATAAATTAATATTGGGTGGGTTATAGGTAGGTGAGCTATTGTAAATTAAAGGCAAGGGTTGAAAGTTGTCCTAACAGGGGGCAACGTGACTTCAGTGCTCGTACATTACAGAAAAGACTTGAAATCATAGACTGCAAATAGCAGGACATATAATGCTTAATATTCACAAACACCAAACTCTCTAGAAAGGCTATATATTTGTAAATCCATGAGCCAGATGTTGCTTCCCAATGTATACTGTATGTATGGCACATTTAGAATAGAAGCCTATTTATCAAATTTCAAACTTGTGTATTTTTTAAAGGTTTTTTCAACCCCTAATCTTGAATATTAGAAAAGCATAAATATATACTTATCTATTAAAAGACCCAAATATAAAAAATATGTACGAAACATGGAATGAAAAAAGTGAAAAAAACTTTGAACAAAACCTCAAAGCAACTAAATATTTTACAATTTTCTAAGAACAGACCCTAATGACTTCTATATGACCTTGGCAGCTTTTAGATGGCAAAGTTTGCATAAGCATGTTTCATGTTTTTTTAACATTTAATAAATATAAAAATTTTGTGTTTTAAAACTTCAAATGAAAGATTTTTAGCGCTAAAAAGTTTGAATTGTGAAAAAATAAATTGGCCCCTTAGACAGCTCAAAAGCTTCAGCGAGTTCATTGAATTGTTCATTGATGTTAATACAATTTATACAAACATTTCAGGGGTTGTTTACTAAACTCCAAATGCAAATATCACAAAAAAATTGTGATTTTCTTTTATAAAATCAAACTTTTAAATAATCACAAATTTTTCCAAATTTATTAAACCCCGAGGATGGAAAAGTTTGAATCAGAAAATCTGCCATCTCAGACCAGTCGGTTGCATATAAGTCAATTTATTTTCCACTCCAGCAAACACTTTTCAGTTTCAAGGTCTCTAAACTCATGGAAATGAAGGAAATAATTACGTACCAAAACATTTTCTAATGATGACAGCTGAATACCATAGTAGCAACTGCAGTCTCTCAGGGAACAGCTGGCCTCTAAATTGTCATAAATAAATGCCTTGTTAAAAAAGAGGCGACAAACATGAATATAGTTTGATTTATTTGATGGAATTCTAAAGCAGAGAATGCAGCACATCAATGAATATAGCATTCAACATACTTATTGATGGAAACATGAAAACAGATATCTAGTGAAAGTTTAATGGCTTTAACCAACAGGACCTGATCTGAATCAATATTCTCTGTAGTAGCATAAGGGAAGCTTCCATAAAAGGAACCTATAACTTTCCAAAGCAAAAGCAGGGCCCCAATTAGCTGAATCTAAAGAGAATCTGCTTTGAAACTCTTTGTCCCATGAGTAGGTGCTAGAAGATCTCCTGTCTCTTGCGTTAATGAGAATATTCACTTTAGGAGGTTGATTTATTAAAACCTCAATATGTTCATGTACAAAAACTTAGATATGGCCTTATTACATTTCCAATGCAGAAACATTGATTGCAGATGTTAATGAGAAATGTTAAAACCTGAATACTAGCTTTAAGAATTGATTTTTTTTAAACTCTAATCACAATTGCTTTTAACTAGAATTGCTTCACTATGATCTAAAAAGCTTCCTCAATTTTAATTGCAATCAAGATTTTACAAAAAACATGAGGATAATATGAATTTTAATAAATGTGGCCTTTAGTATCAACTCAATTTGCAAATATATTTTTATATTTGTCATTCCATTGTTTAAAGAGTTTTCTTCTTGTTCTGTAGCTCTCTAGTTTCAGATTTAAACTTTTATGTAGTCATTAGAATATGAAGACTGAGAAAGGCAGGGCCTTCAAGTTAGAGAGAGGCATTATAGAAAGGCATATTATAAAATTAAAAACTTAGTGGATTATTTATTAAATTCTGATATTTTCTCATTTGTCTTTTAATGGGGAAAAACACATTTTTTATGATAAAAAAAATCTAGTTTTTCAGGGTTTATTAAACCCGTAGGGTGTTGAAAGTCAGAATAAAAAAGTAACTCAGACCTGCCGTGTTCCTGTCGAAGTCAATAAGAGATGTCCCAAAGATACCCTGATCTGTGCTGTGTTTCTATAAAAAGTTGCAGTACTCAAGAATCAAATTTGAAAAAGTCATGGTATTCGGTCGTCAAATCCAAAAAAGTTACTGTATTCAACCGTCAAATCAAAAAAGTTGTGGTATTCCAATTTTTTCACGATTTTATTGAGTTTTTTTCCAACACAAAATTTTTTCCAGAAAATGTATTAATAAATAAGGGGGGAAAATCAGTGCGGATTTAGTAGTTTTCAGAAAATTCTGAGAAATTTTTGTATTTTGATAAAAAGCACCTTAATGTAAATAAAAATATAAATAGTCTGACATTTGATTTTTTAATTTTTTTGAATTTCAAAACTGATTAAAAATAAAAATTAAAAAATATGAACAAGGTTAAAAATGTGTTTCTACTTGAATGTTAAAACACCTTTATGTGTATATTTTTGTGCATTGATGTTTTAGAGTAGAAAATTTTGTGTAGAAATGCTGTATATATGTACATGACTATGAGTATAAATATATGTATTCAACATATGAATATATATATACAGTATAGATGATAGAGATAGATAGAGAGATAGAAAAATTCGTGAAATGGCGCCGGCGGTTTTGTCGCTGGCGGTTTCGTGAATTTATCCGCTGGTGGCGAATCGCAGGAATTTGCCGCAAATTCACGCCTGGCGAATAAATTCGCCCATCACTACTCAGTCACAATTTAATCAGGAATAATATATAAAACATGCACAGTTGTTTCTTGAATCTCCATTCCCATTTCACTTCATTGGTTAAGACGTACACAGAAGATTAAAAGTAAAGTGTTCCCGGTTTTGATATTTTATAGTCTGTGTTCTCTGGAATCATTTTGATTTGTGAATCCAGAAAAAAAAATGCCATGAAATATTATTCTTTCATAGTCACTGACTGACTGATTAATCTTAGTTCGGTATTTCATGAAGTGTAACGAGATGATTACAGAGGAAAAGTCCAATTTGGAAATCTAATAAAAATCTGTCCTCCAAAAGGAAATAAAAAAGTTTGCTGATTTCTGCACAGCAAGCAGTAAATATGTAGCAGAACCATACAATGATAACCCAGGGAATGCTTGTTCTGTAGCAGCTAAACTGATATAGTGAGTATGAGGGATTGGCTGTAATTAAACACACTAATTATGTTTGGAAAGATGATGTTGATACGTAGCTATAGTTAGACAATAAAGTTGGATTGAAAAAAAGACCATCAAGTTCAACCCCTCCAAATGATACCCAGCACTTATACCTACACACACACACTCACACCAACCCTTTATACTGTGGGACATTATCTGTGAAATAGTTTGTTTCTGGTCCCAAAAGAGCAATAAAAGTAACCCTTACATAAATGAATGCTGTTTGTTTGTAACTGTATATGTGCCACTAGGTGGAGCAATGGTTAACATCTATTCACCACTGGGGTCTTAGGTTCCACTCCAGCCTTGTCATTATCTTCAAGAAATTGTATATCACCCCTGTGTCCAAGTCAGTTTCCTTCCTCACTCAGAAAAGCTTGATTGTGTTTTTCCATGCAAAAAAATATTTAAAACAAAATGAAAACTATTTAAATATATAAAAAAAATATATTTTTAAAAAATCGTTACATTTCCAGTCAAAAATAGAAAAAAATAGAAAGAAAAAAAGATTCATAATATTTAGGTGCAGTAACTGAGTATTTTAAGACTATTAAACATTTCGTAAAGCAGCCAATTTTGCATGATGTGGCTAAATCCCGTTACAAAATAAGACAATGTAGTAGATGTTAGCAGAGAGTTATGTTAGCAACACGATAAAAATAATTACTTGGCAAAAAGTGTATCTTTGTAGTAACGATGTGAGCGCACTCGCTGGCCTTCCTTTGATAAATTGCCTGGTGCACAGCCCTCTGAGGAGACGGCACTCCCCGGAATCCACTGGAGAAAAGCAAAAGGAGGAACGGGCAAACAAGAGCATATGCAAACGGGGTGTTTATTAAAGTTACAGTGATGCATAATGTTTCGAGGGCTGGCCTTTTCGTCCCCTGACTAAAATGTCTGACCTTGACCCTGACCATGAGCCATTGAGTTCCAAGCCTCTATTTTTAGTTTTTATTTTCAAAGATGTCTTTTGCCACCCTGAGAAGATAATTTAATGTGCATGTGATCACTACACATAGCTACACATAAGTTGCCCAGCCAGGTACATTTTTTTTTAAATAAGATGCGGATAGCTAAAGGCTTATGGGGTTCACTGGGTGTGATTTGTGCAAATGAAAAAATTTTTTCAATATAGTTAGCAAAAAAGTCACTGGATGTCTAAGCTTGGTTTCCATTGATTGGTTACCAGGCAATAGCCAATCAGTGACTTGAAGGGGGGGAACACAAGGGTCAGTGATTGACAGATTTATTTGGCAGGCATGATTCGTGGTCAATTTCCGCATTTCACCACCTGCAAAACTACTGCACAAATTTGCAGCCAAAACATGACAAAAAATTTGCACCTGTAAAAATTGATGCGCGTCAAAATAATGTAGACACCCATTGACTTTAATGCATTAGGATAAAAAAGTTGCGCGTGTAAAAATTGACGCCCATCAAAATAATTTTTACGCCCATTGACTTTAATGCATTTGGACAAAAAATGTAAAAATTGTTGCTCATGTTAAAATTGCTGTGTGTCAAAATAATTTTGACGCCCGTTGACTTTCATGAATTTTTCACTAGAGTTTTGTGAATTTTTACAGAGTTTTGCAAATGTTTCGGTGAAGCAAAATGGGAAATAAACTCACTGAACAGTTATGTCCCATGTGCCCCCCCTTTAAACTTGCTGACATGCTGAACATCTGATAACCCCAACCTTAATAAATTACATATTTGGCTAACTAACTATATTAGAAACATTTTTCATTGTGCACAGCCCATCTATTTACCCAGTTTTTATTTTGTTTTTACACTGAACTGTTCTTTTGTCACGACCGGCACCCAATACCAGAACAAGTGCCAAGCACCCTGGTCTCGGCTCGGCTTCACCAGTAGTGTGACCACTGTTGGGCTTCGGGAGGAGCCCTCAGCTTACTTGGGTGCCACCTGGACTTAACGAGGGGTGCAACGTGAGATGTTCTGGCTGGCAAAGGGGCACGGTTGTTAGCAGAGTCTTTTGGGCCGAAGGTCACGGTACAAATGGAGCAGGCAAGAGAATCGTCAGACAGGCTGGGTCAAAGCAAGCAGATATCAAGAATCGTCAGGCAGGTAAGGGTCAAATCGGGTTGTCAATCAAGGGGTAAAGCAGGAAGAGTTGTCGTAGGCAGGCAAGGGTCAGGATACAGAATGCAGAATAGTCAGGAACAGGCTGGATCAAACACGTGTAATCAACAGACAGAATACGGAACAGATCAGATGCACAAGGTTCAGGAAACAACTAGAAACAAGTTCTATCACGGGCATCTGTCTGCAGTATGGGCCTTTTATATTGGACAGAATTCACACCAAAAACGTGCCCATTCACGCCAAAACGCGCTGGCGCAAACACGCCAGTGTGTTTGCACCTATAAACAATGCGCGCCCTAAGGCAGGCAAGATGGCGCCGGAAGAGGACCATGCGACGGGCGTCCCACAAGCCCCACTAGACCACCAGGGCAGGTAGGTTTTCTTACATCTTTTTAGCAAGAGGCATAGTCATGTATTTATCACAATGCATACAACTCAACCTTTAGAGATGACATTTTGAACCATCCCACTGATCTTCCCAAAACCCCACCAGCTTTCCAGCTTTTCCAGCTACTCCTAGTCAAGAAAGTTTTGCAATGAATCTACATATTTATCAGAGCTGATCCAATGGAGCAGTAGCAGTGATGTTCTTGATCTCCTGTCAGGGCCTGATTGACTCATCGGACTTTCCTAGGTCCATTGCCACTCGTCAATGATGCCACCCTCCCCTTGAAGCATGGGCATGGGAAAATTTCCTTTGTCAGGCCCAGAACATTGAAGATTGGTGCATAGGAAATGTAAAAATCTAGCAAATCTCCTGCATTTCCCAACATATGTGGCTGGCAGCGCCGAGGCCTCTGGGTCCTAGCACCCGATATCGACGCACCATCCCCCTCCATGCGCAAGATGCGCTTCATAGTGCTGGGGAACAATGCGCTCCCCATACACTTCAGAATGAGGCTGGGCAGCATGTCGTTAAATTTTGCCGCCCTAGGCCTGGGCCTTTGTGGCCTTGCCACAAATCTGGGACTAGTGGCTGGGCTGTTGCCCTTGGTCCAGGCCTTTGTGGCATTCCCACAAATCAGGGCCTGCCTCCTATGTAAATTGTATGTGGAGAGAAAGGATTTTAACAATTATTTTCTGCACTGGAATGAATTGTTCTAGAGTGGAAAATAAAATGTTGAATCCAAAAGGATCGTTAACTCTTTTATGAGCTGTACCCTTCGCTACCACTCGTTAAAAAGTAATGACGTTTGATAAATCAGCTGCAATATTTCTTTGTGTGAATGTACACTAATTAGGCAACACCTTGTAAAATAATGACTAGAACAAGACTAGAATAAGAAAATGCTCAGCTTCTTTTCATGTCACACATTTTATTATATAGCAACCAATTTGACCTTTCTCAGTTATGTTTTAGCTGCTAGTGTCGGAAAAAAAATATCCTGTAAAATTAGATTTTTTCTGTTGTTATTAGAAGGATTTCCAGCAGGAGAAAATTCGTTTCTGGAGAAAACAACAATCTGTTTGCCGAAAAGCATATGTCTTGCTGCGGTTTCCTCATAATGAATCTTAGAAACGATTTATTTCTTATGTCAGACTTATGGATATATGAGCATACTGTTCCTTTCTTTGTATATAGCAGATCAGAAAGAACTATTTATATGTAGTGATGGGCGAATTTGCGCTGTTTCGATTCACCGAAAAATTCTCGAATTTCCCGCAAAATTAGCGAAATGCCGAAAAATTCCCGAAACGGCGCCTGCGTCTCTTTTTCCGAAATTTTTTTGACGCTTGTGAATTTTCGCCAGCGAATTTTTGTAGACGTTACGCGTTTTTTTCCGCTGGCAGCGAATCGCGCAAATTTGCAGCGAATTCGCGCCTGCCGAATAAATTCGTCCATCACTATTTATATGGCCATAACAGTGCCATATGTAGAAATGTGTTTGCAAATAGTGATGAGCAAATTTTTCCAGTTTTGCTTCACCAAACGAAACTGTGAAAAAAAATTAAACAGCAAAAAATGGCAAAAAAAAAATGAAATGTATTGAAGTCAATGGGCGTCAAAAAAAAGTTCTGTGCGTCAATTGTTTTTGCTCCAATTGCATTAAAGTCAATGGGGGTCATTTATAAACTTTGCGCAGGGCAGATTGGTTCGCAAAGTGAATATATTTGCCCTGCGCATGGTTATATAAGCTGAATAAGAGGGTGCATACAGAATTGCGAATTTTTTATTCACAAGGCAAATGTATAAAGGGGCTTTATAAATATGTCACAATTTGCAAATTGCGAATCTTTATGCGCACACTTTATGCGACAACTTTGGTGGCTGATAAAATATTCGCAAAACAGTTTTGCAAACTGTGAATTTAACGCTATTTTCGCGCACAACAACCTCGCACATTGGGTGCGCTTGCGCAAACTCCTGTCTCATTTGCGCGCCATTTGCGAAAATTTATTCACACTGCGAATTCGCAAAAACCGGAAAGACGGGCAGAGCAGTGCAATATATTAGCGCTCAGCAAAAAACATGCGCAATACAACCATTTGCGAAAAATATGCGCTGCGCGAAGTTTATAAATGACCCCCAATGTGCGTTATTTTCTTAAGGAGAATTTTTAGTCGTAGCAAAGTTCCCACAGCAAATTTTTGTCGCAGTTTGGCGAAAAAATTTGCAGATGGTGAAATTTGGCATTTCGTTGAGAATCCATGGCTGGTGAAAAAATTCGCCCATCGCTATTTGTTAATGATGACTATAATTGTTCTCCAGGTTTCTCCTCAAAAAAAAAAATACCCATAGATTCCAATGGGTGAAAAAAATTGGAGCGTGTCAAAAAAAATTGTTGCCTGTTTGCTTTAATGCATTTGGCGAATTTTTCGCCTTTTTGTGAATTTTTGCGAAGGGAAACAGGTTAGATGTGCTCATTATTGAGAGTATTATGTTATTGACATACAGATTTATCAGTTAATTAAAGCTGTGGGTCTCTTTATCCCAAAGGAAAAACAACTTTGGAAACAAAGCGTTCCGAGTAGGGATGGGCGAATTTTTTCACCATGTTTCGCCAAAAAAAATGACGCCCAGAGGCTTGTATGGCTTTGTGCGTCAAAATAAAAAGACGCGCGTCAAAAAAATTTCGCCGCACGTCAAAATTTTTTTGACGCCTATAGACTTTAATGGGCGTCGGAGACATTTCGCCGGCGGAAAATTTTTGCCGAAGCGAAACGGGTAAAATTCCCATCCCTAGTTCCGAGTGCCATCCCACCAACGATTTACATTATAGCTGGTGGAAAGGCATTTAGGGGAGATTAGTTGCCGGAAGAGGAGGTGATTTGTCACTAGGTGACTAATCTCCCCCAGTAGCCTCGTGTGCCATTGCCCTAAAACCTGGATTCTCTTTTCTCCTCTCAAGGTGGAGTCAAGGGTGACTAAGAAATATTCTTGTAGCAAAAGCTTTAGGTGGGCTAAATTGGGCTAGGCTGCCACATTGATGCTGAATGTGTAAATGACTGTGTAAATCATAAGAAGGATACAGCTAATGGAGCAAAAGTTAAAGGGTCTTCATCTGTTAGAATGTGGAGATGGAAATGGAATGAAATATTACTAAATTTGATTAATCTCTTTAGCTCTGTGTTGCTTAAAGGATAGATAAAAGTCTAGCAATGTCTTTGAGCTTTGCCCCTACCAAGGACATTCATCTTTTGAACACGATGCTTGATGTCATCTGACATCTGGCAAGGACATTGATGCTAAAGAGCTTCATTTGACATTAAATTAATGCCTCATCCTCTAACTAAATGATTTCAATATAAGATAAAGGTTGCATGGGAATACTGTAAATGGCCATTATCCCAAATGCTAATGTTATTAGTATATTAGCAGCTTTTATGTTATGAAGAATAGCACAAAATAGAGCGTTAAATGCCTTTTGTGGAACTATGACTTAAATAAGTTGAACTAGCTGCCTTCTAGCATAGGATTTTAATTTGTTCTTTTTCATGGTATTTTTTATGAATTCGGTCTGTTGGACATTAGTTATCGAATCCATCAAAATAATAACAGATCTGAATTGTCAACCATTTGGCATTTCAAACCTGTCCCATAGTCAGTTGAATCATTTTGAGCAATGGATACAATGATTCCCTTGTTAACCCCAGGATAGAAAGGACTACCATGTGCCATGAATCACCTTACCTGGCAGATTAACCAAACTGTTTCCATTCCATGTATTTTAGAAGTTTGGTTATTATTAAAGCTGAGCCAATATTGACAAGTATTAATACAAATATTCTACATTCATAGCCAATTTTTAGATTTTCGTGATACTTCAAAATAATTTGGCACTACCCAAAGGTCTGGCTTGACATCAGGGCTTCTTCGTTCAGTGCCAGATAACCTGGAGGACAATCTCAAGAGCAAAATAAACTAATAAAAGTATATACATTTTTCATCTTAATATAGTATGTAATTCAGGAAACTGATATATTAACAATGTTATCCAACTGGGGGGCTTACTTTTACATTCAGAAATTGATAAGGGCCTTAGATTGTTAAATCCACTAGGTCAGGGGCTGATTTAAATGATGAACAGTCTTTATAATTAGCGATGGGTGAATTTGTGCCATTTTGCTTCGCCGAAAAATTTGTGAATTTCACGAAACAACGAAATTTTTTTGAAACAGCGCCCGTTTTTGACGGCGGCAAATCACGCAAATTGGCCGTGAATTCACGCCTGGCGAATAAATTCGCCCATCACTATTTATAATGTTCTATGTGAACATGTTGGGGCTTTGTACCAACAAACATGGGACATTATAAAACTATGCAGTCCAATTAGTTCATTGATTCATCCAGGATGCAACATTCTTGCAGCAGCATGGGGTTTAATGTTAATTTTTAATGTTAACAAATGTAAGGTTATACACCTGGGACCTAGGGGTACTTGTAGATTATAAGCTTGGCTGTAGCAAGCAAAGCCAGTCTGCAGTTGCAAGGCCAAACAAGGTTTTGAGCTGTATTGGAAGGGACCTCTTTGTTGAAAGAGTGAGTTCCCTTTACAAAGCACAGGTAAAGCCGTATCTTGAATATGCTGTGCAATATTTTAGTAAGATACTACTGAATGAGAGAGAGTCAAGAGATGGAAAATTAAGCTGTTAAATGGTATGAAAGTCTCAGTTATTAAGACTGTTGTCTCCCCGAATCAGTTGTACAGACTGATACATTAGATAGCTTTAAGAAGGAGTTGGATGGCTTTTTAGCAAGTGAGGGAATCAAGGGTTATGTAAGATAGCGCATAGTACAAGTTGATCCAGGAAAATATTTTTCCCCCTCTGAAGAAAATTAGAGAGACTTCAGTTGTTTTTTTTTTGCCTTCCTCTGGATCAACTAGCAGTTAGGCAGGTTTTACATATACCGTATATACTCGAGTATAAGCCGAGTTTTTCAGCATCCAAAATGTGCTGAAAAAGTCTACCTCGGCTTATACTCGAGTCAGCGGTCAGTAGCTGAGATTGCAGTCACTTTTAATCATTCCTATACCAACAGTTCGCTTGGGGAGAGACTGCAATATCACACAGCGCCCTCTGTTGGTTATAGGAAAGAATAACAGTGACTGCAATATAACACAGCACCCTCTGTTGGTTATATGAAAGAATAACAGTGTGCCCTCTGTTGGTTATATGAAAGAATAACAGTGACTGCAATATCACACAGCGCCATCTGTTGGTTATATGAAAGAATAAGAGCACACAGTAATTCGTTTGGAAATTCTCTGTCACCATCAACTTTGCAAAGAAGTCCGGTTGATCGCTGGGGGGGTCGCTTTGGTGGAATGTGCGCTGCTGGGTGACAGGGCTGTAGTTGTATCTAGGCTTATACTAGAGTCAATACATTTTCCCAGTTTTCGTAGGTAAAATTAGGTACCTCGGCTTATACGCGGGTCGGCTTATACTCGAGTATATACGGTATGTACATAACAGGTACCACTCCATGAACATGTGGTTTTTTTTCAACTAAATTTACTATGTTACTTAAAGGGAAACAATAACAATATTTACTTTTGGGGAAAAACAAATCACACATCACCTTAATATGGTAAGCAACATGGGTGAATAAATTTGGCAGGCGCAAATTCGCTGAGATTTTCCACAATAAATTAGCGAAACTGTTGAGAAAATTCACCGGAGAAAAATCCGCCGTGTCAAAAAAATTTGGGAAAGCATCAGAATAGTCACACGCATAAAAATTGTCAAAATTATTCGGACGCCCATTGATTTTAATGCATTTGGAAAAAATAGGCACGCATATAAAAATTGTTGCGAGCATTGAAATTGACGCCCATCAAAATAATTTTGACGCCCATTGACTTCAATGTGTTTTGCAAATTTTACACTGTTTCGCGAATTTTCAGCGAAATTCGCACATTTTTCAGAAAACAGGACAAATTTGCCCATCACTATGCCTGGGCAACCAGTAATTGCTGCACCGCACAGAGCATAGCTGTTCACCTATATTCACAACTCTGTGGAGTGAGACTATATCCATAAAGGTTGATCCTGCCTATAAACTTGCAGACAGCAATCTATAAAATAATTTAGTAGCATTGCTTTCTAGTAGATCAGCTCAAGCAAATCTCCTAGCAATGGATATATCTCAGTGTCATTCCCTCCCAAATCATAACCAGCTCTTTCTCTTATACACACGCACATGTACAGTATGCCATAATATCTCACTTCCCTCCCATGAAGATGATTGTCTCTAAGCCTTCAGTGCTGAACTCGCTTCAATGAGAATGTAGCACATCAAGGAAGAAAGTCAGAAATCTATGACACTGTACTGCCTACAGCATTCTGGTAGTAGAAACGCAAAGCTCCTTTAGAAAGACACATACTTATCAATTTGTTAGTACTTGCAAAAGGCAGAGTTAATACAATAGAATTCCTATGCTAAAGAAGGAAACCTTCATCCTGTGCTTCAGTTTTTCAGCTGTTGGATATGCTTTGTCTCATTTGCCTTTAATCACTGGTATATTGTTCTTTATGGTCAATTTAATCCCAAAAGAATAGCAACGGATGTGAATGTGTTAGTGGGGATTAGTTCTATAATTAAAGACCAGTCAGGAGATAAAACTTATTCTCTCAACACATCTACAGAAATTGGTTTAATTTAACATAAATCACAGGCTGCTTTGTCAAGTGCCCTGTAGTACTGGGACCCAGAGAGCCAATTTAATCACATAAAAACAAAAATTAAATACTAGTGTTGTAGAAACATCAGAACACAATCCCAAGTGCCAGATTACACAATGATGTTATTTATGCATTCAATATACTCATCTGATCCATATACTACACACAAAGTATAGAAAAGACTATCCAGCTGAAGTAGCATGGCCAACTAAGACAACATTCTTAGTACAAAAAGACATGTGATAAACATGATGAACTGTTTTATTACTGCACAGTCAATAAGGCAGTTTAGGTAGTTAAAGTGCACTCACAAGTGTCTGCTCTCTGCAATTGTCAAGCCCCTAATAAAATCAGACTACACATACCAACACTATTAGGGCATCTAAAACACGGAGATGGGAAGCATGAACTGAATAATGGCTTCTCTATAGACATAGGGACTTAGGAACACCCTGCACAGGAACAAAATTATCCATCTGTCTCTTAATGTTTTCATTTAATTAATATAGAAGAATATAATTATGACAAGTTGAATATGCATTGAAGAAAAATTTGCAAAATGCATTGAAGTCAATGGGGGTCAAAATAATTTTGTCGTACGTCAATTTTTATACTTGCGACTATTTGGTCCAAATGCATTAAAGTTAATGGGCGTCCGAATAATTTTGACGCGTGACAATTTTTATGTGCACGCCATTTTTGATGCAGCAGATTTTTCTCAGGCGAATTGTCGCCACAGTTTTGCAAATTAATTTGCTTTCAGGGAAACATAGAAATTCTCTGCAAATTTATGTCTGGTGAATTTATTCGCCCATCACTCCTGTACATCAAATGAGATGGTTTGGTTCATGATTTAATCTAGTGGTTTTCAGACTGTTATTGTTGAGGCTGTCCTTCATCTTGTCATCTTGTCTTAGCCAATGAGGACCTTGACCCTCATTGATTGAATCTTAGCTCCAAGGATGTCCAGGGCAAGAAACACATTTTCATCTGAATTCTAGGATAAAAGATCTTCCTGGGATATCTATGAGAACAAAGGGCATTCTCCCTAAAGCTGGCCAGAGATGTAAAGATTTTTAAAAGATCTGTTCATTATCGATAGACCAAGCTTATCTTGAAGCATTTAAATGTATGATTTGTCCATCAACTAAAAAGACCATTTCAATTGATGTTGTCTAGTTGAAGCCAGGAAAACTGAGGGTAGCTGCCTGCTTGGCCCTGCAAACATAGATAGATTTCACTGTGACTGTTGGATGCACGATCGTTCCATTCCAACTAACCTCACGACAATTTGACATAATGGTTGGATTGCACTAAAATTGGTCGTTCACCAAAGAAAAATCTTTGCATCTATGGGGGACCTTTAATCACAATCTAACTAGTGTCCAGATGTAGAACCCCCACAGTTAGTTACCACAAATCTAAATTGTAGGTTGAGGTTCCTAGATGCAGGGGCGATCCTGGCCCCTCCGCCGCCTGAGGCAGCAGCAGTCGCTGCTGCCCCCCTCCCCCGGAAATTCGCTCTTAAAGTACCAGGAGTAGCATTTTTGCTGCCCCTGGTACCTAGTGGGTCGCTGCCGCCTGAGGCGACAGCCTCAACTCGCCTCATTGGCGAAGCACCCCTGCCTAGATGCAGCCATGATTGTGCAGTAAAGCTGACACCTCGGAAAATCTCTGACCATATGTGCATCAAATATTCTGTAGAAGGCTATAATAAAACTGCTGAAAATGATGTTACTTTAATTTGTTCTGGATGCACTTATCTCGTTTGATGATCTATTGAAATGATGTTACACAATGAACTGGTAAACCATCTGTATCAACTGTGATTCATCTGTACATCACATAGAACATTTCATATGTCTGGAGTTCCAGCAATGTATTCCAAACTCATTGTGTTTTACATTGAAAAAGCTTTGTCTTGGTCAAGGTTTGTGTGTCATTGCTATGTCTCTCTACTCAATCCTTAACCTTACATACAATGTGCATTTAAAGTGCATGTACTGCAATGCTGCATTATTTACAAATGCTCCAGAAAAGAATCTTCAGAGACCTTACACAAGCCGTATAAAACTGGCTCAAAATATGAATAATGGATTATGCCAAGCAATTGAGGACAAGAATTGCAGGTCCCCCTGTCTATTTAATCCCTTTGAAAAATGACTTAGCAACAATTCATCCTAAACCCCCAATGATCCAGGGTTTATCCAATAAATCAGTGTTAGCCCAATTTGTAACATACTGGTATCAGATTCCTTCTCTAACTAGAGCTAAAACAATTCCTATCCATATTTTAAATGTTCCTGTTTTGTGATTGTACAATTGCCCCATTGTTTATATGACTCTTTATAGCATTGGTTTAAATTGCCACTTTAGAACCGAAAGTACAGTATTTTCTGTTTTATTCCATGTTCCTGTTTGGCCAAGTGTCCCAGAAAAGTAAACATCAACGCAGCAGACAAAAAAATAAAAAAAAAAAAATAAAATAAAGCTCTGTTTTTCTTTCCATCCTCACTTATCCAGAACATCCATCAGTTGGTATGCCTTTACCATGCAAGAGCGCACAACTTCAGGTCTACACCCAGCTGGGTATTTGGTTAAATTATTAATTAGCATTTCTTCCTTTTCTGATTTAACATTCAGTGCTCTTTCATTATCTCGTGGAGAAGAAAAAAATATGCAGTTCCCAGTGTTTGATTAAATATTTGTGAGCATTGGCACCACCACAAAAATGAAAATGATGCATGTTTTCCATGAAGAAGATCATCTGCTTTTTAGGGGCCGATTCACTAACTTTGAGTGACGGATTCGAAGTAAAAAAACTTCGAATTTCAAAGTGTTTTTTGGGCTACTTTGACCATCGAATGGGCTATTTCGACCTTCGACTACGACTACGAATCGAAGGATTCGAACTAAAAATCGTTCGACTATTCGACCATTCGATAGTCGAAGTACTGTCTCTTGAAGAAAAAACTTCGACCCCCTAGTTCACCATCTAAAAGCTACCGAACTCAATGTTATCCTATGGGGAAGGTCCCTATAGGCTTTCCTAAGTTTTTTTGGTCGAAGGATATTCCTTCGATTGTTGGATTAAAATCCTTCAAATCGAACAATTCAAAGGATTGAATCGTTCTATTGAAGGATTATTCCTTCGATTGTTCGATCAAACTATTTGCGCTAAAATCCTTCAACTTCGATATTCGAAGTCGAAGGATTTTAATTCCCAGTCAAATATCGAGGGTTAATTAACCCTCGATATTCAACCCTTTGTGAATCGACCCCTTAGTGTTGTGTATTTGCTTTCAGCTCTACTGTGTTCAGCCATGTTTTATTTGTTGCTTAAACAAAGCTTAAGCTCTACATTATATCAAACATAATCATGACCTGCCCCCAAAAGCTCTAACAAAAACTAAGGATATAATTAGATAAATGTATTATTTCCTATAAAAATGGCACAAAATGTTTAAAAGTGCAGACACTGCGGCTCGTAGTATTTTCTTTTCTTGGTATTCAAAAAAGTTCTAACTTTTCAACCAGTGTCAACAGAGGGAAAAGGAAAGGTTTAAATATAACAATGTTGCAGAATAAAAAGTAGAAATGTAATAAATCTAAATGGCATACACGGGTAGGGCTTAATGTAATAAAAAGTGCACGTTTTTTTAAATTTTTAAAGATGCTGTTAATTATTTAGATTTCTAAAGAAATGATTTTTGTAGTAATAGCCTACAATTTCATATTATGGAAACTGAGTTTACTGAGTTTACTCGTTGCTTCTCTATTCTCATTTTAGCAAATTGAGTTAAAAGAATAAACAACTTGGTTATTTATCAAAGTCCGAATTTATCTCAACATTTCCAGCCACAAATCTAATCCACACAGGTTTTTTCAGCATATTTATTATTCGATTTTACCGAAAATTTGCTTTGCAGGAAAAAATCCGGTTTTCATGATTTTTTCGGATTTTTAATTCGAAAACTCAGATTTCTTGAAAAAATTTGTGATTTTTTAAAAGTCTGATTTTATATAAAAAAACCACTAATTTTTCTGGATTTTTGCATTCGGAGTTTAGTAAATAACCCCCTTGTACTTAGAATAGAAATATAAAATATCCATTTAAGAGGAAATAAACACCCCTGCAAAAATGTAAAATTGCCTTTGCATTGTGCAGTATTTTTTATTTAGCTTTCATGATTATAGCAGTTTTTCTCTTGTTAATCTCTTGTTGTAAATGAGCAATAGAACTGAGCAGAGCCAGGGAATGTTTCCTTATTGGTAATGTAACCGTATGGGAGCTGGCTGGACAGAAAAGCAGGGAGGGATCCTTTTAAAAATTCTGCAGTTAACAATAAAATAAAAACTAAAAGATTGAAAAACTAAAAATGTATGTAAATTGCAGATGTATTCAGAGAATCAAAATGCTGCATTTGTTCCCAGAATTCATGAATAATTGGGGCCACATGGGGAGTTGCGCCTACCACAATGGCCAATTTGTAGAAAAAAAGAATGCGCCTCTGCACTCTGTCAAATAGAAGGCAAGTTGCAGCTAATCATTTTCAAAACAGGGATTGTTTCACTAATGGAATGCAGTATAAAAGACATTTGTGTGGTTCTTTTGGTACAAGTCTGGTATGTCTATTGATGTAACTGTGAGAACCCTGGAATTACTGCTTTTTTAATTATGGGGCAAGCTCCAGGGTTCCCCGGTGTCAATGGGGCAAATTTACTAAAGGGCAAAGTGGCTAACGCTGGCGAAAATTCACTACGCAAATTCACTAAGATGTGGATTTTCCTGAACGTTACCTCTTGCGCCAGACTTGCCTCTGGCTCTCCGTAAATTAGCATTGTCCAGGCGAATTTATGCCTGGCGAAGTGTTGCCATGTGCGCGAAGCCAACACTGGTGGATTTTCGGAGGTAAGTAAATTTGCCCCAATAGGTACACTTGTGCATGATTCAGCAGGAGAGGCAGGATGGACACAGTAATACTTGGCACAAGTATAAGAGATACTTTTTGGGGGTTATTTATTAAAGTCCGAATTATAAAAACTCGAAAATTTTAATTTTATTTTTTATTATAAAATCAAAAAAATTTTGTGGAAAAAAAAATTAAATTTGTCGAGATTTATGACACCCCGACGATGTGTCCAAATCCAAAAATGCACCATCTCAGACCTGACGAGGTTGTACATAAGTCAATGGGAGAGGTCACTATCCTATTTGGAAAATTCTGTGGTCTGCGCTGGAATTAGCCTGAAAATCCCAAAAATTCTGACTTTTCTGGCAAAAATTCTGAGTTTTTTGGAAAAAAATTTCTACAATTCATGTTTTTTACTCGATTTTATTGAGTATTCCCCCGGTCTGATTAATTCAAGCTTTTCTAATAATAAATAAGATCAAATCATGAATTCTAGTTTCGTCAAACTTTTTTATATAAGATATCAGAAAAATGGGATTTTGATAAATAGCCCCCTTAGTTTATAGGGTCAATACACACAAGATGTGTGTCCATTTTAGTGCAACCATCTTTTCTAAAATATGATATCGATTAAAACAAACTGAACAAAAGTTACTTTTCAAGCAACTGAAGCAGAACAATACCAATCCCCAATTATAGACTTAGGACTGCAGGGTGGTGAAATTCTGAGCATCCAAAAACTAGCTATCCTGTGAGGCAGAGAATAATCATTTGGATTATTTCATTTCAGACACAGTAAACATAATAAGCAAGCAGCCAGCAGTTTGTTCAGCATGAGAGTCAGAGAAAAGGAATTTGTATGTTGTAAGAAAGAGAAAACTTTTTAGCAGACACCTGAGCACAGTTCTATGTCAATGCAATAAAAAGCTCCGCAACTTGCCGGGCGACACAAATAGCTCCACTGACTAGGGATGGGCGAATTTTTTCGCCTCGTTTCGCCAAAAAAATGACACCCATAGACTTGTATGGCGGCGTGCGTCCAAAAAAAAAAGACGCGCAACAAAATAATTTCGCCGCACGACAAAATGTTTTTGACGCCCATAGACTTTAATGGGCGTCTGCAACATTTCGACGGCGGTGAATTTTTGGAGAAATGAAATGGGTCAAATTCGCCCATCCCTACTGACACTTAGCATAGTGTATGAATTGACTCACAAAGTCATAATACACTGACACATTGTCATTCCTTTGCAAAAACACAGTGTGTGCAGCTATTATTCATCATAGTTCGTAAAAAGAAAGTTTAGATGTTGAGCTCTTCATTTTATTTATTGGCCACATAAACTGGTAGGGGCAGATTTATCAAGGGTCGAAGTGAATTCGAGGGAATTTTCGAAGTAAAAAAATTCGAAATTCAAAGTAATTTTTTTGGATTAAAAAAACGTTTAATGTTAAATTTACGTTTAACTTTTAATTTAAAAATAGGGATTGTATTGTTTTTCCAGAAACATAGGAATCAGACACCATGTAAATTCACATCACAATACAAATAGTCACCTGACGCATATCATGCCTCTCTTTGGCACTTCATCATAAGTTAAATTAGTCTGGTGCCTTTCCAGAAAGAAGAATCATATAAACATAATTTATTATCCATGGTTAGTTGTGTGTGTAATCCAATTTATCTTTATGTTTACAAAAAGGGTCTGTTTTTACCTAATGTGAAAGAACTGGAAACTGCCATTATATGGCTGAGGATTTGCAAAATCTATCACTCAGGTGTAAATATCATTTCAACCCAGGACCCATTGATGTGGTGCTCTCCTGGGGGCCAAATAATTGGGTCAGCACTAGTTAACCCAACACTTGGGTTGTCAAATTTGACAATGAGATTCACTCATTTGGCAACCCAATCAGAGAAGCAGACATTTTATATATATATATATATATATATATATATATATATATATATATATATATATATATATATATATATATATATATATATGGTCAGCTTGACTTAATGGTCTAGAAATTGTAATGGTCTTGGGAGAGGGAACAGGAAAACAAGGGAAAAGAGTGTGCAATTTATTTTGCTATCAAACATAGACATATTTGTCTAATAAACTAACCACGTTGGTTGCTTTGTGACAAACAGAACTAGGTTCTGATACGGTCAAACAGTTTTTACATTTTAATAACACTTAGGGACAGATGTATTAAGGGTGGAATATCGAGGGTTAATTAACCCTCGATATTCGACTGGGGAATGAAAAAATGCGCAAATAGTTTGATCGAACTATCGAAGGAATAATGTTTCGATTGAACGATTAAATCCTTGGATTCGAACGATTCAAAGGATTTTAATCCATCGATCGAAGGATTATCCTTCGACCAAAAAAAGACAGCCAAGCCTATGGGGACCTTCCCCATAGGCTGACATTGACTTCGGTAGCTTTTAGGTGGTGAACTAGGGGGTCGAAGTTTTTTCTAAAGAGACAGTACTTCGACTATCGAATGGTCGAATAGTCAAACGTTTTTTAGTTTGAATCATTCGGTTCGAAGTCGAAGTCGTAGTCGAAGGTGGAAGTAGCCCATTCGATGGTCAAAGTAGCCAAAAAAACACTTTGAAATTCAAAGTATTTTTTCTTCTATTCCTTTACTCGAATTTAATGAATAGGCCCCTTAGGGGCAGATGTATTAAGGGTCGAACATCGAGGGTTAATTAACCCTCGATATTCGACTGGGGAATGAAAATCCTTTGACTTCGAATATTGCGCAAATAGTTTGATCGAACTATCGAAGGAATAATCTTTCGATTGAACGATTAAATCCTTGGATTCGAACGATTATAAGGATTCGAACGAAGGATTATCCTTCGACCAAAAAAAGATAGCCAAGCCTATGGGGACCTTCCCCTTAGGCTAACATTGACTTCGGTAGCTTTTAGGTGGCGAACTAGGGGGTCGAAGTTTTTTCTAAAGAGACAGTACTTCGACTATCGAATGGTCAAATAGTCGACCGGTTTTTGGTTCGAATCATTCGATTCGAAGTCGAAGTCGTAGTCGAAGGTGGAAGTAGCCCATTCGATGGTCAAAGTAGCCAAAAAAACACTTCGAAATTCAAAGTATTTTTTCTTCTATTCCTTTACTCGAATTTAATGAATGGGCCCCTTAGGGGCAGATGTATTAAGGGTCGAATATCGAGGGTTAATTAACCCTCGATATTCGACTGGGGAATGAAAATCCTTCGACTTCGAATATCGAAGTCGAAGGATTTTGCGCAAATACTTTGATCGAACGATCAAAGGAATAGTCCTTCGATCGAACGATTAAATCCTTCGAATCGAACGATTCAAAGGATTTTAATCCAGCGATCGAAGGAATATCCTTCGACCAAAAAAACGTAGGAAAGCCTATAGGGACCTTCCCCATAGGCTCACATTGAATTCGGTAGCTTTTAGGTGGCGAACTAGGGAGTCAAAGTTATTTCTTAAAGAGACAGTACTTTGATTATCGAATGGTCGAATAGTCGAATGATTTTTAGTTCGAATCATTCGATTCGAAGTCAAAGTCGTAGTCGAAGTAGCCCATTCGATGGTCGAAGTAGCCAAAAAAAACTTTGAAATTCAAAGTACTTTTTCTTCTATTCCTTCTCTCGAACTTAATGAATGGGCCCCTTAATGTGTGACATTACTAAAATAAACAACCACAAATGAATGGGGCCTACTTTTATTGGAGGGGATTTATGTCCCTGTTTGACCTTGGCAAGAGAGAGAGAACATTTGACTTTAAAGATGTTACTAAATTGAACAGCTTTTATTTAGGCAGTAGAATATTGATTTGAGGTTGGAAACATAACATAAAAGTCTACAAAACATTTCTCAAATGTCTTATTTAAGTGTAGCAGAATCAAGCATTTGGTGCTGCAAGTGCCACTTTAAAAATAAATCTATATTATTGCAAAACAAGAACTAGAACTGATGTTACAGAATAACATACTTAACAATGAAATCTTTTTTTTACCTTTCTATTATAATTCTGCTGCTTTTTTTCCTAGGCTTGATTAAAGGCATCAAGGGATTAGACAAAACAAAAATCTGATTAGAAATGATAATAAAAGACTTCCAGTAATTCATTTAAACGAACAACTAAAATCAGCACTCGGAATGTTCCCAAACACAATTTCTGTAGAATAATTCAACCTATAGGGCGTTAGAAAATAAAGATGTCATGCTTTAGTAACAGATGAGTTTAGGTAAGAAAAATTCCAAAATATTGTTTGAATTCACCTTATTGATTAAAGGGCACCTATCAAATGTGTTCTAGTGATGTGCGGGTTAAACCCTCCCTCCACCCGCGCCAGCCTGAGCCCAACTTCCGGGTTCCTTTTATAGACCTGCGGTAACCCACCAATGACATCACAAAGGGGAGGGGCAAGCAGGTGTGCGGCTATAAAACTGGAAGCCGGCAGTGAAAGGTAGCGGGCGGGGAGAACAGGAAGAAGACCCCAACTTGCCCACCACCGGCAAATGGGGGTGTAAGGTCTGCCCGAACCTGACCGACCTGGGTCCTGCTAGTATCGGCCTGGCCCGCACATCACTAGTGTTTTCCCCACCGGAGGTGCAGGCTAAAAGAGCCTCCATTCTGTTTGGGGAAAACAATGCTTCACAATGCTTCCAAATGAACCAGAAGGGAATTCACAATATGAGCAGCCATATATAACATTGTTATATTTCCTCAACAGGATTGTAACTAAATTCAAACAAAATAGAAAAATGAAATATGTATTCTGAATATCATTACAGCAGTGACTAAAGACTATCCAAGTCTGTTCATTATCTTCAGGCTGCTTCTTAAACTTCTGAATGGCCAATTTGACTTCTACAACCTTTGTTTTCACATTTCACGAGTGCTTCGGCACATTAGCATCCAGATCCTTAACCCAGAAGAGAGAAACTTGTAAAAGTCTCTTTTTTTTTCAGGGAATCTAAAATGCAACCGCAGAACCGGTCTACAGGAGAATGGTAATTCCTTTCCGCCAAGTTAACAGCTACAGAAAACAAAGGCAGCCTTTTGCATCTGCAGTAAGCAATTCTGAAAAGAAAAAAAAAATCACCAACAAAGCATAAAAGTAGCAATTTCATTTATTTTAGCATTCTGAAACCAAAATACAGCTGCTGTGAATACAAATATATTGCTAACTCTCGATGTCTTTCAAAGAAAAGCGCCTTGAAAAATAATGTTGCAGAAAGGTAAGGGGAAGTTCTAAAATATAGTTAATATATACAGCCAACGTCATGAAAAATATTAGTTTTAGAAATATTGTAGTTCCATATTATTTCAAATGATTTGCTCTTGTTGCAAATAAGGAAAAGCTGTTCTGATATGAGACACAGATGGTGCTGGGGGAATGACATCTTTTATTGGAGCAAAATGTAGGTCTCTGGATTAAAGAAGCATGAAGTAGGCGTCATTGATTGTTTCTGTTTCTGTTCTTGTTGTAGTTGGCAGTTAGCAGTTGGCAGTTGGTACCAAAATATTCACAATTGTGCATTTGCAAGCATTATCTGGCAACCCGGGGATGTTGGCCATAATGAAACATATGTTTTTCAACATACTATGCAGATACAGTATACAGGCCCGGATTTGTGGCGAGGCCACATAGGCCCAGGCCTAGGGCGGCACATTTTTGGGGGCGGCATGCCGCCAAGCCGCTCTGTGGGGAGCCTGTGCTCCCCACAGAGCGCCAGCATGTGGTAGTACGGGCGGGCGATAGGACCGCGCGGAGCGCACAGCCTAGGGGCGCCCGCCCAGCGAATCCGGCGCTGACAGTATATATCATAAATATATTTAACAATATTCAGTACTAAACTAATCCAACAAGACATGTTAATTAATTTAATGTTATACTGCATTATCTGGTCACAAAAAAGCACACAAAGACAAAAACTGCTTGTAGTAGTGATTTCTATATCATTAACGAATCTAATTAGATAATACCTAATAATACCAGTGGCAAGACCCCATTCCTAGCAGACAATGCTGTCCCAGGATTGTGCCAAATGATGTTTCTGTTTATGTCTGATGGTTAACAAAAAATCCATAAGAAAGAAGAAATGAAAAACTGTACGCATGAATATACATACCTATTATAATAGCATAAACTGACAGTTGTTTGCTTTTTCAGGAAGAGATTTTCCACCCACCCAATTCTTTGATATCACATTAAAGTTTTTACATAGAAGTGTTCCTTCTTACCGTTTGCCATCTGTAGACAAGATATATTTATTTTATTATCCAACCATTTCCCAGCAGTTATAATGAATAAAATACATTTATTAAGGGATAAAATTTGCCTAAATGTCACCAGATTCCAGGTTATATATTATAGTAGGTGCTCATGGTATGTTTAATTAACCGCTGAACTAACTCACATTAATACAGAGAAAAATATCTCTAGATATCTCTAGCCGGCACAACAAATTTGAATGCTAATAAAGTTATATTGTTTGATGTGATTATACAGTATTCTCATTTGGTCTTCATTTTTACTGATTTTAGAATTATTTTAATGAAGATTAAGTAAGATTCACAAATATATCACTATATAAATAAAAGACATAATAAAGAGGTTGATGTACGAATTATTTATAGATCAATTTTGACAATTGCTTTTGATTAGCAAACATAAGAACTGGAAAACCTACAGTAGAAGAACTTCTATGTAATATATTCTTTCAAGAAGTTAAGCTAGACATTCCCTTAGGTAGGGAGACCCATAGGCGCAAATTCACTAAGCGCCGAACGCTAGCGTTAATTCGCTAGCGTTTGGCATTTTCAGTACTTTGCAAATTCACTAACGAATGCTGGCATAAATTCGCTAGTGTTTCTTCGCACACTTACGCCAGGTGAATTTTCGCTAGCGATGTAACTACGCAAATTCACTAACTTGCGCAGTGTACTGAACGCTACCTTTTACGCTAGACTTCCTTCGCCACCTCAGACCTGGCGAAGCGCAATAGAGTAGATAGGGATTGTTTCCAAAAAAGTCAAATTTGGAAAAACGCTGGCGTGTTTTCTACATGATGGGTGATAGGCTGAAAAAGATTGAAAATATTTTTGGGGCTCCCCTCCTTCCCCCTACATTTCCTGACTCATGGCAACTTACCTAGACAATGGGCACATGTGTAGGGCAAAATAAAATTTATATTTGGTGATTTGAAGGTTTTCTAAGCATTTGTAGTGCAGATACGTATTCCTCCATTGAAATTTGAATTTCGCGCCGTATGCAAATTAACCATCGCTAGCGAAACTTCGCTTCGCTTGGCGAATTAACGCTAGCGCAACTTCGCAAACTAACGCTACCCCTGTGCGCAACTTCGGATATTAGTGAATTTGCGGAGCGCTGGCGAAAATACGCCTGGCGAAGTGCGGCGAAGTTGCGCCTGGCGCAACTTCGCATCTCAGTGAATTTGCCCCATAGACTACATTACAAGAGTGGAACACAGGCTATTGCATTGCAGTTTATTTTAAACTGCAGACTCTTGACTCTTGATCACTGGTGATGGGCAAATTTATTCAGCAGGCGTGAATTTGCGGCGAATTCCCGCGATTCGCCACCGGCGAATAAATTCACAAAACCGCATCGAAAATTCGCCAGCGTAAAAAAAAAAAATGGACGTCGGTTTTTAGAATGCCGAAGCATTTTCGCCAGCGAATTTGCACCGGCATCCAAAAAATGGACGCCAGAGTCCAAAAAATGGATGCCGGTGTCAAGAACAGACACTGGCGTCAAAAACGAGATGCTGGCACTGTTTTACAAATTTTTCGACGTTTCTCAAATTTCGGGGGAAATTCACGAATTTTTCGGCGAATCGAAATTCGTCCATCACTGTTGCTCACCCATCATTGGAAACAACCGATATCACGTTGAAAAAACAGAGATGCTATTGAGATTATGAGAGATATGAAAAACATGACAGATAGACTGAGAGGGGCACTCCCTCAATTTAATAAGATTTGCTCACCCAGATGGAGTAATTCCATCAAGTTCCAAAGTCTTCAAATTCTAGATTCCCAGATGAAATTGAAAAGTGTTTAATTATCCTTTCATTTTACTTATTCCAATGAATTCATTATATTGTTTATCTTGCTGGTGATATATATTCTGTATCAAGTCTACACTAAGGGGCAGATTTATCAAAGGTCGAGGTGAATTTTTGAATGAATAAAATTTGAATTTCAAGCAATTTTTTGTGTACTTCGACTAGGGAATAGTCCAAATTCAATTCGAAGTTTTTTTTGGGAAAAACTTAGAATCGAAATAAGACGAATGTGCTATTTCTTCAATTCGTATTTGGCTGAATACGGACCTATTCGATTGAAAACGGACCTATTCGATTGAAAACGGACCTATTCGACCAAAAAAACCTTCAACTTCATTTCAGTTGGTCTTTTCGAATTCGAATTAAGTTTTTTCAATTCAAAATTTGACCCTTGATAAATATGCCCCTAAGTCCAAAATATTTTACCCACTGGAACATATGTAACATTCTTTGCCTATATAACTTACAAAGTCTACTACTTCTGCTGTTTTATCACAAAGGTTCTCCAAAGATCCTCCACCTCAATCCTTCTCTGCATGCACTCAGCTTTCTTCTTTCTATCAGGTCCTTCACCTTCACGGGGGTAGGGAGCTCCTGTTCATGTGTGTCCACATGTTTCTTGGTCACTTGCCTAGCAAAATCAAGATGGTTTTACTAGCAATCAGTTCTAGAACAGAGAGTTCACCAACAGAAGCAGAAGGACTGAAATCTATAAAAAAAATCCATCTATATATAGAAACACAAGTACAGAAAGACAAAAGTTCTAAGGGTCAACATCTCCGCACTAGATTGTATTTTAACAATTGTCCTCTAGATCACAAAATACTACACTAGAATGTCGTAAGGTCAGTTCACTGTATAGATAGCAGCACACTACTGGCTACACGCACACTGTATAATACACTGGATAATGTAACATTACAGTATCTGACAACAGACGCTACAAGCAGTAACGTGAGACTGAGAATGATTTCAACAGTGGTAAATCAGCCCTGTGAATAAGGATTTGGTATGCGATACAAAGTCAGAATATAAACTATTACATTTTCTTATCTCTACAGCCCAGCTTTTTAAATTGCAGACATACGGGGGAATGTAATTAAAGTCGCAAAAAGCAAAACAATTCGCACCAGTAAGAATAAAAATCCACATCTCGCAATGTAATATCGTTCCTTAAACTGTTATTGCTTTGCGAATTTTTATTGCGCATTGCAAATTTTTATTGCGCACTCTTAAGAATTGCTTGAAGGTGTCGTAATCTTTTGGAGCAAATGTAACGACTTTTTCAGTAAGACGTTTTATTACATTGACTGCGCATTGGCGCAAACTATAAAATTCGCAAATGGTCTTCCACTGTCAGAAGTGGTCGCTAAACAGTTTCCGGGTTCGAAAAAGCTATATTAAATTTGCACAAAGCAAAATTTGTTCTGGCAAAGGCATAACTTTTCGCATTGGAATCGTTTTTCAGTTACCGATTTTTAGTACATTCCCCCGATAATGTTTTCAAGGGATCTGACTATGACTCTACATCTGAAACAGAACTGTAAAATCACATACAAACAATGTAATTTAGAAAAATGCAGACGGGAGCCTGATGAAAAGCACTCCAATAAAATACCAGCTCTGCAGACCTTATGGATTTGATTTTTATGTTTCATTTAATGTTCTCCAGCGGGGAGGAATCGCCAGGCTTTGTATTACTCCACAGGATCTGCGTGAAAAGCATGCAGAGTAACAATATGTTATTCAAAGTCCTTCAGGCTCCAGTGTATGCAGACTTGTGTACAATATGATCAGTGTGTATTTAATGGAACACTTCCATGAAAAGATTTGTGTGTTTTTAAACATGTCCACAAGGCACTTGGTTAATATTTGCAAAAGGGCATTATTGAATCTAAAGATTAGTAAACAACATGATATTTATTTCATTGGAACAATTGGTATGGCAGCAAAAACAATTGGTATCAGACAATTTATGTGCTGTAATGTGTTTCAAAATGTCTTGCCCAGGGTGCATGTACCAAGGAAGCCCGGAATTAATGGCTGCTTTAAAGGGATACTGTCCAGCTCCAGCAGAATTCTGCACTGAAATCCATTTCTCAAAAGAGCAAACAGATTTTTTTATATTCAATTTTTAAATCTGACATGGGGCTAAACATATTGTCAGTTTCCCAGCTGCCCCAAGTCATGTGACTTGTGCTCTGATAAACTTCAATCACTCTTTACTGCTGTACTGCAAGTTGGAGTGATATCTCCCCCTCCCTTTCCCCCCCATCAGCCAAACAAAAGAACAATGGGAAGGTAAATAGATAGCAGCTCCCTAAAGGTGGCCATACACGGGCCGATAAAAGCTGCCGACAGACCGTGTCGGCAGCTTATTGGCCCGTGTATGGGGGCCCCCGACGGGCTTCCCCGATCGAGATCTGGCCGAAAGTCGGCCAGATCTCGATCGGATGGGGCTAAAAATCCCGTCGGATCGTGGCCGCATCTGTTCATTGATGCGGTCCCGCGATCCGACCGCCCGTTTGCGCATCATTAGGATCCGATCGTTGGGCCCTAGGGCCCACGATCGGATCTGCCCGATATTGCCCACCTCAAGGTGGGCATATCGGAGGGAGATCCGCTCGTTTGGCGACATCGCCAAACGAGCGGATCTATCCATGTATGGCCACCAACACGAAATAACAGCTGCCTGGTAAATCTAAGAACAACACTCAATAGTAAAATCCCATGTCCCACTGAGACTCCTTCAGTTACATTGAGAAGGAAAAAAACAGCAGCCTTTTTTTCGAAATTAATCAGTTAATAGTGCTGCCACAACAGAATTCTGCACTGAAATCCATTTCTCAAAAGAGCAAACCCATTTTTTTATATTAAATTTTGAAATCTGACATGGGGCTAGACATATTGTCAATTTCCCAGCTGCCCCAAGTCATGTGACTTGTGCTCTGATACATTCAGTTACATTGAGAAGGAACAGCAGCCTGCCAGAAAGCATTTCTCTCCTAAAGTGCAGGCACAAGTCACATGACCAGGGGCAGCTGGGAAATTGACAAAATGTCTAGCCCCATGTCAGATTTCAAAATTGAATATAAAAAAAATCTGTTTGCTCTTTTGAGAAATGGATTTCAGTGCATAATTCTGCTGGAGTAGCACTATTAACTGATTCATTTTGGAAATTTTTTTTTTCTCCCATGACAGTATCCATTTAAGGAGGTGTTCCTTGCATACTGTACATGCTGACTTGCATCTACAGCTATGGGACCTGCTATTCAGAATTAGTGATGGGCAAATAAATTCGCCAGGTGCAAATTCACAGAGAATTTTCAATTTTCGCTGCCAGCGAATATATTCAAGAAACTACAGCGAAAATACCCCATCGTCAAAAAATTGTGCTCGTTCGTTGGAAAAGTTGCTCACGTCAAAACCATCAGCGTCAACATTATTGATGCCCGTTGACTTTAACGCCGGTGTCAAAATTGACAGGCGCGTCAGAATTGACTTAGGTGTCAAAATTCATGTTTCGTGACTCTTTTGCAGTTTCGCAAATTTTACGGGAAATTCATGAATTTTTCAGCAAAGCGAAACGGGACAAATTCACCCATCACTATTCAAAATGCTCAGGACCTGGGTTTTCCAGATAATGGATCTTTCCCTACCTTGTCTACTAGAAAATCATGTAAACATGTAATAAACCCAATAGTACTGTTTTATTATTACACAAAAAAATATTTTTAAAAATTGGTCTTTCCGTAATTCAGAGCTTTATTGATAACATATTCCATACCTGTAATGAATCAAATGGTAATTGGTAAAGTATTTCAGTACAATGTGCATTAGCCTGAATTGTAGGTAAAATAGATGGACATTTGTGTTTATTCACTTATTTGCAAAAGTAAATGAGCTCTGTTACTGTATATGTTTGTGCTGGGGCTTAACTGCATGCACTACAAACACATTTCTGTGTTATTTTTTTTGTGATTAAAACTTTGCCTTCACACATTTCCCACAAGACCATTAAAAAAAATGTGCACACAATATAAACAAAAATAATTAAATAATTAGTAATATTCAATTTTGACAAGAAGTTCAGTTTCTCTTGAACTTGCCATAAAAAGAGTGCCATGGTTTTGTGGGGACTGATAAAACATAAAGCATTAATACATGGGTTGTTTTTTTGTATTAATAAAAACAAATGCACAGCTACATTTTGGACCCACACAATTAAAGGTGTAATCTGATCCTGATCATTTTCTAAAACACATGCTCTGATCTTCATTTCCTGTTAAGCAAAAAAGAATATTCTTTTCTTACCAGAAAAGAAATATATATAGTCAGTTCTAGAAAAACAACGAATCACCTAAAAGCTGCCGAAGTTTTCAAAGCCGGGATTGGTAAAATGATGAAGATTTTCGGGTTTCTTCAACATGAAACCCTGTTTAATTGGTACAGTATATTCACATAGGGTTTCTTTAAAGATTGCTCATGCTGAGAGGGAAGTGAAAAGTCTAATAGGTCATGACAAGGATTCCAGAGACAATCAGAAGCAAAAGAAAAGTCCATCATTCAGGAATAGGGTCAAGTAATGAGAGGTGAAGGTCAGAATCAGATAGTATAGATAGCTTGAAGTATATTGAGATATATGGTAGGAGCCACATTGTTAAGGGTCTTGAATGTAAGTGTTAACTTAATTTAAGAGGAGATTGGAAGATAAAGGTACAGGTATGGGACCTGTTAAGCACGGGTTTTCCAGAAAAGGGAACTATCCATAATTGGACTCTTTGCACCTTAAGTCTACTAGAAAATCATGAAACATTAAAGAAACACAATAGGCTGGTTCTGGTTCCAATAAGGATTAATTATATCTTAGTTGGGATCAAGTACAAGTTACTGTTTGATTATTACAGGGAAAAAGGAAATCCTTATGAAAATTTTGGATTATGTGGATAAAATGGAGTCATGGGAGGCAGCCTTTCTGTAATTTGGAGCTTTTTGAATAATGGGTTTCTGGATGACCAATCCCATAACTGTATATGCATAGGGGAGTGCTCATGTGGAGAAATTAGATTAATTATGAATTCATCCCCCCCTGGCATATGTATAAATATCAGAAATAATGAATGGCACTACTTGCTGATGCATTCCTGAAATAAAATTGTCCTCACCACAACCATGGGTACATTTATTTAACTGGATTTTAACTGATTTAGATGTGTGATTATCGCTTTATTTGTATGAAATAGCAATCGCTCTGTACAACTGTTCCATCTTTTTAATTCTACCAATTGACATGGCACTTTGAGGCACGATTTAGCAAAGAAGCCATTTCTTTTTGGATAATGAAAGCCAAGACAGATTCTCCCAAGCTGTTTGCAAAATAAAAAGTATTTTCATATAAACTAAAGTAATTGTCTTGCGTCAATAATAAGCCATGTCTCTGTAATAGAAGCATCAATAACCAGAGCTTAAATTCTTGCTAATCGATTTAAAAATGTGAGTGGCTTCATTTATTGAAATATGCTCCAGTCACTTTAACACTTTAACTTGCTATCCAATTGCCTCGGTGTTGGTAAATATTCTTAACATGTCACATTGCACTGCATGGAGCCAAATTCACCATCTGTACAGTATATTCTGCCATATACTGTAGGCCTATGGTAACATATAAACATTTGAACTTCATACCCCAGCATCCTAAATCATTCCAATGAGTTGCTTTTGATTTATAATTTCCACCAGCTTGTGGTCTGCAAAACTGATAATAAGGGGCAGATTTATCAAGGGTCTAATTAAAAAATGTTGAATATCGAATTCAAAGCTTTTTCAAAAAATTTGGCAATCCTGCAGTCGAATAAAAATCTTTTGATCGAACGATTAAATTGTTTGAATCGAACGATTCGAACGATTTTAGCGATCGATTGAAGGACTTTTATTCGATGTGTAAAGACTTAGAAAAATGTTGTAGAAGGTCCCTATAGGCTAACATAGCACTTCGGCAGCTTTAATTTGGCGAAGTATTGAAGTCGAAGTTTTTTTAAAGAGACAGTACTTCGATTATCGAATGGTCGAATATTCAAACAATTTTTACTTTGAATCGAAGTAAATTCGAAGATAAATCCAGATAATGGATCCTATTCCTGTATTAATGCTGTTCAAAGGCAAGATGGCATGTGTAGTTAAATCCATCTGACTGTGATGGTTTGTTAAGTGGCTTCTAAGTATTACATTTTTATCCTGTTATGATCCCGAGAAGCCAACATGTTCGTCTAAATATTTCATGTTATTATTTAATTCAAGCTATAAATGGTGCCAAACCCAATTGCACTTCCGTTTGCACTGATTCCCTTGTACTTCAAAGTTAGGCATTAACTGATTGGCACTAACAGTTTCTATCATTTGGTTCAGTTGATCTGTTTATCTCTAAATCATGAGGGAGAAATAAATAAAATAATAATTAGCCCAAAAGTCGAGTCAAAAAATTCAAATTCAAATTTGTGACCCTAGAAATTAAATTGAATGTGATGCAGAAATTGTTATTATAAGGCAAATTGGTAGTTGGTTTTATGCTTTAACTTTTGTTCTGTAGCTCACCAGTATGAAAAGATAAATGATACAGATATTTAGTCTAGGGTTGCTGGAATCAGTGACAAAAATAAAATCAAACCAAATCTTATAATATCCATATAACAGAGCCAATGACAAGACAAGATTTACTATTTGATCATCATGGCCCTGTGATTAAGCCGTTCTCGTAACTGCAGGATTTCCATCATTTGTTAGTCCTACTCATATTTCTTCTCATGACAATCTTGTAAATTTCCCCTGAGTGTGGAGACTTCTTTCTTTCAGACCTGATACTGGATGGGCATAAGACACAACAAATTTATTGCTACCTATGGGCCTATATATAATTGAGTGATGAGTTTCATTCTTGAGCTCCTTCCCTTTTCCTTGCAGATGGTACATGATTTATTGCAAATAATTTGGAAGAGGATTTTTTAAAAAAAGGTATCACTGAAGGAATGACTGTCTCTATTGTAGTCAAGAACAGGATGGCAGTGTATAAAAGTAGCAGGATTACTGGGCCATATACTAGTTCTTTCCTCACAAGGAACTTTTCATCATCGCCTTGAGGTTCTTTTAGCAAATAGAAAAAAGAAGTATGTTGTAATAGTATTAGGGATGCACTGAATCCACTATTTTGGATTAGGCCAAACCCCTGAATCATTGGCGAAAGATTCGGCCGAATACGGAACCAAATCCGGGTCCTAATTTGCATATGCAAATTAGGAATGGAAGAGGAAAACATTTTTTACTTCCTTGTTTTGTGACAAAAGGTCACATAGTTTCCCTCCCTGTCCCATTTGCATATGCAAATTTGGATTTGTTTCGGGCCGGGCAGAAGGATTCAGCCGAATCCAAATCCTGATGAAAAAGGCTGAATCCTGAACTCAATCCTGAATTCGGTGCATCCCTAAATATCATCAAATTAAAAATGGCCAAAAAGCTAAGACTGGTAGTAATCAATCCTGCAGCATAGGGAAGAAAACTATTGGCAATGTAATGTGGAGTGTATGATCTGATTCAAATAAGTGCAATTAACTAGGTTTTCCTTAAGCATTAGTAATGGCAAATTTATTCGCCAGCCTCGAATTCACTGCAAATTTCTCAGTTTCCCCACCAGTGAACAAATTCGCAAAATTGCAGCAAAAATTAGGTGGCGTCAAAATATTTTTGACACCCAAGACAATTCTGACACTGGCGTCAAGTCTGACGCCGGCGACAATTCTAGCCGTCCATTGACTTAAATGGGCGCCAGAATTGTCGCCAGCATCAGAATTGTCACCGGGGTCGGAATTGTTGCTGGCGCCAAAAATATTTTGACATCGGCGTTAAAATTCACAGTTTGCGAATCTTTCGCAGTTTTGCGAATTTCGCAGGAAATTCACAAATTTTTGGGCAAAGCGAAATGGGAGAAATTTACCCATCACTAAACAGCATTAAAGGTTTTCTCCAGAAGTCCAATGTCTTTGACTCAATGTAGAAAAACACATATATAAAAGCTACAGTATAAATGAATGGGCCAAGGTGACTGGTCTTGTAGCAGTGAGTCTGCAAATAATTATCATTGAACCAAATATTTCAAACTGAATAGTCTTTATCATTTGCTTCATTTTCATAACTTAATAATAAAGATTTCTGAAGGGCAAAACACTATGATCAGAGTGGTAGCTCCTGGGTTTCCCCAAGTTAATAGGCACACGATTCAATAGAAGAGGCAAAACAGACACAATGGCATTCGAGCAATGATACAGAAATGCAAGTAGCATGTTTGGACGAAAGTACCTTTGTTGAATGGAATCATTACAATCGCAATAATCACAACATTTGCATCCATTTTACTATGACTTCATGACTATGCCTTTTTTGTGTAGCTCACACATACAATATAGTAGTTTGCTTTAGCTTTCTCTAGATACCATGGATTGACAGTGTTTGCAACAGTTACATTAAATCTGTTACTTACAAGTACTCTATTTGTAACCCCCAAAGCATTAGCATTTATCTAATGAATCTTATGTTCATCTGTCCTTGGGCCTTCAAAGATGCTCTTGAATGAAAGTTGCGTGTTGTTGACTGCTAAAATATGTAGGCAGGTGCACCCATGAATAGCTTCGGTAGTAATGACCAAACCAGAATTTGTAAAAAAAAACAAAGTTATATCTATTCGTCCAACTCCAATATGTTGTACCAAATTAACACAGACAGGCAAATCTTCGTTATACAATACAGGGCCACCTCCTCCAGGAACCTAGCCTCCTTTTACTTACAGGATGTCTTTCAGTGTTACTTTTTAATACCAATGGGGCACTCCTGTTCCACCGCCCTCGTTGGGAACTCACTTTCCCCACCGGCCCTCAGCAACCCGGCACTCTACACAGGTGCCCCCTTGCTATCACGGAAAGGATTTTCACGATGGCCACAGTCCCATAGCCCTATCTTTTACTACTTTTTATTTACAATTAAACAAAGGTGGTCAAAATGCATTCCATCAGCATCAGACTGGAATGCCAAGGGCCTGCTGGAAAACCTTAGAACATAGTTTCCGTATACTTTTCCTCTTCCCCATATTAAGCTTCCTTGCTCTTCTTGTCTCTTTACCTACATTCATCTAGCCAGCTCTCAATTTCTCATCTTTATTCTCTTACAGAAATGATAAAAGACCAAGATAAAGACATACAAGGAAATATGGTTGGGTGAGCAGGAGGGCCCTGATGTCCTGGTGGGCCAGTCTAACACTGCACATTAGTGATGGGCGAATTTTTCTCATTTCGATTCACCAAAAAATTAGCAAATTTCCCACTACAAACGTCGAAAAAGTTTGCGAAACTCGAAAATTGATACTGCGTCAATTTTGAAGCCAGTGTCAAATACAATGTGCGTCTGAACAGTGTTGATGTGTGGTGGTTTTGATGCGACTTTTCCAAATTTTTTTGACTTCTGCAAATTTTTGCGAAAGCTTCACAAATTTAATTGCCATGTGAAACATAGAAATTTGCCGCACATTTGTGCCACGCAAATTTATTCGCCCATCATTACTGCACACCCTTTAGTAGATAACACCACCATGATCATCTAATTATTAATTTCTAACTGACATTTTAGGGGTGATGTGATATGCAGTCTTAAATTTGTTGCTTGTGTAGTATCTAGAGATGGCGCGAACTGTTCGCCGGCGAACTTGTTCGCGCGAACATCGGGTGTTCGCGCTCGCCGGAAGTTCGCGAACGTCGCGCGACGTTCGCCATTTTGGGTTCGCCATTGTTGGCGCTTTTTTTTGCCCTCTCACCCCAGACCAGCAGGTACATGGCAGCCAATCAGGAAGCTCTCCCCTGGACCACTCCCCTTCCCTATAAAAACCGAAGCCCTGCAGCGTTTTTTTCACTCTGCCTGTGTGTGCTGAAGAGATAGTGTAGGGAGAGAGCTGCTGCCTGTTAGTGATTTCAGGGACAGTTGAAAGTTTGCTGGCTAGTAATCGTTTTGATACTGCTCTGTTATTGGAGGGACAGAAGTCTGCAGGGGTTTGAGGGACATTTAAGCTTAGGTAGCTTTGCTGGCTAGTAATCTACCTTCTACTGCAGTGCTCTGTATGTAGCTGCAGTGGGCAGCTGTCCTGCTTCTGATCTCATTTGCTGACTGCTGCAATAACAGTAGTCCTTGTAAGGACTGCTTTTATTTATTTTTTTGTTCCAATACAGAGCAGTATCAAGCAGATTACTAGCCAGCAAACTTACTATCATCTGTCCCTGAAATCACTAACAGCTCTCCCCCTACACTATCTCTTCCAAGCACACACAGGCAGATTTTTCAGATACATTTTTGCCCTTGATCCCCCTCTGGCATGCCACTGTCCAGGTCGTTGCACCCTTTAAACAACTTTAAAATCATTTTTCTGGCCAGAAATGTCTTTTTTAGATGTTAAAGTTCGCCTTCCCATTGAAGTCTATGGGGTTCGCGAACCGTTCGCGAACCGCTCGCATTTTTGCGCAAGTTCGCGAATATGTTCGCGAACTTTTTTTCCGACGTTCGCTACATCCCTAGTAGTATCCCACATCAGCCAATCAGCATTTGAATGGTAGGTTACTAGATATATCTAGTATAGGTCAATCTAAAAACAACTGGACTTGCTGAGTAATCAATGAAGACGTTTCACTACTCATCCGAGCAGCTTCTTCAGTTCAACCGAGCTTCAAGAAGCTGCTCGGATGAGTCGTGAAACGTCTTCATTGATTACTCAGCAAGTCCAGTTGTTTTTAGATTGACCTATACTAGATATACTATGACCTGGATGAATGAAAATCTTCATAGTCATAGGTTACTAGATGTATTAAATTACCACTTTTATCAGTTATCAAGTTATTTAAAAATTTTCTACTTCCCAAAATCCAGTCTATATGCAGTCTGGAGCAAATTGAAGCCAACGGTACAGTAATGGCTCCCTATCGACTCACGGGTTCCTGTTTTCCATATATTTTAATGGAAAGAAGCTGCTATCAGTTACAGACAATTAAATACAGCCTTGCCATGGTTTTCCCATATACTTATAATCTTGGAGCAGACAGATAAAAAACATATTTTGAAGTAAAAGAAAAAAAAAGGCAGGAAGTGGATTCAATTCTCAAAATATATCAGCGACTAATCTCATCAGCAGGAGAAGATAATTATAGGGTTGCGTGCACAGCTGCAACTGTCTTATGCAATCACTCTCATTTCTAATGCTAATACTATCATTTCAATGTTAATTTTGACATCACATTTCTTTTTGTGTTGAAAAAACATATTTTACATACATTATTCAGCAAACAATGGAAAATAAATCTTACTTTGCAATGTAAAACATACAGAAAGTGGAGTGCCAAGTGTGACAACTGCTTTTTGTTGCTAAGGTAACCTTAAAGCCAGCTCTCAATAGCAAGCACCATATATAAAAAGAGTTGGCATAACCTGACAGGGAACTTCGTTTTTTTACTTTGTTTTTTTAATTTGGAAATCTGGGGTGCTCAAGCAGACAAAAAACACTTGATGCAATCAAATGAAACCCAATTCAACCAAAGTTAGTTTCAATCTTATCAATATATGAAAGGATGGGTATGTTATAGAAAATCCTTTACTTACCAACTGTTCCGGCGCATATGCGCATAAGCACCAATTGGTGTGCGCGCATGCGCAGAAACACTACAAGACAGGGAGAGAGGGGACTGGACCAGGGGTAGGCGACATAGCAGATACGTGCCTACCCCTAGTTCCGGCCGTGCCCCATTGTATGCTACAGAGCTGTGTGAATTGTAGTATCTTTATTCTGCGGTCTATACCATACAATATGCTAATTTTAAGGTGAACAATCGCTTCAAGACATTTTCCAAATTCAGATCTTTAAAGAGTGCCGGGATTCTGAACCAAATATAAGATTACACACACTCCTAGTTTCATTCTTTTCGTCGGTTTGCTTTGGTGCATTTAGCAGTTGCGTATTGCACTCATTACATGGAGCCACCATAGTGATTATGCCATGATATATATTTTACATTTTTTCTTTTTGTTTTTTGCATCTATAATGAAATAAAGAAAACCATACTTATATGCAGAAACCTGCCATTTTTTAAGTTTTTACTTCATATTCAGCATTAGCTTTTAGCTTGCATTGTATTTGGTTATGTAGGGGACCCAAGAGATTAATCTTCCCTCTCTCCCTCTATGCCATGTGGCTGAAAAGTTTCAAATTGGCCCATCGTGGGTTTAATGTCCAGTTCTGTTGCCTAGTTTATATAAGGAGAGGGAGTATATAACTTACCCACTTTGGTCTCATCTCCACCTAGTACCAGGGAGAATGTGCTGGAAGCCTCGAGCATAAGGCCCCATTATCAAGCTTTGAACCCTAAGGTAACCAACCACCTTAGAGCAGTGGTATGTGGTAAAGTTAGTGATAGCTCTGTAGAAGTTAAATCAGATAGTAAAGCTTAGTCAGAAAGGCCAAATTAGAAAAAAAACAGCTTCCACTCCACCAAGAAGAACAAGGGTAGACGTACACCTCCCAAGGAAATAGTGTAGGGATCTCAGGCTAGTTTATTCCCAGAGAGGCTTCCACTGGAGAAGAAGAGTCCATTTAGTTGAAGTGTCACTTTACTGGTGAGACTATTCCTTCATCCCCTTACAATTACCTATTTATAATGGTGCCTGAACTTCTGTAACCTATTTATTCCTACCACTTTATCCTTACATTTGATTCACTGCTGTGCCTCAGGAAACATAACACTTTCTATATTACAGAAGTCCCTAAGAATGTATATAAGTAGTTTCAATGTCCTGGGCGCATTTTCAAAACAGTGAGCTATAAATCTGTCAAATTTTTAAGCTGAGATGAGAAGTCTACTAAACTCTAATTAATATAAAGTTGCAAGATCGAGTAGATGGAGAAGAACGAGAAGATTCGGGGAGAAGATTCGACAAATCTCCTCTTCTTCGGGTGACTAATCTCCCTGAACTGCCTACCGCTGGCTAGAATGTAAATCAATGGTGCGATGGCAATCAGAGCGATTCTTTCTCCAAAGTCGCCCGAAGTTGCCTCATGAGGAAACTTTGGAAAATGTATTGCTCCGAGTGCCATCCCACTGGCAATTTAGCTTATAGCCAGCGGGAGGCAGTTCAGGGAGATTAGTCGCCCCGAAAAAGAGGTGATTTATTGCTGAACGACTAAATCTCCCCGAATCTGGGCGTGTGTCTCTGCCCTTATACCTAAATGTCTGCTGAGTTATAATATTTTTTAAAGTAAACCATCTCATGTTCTAATCTCAATGGCTTTAATGTAATGCTCAAGGCCGCAACTCAATATGATGTTACTAAAGGCACCAGGTGTATGGTAAAAGATATAGATTTACAGACTGTTTTTAGTAGTATCATAAATTACCAATATTTATACTAACTGAATATGGAAGACCGAAGTGGAAGATTTTGGAAAATGTACTGTAGTATTTTTCAGAGCTGACCTATTAGCTGTATGGAGTGTTGAAGCTATTATATATTACTTGCCCTTTTCTGGGAACTCAGGCTTATTTATAAATATATTACCAGACAATTTCTTGCCAGTGTATTTCATATAATTGATTTTCCTTTGTTGGATTTAATATATTATTTATTGTTTACAAGGATTTGGAACAAATAAGTGGATTGTTTCAAAAATGAATTGTTGGGATGATAATATGCCTTCTCATTTTACCCATGAATACTAAGATTTTTTTGGAAACCCAGCTCAACTCAGAAAAGGGACATATGTAGTGATGGGTAAATTTGGGGAGTTTTGCCTCCCCGAATTTCCCACAAAATTTGCGAAATGGCGATTTGCCAAACGGCGCTGCCGTCTCTTTTTTTTACTCTGGCGCCGCTTTCGACCACCGGGTGCTGGCATCTAAAAAAATGGACTCCGCAAATTCGCGCCTGGCGAATAAATTCACCCATCACTAGACATCTGCCAGTTACTTTTACATATTCTCAGCAGGTCTGTGTTAAAACTAGAAAATGTTAGACTTTAATAAATAACCCACTGAATGTATAACAAACTTGGAATTAAAATCACAATTTAGAACCAAGGTCATGTAGAACCAAGTGGTCATTGTTTATTTATCGTTCTCTGTTATTGTAATATTTTTAATATAAAAAATGTATAAACAAATAATTATGTACTTAAAAGAATTTACAGAAAAACACATTGAAAACAATGTTGAAGTTCTTTATAAATAGGAAGAGATAAAACCATATTGCAATTGGGACAGTTATTTATTTGTACAAAGTTTAAAACATGTATATTTACATCTGCATCCGCCCTACGCTTTTCACACCCACTCAGGGCCGTTAGTCATGAGAACCCATGACTAAGTGCCCTGAGTGGGTGCAAAACGAGTAGGGCGGTTGGAGATGCAAATATAAATTTTTAAACTTTGTACAAATAAAAATATTGTTTTAAAAGATTTTCTCTGGTCCTGTGGATCTGTCTGAGTGCCGGTCGGCCCTGTCTCTTCTACATATCCTTTGCTGTACCGCTCCCTAAAGCTGGGGGTCTGAGGCTGGAGCACCCGGACCACATTTACTATTTGGTGGGTCATTTATCCTGGAGCACAGTTATTTATTCCCCATATTTCTTCTGTGTTCAACATTGTATATATTAACCTATAATATAGAACCCTTAACAACCTTTAAAAGAACGTCATCATAAAGAGGTCCAAGTGATGTCATTTATGTCTAGGGATGCACCGAATCCAGGATTCGGTTCGGGATTCGGCCAGGATTCGCCTTTTTCAGCAGGATTCAGATTCGGCCGAATCCTTCTGCCTGGCCGAACCCGAATCCTAAGATGCATATGCAAATTAGGGGTGGGGAGGGAAATCATATGACTTTTTGTCAAAAAACAAGGAAGTAAAAAATGTTTTCCCCTTTCCACCCCTAATTTGCATATGCAAATAAGGGTTTGGATCTGGTTCGGTATTCCGCCGAATCGTTCGCAAAGGTTTCGGGGGTTCGGCCGAATCCAAAATAGTGGATTCGGTGCATCCCTATTTATATCACATGACTCACTCAATTGTACTGTAAGTATTACAGAAAAAATGTTACATAGTTACATAGTTAAGTTGGGTTGAAAAAAAAAGTTCAATCCTTCAAATGAAACCCAGCACACACTTACACACACTAAGTTGGGTTGAAAAACGATCAGGTTGAATAACTCCAAATTAAACCCAGCGCACATACTTACACAAAAGCACTGAAATCTATATATACTATACCAATATCTATATTAATTGTTGATTTTAGTATCCCAATAGCCTTGGATATAATGCTTGTCCAAGAAATCATCCAAGCCTCTTGTAAAGGCATTTAACAGTGTCAGCCATCACAACATCACCCACCAGGGTATTCCACAACCTCACTGTCCTCATTGTGAAGATCAACCTATGTTGCTTCAAAAAGTTCTATTCATCTAGTCTAAGGGTTGAAGCAGACTGGCAGATTCGGGGAGATTTAGTCGCCTCTTCGGCGGGGCTTCAATCTCCCCGAACTACCTTTCGTCTGCCTTCCGCCTGCTTGAATGAAGAATCGCCTACGTTAATGCACTTGCGGAGCTTCGATTTCCGAAGTTTCCTTGTGAGGCAACTTCGGACGACAACGGAAATCGAAGCACCGCGAGTGCATTAGAACAGGCGATTCTTTATTCAAGCAGGCGGAAGGCAGATGGAAGACAGTTCGGGGAGATTGAAGCCTCGCAGAAGAGGCGATTAGTCACCAGATGACTAAATCTCCCCAAATCTGCCTGTCTGCCCCTTCAGGGGTGGCCTCTGGTGCAGTTATCATTTTTATGGAAGCATAGATCTCCAACTAGCTGTCTATAATGTCCTCTAATGTACTTATAAAGAGTAATCATGTGCAAGTGTCTTTTCTCCAGAGAGAACAACCCCAACCTTGACAATCTACTATCATAATTTAAATATTACAGCCCCTTAACCAGTCTAGTTGCACATCTTTGCACTCTCTCAAGATCTTTTATATCCTACTTAAAGGAACAGTTCAGTGTAAAAATAAAAACTGGGTAAATAGATAGGCTGTGCAAAATAAAAAATGTTTCTAATATAGTTAGTTAGCCAAAAAATGTAATGTACAAAAGGCTGGAGTGACTGGATGTCTTAACTTAACAGAACACTACTTCCTGCTTTTCAGCTCTCTAACTCTGAGTTAGTCAGCGACTTTAAGGGGGGCCACATGGGACATAACTGTTCAGTGAGTTTGTAATTTATCCTTAGCATTCAGCTCAGATTCAAAAGCAACAGATATGATCCATGTGCCCCCCTTAAGTTACTGATTGGTTACTGCCTGGTAATCAATCAGTTATAACCAAGAGAGCTGCAAAGCAGAAAGTAGTGTTCTGGCTATCATGTTAGACATCCAGTCACTCCAGCCTTTATACATTACATTTTTGGCTAACTAACTATATTAGAAACATTTTTTATTTTGCACAGTCTTTCTACTCACTTAGCTTTTGTTTTTTTCAGAACAATTATTTTAAGGACTGGAGTCTAAAACTGCACTACATACTCTAGGTGAGGCCTTTAGTTAATGCCCTTTTTATGCAAGACAGAACTTTATTTGCTTTAGTGGCCACAGGATGACACTGCCTGGTATTAAACAACTTGTTATCTACAAAAGCCCCATGATCATTCTCAATTAAGGAAACCCCCAACACGCTGTGATTTAGTATATAATTTGCATTTATTTTATTTCTGCCAAAGTGCATAACCTTGCATTTATCAACATCAAAGCTCATTTTCCAGTTTGCTGCCCTGTTTTCTAATTTAGACAAATCACTGAGCAAAGTGGCAGCATCCTGCATGAAACCTATAGTTCTGCACAATTTAGTATCATCAGCAAAAATAGAAATAGTTATTTTTGTGCCCACTTCCAGATCCTGTGAAAATGTTACATTTACTACCACTCCATGTAATCTATCCTTCAGCCTGTTCTGTATCCTGGTACAAATACTATGTTACAGGCCAATGTTCCTTTATTTAACCAGTAACCTTCTGTGTGTTATGGTATCAAAAACTTCAGCAAAGTCCAAGTAGATAACATCCACTGCCATCGCAGAGTTGAGGTTCCTGCTCACTTTCTCATAAATTAGTCTGGCATGATTGGCAAGTATCCTAGTGGTGACCTCACCACACTACTTTACTACTTTATTTTGTATATATCACTGGTTGATTGAATTACTTGGCATACACAGGTTTCTAAAACTTTTAGAACTATTTAAATCAGAATGTTGATATGTGCTCCTCTAATTCTTGTCTTTCCTTTGCAGATACTTATAGCTACAGTCTAGGGATGGGCGAATTTTTTCGCCTCGTTTCGCCGAAAAAATGATGCCCATAGACTTGTAAAAAAAAGACGCTCATCAAAACAGTTTTGCCGCGCGACAAATTTTTTTGACGCCCATATACTTTAATGGCCGTCTGCGACATTTCGCCGGCGGCAAATTTTTGGCGAAGCGAAACGGGTCAAATTCGCCCATCCCTACTACAGTCCAAAGTAGACTCTAAATTCATGATGTGATTATAGGGCAGGGCTGATTTTCTATGGTAACTTTTACTAGGTCAATTTATAATGAATTGCCTAGAGCAAAGTGTAAATCAATGGTCTAATGAGCTGTTTATAAAATAGAAGCCAGGTCAGCAACCCTGCCTGACTATGATGAACTCTATCTCTCCCCACAATAAGGTGGTTCTAATAACACATGCAAGAAAACAATGCACTTTCCTCTGCGCCATATTCTGGTGCAGCATGAAATAGATATAAATAAACAATTAGAATGTAGTAGATGATACAATTGGAGGAAAATAGCAATTTGTCTTAATTTGTTTTGTTTTTCTGAGGTTTTTGTATAATTTCGTTTGTTGTGTGTTCTTGTTAGCAGCACACAAGTTTGGAATTTCTGCTGCTATCTAGTTGCTAGAGTTCATTTAACTGTAGCCTCCATGCAGTCGTTTGAATAATAGACTGGAGTGGAGGGTGAATATGGAAGTGTCTGAATAGAAAGATAAATGATAGAAATAAGAAAAATAACATTGTAGGTTTTTAGCAGTGGGGTCAGTGACCACACTTTGAAAGTGGCTAAAGAAGAAGACACATACTTCAAGAAATAAAAAATGAAGACCAATTTAACATTTTACTAAGGATATGGCATTCTATATCACAATACATCAGAAAGGTGAACTACCCATTTAAATCCAAAAAAAGGTGTGCAGATAATTTTGCCCCAATTAAAGCTGGTTATAAAAAGAGACGTTTGTTCATTAGGCAATCTTTCCAGACATTTATATCTCCAACCAAAATAGCCACCAAGGAGGTAGACCTAGTCAGGCTACTCTGATCTTTAAGCCTTCAGATTTGTTTCTTAACCATTTGAATTTTAAACCTGCAGATACATATGCGCCAAACACATATTGATTGGGAGGGAGTAATGGAGTCAGATAGTATCAAAAATAAACGGATGAAACAGTGGTCTCCCACAACCTACAAGCGTATCATGACTATTGACCCCAAAACACAGGCTCAACATCTCAAACAATACTCTGGTATGCCTCCTTTTATACCAGAACCAGCTTGTGCTTAACCAAGGTGATAAAAACAGTAGGATTTCAATGTTTTTAGCCAAGTTCAAATGTTGCATAAATCTTTGAAAGCTAAATGAATGAGATTTTACTAGCATTTTAATACTAAGGTGGAATCTGATCGTTTATTTATTTTTTTTTTAAAAAAAACCTTTTAAGTTCTGACATACACAGGTAGGGACACAGGAAACAAGGTGAACAGGTCAGATCTGTTACCAATGTGGAAATGTTGATATTCCCTATTGATAAAACAAGAATGTTTTGATAGATTCTCGTGCCATATCTTTATGTGCAGCTGCGCTACCACTTACTTATTCTTATTCTATGCAAAAAAAACGGTTGCCATTCACTGAATGGGCACATCTCCCCCTCCATCAAAGCCTGGTTCTGGACTTCCAGAGGTGCTCCAACCACTGGACTTCTGAAATTACCCTCTGAATATTGCTAATTAATACCCCCATTCTCAAGAGTTCCACTTGCTTCTATATGTTGACAGTTTATTTTGAAATGCTCGATGTTGGATTAGAAACGGATGTACTGTACTGACTTGCTCCATGCCCATTGCAAGTACTTTCGACAATATTGCCAACATGATAAATGCAATTCTGTTAATATATGCATTTCTTGAAATTCAATTAAAAAAATACCCTACAAAAATAAACAAACCGATGAGTAGGAACACAATATTCAGCTAGGTACAAAGACAAGTATAGTATATTAGCAAATGACTTCAGAACATACTTGGCATATCCCGACTACCTACATTATGGAAAATAAAGTAAAAAAACATTCATATATGCATTATTCTACATAATATGGAAAGACAGACCTCCCCTCCCCAGGTCAACATTTCCGCAGTCATTTTACTAATGCCATAGACACCATATAACTAGAAATAATAAGACATGTATGTATTTATCTGTATATGTACTGTATAAAGAACTATTATGTAATGGTTATTTCTGCATATAATAAGCAAAGCTTATTCTGTACATTATAATAGAAGGTCAGAGTTCTGCTGTAGTGTAGAATACATTGGATTGTTTTGTGTCATCTGAGCTAAAGTACAGTATGTAAGTAAACAGTCTCAAAGGATTTTTGATTAGCTTCACTGCCTATACATTAATTGCCTAATGCATTTCTCTTTTGTTGCTTTTGACACCAGATCATATACTGAGAAACTTTCTTTTATATTCTGTAAGTATTATATGAAGAAGTCCCCACAGTCCTTTGTTTTACACTGAATACATTTAGTTAAGTTTCATTAATAAATATGTTCTCCTTTACATAATACATAAGAGATTATGAGGCTTATTTGTTATAAAGCCACTTTGCCTTCATCTCCTCTATGTATATTGTACAAGCAGAGTACATACTGCTATAGTTGTAAAGTACCATTTGTAGGCTGGCTGACTGTGCTCCTGTTACATCAATGGATTCTTGTTAAGGAAAGGGCAATTATAAGAAAAATTGGAACTTTTTAGGCAAGTCAGTATTTGTCACGATCGCTGCCCGGAGCAGTTCCAGGAGCTCCGGGTGACATGTCTTCTTCTGCCGGCGTTGATCCCAAAATAGCAGCCCATGACAGGCACGTGGGTAGCGGCACCGGCGCAATGACGTCGGCGTAAGAACACCAATGACGTCACTATGGTGCCAAATTCAAATATAAAAACGCTACCAAGACGCCAGAATGGCGCCCAAGTATAGGATTCATTACTGTGTGTTTCCTGGGTTTCATGTGAACTACTTTTGGATGTATCTTGTTCCTGATTGTTGCCTGACTCCTTGCCTGGACTTTGGATTTTGCTTGTTATCTGCCTGCCCTTGAACTCTTGCCTGGACTCTGATATTCCTTTTGATTAACCATTTGGACACCGCGACTTTTGATCCCACAGTGGGCTTCCTCCTAGATCCTGACAACCTCCCTGGTGGAAGCATCCCGGCTCCCTGACAGTATTACCTACAAAAACATTGGAGAACCCCCTTGAGGTATCAGGATGCTTACAGGCAGGGCCGGAACTAGGGCTAGGCAGAGTAGGCACGTGCCTAGGGCGCAAAGCTGAGGGGGCGCCAGGCACGTACCTGCTCTTTCGCCTACCCCATGTCCGGTCCTGTGGCTCCCTGGCTGCCATTGGTAATTTGCGTTAAAAGCACTTGTGCGCATGTGTGTACTTTCGCGCATGCATGCTGGCGCGTACTTTCGCGCATGCACAATTCAGCACACAGGCTCTGCTTACAGGGTACAATTTAACAACTTTGTAGCTACAAAACAGCTTTTTGTCAGGACTAGTAAAGTTTTATGGTACCTCATGGCTCAGGATGTGACATCAGGTATGTCATTTTTGTCCACTTATTTGTTCCACTTTGCAAAATAATTTTGTGGCTTTGAAGTGACCAAATTACAAATCTGCCTGGGTCATTTGGTAGATCTTATACATAAGAGAGAAAAGAGAAAGACTAATTGGTTAGGAAGATTGAGAGGAATTCTAGAGATAAGGAGCAGCATGAATGAAAGGTTTGAGATGAGAGGTGGCAGTGGATGTGGAAGGTGTGAAGAAAACGTGGCTCTGAGAGGAGCAGAGAACATGACCAGGAACATACATTGAGACAAGTGAAGAAATGTATTGAGGAGCAGAGAAGCGAAGGGTTAGCAGAAGGATTTTATACGCTATAATTTGCTTAACAGAATTAGGATTTTGAGATGGGTTGAACAGGTTCCCTCTTAGAAGAGAGCAGGAGGATCCAACCAGCAGAGTTTAAGATTGATTGCAAGAAAGAAATTGGAGTCAGGGAAACTGGTTAGTAGGAGATTGCAATAGTGTAAACGGGATAGAAAAAGGGCATGGATTAGTATTTTACTTGTTGTTTCAGAAAGAAAAGAGCATACCTTGGCTATATTGTGGGGGAAGAAGCAATAGATTTTGAAGAAAAGGAAAGAGACCGGTCAAAGATGACCTGCAAGCAGCATGCAGAGTTAATAGAGTTAGTGGTCATGCCATCAATAGTAATGGTGAAAGGATGAGAAGGGCTCGGTTTGGGTGGAAAGACCATGAGCTCAGTTTTGGCTAAGGTGAGTTTGAGGTGGTGTTGGTTCATCCAGAAGAAGACAGCTATTAGGCTATCAGCCTGCAATCTGGGTCTGAATGTCAGTGGTTAGTGAAAGGGTGTCTATATATAACTGGATATCATCGGCATACAGGTGATATTTAAGGCCAAATGAAAATAAAAGGTCTCCTGAAGAGAGTGTACAAGGAGAACAACAGAGACCAGTTACAGATATATACGTGTGTATATATAAGTCAAACAGCAATGTAACTAAAATTTCCCTTGAGGCTGTAGACTAGAATTGAACCTAAACATACTTTCTATCACATTGTTCATTACTTACTGTTTACTATGAGTAACAGCTTCATAAAAAATGCCATAAGAGTGAACATATTTGTCAAGTTATAGCAAGAGTTAATCGAATAGGGAAAAGTGAGTTTATTCACATAATTAGGGCAGTGTGATGATGGGATGGTACATGATTAATGATGGGGAATCTGTCCCCTTTCACTTCACTGAATAATTTGCGAAACTGCAAAAAAATTTGCAAAATGTCAAAATTACAGTCATTGGGCGTCAACATATTTAATGAGGAGCATCGATTTTTGATGCTAGCGACAATTTTTATATGTGCAACTATTTTGTCCAAATGCATTAGAGACAATTGGCATCCGAATAATAATTGCAGGAGGCAAAATTTGGGAAATTGTTGTGCCACAATGGGCTCATGTAGGAAAGACACCATCATTCATTGGTTTTGATTTTTTTTTAACTTCTAACACTGAGATTTCCAAACCATATAACAGGATTATATGCTGTCAAATAACATTAGAGGCAGAGAAAGGCAGATGCAGGAGTTTTCCCTTTAATGCAATGGACTTCAAAGAAATATAACACTTCAACTGAGGCATAAAAAAAAATTAAGCTTAGTGTCCAAATCTGGTGCCATTTGGGATTTCCCCCCTCCTTTTAAATTCTGACTTCTTAGCAAAACTGTCACAGTCTTGACCCCCTGAGGATTGTTGTATTTATTATATACATTAGTGCTAGCAATATCGATGAAAAGATTTTCTACTCATCTGTTCATTTACAAAAGGGGAAAGTTCTATTACCCATAGTGCATAGATGCAAGTACCTTTAATTTAAATTTGCATAGATTTAAGCATGACAACTGTTTAGAAATTTAGCTTTTTATTTGTGTTTAAAGGAGAAGGAAAGGCTAAAATTAAATTAGCTTTATCAGAAAGGTCTATATAAATACACCAGTAAACCCTCAAAGTAATGCTGCTCTGAGTCCCCTGTCAAAAGAAACACCTTTTATTGTGTACACATGGGCTTCTGCATCAGACTTCCTGTTTTCAGCATAAACCTCCAGGGCTAGGGCTTGAGCATGCTCAGTTTGCTTCTCTCCCCCCCCCTTCCTGCTGTAATCTGAACCCAGAGCTGTAAGTGAGCAGGGAGAGACTCGGGTAGGAAATGATGTCACACCAAGCTTATATGGCAGCTGCTATCCTAAACAAACAGAGACAGTGTCTAGAGCTGTTTATTCAGGTATGGTAAAGGATTCTGCAGAATAAATATAGTTTTCTAGCTTGCACTATTGTGGCTAATCTGTTGACTTTGACGGCTATGTCTTCTTTCTTTCTCTCTGAGAGCACTGCTGCTGACGTGTTTAGAATCTAGTAACCACAGTAACACAGAATATGAGTTTGAAAAAAAGACACATGTCACTCAAGTTTAATCCTTTTGATCTATTAATCCTTGCAGGGTTTCTAACTGATTCAGACGAAGGAGAAAAGAATATCATGTGAAGTACTTTCTGACTTTAAAGGCAGTCAGACCAGTGACTAAAATGGCCATTAACCTTGTAGTTTGGAAACAGTACAGCAAACAAACAGAAATGTTAAGAAAACACTATTTTTTGAGACAATACTCCCTTAAAGAATACATAAAAGCTTATATAAATGTATTGTATATAACAGAGTGGTATTTCCTTTAAAGAACCCTTTTTTCTATAGACGTGGGGATGGAGGTCTTGCAGAAAGAGGGTCAGCATGTCATCTTGATAAAGGTTTCTGAGAAAGAAGATCATTGATCCGTGCATTTACTAACTAAAGGCTATTAAACCTGTCAATACTTGTGAGTGGACCCGCTTGTCCGTCTCACACAGAAATGAATTTGGAGGTGTTTGGAGAGGAGATAAGGTGAGAAAGTTGCATTATACAATTGAGCAAGGAGAGAAGAAATAAATGGAAGAAATAAGTATTGAGGTGTAGTGACGGACGAATTTCTCTCGTTTAGCTTTGCTGAAAATTTTGCTAATTTCCTGTGAAATTTGTGAAACGTCGAAAAATTCGTGAAACACAAATTTTGACGCCCGCGACAATTTCACGCATGCCTATTTTTGTCCAAATTCATTAAAGTTAATGGCTATCCGGATCATTTTGACGCGCAACAACTTTTATGTGCGCAACTATTCTGGCGGGCGTCCAATTTTTTTTTGACGCTGGGGAATTTTTGCTGCAAATTTATTCGCCATTGGGGAAATGAGGAAATTTGCCATGAATTCGGGTCTGTTGAATTTATTTGCCCATCACTATTGAGTTGACATGAATCAGAATGTTCCGTTCCAGTGTACTGCTCCGAAACCAGTTTTTAATAATTCTCACAATACTGGGTCTCATTAACTTTATTGGAACATAAATTAAAAAACTTGAGGCATTTGTCCACCATGTGGCATTTTTAGCCTATAATTACTGTGCAACTGCACCATTCAAAAGTCACCACAAGAAAGGTAAAGTGGACCTTTCACCCTATGATGCAATTTCAAATTCTTTCCAAATTAAAGGAAAAACCTTGTTTCCTTTATTCTTTGGAATGCACAGGTGCCATTATAATATGTATGTTTTAGAGTAGATATTTTTGTAGCAGGGCAAATCTTAATTTTTTTTAGCAAAACAAAAGCTTGTTTCCTTAATTCTGTGTATTGCACATTGTAACAAACAGGCATGTGTCATATTGTGGAAGTTTCAAATTAGATCATTTTCAAAATTTTGTTTTCTGTGAGAGCTCCTGCTGGAACCAAATAGCAAATTCTGTGTGGAGGAGCAGTCTTCAGTCAGAAGCCTCTCTTGATATTGTTGGTTGAGAAAAGGCTGTCCCATTCCCATGCCACCATCTCTTAAAGAAAACCAAAGCCTAGAAAGAAAATAGCTAGAAATGCTGTAATTTTATAATGAAATGCTTGAGGTTCAGCAGGTCTATAATGGTAAAGATACAGGACTTCAGCATTGTCAACGGCAGCTTCCCATGTCCATAGGTCATCCTTTTGAGTGTCAGTGGTACTACTCATGCTTTGTATGGTTTGGGCAGCTTTTAAATAGCTAAGATTAGGGGTCACTGGAAAGTAGCCAAACATTATGAGGTGTCATAGAAATTGTTGCCACATAGTGGTTTATAATTTACAAGTGATGTAGAATGATGCCATGCAATGTGAACCAGAATTTTTACTAATCAGCCTTGTATTGAGAATCTGATATTGTTTATATATTGTATATTGTGATACGGTCCCTAAGCTCAGGTAACTAACTGCAGCCCAGAGCACATGCTGTGAATCAGCAGAAAAGAAAATAGGGAGCTTTATGGCTGTGGTGGCCTTGGACACGTAGGGGCCGATTCACGAAGGGTCGAATTTCGAAGTTAAAAATACTTCGAAATTCGACCCTCGAATTGAAATCCTTCGACTTCGAATATCGAAGTCGAAGGATTTAGCGCAAATCCTGCGATCGAACGATCGAAGGATTTTTCGTTCGATCGAACGATTGAATCCTTCGAATCGAACGATTCGAAGGATTTTAATCAAACGATCGAAGGAAAATCCTTCGATCAAAAAAAGCTTAGCAAGCCTATGGGGACCTTCCCCATAGGCTAACATTGACTTCGGTAGGTTTTATCTGGCGAAGTAGGGGGTCGAAGTTTTTTTTAAAGGGCAAGTACTTCGACTATCGAATAGTCGAATAGTCGAACGATTTTTACTTCGAATCGTTCGATTCGAAGTCGAAGGTCGAATTCGAAGGTCGAAGTAGCCCATTCGATGGTCGAAGTACCCAAAAAATACTTCGAAATTCGAAGTATTTTTCATTCGAACCCTTCACCCGAGCTGAGTGAATCGGCCCCGTAGAGTAGGCTGTAATTTAATGTGCATCATTTCTAATCTCACTCTTTGTTTAGCTGAAGCTCCTTTTAAAATAATAGGACATTTTAGGCTATAGAAACATATGCAATCATCTGATCTGTTGTCAAATCTATTCAGCTAAACCCAACATTTTTATGTTTTCCAATAACCAGTCATGCCCCAACTGAAACTTTCAAAGTAGACCTGTCTCTTTGTGCTTTTGAATTATAGCATCCACCCACAGGGATATATCTATTAATGACTTAAAGGAGAATTCAATCCTCTAGTAAAAAAAACCCTGGACACTGGGACACTGTGGTGAGTCGAGTCTGTTCATACGGAACAGCCTATTTGGGGTTAAGTGGAGTCTATGTAGGATCTTAAACTGGATCAGTCTATCTCTGGTTGAGACAAGGTAGTCATAAGCCCTATCAGTTGCCTCTTCCCAGTCCTCATCCTCCAATCCTGGGATATCTCTGCTCCAAATTGCACCCGCTGTGTTAATTGGAGGTTTAATAGTAGGGATGCACCGAATTCAGGATTCGGTTTGGGATTCGGCCAGGATTCGGCCTTTTTCAGCAGGATTCGGATTCGGCCGAATCCTTCTGCCTGGCCGAACCGAATCCGAATCCTAATTTGCATATGCAAATTAGGGGCGGGAAGGAAATTGCGTGACTTTTTGTCAGAAAACAAGGAAGTAAAAAATGTTTTCCCCTTCCCACCCCTAATTTGCATATGCAAATTAGGGTTCGGATTCGGTTCGGTATTCGGCCAAATCTTTCGTGAAGGATTCGGGGGTTCGGCCGAATCCAAAAAAGTGGATTCGGTGCATCCCTATTTAATAGTAGCTAGGAGGATCGAGTACAGTCTGTTAACAAGTATCTTGGGGGTGGGGGGTCTAAGGGCTGATTCTATCTTAGAGGTTGTAAGGTTCATATCGTTCCCTTGAAATTGGGTAGTGACGGCCTGTCTAAGATCTAAATAGGAGAACCAGGGAAGAGGCTCCTGGGATTGGACATGTTTAATTTTGGTTCTGGAGCGTACCACACCTTCCCTAACCAAGACCCCCAGTGTGCGTAAACCCCATTGTGGCCATATTTTGTACTCCGCTATGTGCTGCAGATGTGGAAGAAAGGAATTCCCCCATAGGGGTAACTGAGGTGACAGGAGGGGTGATGCTATGTGGCAAACTTTAAGTGCTGCCATCCACGCTTTGTATGGCGTGGTTATAACTGGGTGGGTTGTATGTAAATTGTGAGATTTACAAAATGGAATATATGAAAGTGACTCTGTTGAGCTTGCCAAAGTGGCCTGTATTGGGAAATTAGGATTATATGGATCTGGATTGAGCCACCATTGTATATAGTAGATCTGAGCTGCCAATGAATAAAAATATCAATGCGGGAGTCCCAATCTCCCTTCTGCAACAGGAGCTCGCAGTTTGCCCCTAACTTTTAACTTACCCCTGGCCGCAGATTCAAGCATCGGAGTTCCACAAAGCCATCTTTCAGGTCTTTGGTAAAATGAGACAGAGACGGGCAAAGCGGCGCATGAGCAGTTGGAGCAATTTACCGGTTTGCATCAACAGTGCATGCGCCAAAATAGATGGAAATTACTGAAGAGCCAGAAGAAGACACAAAGACCCGGAAGATGAATGTGTTGAGCTCTGATGCCTGAAAAAGTTAGAGGCATTTCCCTGGGGGGCAGTTAGGCTGGGGGGAGGAGGGAGGGGGATTATGTGGGGTAAGGGATAGGGTTTGTTTTTTTTGCAAGAGCTTTGAATTCTCCTGTAAATATGTGGTCATTCCAGTGTATAAGAGCAGACAGCACTTGGACATGGTATTACTGAATTTATAAGATCAGAACAAAGTCAACTTTATCTTTGAACAAAATAAATCTTAAATATTATTTTAATTAAAAAACTTTTTTTTTCAAACCTAAACTCTTGAAACATTTGTAATTTTGTGACAAACGTTCAAATAAATTCATTGTCAGCTTTGACAAATATACATATAAAACAGAACAGTTCCATGTGCACTCCGTGTATGCCCTGAAAATTACCTTCTCCTCAAAAAGACTATTTAGAGATGTCAAAAGTTCCATTATTCTGATATCTCCTTGTGATACTCCCTAAGATGTATTTAATGACAGCTCTGTCATTACACTGTAAAATTCTGCACTAGAGTTGCATAATAATTTTATTCTCTAGAGAAACTGTGTCAATATTAATCTGTAGTTAAGGAATTATAAGGGCAACAGCAACACAAAATGCATGTGTGTTGCCCAATATATAGGGGCAGAAATAATGTATGTCAAGTAAATATGTCAGATATTGGTCTGAAAAGGTTTAATGTTGAGCAAAACAATCCAGTAGATGTTATAGCCTCCATGTGGTGCTGTCAAGACCGCCGGGAGCGCGAGGAGTCGCGTCCGCTCCCGGCGGCGAAGAATCCAAAATGGCGGCGCCCAGGGAACCCACGTGGGTTCCGACGTCGGCGTTGTGACGCCAGCACGGCGCGACGGTCGCAGTCGCGCTGACGCTGGCGCAAGGGCGCCAAATTCAAAGTTAAAAGGACGCCTGAGGCGCCAAGATGGCGCCCGAAAATAGGATTCCGTTCCCTAATTGTTTCCTGGGTTTTCCTTGCTGTTTCCCTGCTAATATCTGCTTGATTCCCTGTTGTGACCCCTTGCCTGGACCTGGACTTCGCTGATACGCTGCCTGCCTTTCACCCCCTGCCTGGCCCTGGACTTTGTTTGTATTCCGCCTGTCTTTTGACCTGTGCTTGGACTTTGATTATTCCCTTGCCTAACCCCTGGATACCACGACCCTGATCCCTCCTGAGGGGCTTCCTCCTAGATCCGGACTACTCCCCAGAGGGGGCTCTCGGCTCCCTGACATTATTTTCGGGCCATGGATCCTTCTGAGGAAGCCACACCTGATGTCGGACGAGCGCTCCGCGGACTGGCATCCCGCATGGAGGACTACGAAAACCAGCAGGTTCGCATTGGGCAAGCACTCGATATCCTGCTTGCTCGAGAGCCATCTGCGCCCTCCGCTGTTCCACCTTCTGGAGTTTCACCCATGGTGGCAGCCTCTTCGAACGCAAGCTATCCGACAGGTGAGCCTCGCATTCCACCTCCTCCTCGCTTCAGTGGGGACCCACAAGCCTGCAGGGGATTTGCCACACAGTGCCAAATTCAATTTGAGTTCCAACCCACGCAGTTCCCAAGTGAGCGTTCCAAGGTGGGGTATGTGATGTCTCGATTGGAAGGCAAACCACTGGAGTGGGCTACGTCTCTTTGGGAGAAGAATTCCCCAGTGACTTATGTTGTTAAAGACTTTCTCCAAGCTTTTCGCACAGTCTTTGATGCACCTGGTCGAGTCACGAACGCCCCTGCCCGTCTCTTGCAGCTCCGGCAGGGAAGCCGCAGTGTCAATGAGTACGCTATAGACTTCCGAACACTGATGGCGGAGACTTCCTGGTGTGATGACGCTTACAAGGCCGTATACTATCAAGGCCTATCCATCCGCATCAAAGATGATCTCGTTTCCAGAGAGACTCCTGACACCCTGGAGGGACTGATCACCCTATCTATTAAGGTAGACACCCGCCACAGAGAACACCAGGTGGAGAGAGAGCGCAGCAGACGATTTTCTCCCATGTTGGCTCCTCGCTTTCAAAGGCCGATTTTGCATGCTCCCGCTGTTCCAGTGACTCATGTGTCCACCTCACCCCTGGAGGAACCTATGCAAGTAGGAAAGGTTCACCTTTCCGAGCAGGAAAGACTCCGAAGACGAATGGCAGGTCTCTGTTTGTACTGTGGTGGTCACTCCCATTTTGCCAATGCCTGTCCTGCCAAAGCCAGGAGTTTTGTACCCCGAGGTATGTCACTGGTTTCTCATGTAGGGGGCATTACTCGCGGGCCTAAGGAGAAGTATCAAGAAAATTCACGCAGACTTCTCCTTCCTTTGCAGATTCTCCTGGTAAATAAGACTATCTGCGAAAGGGCCTTCCTCGACTCCGGGGCAGATGGCAACTTCATGGACGCCTTCTTTGCCGAACGCATGAAGATTCCCCTGCTCCCCTTGTCTTCTCCCCTGCGAATTACCGCCATAGATGACAAACCCCTGGAGTTTGAATTCGTCACTAAGTTCACGGCGGAACTATCTGTACAAGTTGGGGTGCTACATCAAGAAAAACTTTCATTTTTCATCATCCCCTGTCCTTCTACTCCAGTAATACTGGGTCTTCCGTGGTTACGTCTACATAACCCCACCATAGACTGGTCCTCTGGGCAGATCTCTCGTTGGAGTTTATTTTGTCAGCAACATTGCCTTCCGCCAAAACCCCTCGAGAAGGTGAATGTCTCCACTGCGGAACTAAAGACTTTGCCCTCCACTTACAAGGGATTCTCCGATGTGTTCTGTAAGAAGTCTGCGGAATTCCTTCCTCCACATCGCTCCTACGACTGTCCTGTCGAACTCCTGCCAGGAGCCATGCCTCCCAGAGGCCGCACTTACCCTCTCTCTCCTGCAGAGACTACCGCAATGAAGGAATATATCCAAGAAAATCTCCAGCGGGGGTTCATCCGCCCTTCTACCTCTCCAGCAGGGGCTGGGTTCTTCTTCGTGGAGAAGAAGGACGGAGGCCTTCGGCCATGTATAGACTATCGGGGCCTGAATAAAATCACTGTAAAAAACAGGTACCCACTGCCCTTGATTGCAGAGCTCTTCGACCAGCTGAAGGGGGCGAAGATTTTCTCTAAGTTGGATCTCCGGGGGGCGTACAACCTCATTCGCATCCGTGAGGGTGACGAATGGAAGACGGCTTTCAACACTCGTGACGGGCACTATGAATATCTCGTCATGCCCTTCGGCCTTTGCAATGCCCCTGCCGTCTTCCAGGAGTTTGTTAACGATGTGTTCCGGGATCTCCTAGGAAGGTTCGTAGTCGTGTACCTGGACGACATCCTGATCTTTTCTAAAGACCTAGAAAGCCATCGCTCCCAGGTGAAGGAGGTACTCTCTCGTCTGAGGAAGAACTCTCTCTTCGCCAAGTTGGAGAAGTGCGTCTTCGAGGTGTCCAAGATCCCCTTCCTAGGATACATTATCTCTCCTGAGGGATTTGAGATGGATCCCGTGAAAGTGTCGGCCATCCAAGAGTGGCCTCTTCCGCTGAGTACCAAGGCAATCCAGAGATTTATCGGATTTGCTAACTACTATCGGCAGTTCATCCGGGGGTTCTCTTCCCGCATTGCACCTATCCTGGCCCTCATCCGGAAAGGGGGTAAACCCAGCTTGTGGCCTCCATCTGCCATTGAAGCTTTTCAGTCCTTGAAAGAGGCCTTCACGTCAGCTTCTGTCCTCCGACACCCCAATCCTGAACTACCCTTCTGCATCGAAGTTGATGCTTCTGAAGTCGGAGCCGGAGCCATCCTGTCTCAGAGACACCCCGCTGATGGGAAGTTGCACCCCTGTGCTTATTTCTCCAAGAAGTTCTCATCCGCAGAGCAGAATTATGATGTCGGGAATCGAGAACTCTTGGCAGTCAAGCTTGCCCTTGAAGAATGGCGTCATCTCCTGGAGGGCTCTGAAATTCCTGTCCAGATTTACACTGATCACAAGAATCTGGAGTTTATACAGTCCCTCAAGAGGCTAAATCCCAGACAAGCCAGGTGGGCCCTTTTCTTTTCCCGATTTAATTTTGTTTTGACTTATCGCCCAGGTTCCAAGAATCGGAAGGCCGACGCCTTGTCTCGTAGCTTCACTCCGGTGGACCGTGACCCTGAGAGACAGGAACCAATCATCCCACCAGTCAAGATCATTGCCTCTTTGTATCCCCAATTTGCCGACCAGATCCTGGCTGGGCAGTCCTTGGCTCCTCAAAATACTCCGATTGGCATGGCCTTCGTCCCTCCGGAACTTCGCCTGGCCATCCTGCAACAAACCCACTGCTCCAGGCAAGCAGGACATCCTGGTCCAGCCAAGACCCTTGAACTCTTGAGGCGCCTAGTCTGGTGGCCTGAAATCCGCAAGGATGTAAAGGACTTTGTGGCGGCTTGTAATGTCTGTGCCACTTCTAAGCCTAGCCATTCCCGCCCCAGCGGGTTGTTACAGCCTTTACCGGTTCCCTCTCGTCCGTGGACGCACCTCTCTATGGACTTTATTGTCGAACTTCCTCCCTCCGGTGGGAATACTGTGATCTGGGTTGTCATTGACCGCTTCAGCAAAATGGCCCATTTCATCCCTTTGAAGAAGTTACCCTCTGCGGTGGAATTATCCCAACTCTTTATTAAGTACATCTTCCGCCTGCATGGTTTCCCGGTGGAGATCGTCTCCGACAGAGGCACCCAGTTTACCGCCAAGTTCTGGCGTTCCCTATGTAAAGACTTGGGAATAACACTTCAATTTTCGTCTGCCTACCACCCGCAGACGAATGGGGCAGCTGAACGTGTGAACCAAGCCTTAGAACAGTTCCTGAGGAACCACGTGTCTCTTTGCCAGGACGATTGGTCTGACCTCCTCCCGTGGGCGGAGTTTGCTCATAATAATGCATGTCATTCCTCCACAGGAAGGTCTCCGTTTATGGTGGTGTATGGACAGCACCCTCAAGCCTTTCCTCAGGATTTCGTGTTGTCGGACGTCCCGGCTGCAGATGATCTGGCAGCCCATATGCTTGCTATTTGGGCTGCAACCAAGTCTAATCTGGAGAAGAGTGCTCTAGTCCACAAGACTTTCGCGGATCGCCGTAGAAGGCCCTCTCCTCCCTACAAGGTGGGTGATAGTGTCTGGCTCTCTTCCAGGAATATTCGCTTGAAGGTGCCATCTCCCAAGTTGGGTCCGAAGTTCCTGGGTCCGTTCCCCATCTTGGAGATTATCAACCCTGTAGCCATCAGACTTCAACTCCCACCAGAAATGAGAATCCCCAACGTGTTCCACGTCTCCCTGGTGAAGCCCACCGTCTCCAACCGTTTCTCTGATGTCCAGTCTCCTCCTCCTGCCATCTCTGTGGAGGGTCAACAAGAATTCGAGGTGGAGAGAATCCTTGATTCCAGAATCTCCAGAGGGTCCCTTCAATACCTCATCCATTGGAAGGGCTTTGGCCCCGAAGAATGCTCTTGGGAGGGACACCGTGATGTGCATGCTCCTCGTTTGGTAAAAAACTTCCACTCCAAGTTTCCCCAGAAACCAAGTCCCGGTGGTCCTGAGGCCCCCCGTGAGGGGGGGGGTACTGTCAAGACCGCCGGGAGCGCGAGGAGTCGCGTCCGCTCCCGGCGGCGAAGAATCCAAAATGGCGGCGCCCAGGGAACCCACGTGGGTTCCGACGTCGGCGTTGTGACGCCAGCACGGCGCGATGGTCGCAGTCGCGCTGACGCTGGCGCAAGGGCGCCAAATTCAAAGTTAAAAGGACGCCTGAGGCGCCAAGATGGCGCCCGAAAATAGGATTCCGTTCCCTAATTGTTTCCTGGGTTTTCCTTGCTGTTTCCCTGCTAATATCTGCTTGATTCCCTGTTGTGACCCCTTGCCTGGACCTGGACTTCGCTGATACGCTGCCTGCCTTTCACCCCCTGCCTGGCCCTGGACTTTGTTTGTATTCCGCCTGTCTTTTGACCTGTGCTTGGACTTTGATTATTCCCTTGCCTAACCCCTGGATACCACGACCCTGATCCCTCCTGAGGGGCTTCCTCCTAGATCCGGACTACTCCCCAGAGGGGGCTCTCGGCTCCCTGACAGGTGCTCAGTGAGCAGATTTTCAGCGTTCAAATTCAAATATTTACTGCAATTACTTTTTTTGCACTAAAAACTCACAAATAAGAATTAGAAAAAAACTTGAGTTTTATATCTTTATTAAGCGCACAAAACGTGATTGTAAGAATTTGGCATCCAAAGCTTCCAGGCTCATTTAAGTCAATGGGAGTTGTCTTCAGCAAAATGTAAGTGATTTCATCAATTTTGTTATTTTTTTTTAAATTTTGTAGAGTAGGACACAAATTCATTATGTTCAAACTTTGTTTTGTTTTTATTCAATCAAGTTTCTTATATTTTTCAATAAAAAAAGCACACATTTGAGTTTGGTAAGTTGTTCGAGTTTATTTTAATTTAAAAAAAAATGGGAAATGGGAAAATATAGCGTTTTTTAATTTTTGTACATTTTCCACTGAATTCGTATTTAAATGCTCAGTGAAGCATATTGATATTGGTTATTGGCTAATAATAATCTGGAGGTTTCGCTAATTTCCTATTAATCTGATGATGAAAACTGTTTAGTGACTGACAGCGGAAGAAGATTTGCAAATTTTATAATTTGCACCAGTGCGCAGTGAATGTAATAACACGTCTTACTGGAAAAGTTATGTTTGCTCTAAAAGATTATGACAACTTCAAACTCTTCTTAAAAGTGGGCAAATAAAACTCAAAATGCAATAACAGTTTAAGAAAGAGTATAACATTGAAAAAACACGAATGTTTATTCTTATTTGTGCAAATTGTTTTGCTCATTATGACTTTTATTACATTCCCCCAGAAGTGTGTATATATATATATAGTGATGGGCAAATTTCTCCCATTTCACGGCGCCCAAAAATTTGCAAATTTCACGCAAAATTTTTGAAACGGCAAAAACTTCACAAAACTCTAATTTTGAGGCCCGCCTAAATTCACGGCAATTTTGAAGCCGGTGTTAAAGTAAACACCGCGCAAGTGTTAATGTGCGGTGGTTTTGATGCAAGCGACTTTCTTGGCGCTTGTCCACATTATTTTGACGCCGGCGAATTATTGCAGGAGTTTCACAAATTTCTTTTCGGACGGCAAAACGTGGAAATTCACGCAGTCGCGCCTGGCGAATTTATTTGCCCATCACTATATATTGACAACAATTGGAATGAAAAAAGTTTTTTGAAGGTAAATAGTTAGGCTGTGCAAAATAAAAAATGTTTCTAATATTGTTAGTTAGCCAAAAATATAATGTATAAAGGCTGGAGTGACTGTAACATAATAGCCAGAACTTCCTGCTTTTTAGCTCTCTTGGTTTACACTGACTGGTTACCCTGGTTACCAGAGACTTGAGGGAGGGCCACGTGGGTCATATCTAGTGATGGGAAACGGCCGCGAAAATACGCTGACAAAAGTTCGCCGGCTTCAAAAAAAACGGACGACGGCGTTAAAAACGGGCGTCGGCGTCAAAAACGAGCATCGGCGTCAAAAACGAGCGTCGGCATAAAAAAACGGGCATCGGCATCAAAAAAACAGAGGCCGGCATCAAAAACGAGACGCCAGTGCAGTTTCGCAAATTTTTCAATGTTTCGCAAATTTCACGGTAAATTCGCAAATTTTTCGGCAAAGGGAAATGGCGCAAATTCGCCCTTCACTAGTCATATCTGTTGCTTTTTAATCTGAGCTGAATGCTGAAGATCAAACTCACTGAACAGTTATGTCCCATGTGGTCCCTCTTCAAGTCACTGACTAACTCAGAGTTAGAGAGCTGAAAAGCAGGAAGTAGTGTTCTGGCTATTATGTTAGACATCCAGTCACTCCAGCCTTTATACATTACATTTTTGGCTAACTAACTATATTAGAAACATTTTTTTTATATTGCACAGGCTATCTATGTACTCAGTTTTTATTTTTACACTGAACTGTTCTTTTAATTACACTTCTTTCTTTCCCTGGCTCTATTATAATACAATTAGACAAACATGATGTTAAAATCATTTGAAAGGGCGAATGTCATGGGAAAAAACATTTTTTCAAAATGAATCAGTTAATATTGCTGCTCCAGCAGAATTCTGCACTGAAATCCATTTCTCAAAGGAGCAAACAGTTTTTTTTATATTCAATTTTGAAATCTGACATGGGGCTAGACATTTTGTCAATTTCCCAGCTGCCCCAAGTCATGTGACTTGTGCTCTGATAAACTTCAATCACTCTTTACTGCTGTACTGCAAGTTAGAGTGATATCACCCCCTCCCTTTCCCCCCCCCCAGCAGCCAAACAAAAGAACAATGGGAAGATAACCAGATAGCAGCTCCCTAACACAAGATAACAGCTGTTTGATAGATCTAAGAACAACACTCAATAGTAAAAACCCATGTCTCACTGAGACACATTCAGTTACATTGAGAAGGAAAAACAGCAGCCTGCCAGAAAGCATTTCTCTCCTAAAGTGCAGGCACAAGTCACATGGCCAAGGGCAGCTGGGAAATTGACAAAATGTCTAGCCCCATGTCAGATTTCAAAATTGAATATAAAAAAATCTCTTTGCTCTTTTGAGAAATGGATTTCAGTGCAGAATTCTGCTGGAGCAGCACTATTTACCGATTCATTTTGAAAAAAAAAAAATCCCATGACAGTATCCCTTAAATATATATTATTCAAAGCCTGTGACTGTTGAATAGTAATGTGAGTCAAAGTTAAACAAAAATTTAAGGTCATCAGGTTAGACAAGCCAGAAAAAATATCATAAATGGATTTTGTATGATTTAATTTTCATAATAAGATAAAGTTTGTGTGATATTGGATGTAATATGTTTTATTTTATATTTCAAATTTGTATTGCCATCAATTAGCAGTACTCAATAATGACACATTGTTTTTTCATTGTTTTTGACAACTTTGTGTTTATGCACCTAACACAAATATATTCAATGACCAGAGGGACCTGTGGGTGCTGATGAATTACGTCTTCTTGTAGACATCTGAAAGTAGTTTTTGATAAATTGCGCAATTATCAATGAGAACATAAGCTGAACAATGGAAAGATTGTTTCCAGACCATCAACTACAAATCTCTGCCTTATTCATTTTTCTGTTTTACAAATGTAATATTAAAGAAGGATTTATCGGTATTTCCCATGCCAGGAAATTTTTCCTCTGAAGTGTTTTACTTTTGTACCAGCCTCATCATTTAGCTATTTCTCTTACTTAATGTTGTCCAGAGTAAAATTCCCAGGCCAAATATTTAAAGCTACCAAAGCAATCACACAGCATGAGCCTGCACAATCCACTAATAAATACAGCTCATTTACGTCTACATTTAAGGGAGTAATTTACTAAACTCCGAATGCAAAAATCACAGAAAATTTTTTCAGAATTCATTAAACCTTGACAATGGAAAAGTTTGAATCAGAAAAGCTGGCATCTCAGACCTGTCAAGGTTGCATTTAAGTCGATGGGAGAAGTTGCAATGATTTTTTGATGTGCAATACCCCAAAGTTTTCAGGCAAAAATCGGAAAAAATCATGAAAATCAGATAAAACATCCAAAAAAAAACATGAAAATCAGATTTTTCCTGTAAAGCTAATTTTCAGGAAAATGTAATAATAAATAAGAGTAAAAAACCAGAGTGGATTTGATCGGAGTTTGTAGCAGAAAATATTGAGATAAATTCGGACTTTGATAAATAGCCCCCTAACTGTTTTCTACCTTTTCCAGGTTCTGCATGTGTTTCATATATTCCCAGCAACAAGAAATACAGGTATAGGATCTGTTTTGAGGAAACCTGTTTTCCAGAAAGTTCCATATAAAAAGGTTATCTCCTATAGACATTTTATCCAAAAAATCCAAGTTTTAAAAAATGATTTCCTTTTTCAAGTAATAATAAAACAATACCTTGTATTTGATCAAAACAAACACATAATTAATCCTTATTGGAAAAAACCCAGACTATTGGATTTATTTAATGTTTACATGATTTTCTAGTAGACTTAAAGTATGACGATCCAAATTGTTTGGGCATCTGTGATGGGGTCAGGGAAATGACAGGAAAACTAGGGCACATTTTGAAGCAGCCACTGTGGTTGCTGTGATATCTCTATGAATAAAAGGTTTTCCATAGACTTCAGTGACATGGCATCTACCTGGCAAAAAAAGCAGTGGGCAAAACCAGGTAATATTTATCAGTTACATTTGAAAACAAACTTTTCAAACATGCAGATACCAAGGTTTTTCTCAATGAGAAGAAAAGGATTTAAGGCGCCAGTGGTGGACCCTTGATATCTGGGTCTCTGGTGGTCCCTTGGTGTCCCAAATCGACCGCGGGCCTTATTTATCAAAATCCAATTTTTTTTTTCAGATTATTTTAATTTAAAAAATCTGACCAAACTAGAATCCACAATTGTACCTTATTTATTATTAAAAAAGCATGATTTCATCGGATTGTGGGCAAACATGAAAAAATCGAGCGAAAAACTGAATTAATTTTTTTCAGATTTTTACCCAAAAAGTCCAAAATAGTCAGATTTCAGGGCTAATTCCAGCACAGACCACAGAAACTTCCAAATAGGATAGGGACCACTCCCATTGACTTTTATACAACCTTGGTCTGAGATGCTGGATTTTCAGATTCAGACTTTTTCCATCCTTGGGGTATAATAAATCTTTTTCCATACTCGGGGTATAATAAATCTCAAAAAACTCAAAAAAAACATTTTCCATTAAAAATTTGGGTTTTATTGTTAAAAAAACTAATTTTTTTTGAGATTTTTGGATTTGGACTCTGATAAATAACCCCCTGCATCTTTGAGTATCCAAGTCATATGAAAGGCATCACATTGCATTTGTTTTGTTGTCTCTTCACCTGAATGGTGCTTCACAGCTGTTGTCCCAATTGGACCTAGCAAGCAGCCACTGAAATTCCAAACTAGAGGTATAGTTGCACACTGGAAAAATACAGACAAGTGTAAGAGGAAACTGGAGTTCTCATTTTGTGTGTATATATTTATATATATATATATATATATATATATATATATATATATATATATATATATATATATATATATATATATATATAAATAAATATATATATATATATATATATATATACATATATATATATATATAATATCCTTCAGAATGGACCAGCACACCAGGTTTCCAAGTGTTCAAATTTTCTTTATTGCCATAACACTCGTGCATCCAACGTTTCGGCCCGCATTGGGGCCTTTATCATATATATATATATATATATATATATATATATATATATATATATATATATATATATATATATATATATATATATATATATATATATATATATATATATATATACTGTGTATATATATGTAGGGATGTGAAAATCTTAGACACCCTTACACTTTACAGACAGGCACATCCCTAGTAATATGGACACCTCAGTGGGTCCTTATGGGGACCTTGTGCTTATGTAACCCCTGTAGTTCACACAGTGTACACCAGATGGCACTGTGCCAAAGTATAAAAGGTTTAGGAACCATGGCGCAAATTCACTAAGCCGCAAATTCGCTAGCGTTTGGCATTTTCGCTACTGCGCAAATTCACTACCGAACGCTGGCGTAGTTTCGCTAGTGTTACTTCGCACCCTTACGCCAGGTGAATTTTCGCTAGCGACGAAACTATGCAAACTCACTAACTTGCGCAGTGTACTGAACGCTACCTTTTACGCTAGACTTCCTTCGCCACCTCAGACCTGGCGAAGCGCAATAGAGTAGATAGGGATTGTTTCCAAAAAAGTAAAAATTTTTTCTAAGTCCCAAAAAATGCTGACGTGTTTTCTACATGATGGGTGATAGGCTGAAAAAGATCGAAAATTTTTTTGGGGCTCCCCTCCTTCCCCCCTACATTTCCTGACTCATGGCAACCTACCTAGACAGTGGGCACATGTGTAGGGCAAAATAAAAATTTTATTTGCAGATTTGAAGGTTTTCTTGGCATTTGTAGTGCTGATACGTATTCCTCCATTGAAATTTGAATTTCGCGCCGTATGCAAATTAGCCTTCGCTAGCGTAACTTCGCTTTACATAGCGAATCAAGGCTAGCGCAACTTCGCAACCTTACGCTACCCCTGAGCGCAACTTCGAATTTTAGTGAATTTGCGGAGCGCTGGCGAAACTACGCCTGGCGAAGTGCGGCGAAGCTCGGCAAAGTTGCGCCTGGCGCAACTTCACATCTTAGTGAATTTGCCCCCATGTGTTCTGGGTCCATTGCTTTAGCCCAACCAAGCAGGCTGGGAGGGAATGGGTAGTGCTGACCCTAGGCGCCTTGGCCCTAGTAATTAGACAGCTATACTTGTTTATAGATCACTCTAGGAGTGATAGAGAGATTATTTAGTTGAGCAGCTCAAGGCTCCGCCGAGGAGATTAGAGGGATTAAGATCCCAGGGTAATACTGACCCGGAGTAATGAACCAAGTGTTGAGATAGGGATGGTAGGATTTCCCCTAGTCTGCCATTGGAAGATATCCTGAAAACTGGGCAATACCCATCACATGCTGTCAACTTACTCTCTGCTGTATATTCCCTAGCCTGTGGGGATTCAGCATATACGTGCTGTGAGTATATGCTTCCTTTATGCTGCTGTGTATGTTCTATACTCCATTGTGGATCAATGTGCTAAATGATCTCTGTGCTATTGTTCAATAAACACAGTTATATGTTCAACCGTTAAAGAACTACTGGCGCCCATCATTGTGCTATCGCACCGTTACAGTTACACTACACCCTGCTTCCACCGCGTTGCGAGGGCTTGCCCCTGAGAAAGAGAGCTCATCTGTGGTCTCAGCCCACAAAGGAAAGTAGCTAAAACTGCCCAAGTCAGTTTACTATAGCGCTATATATATATATATATATATATATATATATATATATATATATATATATATATATATATATATTTATATATACAGTATCATATCATATATGCAGTATAACTTTTTCATTTAAAAATAGAAAAAATAGATTGAATAAAGTATTCTAGCAACTTAAACCACTTAACATTTATCCATTTTATATGAGCAAAGTGGTGCACTTGACCTACTTCCTATGAAGCACACTATTATACATTTTTTTTTTATTCAGAACCTAAACAATTATGTGATTTCTTGCTTTTATTCATAGTGTTAAAACAATTTAGATGCATTTGTTGTGGGTATTTAATGAGTGAATCTTGCTGTATAAAAATGTTAAGATAGATACATGGAGGATGGTAGCTTGTGAGAGAACATGGACAAAACCTAGCAATAAGTAGGCAAGGAACACAGCCTGTTCCGTCTATCAACCAGGCAGCAGGCAGAATACTGATCACCTGATAAAAAGGAATAATCGGATTGGTTGCTGTGCAATTCTATACCTGGTGTAAACTTTGTTCTGTTAAATACACCTTTAGTCTGGCAAACTGGCCACTCTTGGGACTACATCAAAGGAAAACTATATCTCCGTTATGAATACTTAAGCAACAGTTTATATAATATTAAGTGGCATATTAAAGAATCTTACCAAACTGGAATATATATTTAAGCAAATATTGCCTTTTTACATCTCTTGCTTTGAACCCCCATTTCATGATGGTCTGTGTGCTGCCTCAGAGATCACCTGACCAGAAATACTGCAGCTCTAACTGTAACAGGAAGAAGTGTAGGAGCAAAAGACAGAACGCTGTCTGTTAATTGGTTCATGTGATCTAACAAGTAAGGTTTGTTTGGTATGTTTGTGTGCACCGTGAATCCTAGGTCCCAGGGGGCGGCCCTTATTTAAAATGGCAATTTTCTATTTATGATCACCCAATGGCAATACTACTAGAAAAGTATACTATTAAGAAAATTATTTAGTTACATGAAGCAGGGTTTTAAATATGAGCTGCTTTATGCAATATCTTTTTATAGAGACCTACATTATTTGGGGGGAGGGGTGTAGTTTATCATTTAACACGTATTACTCTACCTTAAGTCTTATTATTATAATGAATTTAAGGTATCCAGCAATATTTCTTCACAATGCAGTTTATTAAGTAAATATAGTTGCATGTTGGAAAAATGCAGATAAATGTTATTTTTTTCCCAAAGGTCCAAACAAAGGCTTTGAGTTTGGAATTGGATTTTGAATTAGCTTTGAACCCTCTGGGGCAAATTCACTAAGATTCGTAGCTGCGTCAGGCGTAACTTCGCCGCACTTCGCCACACTTCGCCAGGCGTAGTTTCGCCAGCGCTTCGCAAATTCACTAAAATCCGAAGTTGCGTTCAGGGGTAGCGTAAGGTTGCGAAGTTGCGCTAGCGTTGATTCACTAAGTAAAGCGAAGGTATGCTAGCGAAGGCTAATTTGCATACGGCGCCAAATTCAAATTTCAATGGAGGAATACGTATCATCACTACAAATGGCTAGAAAAGCTTCAAAACATCAAATAAAAATGTTATTTTGCCCTACACATGTGCCCACTGTCTAGGTAAGTTGCAGTTTCGATCTTTTTCAGCCTATCACCCATAATGTAGAAAACACGCCAGCGTTTTTTGGGACTTTTTTTGAAGCAATCCCTATCTACACTGTTGCGCTTTGCCTGGTCTGAGGTGGCGAAGGAAGTCTAGCGTAAAAGGTAGTGTTCAGTACACTGCGTGCGTTAGTGAATTTGCGTAGTTACGTCGCTAGCGAAACTTCGCCAGGCGTAAGGGTGCGAAGTAACACTAGCGAAACTACGCCAGCGTTCGTTACTGAATTTGTGCAGTAAAGAAAATGCCAAACGCTAGCGAAGTAACGCTAGCGAAGTAACACTAGCGTTCGGCGCTTCGGCACTTAGTGAATTTGCCCCTCTGTTTCTGTTTAGCCTACATGAATTTGTTTGTGTATTATATTGTACGATGCAAATGCAGCCAAGGCCGAGCTACTAATGAATTATGCAGCATAATTGCCTAGAGATGCTTATGGCATATTTTTCTGACTTTTAATCTAGTGTGGGGATATCAATGACTTCAGGTTCTGTATAGGCATATTAAATTCTTTATGATGTCAAGATATAGGTGCGCAGTGATGTGATCAAAGTCTTAAGATGATAAAAATTACAAAAAAAAAAATCAAAGTTGAAAGTCCCTCTAGAATTATGACACTGGCTGAGCTTCTATAACACAGGTGTGCCATGGCAGCTTCTAAATGGCCAATACAAATATTGAACCTATTATCTGGAATGGTTGGGACCCAAATATAATTGTTTTGCCGAGGTCCTGTTTTATTATGACTGAGAGAAAGGAAACAATTGTTAATTAGTGATGGGCGAATAAATTTGCCTGGCACGAATGCACTGCAAATTTCTGCGTTTTGACGCCAGTAAATAAATTTGCGAATCTCCCACAAAAATTTGCCGGTGAAAATTCGCCCCCATCAATTTCCGATTTTCACAATTTTTTGTGAAAACATTCGGATTGCTCAATTTTTTTGAAAACATTCAAATTGCTCGATTTTTCAGTGAACACATTCGAATTTCCAGTTTTTTTCATGAAAACTTTCGAATTTCATGATTTTTCGTGAACTTTCTAATTTCACGTCTAATTTTTCGTCGTTTAGCGAATTTTGTGGGAAATTCGCACGTTTTTCAGCGAACCGAAACAGGACAAATGTGCCCATCGCTATTGTTAATAATGAGAATAGTTTTTTTCTTTCTAATAGAGTCTTTGGGCGATGGCCTTCCCGTAATTTGGAGATTTCTGGATAACAGGTTTCTGGATAACATCCTATAGCTGTATATATAGAAAATAATATAGGAACATCGGTATCTGAAAGACAATCTCAATACAATATTGTTGTGTTTTGATAGCCAAGGATGAGTAGAGTATAACAGTGCTTTATTAGCAGGTTCATGCTGCCATTACACATCAACAGTAGCTTTACTCTAACACCCCAAGCTGTATAGAAAATACTATGCATGCACAGCACAACTCATGTGCACAGTGACACCTACAGGCCATTTGTATAAACACCACAAATATGCATTAACAAAAAATTACATTGTTGTAGAAAATGTGTCAGTGAACATGAGAATATTTCCGTGTGGTGCAGTAGATATGGTCTGGGTGTGTCTGGATCTCATGGCACTCCATTTAGCTTGATGGCAACAGTGGAAAAAAGGGTGTTATTGTGTTTTAGTTTACTGTGATGATCAGTAATAATTGATGTGATTAAATAAATTACAACATAATAAAATAAATAAACGTTGTTTGCCTATTATTTGGAAACTTTATATTAAGAACCACACAAGAAACCCAGAAAGAAGCAATGTGAGTTTCTATAAGACTGTGTACCTTTATGATATATGACATTTGCTTTACAAAATCTCTGGCAGTTCGAATTGCCTCATAGGAGGATAAAATATACTAACAATACAAGCCAAGACATCAAAGCTTCAACCTTGTAAATGTCACAGTTTATAATAGAATTTGCGGGAAGGAATAGCTATTGATTATCCTGATAAACTGACAGCTTCAGTTTCTAAAGAACTCACATTTTAGTTGCTATGCATTACATTAAATACTTTATGCATCAGTCTAAATAGTAGAACAAGTTGCATGAGTAAAAACACTCAAACAGTGTATAGGTATCAGATCCATTATCTGGAAACCCATTACACAAAAAGCTCAGAATCCCTATTATTCAATTAATCCAGATTTTTTTAGAATAATAAAACAGTACAGGTATGGGACCTGAAAGCTGCTCATAATTTAGTCTACCGATTCTCCAAAAATTTAAAAAATGTTATGTCCAATTTTAAAAAAGCTTACATTTTGCCTAGGAATACTCCAATTGACTTCTGAATGAATATATTGAAGTTTTTAGATGCAAAATGTTTACATTTGAGGTTTTGTTGCCCATAACTAATCTCTAAAATTAGAGTTTTTTAGTTTTAGAATCTGAGCAAAAAAAAAAAAGAATCAAATTTGCATGTTCAATCAACCTCCTAGTCCAGTAGTCTTCTGTTCTTCTGTTCAAGTTTCAGAACACACAATTTTCCATTCCTGCAGGAAAGCCACACGAGTTTAAAGTCTCTCTGTAATAAATATACCTGTCCTGGGTGGACTAGTGGGAAGGAGGGGACGCCCGCAAATGTTTATTTTGGAAGTCGGCATCATGACATCATCAGACGAGAAATTTGAAAATTTCCAGGGCTCTTTTCATTGAAATCATTGCCCAACGTAAATGTCTATTCCTATAGTTCAATAGTACAGTATAGTATAGTATAGTTATAGTACAATTCCTTTGTGTTCCTGATGTGTTTTGACCTTGCCATGACACTGTCCAACCCTTGTCTGCTGCCTGTCCCGATTCCTGCCTGTATCTTGACCATTCTATCAGATTCTGCTTATCTGCCAATTTTGTGTACCGACCTAGCATGTGACCGTGAGTACGATCTCTGCCTTTAATTCTGTACTATGCTTCCTATTTTGGTATTGACCTGGCCTGTCTGTGGTTATGCTTCTATTCAACATTCCTATTTACACGTATGGTTCCGTTGCTTGCCCAGAACTTTCTCCCTTGTTCTCCTGCATTAAGAACTGGTGGCATCTGAGTAGCGGAGGGCTCCACCCAAAGCCAAAGGCTGTTGCTACAGACAGAAGAGCGGGCTTAGACTGGAACCTTGGAGCTAGTTCTGGGTTTTGGACTCAATACATTACACTCTCCTTGCCTCATGGGTAAAGCTGGCCATAGACGCAAAGATCCGATCATACGAATCAATGAACGATCGGACTTTCCCATCTCCCGACCCGCCACTAACCATTCAGATCAAAGTCTTACCATTACGATCAAATAAAGTAGTTAAAGAACAGATCAGCCAATGTACTACCTCTGACAGCAATCGTACGATAGTTATGTGTGACAAAGCTGATGACAGTCTCCCACTGAAAATCGTACGATCGGCAATACATGCAGAGATATTGTCGGCAGCCAACAGAAATTTTCTAATCTGTCCAATCGACCAAACGACCGATCTCCGCCGGACGAAAAATGTCGGGACTCTCCACACCGGTCCAAAAATCGTACAAATCCACGATTCGTACGATCAGATCATTGTGTCTATGGCCAGCTTAAAACCTGGCTAATTATACTATACCAGTGAAGTATGTTATTTCATTTTTAAAGGGAGCAGTCACCCAAAAAAATTATTCAAAATCCTATTTTATCACATTAGTCAAGCAAAATGATCTTTAATTACACTATATAAATTATTTAAATCTTGTTTCCTTCGGTCTGGGAATTCGTAATTATAACAAGCAGGCAGGAGCCATTTTGTGGACAAAGTTATTAAGGCAAGCCTTGTATCATCTCAGAATATTGTTGTGCAACAGAATGGGGGACCTGATGTCCATCCCCATGCCCTGGTTACACAATTAAATGGTTAAGAGAGCGGGGCAATGTGTGGAGAGCAGTGACTAGTGATGGGTGAATTTGCGACGTTTCACTTCACCGAAAATTCGCGAATTTCGCGCGGAATTCTCGAAACGGCAAAAAAATCGGGAAACTGCGCAGGGTCTCATTTTTGACTCCGACGACCAGTTTTTGATGCCGGCACCCGTTTTTTTACCCCAGGAAGCCCGTTTTTGAAAAAAAATTTTGACGATGGCAATTTGTTTCAGGCGAAATTCGCCGCGAATTTGCGCCTGGCAAATAAATTTGCCCATCACTAGCAGTGACATGAATGGAATGGAAAAGTGAAAGTAATTGTCTGCCCCACCTCTATGCCTAAGGCACAGAGGGGGGGCAGACAGTATTTAATTGACAGCTGAAATTTTAAATTGAAGATTACGATAGCTATGAATGCTTTAATAAAAAGTTGAAATTGGATTTCATGTTTAATTTGAAAAGGACTTTTATTATACAGTTTTTGTGTCTGGGGGACAGATAAGATAATTTTTTTCTGAAATTCTTATATTTTCAAATTTTAATGGAGAAAGAAATGGGCAGCTTATTTTTTTATAGAAATGGATACCCAGGTTGTAGGCGTGGCAGGGTTTAATTATATGTGAAGGATGTATTTAGCAGGCATATGAGCTATTAACCTGCCATGTTTGCTAGACTATTTAAATTGGCACAGCAAAACTGTAAAAATCACCCAATCAATTTTAATTACATGCTCAGGCATGTAAAAAATTAATATACAGTAGGTCACAGACATTGTTCAGTGAGATCATGTAATGCTTTCACATGATCATTAAACCCTTCTTATTTGTCTGTTTTTCAGGGCTGAAATGAGATAGGCCTTCCTTATTCTCCTAGGAAACCTTGTTATTCACGGAAACACATATTGGAAGGATTTTTATGTTCCACTGCATGTTGTACAGGGCATCTTAGGAAGCAGTAAGTGACTTATTCATTCTAACTGTCATGCTCTCTAAGTGCTCAATCCTTCTCAATTTCTATGGCTCCATCAAACTTTGTCTGTCAGCCCGGCCAGCAACACTACTAAATAGAGTGGTGATCTTTTATTTCAGCCAGGATGAATGTCTGCCTTTTGGCACAAATGTACATGTCCGTTCCTACAACACCTTAAAAATGAATATGACTTGGACTATTGATTATAGAAATCTGTATAAAAGTTGCCATCCCTTGCAGGTACTTAAGGAGTCTCCAGTACCCCAGACCAAAACAAAATGATATGCACTATTTATACACCTTTGAGTTATTGTGTTGAAACTAATTGCCAATAATTACTTATTTTTTATTTTTTTAAATTGTTTTTTCAATTAAAAAATCAACGGGCACATCCTTATTTGTTAGAATAAAAATCTCTCTCTCTTGGCATACTGTGCTCAATCATCCAGGTCATGGTATATCTATAGTAATAAGTCAAATCAACTGGACTTATTCTCTTCAAGAGAAAATAAAAATACAGCGAGTCCAGTTGATTTGACTTATTTCTATAGATATACTTCTCAGCTGATATCATGTTCAAGAAGCTTCAGGGGATAACAATGATAAATACTTCCAAATAGAAAAGAATGAGAAAAACCCCACAATATTTATCAAGTATGAAATATGGCAAAAAAGTATATATTTTTTAATTTTAATAATGCTGCTCTTAATTCTATCTATCTATCTATCTAGCACAGATAAAGGAGCCATAAGGGGGGCCAAAGTTCTTTAAATATTTTCTATTTGAACTTATGCTTAATTATTGAATACATTTTGGCAGTAGAGTAAGCTATTGCAAATGGATAACCTGATCATTATTCTATTTCCTAACATTTTCTTTCAAGAAGCAATCACTTGTTTAATTGTTGAAAATGAATAACATTTGTGAATAATAGAGTGTAGTTGTGGGAGCCACACTGAGCTTTGCTTGATTTTTTTGGATGCATTTCTAAATTTTCAGTTGTTCTAATGTTTTTAGTTTTGATAGTTCCATATAAGTAGGGATGTGATGCTGATTAGTAATGCATTATTTTTTTTGGCAGACATAGATTTATGGTGACATTAGAAGGGGTTTATTTATCAAAATCTGAAATTTCTTACTATTTTCTGAAAACCCCTGCGACCAAATCCAAGCTGACTTCCCCCCTCCCCATAAATTTTCACAAAAATTGTGCAGAGAATATTGTGCAGGAAAAGACTCGATAAAATCATAAAACATTGTTGGATTTGTTCTGAAAACTGAAACTTTTTCAGATTTGATGCCCGAAAGACACAACATATTTAGATAATTGAATGAAACCCAGTGCAGATCAGGATATCTTCAAAATGTCAACGGGACATCTGCCATTGACTTCTACATAAATTCAGCAGTTGGAGAATTTTATTATTCAGCCTTTTAACACCATCAGGCCCCTTCAAAACTCCAACCAGAGTAAATCGGACTGAAATAAATAACCCCAACATTTTTCGCCATCAACAATTTTTTTCTGCAAAAAAAAACACAAAAAAATGTTGTGATAAGAAACCTGAAAAAAATGCAGATTGACTTTAATTCATTAAGAGTGGGAAAAACTTAAAAAACACAGCTTAATTGAACTTGACTTGTCAAACCTTGTTTACATATAACAGAATATACAACTTTTTCTGTAATACATGTAGGTTGCTTAAGACAAAGGGGCAAATTCACTAAGATTCGTAGTTGCGCCAGGCGCAACTTCGCCGCACTTCGCCACACTTCGCCAGGCGTAGTTTCGCCAGTGCTTCGCAAATTCACTAAAATCCAAAGTTGCGCATAGGGGTAGCGTAAGGTTGCGAAGTTGCGCTAGCATTGATTCGCTAAGCAAAGCAAAGTTACGCTAGCGATGGTTAATTTGCATACAGCGCCAAATTCAAATTTCAATGGAGGAATACGTAGAATCACTACACAAGCCTGGGAAACCTTCAAAACATCAAATAAATTTTTTTTTTTGCCCTACACATGTGCCCACTATATAGTTAAGTTGCCATGAGTTAGGAAATGTAGAGGGGAAGGAGGGGAGCCCCAAAAAATGTTTTCGATCTTTTTCAGCCTATCACCCATAATATAGAAAAAACGCCAGCGTTTTTTGGGACTTAGAAAAAATTTGACCTTTTTTTGAAACAATCCCTATCTACTCTATTGCGCTTCGCCTGGTCTGAGGTGGTGAAGGAAGTCTAGCGTAAAAGGTAGCGTTCAGTGCACTGCACGCGTTAGTGAATTTGCGTAGTTACGTCCTTAGCAAAAATTCGCCAGGCGTAAGGGTGCGAAGTAACACTAGCGAATTTACGCCAGCGCTCGTTAGTGAATTTGTGAAGTAACAAAAATGCCCAACGCTAGCAGCAAATTGACGCTAGCGTTAGGCACTTCGGCGCTTAGTGAATTTGGGTCAAAAAGCATCTGCTGATGTCTTAGGACAGATATACTCATGTTTATATGAAAAACCATGTTTGTATATTGTTGCTGCTTGCAATCATCTGTTCAGTGATCTGTGGGTGACTTAATTCCACAAATTATATATTATGCCCGTTTGCTTTCACAAGACATCTCATTCCAACACTAAAGAGGATTACATTAGGATCCATGAAAATGAAAAACTCCATGAAAGATATCTTGAAACTGAGATATCATGGGAAGTGTCACATTTCTGCTCCAAGGCTGGAGTAAAAAGCAACAACCAAAGTGTGTAACTAGTGCAGGAGGAGAAACGCAATTGATGTCTCATTTGATGGATGGATAACACGCTGGCACACATTATTTTTTACATCCGAATGGCCACTACTTTTAGTGCAATCACATCATGTCTCAAAGAAAAAAAACGTTTCAAGTAGGATAATAGTTTGTATATTTCTATTGCTTCAAAAACATTGGAATCTTTTCTCTGAATCTTGGAAAATGGATTCAGCTGTGCAGAATGTCATTAAACTGGTTGCCTGCAAACGTATAATAAATGTTACTTTTATACATGGCTAGCAGATTCTGGATGAAGATAACAGGCTCAAGGACAATGATTTCATATATTATTTATAGATGAAATGTAAGAAAAAAAAGATACAATAATTATTAAGAAAGGTATAGTTATTCAGGTTAAAAAAAACATAACTTTATTTTTGCTTTCAAAAAATTACTTCAACATCTAAAGGTGGCCATACACCTGCCAATAAAAGCAATCAATTCAGCAACTACTGACTGAGTAGGCAGCTTATTAGCCGCTATTAGAGGCTACCTAAGCGCTATCTGATATCTGACAGACCTGATAAAATCCCTTAGGCATGGACTGCATCAGTCCTTACCCAACGGGTGTCCATAGGCCCATGGTATGATCTAGTCGATGGACCAGATCCAATATATGGAAGAAAATAAAACATATATTTATCAGAAAGTCCTAAAATTCCTGTTGGGGCAAGAATTGCATAAGTGCATTGACGTAGTTCTCACCCAATGAATCTCAATAGGCCCATAGTATGATCTGATCAGTGGCCCTGGGCCAACAATTGGATCAGCCCAATTTGGTCTTCCTGAAATCAGGAAGAAAGGAAGGGACCTCCTCCCTTTTGTGTCTATGAACACCAAACACTTTATTTTTCATGTAATTTAATATGTTGTATATATTTATGGTCTATTATTGTATTCACAGTTTTTTCTATTTATGCATTGTTTTAATGTACAGGACTGCTTTACACAATGTAAAGTCTCTCTAACAAGTTTTATAACTCCCTTTGTGGCATCCAAGGGAGTTTCCTTCAAACTGCTAAGAATTGCAAGATGTAAAATATCCTACCACCCCCGTTAGTCCACCACTCAGTGTTTCAGATTGGGTTGAAAAAAAAACAAAGTCTATCAATTTCAACCCCTCCAAATGAAACCCAGCATCCATACACACACACACACTGACCCCTCCATACACTCACATAAATATATACACTAACTATAGAGTTTAGTATCACAATAGCCTTGGATATTATGTCTGTCCAAGAAATCATCCAAGTCCCTCTTATAGTGATTAACTGAATCATCTGTCACAACATCACCCGGCAGTGCATTCCCCAACCTCACTGTCCTGACTGTGAATAACCACCTACGTTACTTCAAATGAAAGTTCTTTTCTTCTAGTCTAAAGGGGAGGCCTCTGGTACGGTGATCCACTTTATGAGTAAAAAGGTCCCCTGCTATTTGTCTATAATATCCTCTAATGTACTTGAAAAGTATAATCATATCCCCTCGCAATCACCTTTTTTCCAGAGAAAACAACCCCAACCTTGACAGTCTCCCCTCATAATTTAAGTCTTCCCTCCCTCTAACCAATTTCGTTGCACTTAGTCTCTGCACTCTCTCCAGCTCATTTATATCCCTCTTAAGGACTGGAGTCCAAAACTGCACTGCATACTCCAGATGAGGCCTCACCAGGGACCTATAAAGAGGCATAATTATGTTTTCATCCCTTGAGTTAATGCCCTTTTTATGCAAGACAGAACTTTATTTGCTTTAGTGGCCACACAATGACTAATTACTGAGCATTTTATATATATATATATATATATATATATATATATATATATATATATATATACTGGTAATACAGGACAACTGCTGGATATGTTGGGGGCTATAAAATTAGTTTGCTGTGGGGCCCAGTAACATCTAGTTACGACACTGATTGTAGCACCCGAGTAGCGGAGGACTCCTCCTGAAGCCAAAGGTGACTGTTAAGAGAGGAAGAGTGAGCTTCGCCTGGGACCTTGGGGTTTGTTCTGGGTTTGGGATACCAATCGTAACAGATTTACTTACATTTTAATATTTTTAAAATGTATTCATAATGTATGAATGTGTTTTTCTGGAAATGTTTGACCAGATAAGTGGAATACGATATACATTTATATCATTTATATCAGAATTCGAAATCCTTTCCTAAAATGCTAAATTACATTACTACTGAGCTAAAATATGAACAAAAATGCTTTATTTGGTGTTTCTTTTTTAATGCATAAACATTAACAAGTGCATTGCTATAGGTTTGATGCTATGCCCATCAAGTACATTATAGTGGTTTCCATTCAGAGTTTGTGTTATATTTAGAGTTGATATCCTGTTGTGCGGAGGAGTGATATTGACATTTGGTGAAGAAGAAAATATAGGACATATACTAATTAGCTGCTCTGTTCCCACAATCTGGTGCTTGTTTAGCATCCATCAAAGCCTCCAAACTTTCCCATACCCTGCATTCAGTACAAGAGAGAAGGATGAACAATACAACAGATGAAGGATTCTGCTAGTTCTGTAGACTGCATAGGGTAAGTCAGCTTACAAGCCTCATAAACACAATGCCCCAGATTTTTTGTAATGTTTCAGCACATTAATCTATTGTTTAAAGAGATTTTCTACTGTCTGTCATATTCAGAAGAAAATAGAGATCCTTCTTTTAAGAACATGAAGAAAAAAATGTGATTGATACTGCAAGTACACACAGCTGGGACAAACTTTATGTAAACATTCATCTCAGATGGCTCATCAGTTTCCATATGCCACCCCAGTTAAATGGTGAATTATTATTACGTTTTTTCATCAAAATATATGTTGTGGCACGTAGCATTGTGTGAACTTTGTGTAAGTTCTATGACGCAGTGTGTGTAAGTTAGCTCCATCTGCTGAGCATTTCAAGTGAATAGGTTATGAATGTAGATGAAACTGTGGTGGAGAAAAGGAAGAGCATTAGAGAAAGATTTTTAAATAGGGAAAGTATTTTCCCACAGAGGGACATGGAATCTTTCCATAGCACATAAAGTGCCCTGTCTGTTTTTGCCCTTAAAGGGATACTGTCATGGGGGAAGAAAACTTTTTTTCAAAATGAATCAGTTAATAGTGATGCTCCAGCAGAATTCAGCACTGAAATCCATTTCTCAAAAGAGCAAACAAATTTTTTTATATTCAATTTTGAAATCTGACATGGGGTTAGACATATTGTCAATTTCCCAGCTGCCCCAAGTGATGTGACTTGTGCTCTGATAAAGTTCAATCACTCTTTACTGCTGTACTGCAAGTTGGAGTGATATCACCCCCTCCCTTTTCCCCCCCAGCAGCTAAACAAAAGAACAATGGGAAGGTAACCAGATAACAGCTCCCTAACACAAGATAACAGCTGCCTGGTAGATCTAAGAACAGCACTCAATAGTAAAAACCCATTTCCCACTGAGACACATTCAGTTACATTGAGAAGGAAAAACAGCAGCCTGCCAGAAAGCATTTCTCTCCTAAAGTGCAGGCACAAGTCAAATGACTGGGGGCAGCTGTGAAATTGACAAAATGTCTAGCCCCATGTCAGATTTCAAAATTGAATATAAAAAAATCTGTTTGCTCTTTTGAGAAATGGATTTCAGTGCAGAATTCTGCTGGAGCAGCACTATTAACTGATGCGTTTTGAAAAAAATATGTTTTCTGATGACAGGATCCCTTTAAGAACATCCAATCAAAAGTTATTTTTTGTTTCTTTTTTTGCTTAGTAGTATATATATATTTTCATTATCTAGGCTTCATACACACTGCTTCAGCACCTACTGTATATTATCATACAACTCAAGACACTCTTCCCTTGACCTCTTTGAATTCCAAACAGTTTTTGGCTCAGCGATCATCAGCTCCCATGGTTCCAAAATATTCCCCTTGCTCTAAATCTTGACAAATATCCATAGGGGAAGTCATATATTTTACAAAAATTATGCTTATATAAATTGTATAAATTAATTACGGACTTGTTTTCATATTACCCAGCCTCGTCATTTGATTAAAGTCATATTAGTAATAATAAAGAACTGTAACAGAGTGTTCCGGAGCAACATCTGCCATAAACATTTTTTTCCCATTCAAAAAATATTAAGTATCTACTATTAACAAAGAGTATTTTAAAATTCAGGAATACGGCAGTCAATATATGCCTATATGTCAGAATGCTATTTATCAATTTCAGCTCAGCATTCAACACTCTTATACTGCAGCAACTGGAAAAGAAGCTGGAACTTCTGGGCATAAACACCCCCTCTGTAACTGGATCCTAGACTTTCTGACTGATAGACCCCAATACGTCTCAATAGGGGATCACACCTCTGGGGTTCTAAAACTGAGCATAGGCTCGCCCCAAGGATGTGTGCTTAGCCCTCTTCTATATACCCTGCTGACACATGATTGCACTGCCCAGTACAATGCAAATCAAGTTTGCAGATGATACAACAGTAGTAGGCCTGATTAGGAAAAATGATGAGTCTTCAGACATTTGGCAGACTGGTGCCAGTTCAACAACCTGACTCATGTTGAAAAGACTAAAGGAATGGTTGTTGACTTTAGAAAGAACTCTCACCTACCACTGTTCATCGATGGCTCCCCAGTTAAGATAGTCAACAGTGTGAAGTTCCTAGGAGTACATATGACAGATGACCTCTCCTGGACCCTTAACACAAACTCAATCACAAAGAAAGCTCAACAAAGCCTCCACTTTCTACGGAAGCTAAAGACAGCCAGTCTTCCCCCAATGATTTTCACAACATTCTATCGAGGCACCATCGAGCGTGTGCTCTGCAGCTACATCACGCTATGGTTTGGAAACTGCACTGTTGCAGAACAAAAATTACTGCAGCGAATTGTGAAAACTGCAGAAAGAATCATAGGAGAACCTCTCCCACCCAACTCTACCGGAAACACCTCGTACGACGAGCAATATCTTAGCAAAGGACATAATCCATCCATCTCATTCTCTGTTCCTTCTCTTACCATCTAGAAGAAGGTTCCGCAGCATTCAAACTAAAACTACTAGACACTGCAAAAGCTTCTTCCCACAAGCAATCAGATCCCTTAACATGATAATATTGAAACACTAACTGTTCCCTGCACCTGTCACCTTACTAACATGTATCCTCAAATGCTCTTTCTTTATGTAAATGCACCAAGTGGGGGGGGGGGGCTGAGTGAAACGTAATTTCGTTACGCTGTATAACTGTTTATATGGTCTGTATTGACAAATAATCTTATCTTATCTTATTGACATAAACCTCAAAAGATTTTTCTTGATCACTACCGTATTTGTGAAAAAAACTCAAAGCAGAACAACTGAATCGTTGAATAAAACTTGACCACAGTGCAAAATCACATACAATTTCATAAAATTTTTAAAATTCGACTTTTTCAAAAATCTAAAATAGCTTTTGAACATTGAACATACAGTATGCAATGACTTCTGCAAAAGTCAGTGCTCTATAAGTGAACACTAGGGGGCCCATTTACTTAGCTCGAGTGAAGGAATAGAAGAAAAAATACTTCGAATTCCGAATGGTCGAATATGGCTACTTCGACCATCGAATTGGCTACTTCGACCTTCGACTACTACTATGACTTCGAATCGAATGATTCAAACTAAAAATCACTTATTTATTATTACATTTTCCCGAAAATTTGCTTTGCGGGAAAAAAATCTGATTTTTACAATTTTTCAGACTTTTTCATCCAGTTTTCACAATTTTTTCATATTTTCATCCAAAAACTTCAGGGTATTGCCTGAAACCCAGAGCACATCAAAAAATCACTGGCAATATGGCAGGTTTTAGATGGCGAATGGTCAAAGTCACATTTTTAAAGACACAGTACATGATAAATTTCAATATTCAAATTTTCTCATTTTTTTTTCGAATTCAAATCAAATTTGGACTATTCCCTAGTCAAAATATCCAAAAGATAAATCTGCATCTATGTGTAGTGATGGGCAAATCTGTCCCATTTAGATTTACAGAAAAATTTGAGAAACTCCAAAAAAACTAGCGATACAGCAAAAAATCGGCGAAATTCATTGAAGTCAATGGGTGTCAAAATTATTTTCACGCGGGTAAAAATTTAAACTCGTGCAACTTTTTTGTCCAAATGCATTAAAGTAAATGGGCGTCAAAATTATTTTAATGTGAGACAATTTTTACACAAGCAACTTTTTTATCACAGCAAATTTTTTTGCCGGTGAATATTTGCAGCAGTTTCGGGAAAAAAACGCAGGTGGTGAAATGCAGAAATTTGCACCAAATCCATGCCTGTCAAAAAAATCGCCTATCACTTATTATGTGCTTTCTAGACAGGGTCTGCTGGATGTTGCCTTGAATTTAATATTTAGCCTGCTGCACTGGACTTTATGGGTTTACTGTGAGGACAAAAGTGTCAGAAATTTATAAAAATCAAATGTGAGACATTTGTACCTTTAATAGTCTTTGATGTACTGGAAACCATTTATATAATACAGGTATATACTAAAAAAAATGATTTGAAAGCTAAGCCTGTGCCAAAGTGTTATGAAACGGACATTGTGTTATTCACATGAGAATTGGTCAGTTTTGTAGCTCTGCCGTTAGCATCTCGCTTGGGTCTAATAGCAGTCGTTTATCTATGGCTTTTCTAGAAACTGTTACTTAGTTCTTACAGACATTTGCCATTACTGCTTTTCCACTAAGTAATTGAGGTTTGGTAAAAGATGTTTTAAACAGAATAGCGATCACCTGGATAGTGGCCCTTGAGAACCACATTAAAGGGGCAGTCTACATTTATAAACACCTTTGTTCAATATAAGCACGATAAATAGTGCAGGTTTTATATTGAAATCATATTCTGCCTATTCTTTGAATTAAAAAATAAACATGAGGGGTGATTTATGCAGACGCAAGTTCACTCACAATGAAATGGACACAAACGTTGCTTTTGTTGATGCCATTGTCATTGTGACTTAATGCATTCCTTGCACTACTGCAGTGTTGCAACAATTGCAATTGCATTCATCGTCCTGCTTCTTCTGCTGAAGCTGGGCAAGTGCACTTATTGCTGCATGTGAACCCTAGAGCTACACTAACATACAGTATATATGGTGGTAATTGCAATAGGTGCATCAATAGGCAGTGGGCACAGCAGACATGGGAATTAGCTTTCTAATTTTTTTTATTTGCTTTATGTAAGCAAACCACTACATTCTCCCATCATCAGTCTTTGTCAAAACATATGTTCAAAATGGTTTAATTCCTGGCAATTTTCTGCTTGTTGATTTGTGACGACCCCTAAGCTTTTCTTCTCACCAGCTGCCCAGACCCCACTGAGTGTCACTGACACTCCTAAGAAAATCCAAGGAAAACTCCTGTGACAACTGTAATGCTTGGATTATTAATACTATAGAGATGCTGAAAATTTAGGGGTTATTTACTAAGCTCCGAATGCAAAAATCATGAAAAATTTGTGATTTTTTTTTTTTTTTTTATAAAATCAGACTTTTAAAAAAATCAAAAATTTTTTGGAATTTATTAAACCCAGAGGATGGAAAAGTCAGAATCTGAATATCCGGCATCTCAGACCTGTCGAGGTTGTATATAAGTCAATGGGAGAAGTCCCAATGATTTTTTGATGTGCTAGGGGACTGCACAATAATAAAGGAGGAACTTATTTATGTATGTCATCAGATATAGATTCCTTGTTTCGCCACAAAAACATGGACAAGAAGAAAGTAGCAGGGAAAAAATGCAGAATAAAACACAAATTGACATCAGTGTATTTTGTGGGAAAAAAGCTAGGGAAAATATCCATTGGTTTTCCACACAAAATGCCCATTGACTTCAATGAGTTTTGCAAATTTTTGCCATTTCAAGAATTTTTCCACAGCTTTTTGGGACAGCTTTCCTTATCACTATTTATACATAAATCCTGTTTTACGAGTGTGTTATTAAAAAACGTGGATACAGTTACTGTGCCAAGGATAAAAAGAGCACTCTGAATTCCAAGTGAATTAACTGCTGATCCTCTCTATCTCCCCTAATATCCTCCAAATATTCTCCTACATAATCAGTTTGCATTATACATGTATACATGTGAAAATGTATTACTTAACACTTTTAACAACACTGGTTGCAAGGTTCCTTTCATAATAGATGAATTATGTATATAATATATACTGTATATATCTGTTTATAATGATACTGTATAATTTACATGATATTCATATTCATATGTATTATCTCTCTCTCTCTCTATATATATATATCTATATCTCTCGCTCTCTCTTTCTCTCTATATAAATATAGATATATGTGTTATGTATTCCTTAATTTATTCTAAATTAGGTTTATTATTTATTATTTTGTGCTGTTCTTATTGATGTTTGCTTTTGGCACCCTACCTAAACCATTTCAATTAAGGGCTGCTTATCACTTTATTTCTTTGACAGATTGTGTTTTGAGCTAACTGACCACATTTCCATCTGTATAGGAAACATTGTGACACAAAATAAATAAAGCTTTGGCAAAAGGATTCATTGTAGTGTACTGATCTTATTGTTTCCAATATTCCTTCTAAATTCCTAACATAATGGTAAAAATATGTTCCACTAATAAGAAGGGTTCACTTTATTTGTCTAAACATTTTCATTATGGAGGAATTATTACAAAAATGAAAATTCAATATGAGCCATGCCACAGAAATAAAAGAAAACATTCTAAATACAATTCATACAAATTCTACCATTTCTGAAATAAGTAATAATAAATAAATAATAAGTTCATTTTCACATCCCTCTCAGCATCTACAGTATCTCTGATGGAGTCAGATTTTGATTGACAGTTACTGTAGGTCTAATATATCTTTCAGGGGGCTTTATTCCTAGCAGATGTATAAGAGTTAACTCACAAAGTAATGGACTCTGGCACAAATCCTGAATAGGGATGTAGCGAACTAGTTCGCGCAAACCTCGACTGTTCGCGTCCGCCGAATGTTCGCGAACGTCGCGCGACGTTCGCCAATTTGAGTTTGTGTTCGATTCGAATAAAAATCGTTCGACCATTCGATTCCTTCGACCGCTAAAATCGAACGATTTCCATTCGTTCGAACGATTGTAAGCATTCGATCGAATGAAAAGCATTCGATCGAATGGCTTCGATCGTTCGATTCGAACGAAAATCCTTCGATCGAACGATTAAAATCCTTCGATCATTCGAATCGAACGATTTTGCGGGTGTTCGAAGTTCGCGAACTGTTCGCATTTTTGCCGGTGTTCGCGAACACCAAAACTGCAGTTCGCTACATCCCTAATCCTGAATGTAGAAAGAGTGAGCTCTAATACATCTTCTTGGCAAAAGGAGCAGCCCACGGGATGTGTTGGACCTGTCAATCAAAATCTGACACAGACTCCTGAATGAATAGAGGGTGAGATTTCTGGAGTAGGGGAGCATGTCATATATATCAGGACATATGTCTGTCTAAATATGGTTCCCTTAATCCATACAAGGATACATTCCAGTGTCACCTCTTCTACGCTTGTCAATAATTCTTATGAAGATTTGTCTTCCTGCTTTCTTTAAGGATACTGGCCCATGGGCATTTTGTCACTCACAGTAAATCTGGGCTACAACAGGCAACAAAATCCAAAGTTTCCTCCCCATCAGCATTAATATAACTCACTGGTGGAAACCATACACAATGCACAATAACCCAAAATTACCTCACATGGCATCTCCCTTATGGCATATACTGATTTTCGAGAGCCTATTTATCTTGATGTAAAATATGTTGCAGTCATTTATGGGGCACTGAATCAAAAGCTTTGTCAAAATCCAAATAGATCACAGTAACTGCCCCCTTCTATCCAGCATAACATGTGTCTGACATGACATATTCTTCATAGAGCCATGCTCCTGACGCCATTTACTTTTTTTGAATGTGATCCTTCAACAAGCCTTTAAATAATTTGTCCACCAAGGACATCAAACGTATTGACGTTTAATTGTCAGGTTGAGATTGTGATCCCTTTTTCAATATAGGGATTACATCATCTTTCCTCCAATCTATAGGTACCATACCGGATGAAAGACAGTCTGAGAAAATCAGAAATAGGGGCCAGTCTAAAACTTAACTAAGCATGGGTGAATGCCCTCAGGCCCTGGCACCTTGTCCACATACATTTTGATTAAAGCTTTATGAATGATATCCTCAGTCAGCCACTGACTCAACTGAGAAGAGCCAACAGTACAGCTATGAGGTGGGTCTGGGAACTCAGACTCCTCAATTGTAGTCACTGAAAAAAATAACTGATTTAGCACATTTGCCTTTCTGTATCTGTTACAACCATACTATACTACATACCATTATTTAGAGGAGTAACATTCTCCTGGTGCGAGCAGCCATGTCCAGTCACTCGCATTCCCATAATGGAAATGTGCCACTAATTGCTCGTTATGGCATGCGAGTAATATCACATTGGCATTATGTGTATGCGAGTGACACAACATGGCTGCTCGCACCAGTAGGGAGCTCCCTGTGCGGGTAGTATAGCGCGGACAGGGGGCTTTTTAAAATAATAAATAAAAAATACCTACTGTTATCCCCAACCGGAATCCGTGCTCTGTTAGCCCTCACCTTTGGTCGGGGATAACATTTTTACCCAACAGGTGTCCTTTAAGTTATCAACCTACTTTGATGGTCAGTTCTACTATATTGAGTAGAACTTAAAGACCTTTAATTTCAGTAACAATGTATTAAGATAAAGACCTTTCAATGTGACAATGTATAGTACAAACCCCTACATTGCTATTAGACATGACAGAAACTGCAGTTTTTTGGTTTGCTGAAAATTTTTAAAAAACTGTAGAAAAAGTTGTGAAAAATCTAAATTTTGACTAATGCATTGGAGTCTATTGCCATTTTTTGTCTCTGTGTTTTTTCTTGCACCAGATGCATTGGGGTCAGCAGGTGGTTTTTCTCCTCATTTTTTTTTCATGCTTAATTCATTGAAGTCAATGGCCATTTTTTTCTTCCTGATTTTTTCTAGCGACAAATGTGTTTGAGTCAATGGGCATTTGCTTGTACCAAATAAATTGGAGTTTGTCTACACAACAGTGCTAGGGACACAAATGTGCCAATGAAAAACAATCTTACAGTACACTACCCTTCCACCTCCATTTTAAAGATGGAGGGTAGGTTAATTTCCTTGTTGCCTCACAGGTAAACAATCTATACCTCCCATTATCCCGCTAATTGTATACACTGTCTTGACCTCACTTCTTGCCATGCTTTGAGTCTACAAAAAATATGTAAACATTTATTAAACCCAATAAAATAGTTTTGCTTCCAATAGATATTATTTTAATTAAATAAAAATGTTCGTTGGGATCAAGTACAAGGTACTATTTTGTTATTACAGAGAAAAAGAACATATATTTTAAAATTTGATTAAAATGCAGTTTGTGGGAGATGACCTTTCTTTAATTCTGACCTTTCTGGATAATAGATCTGTACTTATTACTAAGTAATCCTAATCACCATGAAAAGTTGGCACTACACCTGCTGGCTGGTCTTTAAGGGTAGAACTCCACAAGCATTTTTCGTCTGATCGGCGCCCGACGACAAAACGCACAGTCGGATGGAGTCGCACACATCAAGATATAATTGGACTAAATCAAAGTTGAAGGTAACAACTACACAGTCTGACTGTTGGATGAAGACGCTGCTTTCTGCTTCCACATCCGAAAGTCGTGTTGCGTCAAATGTAATGTAGTTTTTACCTGCAACTTTTCAATCAGTTCAATTAGAATCTTGGGATCTGTGTTTCCATCCGACTTGTCACGTGCAACGATCCAACGAAAACCATTAATGGAGGTCTACGCTTAGACACCAGTGGTGACAACACCTTCTTCTAAACTGGGATTCAAACGCACATCCCAATGCTCACTCTACACACTAACAATCCTTACCATCGGTGTAAACATCAGCACCTTAATTGTTGCTCCAATGTCCGTTTTTTGGGTGATCCCATTCTGCTAGCATGGCCCTTGAGGCCTGTCTCCTTCTTGGAAATCTTTATATATGAAAAACAGCTACTGTTAGTGGCTTAATTATATTGTATAAATAAATAATTAAACAATCTGCAGTGGGCATGGGGTTCACAGGAAAGCAATTCATTTCCTTCTGAAATGTGTTAAGCAAATGTAAATGTGTTTTTCTTTTACTATTTTGATTAATGCATGGTATGTCGGCCAAAAGAAGCAATTCAGGCTAATAAAACAAAATATTCCAAAAGGCTTGTGACTGAAATATTCTCTGTCCTGTGAATTTAAATTGCCAGGATCATTTACATACTGTGGTAGACAAATTAGATGCCTGAATCATATTAAATGAATGAAGAGACCCAGACATGGCCTCTGAAACTAGTTTTGGCCTCTTAAATTATGACTATTTTCTTCATAGCTTTGAATTGGATAATTCTATTTTATTGAATATTGTCTGAAAATGCATAATATAACTGCAATGAGAAAGTATTCCAATACATTTGAAATTCACTGAATGTTGAGTTGTTTTAGAAAGAACTCATAAATGCTGTGGTGTAAGGGTATCTGGAAATAATATTGCACAGTAACAGTGGGGCCCATAAGGTAGATCATAAACCACCAGTATATCTAGAAATGGTGACCAGTAGATCAAAACATTAATGTGTTGTCTATGAACAGTTCACCTTTCTGGAGGCTTCATATAATTCCAGCTTAACAACAGTGGGATGAGGAATGAGTAGAGTTCATGTATGTAAACACTACTACATAACTTTCTTGTAATTCCACAAATACTTTCTACACAACTGTAACAGTGCATCACACAACAGCCTCATATTGGCAGATACTGATCTTCAATGAAGTAAATTCAACATTGATCAGGCCAATTCTGAATTGTGATCAAAAAAATGTGTTTGGAAAGAGAATTATCAGGTCCGCTGAGATGCATAGAATTTTTTTTTACATGAAGCAAATCTTGAGCAGAAAATTAGTTTGAAATACATTTCTCTTATTTGTTCCATGTGCCTTTTTCCATTTTTTCAGCAAGAAGTTGAAATTTTACCCTCATGTAAGTCATTCAGGGTTTTAGATGCATGTGGTATGATGGAGGTGGTTTTGCTGCATGATAGGTATGGTTTCTCTCTTGTAGAAGGTACAGTAACTTCCATTTGAGCTTATTTTTTGTAATATGGGAAAAAGAAGTAATAATGCTATTGTTGATCTGTTAGCAAGGGACTTTTCTAGAACATTCTTTATGAAAGAAAATTATCTGCACTCCACTTATCCAAAGTTTAGTAATGTTTTTGCTCCCTGGATTTCAAGCCAAGCATGACAGACCATGTAGCATTGGCTTGAATAGTAACAGGACAACTCTCACTATATTTATGGTGTCTAGCCAGTTTTATTGAGTCGCAAACTGTTGTGCGATAAAGCTCAGTCTTTCGCTGGTATAGCTTTCCCTTTGTCAGATGAGTGCCTATTATTATTATTTACTCTTCCTACTACTTTATCAAAAAGTTGCAAGAAAGAGCATTAGTCCTCGCCCATGCTGACCCATGAGAATGAATGATGTAACTAGGAACTTTCTTACCAAGAAAAGGCTTTCCAATGACTACTTATTGACCTGAATCCTAAAAGAGTAAATACTGGATAACTACAGATCTATGGCTAAGGATCTGGTTCTAAATGGCCATGGTCACACTTTTTTAATTAATAATTGTTGAGTTTTGTTTTCCATTCCATCAATGAAATCTTGTTCATGGCATGTGACAATTTCCTGTATTTTCAATGGCCAACAATGCATGACAAGTTTTATGCGAAACAATCAGCAAAATCTGAAATAGCTTCCTTTGTACATTTTACAAAATATTCTAAATCGTTTTTGCTCTTCTGTAGAACTATGATGGTTTGGTATATTAACTTTATAGTTTCAGTAATGTATTCTTAAATTATATCTTTGGCCAGCCACTTGCTGTTTTTTTATTCCTGTTTATCTGAGCAGTTTAAGTGTTTAATGATTTGCAAATTAATTGCACTAAGCTTATACTGGATTATATGTTTGCAAAAAATAATGTTTATATAGGGAGTTTTTTCCTGTTTAAGTGAATGCATTTTGGTGTCTTGACCTACACATAAATTGAGATGGGAGTTTTTCTGTAAATAAATTGCTCTTGGATGCTACTTTATCCAATAATTATATTAGTCAGATGCTATTGAGTCCATTTGACGATGTTTGATAGCCTTGCTCTAGTTCTGCATTAAAGGTTCAACAGGAAATGAATAAGGAATCTCTTATGCCTGAAGAGCTGCTTGAGTTTTAGTCATATTAAGGTACTGTAGCTTCGATGCAGATTAGAGTAGGTACAGGAATTTGATACTAGGAGAGGTTTAGTACAGTAAAATATTTTTACAGTTTACAAATGTCTAAGGGCCATGCTCATGAACATATGGACATGCTGTTTCGCTATTGGTATATATTTTGCCGCTCTAGGGCTTTGAGTTCAGCCCTATCTTGGACACAATTAGAACCTATAAATAAGGAGTTTCTCTTTAAACTTATCAGAAAAGTAAATACTTATTAAAAATTATGTAAAAAGTATTTACATAAAAATTCTGATGTAAGTACAATAAATGGACATATAGCTAGCTACGGTGGACAAATCATAATTTCTTTGAATGAAACATTTTGCCACTTACTCGTAAAACAAAACAAGTTTGAATAGAGGCGGGGGTGGCGACATCTATGTCTGCCACATACAATGCTGTTTTGGCACCTCTCCCTGGAAGGTTTAATAACACATCAAAGTTCCAATCTTGCTAATACAATCAACATTTCACTTAATGACATCATTGTGGATCATGATAAACAGATTATGCTGATTGGAGCAACATTCCAGAGAGTTTCTAGAGCTTTTTACTCAGGTATGGTAAAACATTCAACAGAATAAATATAGTGTTATAGTTTGCACTATTGCAGCTAATCTATGGGCAATAAAATGCCTCTGTAGCTTTCCTTCTCCTTTAAGTGGCTGTGCTGGTTTTTGCGGCACAATGATTAAACCCTTTCTTTGTGCTTTCACCTAAATACATGTTAAGCCCTATTTGGTGACATTTGGGTAGACGTAATATGTTATATTTGAAAAGCCAAGTTCAGGATACAATATTTCTTCCTACATGTAGTTCTTCTCTTAAAAGTATTTGTCTGCTCATAGATAGTATAAATCAAAATACAAACCAGCAGCATTCTTTTAAAAATATTGCTTTGGAAAATATCCAAAAACTCATTTTTAGCCTGGCTAATTTTTCTTTATAAAGGTTAAAGGAATTGTTCAGTGTAAAAATAAAAACTGGGTAAATAGATAGGCTGTGCAAAATAAAAAATGTATCTAATATAGTTAGTTAGCCAAAAATGTAATGTATAAAGGCTGGAGTGATTTGATGTATAACAAGTCAGTCAGAGCACTACTTTTCAGCTCTCTTGGTTTACACTGACTGGTTGCCCTGGTTACCAGGCAGTAACCAATCAGAGACTTGAGGGGGGGCCACATGGGTCATTTCTGTTGCTTTTGAATCTGAGCTGAATGCTGAGGATCAATTACAAACTCACTGAACAGAAATGTACCATGTGGCCCCCCTTCAAGTCGCTGACTAACTCAGAGTTATAGAGCTGAAAAGCAGGAAGTTGGATTCTGGCTGTTTTATTAGACATCTGTTCACGCCAGCCTTTATACATTACATTTTTGGCTAACTAACTATATTAGAAACATTTTTTATTTTGCACAGCCTGTCTATTTACACAGTTTTTATTTTCACACTGAACTATTCCTTTAAGTGAAAATGTTGGGAAGAAACACATTTTCTTGCCAGAATAAATTGTTGCAGAGATTAGTAAATTATGCTGTAAACTACATGCAAAGTGAAGCCTTCTGAAATCAGAAGGTATTTACTTGTCTCATGCCATACACACAGCACTGCCTAGATACCAAAAAGGAGAGTTTTAATTCTCCCATAAGGCATCATGGGCGGAGACATGCAAATCACTCCTTTGTGTCCCTTTGGCCAACTATGCATCCAGAACTGCTGGTTTATAGCACAGATACAGCCTAATGGTTCAGAACTATCTATCCAAACTTACAGACAGCCTGATCCGATCTTGTTAGATCTCATCAGTGCAAAATATTGGAACGTGGCTTCTGATGGGGAAGGACTTGGAGAGTAGCAAATCGGAAAGCCGAACCTGGTTAGGGTGAGAAGGACTAAAAGGAACCAAAAATGACAGAAGTTTGGATCAATATTAAGCAAATCCCCACAAAGATATTATAGAACTGATGTGCTTCTGAATTGGCAGTTTGTTAGACAACCCTCATCCTTGAGGTGTAATTTTTATGCAGTCCTTGTGATTTCTTTTGCATCAAAAAAGATCTTGAATACCGTTTTTTCTTGATTGTACTCATGAAAAAGCAACTGCCTAAGTCTGTCAATTCAGTGAGTTAACACTTTATAATTTGCTTTTTTTTGCTGTCCATTTATAATTATATTCTGTTTGGCCTTTTAGAATGAACATGGTCATTATCTGGATATTGTAATGGACTATGCAGACATACATATTCAGGGTTCTTAATTGGAAAAAGTCATACCCTTTTTGTTCAGTCAGTTACAAGGTATCTGTGAGAATATTACCTAGTGGTCCAGTGCGGGTGCAATTGGGACGCCCGTAGCACCCACGGCGGGATGCCCGCTGCATCCTCTCTTCTCGTGCCCGAACCTTGAATAATGTGTGCTTGCGCAGCTTCCGGGTTTGACATGAGCAATGCGTCTGAAGTCATCGCGTTAAATGTTTAAAGGTGCCATGTACCTTTTCACCTTGCCCAATTTAAGGTCTATTTTATAGTTACTGAGTGTGTTTTCTAAGTCTGTTCAACCTATTCTTGACCCTGCCTGTCCCTGACTCTGTCTAGTTAAGCCACCTATCCTAATCTTTGCCTGTTATCTGACAAGTCTCTTGGATCCTCTTTCTGTACCACAATTTTGGTGCGTTTGACGTGGCCTGTGAACCCCACTACTCTCTGTCATCTCCTGATTTTGTACTGCAATGCCTGACTGTTTCCGACCTGGCATAGCCATTGACTATGCTTCTTGTTTCTCATTCTACTACTACATGCTCAGTTCCCTAGCCTGCTCAAAACTCTCTCTTTGGTCCTCTCACACTAAGACCTGGCAGCATCCGAGTAGCGGAGGGCTCCTCCCAAAGCCAAAGGTGGCTGTTAAAGGCAGAAGAGTGAGCCGAGACCAGGTCCTTGTAGTTAGTTCTGAGTTTGGGATTCCCTGCGTTACAGTATTATTCTCTCATACATGGACTTTGCCATGGTGACCCTGAAGGAGATGTTTCCTGGAGAACCTGGCAATCTCATTAGAGTATTGTACATTGTTATACATCATTTTTATAAATATATCATAGAAGTATGATTTGACCAAAAGGTCTAGGTCTAGGGGAAGGGTCAGCATACTATTCTCCAGACACCACTCGCAGTCAGTTACTTTTTCCCCTGTCTTTACCCTATCTGGCACTCCTTATTATTCAGCTGCAAGCAATAGCCAAGTGAGAAGTTGCCTCTCCCATATCCTGTTGCCTTTCTGCTATCGCTAAGCCTCTAGTTCTTGTTCTTGTTTTTACTTCCTGAGATCCTGAATTTCTATTCCTGCACCCTGTATTCTTATGTCATTTCTCCTGTCTTTCTGTTCCTGCCCTGCCTTGTCCCCCATGCTTTTAACCCTCAGCATGATATTTAGACTTGTCTGTTGCCTTTCCAGACTTTATGCCTGCTTCATGAACTGTTTTTTGCTTGCCTCTTGCACAGAGCAGTACCTGTATTTGGACTTGTTTTATACTTTTTCTGTTGAAGTCTGGGTTTTTTAGTTGTTTCATTATTAAAGCTTGTTTGAGTATGTTTGTGAGTGGATACTCGGCACATCAGCTCAAAGGACATATTTGAAACAATATTGAAACAATAATGATTTACCTTCCATAATCATTGTATATTGGGAATTATTATGTGTCCTCCAACTTGTAGTTATGTCTATAGTATTTTTCATAATTACAAACTAATGAATAATATATAGTGATGAGCAAAAAATTTCACACAAGTTCGCTGCAAAAATGACGCCCAATGGATGAAAAAAAATTGTAGCACAACAAAGAGAATTTGACGCCCACATACTTTTATGCATTTTTGCGAATTATTGCCATTTTATTAATTTTTGGTAAAGTGAAACTGGTCAGATTCGACCATCACTAATAATATATATTTGCTACTTTTCTTGGTTGAGATGGTTGGCATTGCCGAGGTTGTCGCCAAACTGTCTCTCCCTTATCTACATTCTACTTTTTTTTACAAAGGAGAAAGAAGATGTCCTCCTAGCCTTGTTTAGAGTTTCGCTGTCTGTAAACACAGCAGGTCACCCTTTTCTACATTATTCTGTCAAGGACTCAAGTCTGATTCAGAACCTAAGAATTCTATGAAAGCTATCAGTTCAATCTGCTTCAAGGTATTGCTGATAGTGATGGGCGAATTTGCGCCATTTTGCTTCGCCAGAAAATTTGCGAATTTCGTGCAAAATTCGCGAAACAGCGAAAAATTTGTGAAACAGCGCCGGCGTCTCATTTTTGACGGCAGCTCCCATTTTTCTGACGCCGGCGCCCGTTTTTTACGTGTCCATTTTTCCAAAAAAAAAAATTTTTTTTTGACACCAGCGAATTTTTCCCATGAATTTTCGTGGGCGTTTCGCGAATTTATTTGCTGCCAGCGAATCACGCAAATTCACCGCAAATTTGCGCCTGGCGAATAAATTCGCCCATCACTAATTGCTGACACTAATGCTAAAAATGCTTGTTTTAATTTATGGCAGACATCTTTGGTATTTGCAAAGGATAGTGATAGTGGTTTTCGCTGCCATCTCATCATTTAGTGGTAAAATTCTTACTATTCATCCTTATAAAGTATGGGAGAGGTTGCAAATAAATCATATGTAATGTAAACGCTATACCTTCTAACGTTAATCATATTTTTATTGCACTATGCACTGATATATTTTTATATATATATATTTTCTAGTGTTCCTTTTTTTCACACCAATTTCTACCTTTGGAATAAAAGGTAAGCAAGAAGAATTTTGCAGTAGCTGGCGACTGACAGGATAAGTTGATTTAGACAATAAAATAAGGAAAATGTGAGAATAAAATACAATCTGAGAAAGTGCTTCTTTCTTACTTTGTTATAATCTTGCAATCAATGTAATAATGGCGAGAACTCTTCTTTTGTGGCTGAATAGGTTCTCTTTTCTTTTGTCAAAAATAATTTAACAAGTACTTCTAACAGCATTAGTACTGGTAGCTGGTGTTAGGGTGAAGGGATAAGAATGGAAAAAGTGAAATGGTAAGAAATCGCACACAATAAGGGCATCATGCCCTCAGGGAGATTGGAACATTAGAGAGTCAATACTCATGCATTATTTAACCAAACTCACCACTTAAAATGTCAGCCTAGACCTGAAAATGTACAGTAATACACAATTTGCTGCTGATACAAGATAAATGCAATGGAACTCACACTTCAACAGGAATCCGATGCATTGCCCTTAAAATGCTCAGTGCTGTTGGTGCCATTGCTGGTGTTTGCTGTTAGATTGATGTGTGCACCCTATATTTTTGGCATACTTTATCTGCTGAATTACACAGGGTGCTAAGGACACTTTGGTGCTACTGTTTGAAAGTGGGGTAGAACTTACTTTTGGATCTGCTGTTGCTTGAAAGCATGTTGTGAAGATATATTGGTAGATCACATATTTTGAATGGGGGTTTGAATTCTGATAGGATGTCAGTGTATTAGGGTTAGGGTTGGAGGGCTACTCTCCAATGTGAAGTGTCAGGAAAAACTTGACCAACACCCGATGCTAACCCGCAACCCAATCTACACCCAATTCTCAATAAGTTACTTCTGCATGCTCCTTTGTTTCCAAGACAGGGAGTCTTTGGGAGCAGAGAATGTACTTCCCCAATGTGACCCACATTTAACAAACCAAAAATTGTTACCCAATATTTTACCCAAACCCTCTAAAATCACAAGTAAACCTGTGAGTCCTGCGGCTTTTGGTCAACTCGCACATCCATATTCACTGATGGTCAAGCTTCAAGGCTAAAATCAGCCAAACTATGTACTAAATCTATTCCGAAAGATGGGCTTTTCTAACTTCCCCTCCACCAGGAATCAGTAGAGAAAATTTAGGAAAACTCTATATAAGGGGTTCCTACAATACATTTACAGAGAACTGTTGAGGTACTAAATATTCCCCCACCCACACCCACTGTCCTAATATTGAAGTGCCAGGCTTTTGCACAAAATGTAGAGTTTTACAACTGAGAAAAACCCACCTCAGTGTTTTTTGCTTATTTATTTATAGTATAAAACTTTCATGACAAGCCACTTTTTACATCTCCTTGAAGGGTTAGTAATGAATGTAGATACCCGCCTTGGGTAACCATTCAGGTGATAATACATTGTACTGACCATCACAGAGCCTTCAACATAATAGTGCAAACATATTGGCAGTGTGATAGTATTGGCTTTTCTACTGTAGTAATAACAGTGATTATTTGCTATGAATCACACTCGACAGCACCGTTGAATAGAAAGACACAACCAAGGGGTACATTTTCTAATGGTCGAATATCGAGGGTTAATTAAACCTCAAAGTTAAATCCTTCAACTTTGAATATCGAAGTCGAAGGATTTAGCGATATTCGTTCGGTCGAACAATTAAATCCTTCAAAACAAACAATTTGAAGGATTTTAATCCATCGATCGAACGATTTTCCTTCGATCCCAAATTGGCAGGAAAGCCTATGGGGACCTTCCCCATAGGCTAATATTGATGCTCGGTAGGTTTTAGTTGGTGAAGTAGGGGATCGAAGTTTTTTTTAAAGAGACAGTACTTCGACTATCGAATGGTCGAACGATTTTTAGTTCGAATCGTTCGATTCGAAGTTGAAGTCGTAGTCGAAGGTCGAAGTAGCCATTTCGATGGTCTAAGTAGCCAAAAAAACTTTCGAAATTCAAAGTATTTTTTATTCTATTCATTCACTCGAGCTAAGTAAATGTGCCCCAAATGTCTAAATATATGTAAGCACACTACCATGCAAGCTGGACGAAGAGGTAATGTTTGGTGTTATTATTTTTTTATTTGCTTCCCTAACAGATGTGTTCCCAGAATAATAATATTATACAGGAATGGGAATTTACAGCCTTGAAAAAGCTGTTATATGATTTTTTTGAAGGTTGAGTTTTTAATTAAAGGTTGCATGCTATTTACATGGCGTAGGAATGCAGATTTTCTTTATCTTCTGCTTAATAATACTCATTAAATAGATTCAGAAAGTCCTCTAAATGCTGGTGACACAATTCAACACAATGGGGCTTTGTTGAGCTTTGACAACATAATACTGAGTTAAGGAGACAAAGCCTGTCTTCTGTGCTGGTTTCATGATTTACCTAGTATGGAGGAGCCTCCAGATATGAGCAAAATTTTCAAATTGTTAATAGTAGCAGTAATGTATTTCAAATAACACTTAGCAAGGTTAAAACATATAGAATGTTATTCAAAGATACATTCCAAGCTCTCTAGGGGGGTTATTTACTAAGTTCCGAATACCCGAAATTCCCCGAAATCCGAAAAATTCTGGATTTTTTTTTTATAAAATTGGACTTTTAAAAAAATCACAAATTTTTCAGAATTTATTAAACCAAAAAACCAGAATATAAAAACACTGCATCACAAACATGTCGAGGTTGCATAAAAGTCAATGGGAACAGTCCCATTTATTTTTAGTTGTGTTGGGGGTGAAAACTCCGAAAAATTCCGAGATTTCGGGGAAAATTTACGGAAAAATCCCGCAAAGCAAATTTTTGGGAAAATGTGATAATAAATAAGCATGAAAAACCCAAGCGGGTTAGATCGAAGTTTGTAGCAGCCAATATTGAGATAAATTCGGACCTTGATAAATAACCCCCTAGATGTTAAATGTATGTCTAAATCAAAATGACAATACAAGAGTTTAGCAGGAGTTTAGAAGGACTAGGTGGTTACTGCCAGGGATTCTTTGGCAGCTTAGTTACCATCAAGTACAAGTATTGCTTTAGTACTACAGAGGAAATAATTTAAAAAATAGAATATTTTGCTTAAAATGTACTATGGAAGATGGTTTCCTGTAATTTGAGGATTTCTGAATAGTTGGTTTCCAGATAAGAGATCCCATTTGATGCAGTCAAAGTTTACAAACACAGCAGGTATAGTTTGCGTTAGTGTGCATTGTATGTAATAAAACATCTTAATGAAAAAGTTTTTCCAGTTGCTCAAAAAGTTTACGCCACCTTCAAGCACTTCTTAAAATTTTGCAATGCTCAATTAAGAAGTCCAATACAAGTCTAATGTCAAATATTACACTGTGACATGAATTTTTAGGGGGTTATTTATCAAAATCCCAAATTTTCTCACTATTTTCTGAAAACCATTTTAACCAAATCCGCATAGATGTATCCCCCTATTTTTCCATACATTTTCAAAAAAAATTATTATGCAGGAAAAGACTTGTTAATATCGTGAAAAAAATGAATCGTATGATTTTTTCAGATTTGTCTCTAAAAACTGCAACCTTTTTGAATTTGACGCCCCAAGCCTGCAACTTTTTCGGATTTGATTACCAAAAACCACAAAGTCTTCGGATTATTGAAAGAAACCCAGAGCAGGTCAGGATATCTTCAAAATGTCATTGGGGCATCTGCCATTGACTTCTTCATAAACTCAGCAGGTCTGAGTTGGAGTACTTTTTTTATTTTGACATTTAACACCATCGGAGCTGAAAAAACTAAAAAAATTCTAATTCTATATAATAACCCCCTTATTCTTATTTGTGCACACATTTTTTTGCAAATTATATTACATTTCCCCATTACTACCTAATGCATAATAGGGCCATGAGCCCCAGTGTAATCTGCTTAGAAATTCAATTGGACAATATGGACCAGTTTTAAACAAACATGTTCTAGAATAGATCTGCACTTATACTGTAGAAAGTGTGTGCAAGGCAGGTGTTAAGTTACTCTTATGTGCAGCTTGGTTGTGTTTTATGAAGAAGGGGTATTTGTTTCCAGTCCTACTCCCACCTCAGATTTGTGTTTTGTTGTTTTTTTCTGAACTTCAGCCTAGTAGACTCTTGCATTCAAGACATTTCTAAAATAACTGTAAGTTATTAACCTTGCTCTATCTTTGCCCGAAGTGTTTACTCTTCACACGTGCTATTTACTTGAGCAGCCTCTACGGTCCTTAATTACTACAATGCACCTCTAGTGTGCCAACCCCTGGCTCTTTCAAAATAAGTTGCATAGAAACACCCTGGTTTCCACATTTTAACTGAAAATGCTACCTGGTAGGTGTGCATACATATTTAGGGGATTATCACAATCCGAAACGTTCTCATAATTTTCGGAAAATAAGGGGATTTTCCCCCTTATTTATCAATACATTTTCCCTAAAATTTCCTGTGCAGGAAAAAACTCGAAGTCGTGAAAAAAATTTGGATCGTATAAATTTTTCAGATTTGATGCCAGAAATTTTTTTTTTGGATTATTACCCGAAAACCACAAAATCTTCGGATTATTGCACAAAAGTGCAGATCAGAATATCTTTGGGACTTCTCCTATTGACTTCTACATGAACTCAGCAGGTCTGAGTTGGAGTACTTTTCTAATCGGACTTTTAACAGCATCTCGGTTTAATAATTTCAGGAAAATTCAAGTTTTTTTCCACTAAAAATTTGGATTTGGCATTCTTATTTTAATTAATAAATAAATCCCTTAATAAATAGTTTATATATAATATTTTGTTTTCGATATTCATAATATGTGAGTTAGAACACTAAAATGTAGTTTTTGACAAATGCAATTAAGGGTTGTTTTTTTGGTCCTACGAAGAAGTAAATAACATTTTTTTTTCATTTGATATGTGAAAAGTGTATTTCTGAATAAATAAGATATTTTTAGCTGAGCTCCTTGGAAATAACAGAAAAATTCTGCTAATGGCCTAGTGCTTTGCTTGTGTCATGTTATATATTACAAGCTGCTTCTACCTCTTTTTTCCAGGGTACATTTTATTTATTTAATGTACTGTATGTTCAAGTAAGCCATTATTTACAAAGATATTGCCTACTTACAGGCATTTTAATAGCTAACTGCTCAGAGGGAAAATGGTGGTGGTATTTGTTTCTTGTAAATAATGAAATGGACTTTTTGTGAATTTGCTTTCTAAAACCTTTGATTATTGTTTGTTCTATAAAAGCTTTGACTAACTGAACAGGAGAATTAGATCCGACATGTATGAGTCAAAGTAAAATGTAGCAAATTCTCAAATAAGGGCAGTGTTATGCATACTTTTTTATAAAGTATTCGTATTTGGTTCGGCCGGACAGAAGGATTCGGCCGAATCCGAATCCTGCTGAAAAGGGCCGAATCCTGGCCGAATCCTGAATTCAGTGCATCCCTACTGAAAATGCTAGGAGCAACTTGCACCCAATCTGAGTGTTCTAACTCACATAGCTGTGAAGAATATGGAAAACAAAATATTATATATATATATATATATATATATATATATATATATATATATATATATATGAGCTATATATTAACTATGTATGCACACCTACTGGTAGATGGAATATATAAGAATAAAGTACCCCCTATTGTAAAATATATATCTCTTGTATTTGTCTATAATGATGGGCGAATAAATTTGCCTGGTGAGAATTTGTGGCGCATTTCCGTGTTTTGCTGCCATCAAATAAATTAACCAAACTGCTGCGAAAATTTGCTTGCGTAAACAAATGTTGGACTCACGTCAAAACTGCCGCGCGTCAACACGATTCGGACTTCCATTGATATTATAAGTCACCAAGGGAGTTCCATGACCATTTAAACATTATACACAAGTTTCGGTGAATCATGTGACAAAAATGACAACACTAAGCTAAACTATAGTATAAAGAACATATCTTTCACCTATCTGTCTCAAAATCTAAAGGGCTCATTAATCAAGTAGAAGGCAGGGTACAAATGGCTGTTTCAGAGCACAGAGGCCTTTGGCCATCCCCATGAATATAGCCCTACCTGCATTTGGCAGCCCTGTATTCATGAGGGGCAGGCAAGGAGGTGACCCTCCACTCATCCCTAACAGACCCCTACACATTCCTTAATCTGAGCATCATTATGTTAGGGAGCGGAGATGGACAAAGCAGCACTCTTGTACCCATTAGTGCTCTTGTATGACTGGGGGTTCAATTTTAAATAACCCTTTATATGTATCTATCTCTCTCTCTTATCCCCATATGTAATAAAAGGCATTAAGTTTGCCCAGGGGGAGTAGTCCATAACAACCAATAAAATGTATGCTTTCAAACAGGTGACCTGTAAATGTTTCCTGCTGATTGGTTGCTCTGGGTTACTTCCCCTTGGCAAATTTAGGGGCCTATATATTATGCTGTGCAAAATTAAATTTGCCAAAAAACGTGTAAAATAAATGTTGAATTTATCAAGGTGTGTTTTACTTTAAGCCATGAGAACACTGCTTCAGTCCTTTATAAGTAATTTCCAGTGGAAGTTGCTCAAAGAAATAGCGGGTAAAAAACATTTTTAAGCTGTTTTTTATAAGGCGATGCCTGGCTATTTGTGTGGCATATTATTCAGCCGTTTTTTTTTACACCACATCTGCCCCTTAGTGTCTTTTTTAATACAAAACCCTCTTGATTATCTGGATTTGAAGTTTTCACTATTACTATGTTATATTGTATAGCTATTGAACCACTGAGGGGTCTAAATATCCCCTTTACATGGAAATGTCTATTTTAGCAAAAATTGTGGGTAAAAGGGCTGATACAGTATGTATAGAAGAGGATACTGTTTTTATTACAAGGCTAAATTGTATAGAATAGAAACTGATTATTCTACTCAAACTTCCTTTATTTGTTCTCCTTTTCAGCATCTGCAGCAGGTTTCAGTTGTGTCCTTTTCTTTGGATCTGCAGTCACTGATCTTTCTGTAGATGAGCCAGGAATCTACAAACGTAAGCCTCTTTGTTACTCTGTTTTGTGTCATCTCTTGTTCTATTGTATTAACTGTCAGTGGTGTTCCTCTCTAAATATGAACATGCATTAGATATGAGTCTATTTCTGTAGCCAGGTAGATCTATTTCTGTAAGAAAGGTTTTTACTAGTAAAGCCAAAAAATTCACCATCTTCTGTAGAGCCTTTCTCTGATCGAACAGATGTGGGTGAATACTGGGCTTTACTTTCAACAATCTATTATCCCACACAGGGAGCAGAATGTGTGCGGCCCAAAATGTGTTATGGGTTATATATCAAAACCTGAATTTTTCTGATTATTTTATTTAAAAAAGTCCGACCTTAAACCCACGATTTGACCTTATTTAATATTAAAAAAGCTTTATTTTATCTGATTGGGGAAAAACACAATACAATCAAGAGAGAATCTCGATTTTTTTCAGGCTTTATCCCGAAAAGCCAGAACTTCGGATTTTTGCCCAAAAGCTAAAAAAGTTGGATTTTCTTGGCTGAACCCAGAGCAGACCACAGAAACTTAGATAGGGACCTCTCCCATTGACTTATATACAACCTCAGCAGGTCTGAGATGGCGGATTTTCAGATTCTGAAGCCTCGGGGTATAATAAATCTCAAAACGGTCACTTTTTTTCCACTACAAATTCAGATTTTATTATATAAAAAACATTAACTTTAATAAATAACCCCCTTAGTATTTAATATCCCAATAGTTAATGGCAAATGAAAAGATGTGGGTATGTTCATCCACAAATAGGAATTGATAAGGGCTACACTGCCTTTATATCTCCTTTACCCTCTGACCATTTAGTCAACATTCAACTCTTTCACTTTTGATCCATGTTGGTGACCAAATTACATTAAAATCAGGTTTTAACAGGTGCAAGTATAAAATTCACTTAAAAATGCCAAACATGTTTATAATGAAAAGGGAATCTAAAATAGAAAAATTAGTCTATATTTCTGTGATTGGTGATAAGCGAATGAATTCGCCTGGCACAAATTCACGGTGAATTTCCACAAAATTCTGCGAATCTCCGGCAAAAATTTCAGATTTTCAAGATTTTTCGTGCAAAATGTCAGATTTTCACTTTCAAAATGTTTGAATTTCACTATTTTTTGTCAAAAGGTTCGAATTTCACGATTTTTTCGTGAAACGGGAGAAATTCGTCCATCACTAGTCAGTATATGAATCAAAGCATAGAGTCAAAGAGACAATATAGGACAATGCTCTAATCATTGTGGCTGGGCTTTATACTGCATGTAATGAGAGGTGGTTTACTCCATTTTTGACAAAAACACATTCAGCTGGGTTTTGGACTTTTCAGGCAAAAATCCGAAAAATTCAGACTCTTTAGGAAAAAGCACTAAAAAATCATATGATTTGGGGGAAAAAAATTTCATGCAAATTTTTTTTGCATTTTTCCCTGAATTTATTCATTCATGCATTTTAAAAAAATAAATAAGGTCAAATCATGGGTTCTAGTCTGGTCAGATTTTTTTTTTTTTAAAAATCAAAAAAATTCAGACTTTAATAAATAACCCCACTAGTCTCAAAATCCATCACCTCAGTTACAAAAAGAGGGAAGGATTTTATGATACTGTGAAGTTAAGGAGTGGCTAGGAAATAGTTTGTATGAGAATTATGTTTCAATCGATGGAAACAGATACAGTATGTCTATGTAAAAAAATGTTTACAACAATTTTTGTAAGTTCAGATAGTGTATGTTTACATTTTTTATATGAGCCCAGCATAATGAATTTATTTGATGTTCAAATTAAGTTTCCAATATCTGGAATATATCTTAAAAGGGAAATATACCCCTGACGTCAGATCATTCAGATCGGCTTTGCTAAAATATATGCAAATCATTTAAAATTCCAGTGGTGAAAAGTCTTCTCCTCTCTGCTAGAGACAGACTGCAGAATGCTAATCACTTGTCCTACTATTTAAAAATAGACTTACATATTTATTATGTAATGAAGCTGAGCGCTGATGTTTGATTACCAGGTAGGGCCCATGTAGTTGTGTGCTACACTATTCCATTTTTATTTAGTGCAAACATTTCCGTGTCATTTAAGAAAGGCCCGGGCATTTTCCCAATCATAAAACGACCGTTGTATGGTCATTTCCACAGTGCAACATGGACAGATTGTTAATTAAGCTTGCCCTTTTAAGTCAATATTATCAAAGCCTTGCACATTTCCCCCAGGCAACTTTAATTACCACTGGAATTTTACATCACAAAATCACAAATTATTTTCTTAACTCATTAAAAACAGGAGAGAAGGTAAAAATAATTTCAGTATGCTTCCCACCAAGCTATAAACCTCGAATACAGTGTAATGCATAATGCATTTCTTCTGATACAAACTTTTGCTCCTTCTCTTACCCTTATAACTCATTAATCACCAGTGGCGAATTGTGCAAATTCACGGCGAATCACGGAAATTCTCGGTTTCCTTTAGTGTATCGGTGTACAGTATAACGTTTCTGTACCCAGCCCTATGTTGTCCTCCCTGTACACTCTCGGGGAAACTATTTACATTCATTTTGCTTTAAATATTATTAATATGTAGCTAATATGTAAATCTATACATCCCTCCACTAGTTTATTAAATCTGGACATAGTTCTGAGTCTCCTATCTATCTACTCCTGGGTTCATCAATGCCATCTCAGATTCACTTGTGAACTGATCACCTTTCCCCCTAAACTTAGCTGTACTTTGCCCTTTACTCATGGGATGTTTGCTAACCCTCTTGAGTTAGCATGCTGCCCCTGGGTAAGCCTTGAATTTTCCCTTTCTCCCTCAAAACAGCCAAAACAGCATCTTCTATGCAATATTGCAAACAGCTGCCCCTTTATCTCTATAGTAGCTCACGTCCTCATCCTATGCTGCCAAGATTACTGCAACTGTCTTCTAACTATCCTACCAGACCCAAACTATTCCTGGATGTTGTTTGGTATTCCATTCTGTTGCTAGAATCCTTCTACTCTAATCTACCTCTGCAATTACAACCTTTAGCATGGCTTCCCATTAAATGAAGAATAACTTACAAAACATACATCTCATTTTTAAAAGCCTCATGTCCTCTGCATCTTACTGTATCTCTTCCCACATGTCTCAATACATCCTGGCCATTTCCTACGACCCTCAAAGAGCCACAGTCTTTTTATACCACCTACATCCACTGCCATCTCCCATCATAAATATATTGCTGCTCCTTACTCAAGTATTAAATTCCTGGATTCCTCTGTAAGGAACCATCCCTCAACCTTTTCAAGACTACTCTCATCGTTTAAAGGGCACCAATCATCACTAAAATCATTTACTAAGTAAATACACTATGTGAAAGTTCAAGAAATCCGATTTAAAACAGTTAGAATTGTTTGTATAATGTAAATCATTAGCTCACTATTCCCTCCACAAGATCTCCCCTATCTCCACTGCAGTTCTAGCTGAGGCAGCCATCTTGGATTTCACTGGCTCCTCCTACCTATATCTTCCTAGCCAACTATAGCTCTGAAATCTCGCACATGCTCAGTTGAAATTCCTTGCTTGCTTATAAACCCTTCTCAGCTATTTTCAAATCAGCCAAACCTCAGTGTTAGCTGCTGTTCAGTAGTGCTGCCACCTGCTGGAAGTTAGTGTGTGCCCTTCATTTGCATAATGATATCACCAGCAGGGGACAAGATAGGGAAATCTCCTGATACTTCTTGTGGAGGAGTTAACTAAAACAAGGCATTCTGGGTAAAATACTCAAGGGAGTGTTACAATCTGAGCATGCTCCTGAAATTTGCATATTATAGTCTCTGTTAGAGTCTCAATATGGCCTCCCTCAGTGAAAGAACCCATTTGACAAAGTAAGGGATTTTTAAAACCTGCAGTTTTTTCAAATAACTATATATGTAGTTTGATTAAACGTGTTTAGCTTGTACTGGTCAGATTGTTAATATGTGTTTGATTTTGGCTGTGATAGGTGCCTACACATCATCTGAGTCATCTGACTCTCCACTGAATAGATCAGCACTTATTCCATGTTTTTAGATTGTAAAGTCTAGGGGGCAGGGATTAGAGATGGCGCGAACTGTTCGCCGGCGAACTTGTTCGCGCGAACATCGGGTGTTCGCGCTCGCCGGAAGTTCGCGAACGTCGCGCGACGTTCGCCATTTTGGGTTCGCCATTGTTGGCGCTTTTTTTTGCCCTCTCACCCCAGACCAGCAGGTACATGGCAGCCAATCAGGAAGCTCTCCCCTGGACCACTCCCCTTCCCTATAAAAACCGAAGCCCTGCAGCGTTTTTTCACTCTGCCTGTGTGTGCTGAAGAGATAGTGTAGGGAGAGAGCTGCTGCCTGTTAGTGATTTCAGGGACAGTTGAAAGTTTGCTGGCTAGTAATCGTGTTGATACTGCTCTGTTATTGGAGGGACAGAAGTCTGCAGGGGTTTGAGGGACATTTAAGCTTAGGTAGCTTTGCTGGCTAGTAATCTACCTTCTACTGCAGTGCTCTGTATGTAGCTGCAGTGGGCAGCTGTCCTGCTTCTGATCTCATCTGCTGACTGCTGCAATAACAGTAGTCCTTGTAAGGACTGCTTTTATTTATTTTTTTGTTCCAATACAGAGCAGTATCAAGCAGATTACTAGCCAGCAAACTTACTATCATCTGTCCCTGAAATCACTAACAGCTCTCCCCCTACACTATCTCTTCCAAGCACACACAGGCAGATTTTTCAGATACATTTTTGCCCTTGATCCCCCTCTGGCATGCCACTGTCCAGGTCGTTGCACCCTTTAAACAACTTTAAAATCATTTTTCTGGCCAGAAATGTCTTTTTTAGATGTTAAAGTTCGCCTTCCCATTGAAGTCTATGGGGTTCGCGAACCGTTCGCGAACCGTTCGCATTTTTGCGCAAGTTCGCGAATATGTTCGCGAACTTTTTTTCCGACGTTCGCTACATCCCTAGCAGGGATGACTTGTCTTTTGTGTTTCTTAACAGGTGATACTTAATCCTAAATGTATTTGTATATATTTTATTTAATATTTCCTCAGCTTTTTGTTCTTATTGTGGTTTGGGTTTTGGTATAGTTAATACATTTCTACAGCCCATCCACACCTTGTGGTTTCTGCCTTGTGTCTTAGATGAGTCTTGTGATATCTCCCAGATTTAAATAGGTGCAGCAATATGATTGCAGCAGAAATCTTGACTTCCTTGTCCAATTGAGTTTACAATTGAGGGACTATATAGACCAAGACATGTCACTCATTATACAAGTAATCAATGACAATAGCGTAGATTTGAACAGACAGAGGGTAGATAATGGCTCTTACCTATTATTGGAAGGCTATAACATATCTGTTTTCTCAGAATTCTTCTTTTTATCATATGAACAACAGACAAATACAAGGACTGTCTCTAACCTTTTTTAAGAGAAGTCTATTTCTTGTCGGCATCTGTCATTTTAGTGTATGTATCTGATAGCTTAGGTGACTTTTTCAAAAGGTTCAAAGCCCAGAAACAGTAAGTAACATAATAGATCTAACACTTTGAAAATATGAACTTGTAACTGTGTATCCTTAGTTGTGCTTACATCTAAACTAAAAAACAAAAATGTCATGTTATCAGCAACTTTACTATTAGGAAACTATTAAGTATGCTCTTTGTGTATGTACAGAATGTATGTTTTATGGCTCTGCAGGGTACATCAGGCCATTCTGTCAAAGTCTGCAGTACAAATATAACAAAAAGAATATGAAATGTACATAGTAAGTTAAAGCCTGGATTAATATGGAAGGATTCATAATTTTGCTTCTCGACCATGTATAATTTAAAATCTATGCTTTTAGCTGCTGTAGACATATTGATCCTTTTTCAGATGGGTACTCCAAATCTTAAAATGTAAAAGGCATCACAGAAGAAGACGAGCGCTTGATTTATACTAAAAATACCGAGCTTGTTGGAAAGTGCTGCAAGATTTACAACCGGGTTTATATAAGTCCACAGGGTATCTCCAATGGTTCATATCTACAGGAGGCTGGAATGGACACTAATGCAAGGGGTTTTCATAGCTTTTGAGAAAGATAACGTAAAGAGGAGTAATGGTTGAATCTTGGACCATGCCTTTGACAATGGTGGTGCAAGCCAGTAAAACTTACTAAGGCTTACTTTTCCTAAAGAGATATGGCTCACTCAGGAATTCCTGGTAAAAAGGCCTGCTTCACATAAACCATAGCAAGTAGGTGAAAGGGAGCCCCATTACACTAACACAGTGGACATTCTATCTGCATTTCTGTCAGAGGTAGTGTTCCTAACAATTAGGAGTTTTAGGGTTTCATGGCATGGTAATCATGGCATAGTAATGTATTTACACATTGCCTGTTAATCATAGCAAAGCATGGAAGACAATGATCTAAAGTATCCAGTGTTCCAATTGTCAACAAGGCATTTTTATTCTATGAGAGCAGCAACATTTGCATCTTGACAATGATCTTGTGCTATTTTATTTTTAACATCATGGTAGTAAATACTCTATTTTTTGTTTATAATCAAAGCTTTATTTACATGTTTGTGGTGGGTAAACATCTTTGTATATGCAGTATTGTATAACTGTAAACTGGTGTAGAAGGTCCAGCGACTTCAAAGGGCATAACTGAATGTGTATGAAATTTCAAAAATTAATATATATGTATTTATTGAGACAGACATACCTGATTCAATTAATTGGAATAAAACCATGATTGCCTGTTTTTGGACCAGTTCTCTACCAAATTACGCTCACAGCCCCTCATTCACCTTGTTCTATTTGTGAAGCCCCTTTGTATTACAGAGAATATTGGTACCACCTACGTAGCAAAGGGACACCCAGAATATTTCACTTTATAATTGAACAGATGAGGGAGGGGTTGCATTATACTATGAGCTTAAGGGGGAAGGGTCTGGTCCCATGGAACACAGAGGCAGACCGCCATGGTTCCCTAGCATGTGGAATCATGTATGCCTGTTTAAAATTAAAAAACAAAATAAATTATATTAATTTCTGAAAGTTCAGATAGTGTTTTGGAGTCTCTACCACACTGCCTAGAATTGAGTCACAGTAAATACAGTATTTGTTAAATGAATTCCATGAACAGTGTGCTGAGGTGACAATGTTGGACAGTAGGCATGTTGATAATAACATTAGTTAATAAGTCAGTCTGCCTAGTAGGCACATCACTGCCTAAAAATCAGTATTGAAAGGCAGCCATTTTGAAAGCCAAAACCTGGAATTGACTTTAATTTGAGACCTATATTAGTGAAACCTAATTACTTACAGAATCTAGGACTTTCAAGAAGCACATCATGTCCTCAGTTTATATATATTTTATGTCAATAAAGATGTGACAAAGGGTGATATACTATTCATGTCATGTTTTGCTACTGTGCAGACAGTTGAGCTTTTACTTTTAGAGAGTGGTGTTTTACTGTCCTTGATAGGTACATTTTAATGGATTCCATATGAAAGTGCCCTGATCTGATGTGTTCTGTCTGTTCTCTAACAAAATATATATATTTACTTACTACATAAGAAACGCGCCCTGGAAGCCAGGTGCCTAGATTTCTGTTAATGAATATCACTGCCAATCTACCAGGACCTGATACCCAAGCCCACTAAGGCCCGGATTTTTAGAGAGGCCACCAAGGCCAGGCCTAGGGTGGCAGGATTTTAGGGGGTGGCATGCTGCCCAACCACACCCACATTGGTTCAGAAACACTGGGGATGAGTGGGAGATACAATCAGTTTTTAAATTTCCCGTACACCAATCCCCATTGCTCCAGTTCCAATAATAAAAAATTTGCACAAATAAAGGGTAGAGGACAGGGTCGACGAATGGCAGTGGGCCTAGGCATGTCCTCGATGTAAATTCAGCCCTGAGCCCACTGGCTACACAATTTTAAGTAGTAGGGAAGGAGGGGAAATGTGGGTAGTGTATTGACATGTAGGTAAGTGCAGAATTGAAAGTGAAAGTAATTGCCTGCCCCGCCTCTATAAGACATAGAGGTTGTCAGGAAATGTATAATTGACAGGTATGAATACAGTCTGTTCATTAAAAAATTATTTGGGTTTCATGTTCTATTTTCAGAGGACTTATAGGGGCATATTTATTTTAGATTAAAAAAAAGTCTGACCAAACTAGAATCCACGATTGCATCTTATTCATGTTTTATAAAGCAAAAATAAACGAGCGAAAATCCAAATCCTATGATTTTTTTTGATTTTTTGCCGTAATTGCACAATTTTTTCGGCTTTTTCCAGAAAAGCCAGCATTTTTCCGGATTTGTGTCCGAAACATCGGCTTTTCAGGCTACTTCTAGAGCAGACCACAGAAACTTCCAAATAAGATAGGGAACTCCCACTGACATATATACAACCTCGGTAGGTCCGAGATGCCAGATTTTCATATTCTGACTTTTTCCATCCTTGGGGTATAATACAGTAGATCTCAAAAAATTCTAGTTTTTTTCCGCTACAAAATCAGATTTTATAGTAATAAATTTGGCTTTTGGACTTTAATAAATAGCCTCCTAATTGTACACTGGGTGACAGGTCCCCTTTAAGCTTGATGTTTCGACAAAACTTGGATGTTAATTTGATACAAGACAGGGCACTATTAGTATTGCATTTGTATTTTACTAGATACCTTATGCTTATACTGTATTTGAGAGATTAAAGGTCTGAAACCTCTCGAACCATAAACTGACAAATTGTCGCCTGTAGCTCTAGGAGTCTGACTCACGAGTAGCAGCACTGCTAACCATTAGCGATGATTGAAAGACGTGGGCTGGGGGGTTTTAGCATTCTTCTTGTGCCACATCCATTTGAGACAATTGCCTTTTATAATCAAGCAATTCTTGAAATCCTAGTACAGGTTTAGGATCCCTTATCCGGAAACCCAATATCCAGAAAGCTCCGAATTACGTAACGGCTGTCAACCATAGACTCCATTTTATCCAAATAATCCAAATTTTTAAAAATGATTTCCTTTTTTCTCTGTAATAATAAAACAGTAGCTTGTAATTGATCCCAACTAAGATATAATTAATCCTTATTGGAAGCAGAACCAGCCTATTGGGCTCAATTAATGTTTACATGAATTTCTAGTAGACTTAAGGCATGAAGACTCATTATACGGAAAACCCCAGGTCCCGAGCATTCTGGATAACAGGTCCCAAGACATGCGTATTTCCTTGCGGATCAGTATCAGATATTCACTCATCCCTGCCAACCATACGACAGTGCTTTAACACACTCAGTAAGCAACAACATCTGCACGGAACATAATCGCGAATTGTTCATAAACATTGAGCGTATTTGTACATGGGCAGTAACCCTCGGCAGCCAATCAAATGTTTGCTTTCATTGTTCAGCTTGAAGCTGCCCGAGAAATGTCAGTCACTGATTAGTTGCTATGGGTTTATTTATTTAGAAAACCATAGCATATAGTTGGCATATTTGCCCAGTATTTAAAAATGACAATATGATTATGTTGAAGATGGTTCACTATAAAATCAGAAAAAGAGAGGTTGAGTGATATATATTTATAGTTGTGGCTATGGATACAGTCACTGCAGCTGAGTGGTTTTAACAAGCCCTGTGCATATAGCGCATCATTTCCCGATAAAACCTTTAGCAGTTATAGTTGCCATTTCTTGATCTCTAAATATATTCATATGTTTTCCACTCTACTTTGTTAAAAAAAATAAATAGAAAATTTAAGTTTGGAATTTATTTAACTTAGAGAAATGGAGCCAGCAACAGGGACGTTTATATCTACTCTATTCAATTCCTTCTTAAATCAATATCTGTCTTTGTTTCTTGCCAAGAAGTTCTGACAAAACAAGGTTATCTACTCAGTGAATCTTTCATGTTCATTAAAGTAGAAGAAAGTGGGAGTTTTCTTCCATGGTCTTCAGCTACTCAAACATTTACAGCAGTATATCGAAAACATATTATATTATATTATGAGTTAAAGAAGGGCAGGGGCTCATCTCTTCTGGTCACTCCAAAAAGGAACACTCTTGTATTTTGTATTTTGTATAGTGATTCCCCGTTCCACCAGGTATCACATTACTTGATTGTGCAGCTGTTGTCTCCACTGACCCAGTTTTGGAAATATTTTTTGGCATTTCTTAAAAATAAAATATCCCATCCCATTAAATGCCATGTGCGCAAAAAGAATTAATTCCCTGAAGACATAGGAGCTGATTTTAGACCGATTGAGCATTTTGGCTCAACCATTGTTATTTTGTTTTTTGAGGCTACTAAAATTCTTATAATGTATGTTTATTCTAGCAAACACTTTCTGATGAGCAAAAGAAGCAAAAACAAATCAAGTCTAGATAAATTAAAGATGAGTATCAAGCCCATGAGTAGTGATGGACGAATTTATTCGCCAGGCACGAATTCGCGGCGAATTAGCGCGATTCGCCATCAGCGAATAAATTCGCAAAACGCCCGTGAAAATTCGCAGAAAAAATTCGCCGGCGTCAAAAAAAAAATTTTCCGAAAAAACGGACGAACTTTTCGCCGTTTCACGAATTTCACGCGAAATTCGTGAATTTTTCGGTGAAGCGAAATGGCGCAAATTCGCCCATCACTACCCATGAGAGAATTCCAGGAAATGTTGAGCAATATCCATTCTGACCTTTATTAAATGTGCCCCTTTATTTTATAAAAAGTCCATTCTTAGGGGCCGATTCACAAAGGGTCGAATATTGAGGGTTAATTAACCCTCGATATTCGACTGGGAATTAAAATCCTTCGACTTCGAATATCGAAGTCGAAGAATTTTAGTGCAAATAGTGCGATTGTTCGATCAAAGGATTATTCCTTCGATCGAACGATTAAATTCTTCGAATCAAATGATTTGAAGGATTTAAATCCAACGATTGAAGGAATATCCTTCGATCAAAAAAACTTAGGAAAGCCTATGGGGACCTTCTCCATAGGCAAACATTGAGTTCGGTAGCTTTTAGATGGCGAACTAGGGGGTCGAAGTTTTTTAAAGAGACAGTACTTCGACTATTGAATGGTCGAATAGTCAAACGATTTTAAGTTCGAATCCTTCGATTCAAAGTCGCAGTCGTAGTCGAAGGTCGTAGTAGCCCATTCGATGGTCGAAGTAGCCCAAAAAACACTTCGAAATTCGAAGTTTTTTTACTTCAAATCCTTCACTCGAAGTTAGTGAATCGGCCCCTAAATGTATCTCTGAAATTGCCTAAATTAAGTTTTATATAAGATACAACTATTTAAGGTGAAATGCGCATGCAAGCACACATACATTGATTATTTTGGGAAGTAGTGATGGGTGAATTTGCGGCGTTTCATGAATTTCGTGAAATTCGTGAATTTCCCACGAAATTAGTGAAACTGTGAAAAATGGTGGCGACGCCTAGTTTTTGATGCCGGCGTTTCGTTTTTGATGCGGCCGTTTGGTGAATTTATTCGCCAGCGGTGAATCTCGCGAATTCGAGCCTGCCGAATAAATTCGCCCATCACTATTGGGAAGTCTTGTATTGTGCTAAAGCCATTTCATTTACAGCCCTATTGGATTTAGACCAACTATATGAAGCCATGCTTTATACAGTTGACAAATGTTTTGAAAATGTGCTGTGTTCATATGAATGCTAATGCTTCTGTAGTATTAATTAGTTTCTTGCTATTAAATGGTGCCCATGGAATAAGTGCTCAATAGCAAGCAAAATATTCCAGGGGAAGAAGAAAAATCCTACTCACCAGCAAAGTTCACCTCTTCTCATTATAAATTCATTAAGGAACTCCACTTTCCTTCTTTCTGTACTGCCTGTGCACTCAAGCATAGTATTTAATTGTTCATCGTGTACTTTGTTCTCATGCTGAATACAATATTTGACTTCATATGCAAAGAAGCATTAAAATGTTACTGTTATCTATCTCATGAAAAATGTAGGGTGTTATTTAGCAAAGGTCAAATTTTGAATTTACCGTATATACTCGAGTATAAGCCGACCCGAGTATAAGCCGAGGTACCTAATTTTACCTACGAAAACTGGGAAAACGTATTGACTCTATTATAAGCCTAGACACAACTACAGCCCTGTCTCCCAGCAGCGCACATTCTGCCAAAGCGACCCCCCCAGCGATCAACCGGACTTCTTTGCAAAGTTGATGGTGACAGAGAATTGCCAAACGGATTACTGTGTGCATTGTCCCATTGTCCCACTGTCCCACTACCATGTGCAGAGGGTGCTGTTTGATATTGCCATCACTGTTAATCTTTCGTATAACCAACAGAGGGCGCTGTGTGATATTGCAGTCACTGTTAATCTTTCATATAACCAACAGAGGGCGCTGTGTGATATTGCAGTCACTGTTAGTCTTCCATATGACCAACAGATGGCGCTGTGTGATATTGCAGTCACTGTTATTCTTTCATATAACCAACAGATTGCGCTGTGTGATATTGCAGTCACTGTTATTCTTTCATATAACCAACAGAGGGCACACTGTTATTCTTTGATTTAACCAACAGAGGGCGCACTGTTATTCTTTCATATTACCAACAGAGGGCATTGTGGGATATTGCAGTCTCTCCCCAAGTGTACTGTTGGTATAGGAATGATTAAAAGTGACTGCAATTTTAGCTTGTCGGGTCGGGTACCGCTGACCCGAGTATAAGCCGAGGTAGACTTTTTTAGCACATTTTGGATGCTGAAAAACTCGGCTTATACTTGAGTATATACGGTAGGCTTATACTTGAGTATATACGGTAGGTAATTTTTTTTCTAATAAATTTGAATGTATTTGCAACTCGAATGGATGGTTACTGATGAATAAACTTAAACGTCTAATATTCGATCGAATAGTCTCAACCTGAAAATTTTAATCAAATTCATATAGAATTTAAATTGATTTTTCCTCTGAAAAAAAACCCCTCGAATGTCAGGAAGGCAATTAACATATTCATATGGTTCAACGGATCTCTGCTATTGACTTGTAAATGAACTTGGCAGGTTTTAGTGGGCAAATTTTCAAATTAGAAATGTTCCATGGTTGAGGTGTACTAAATCTCATATACATTTGAATTGGTGCTTCTAAACTCGAATTTGTGAGTTTTGACACAAAAAAATAAGAAAATTCTTTATAAACCTGCCCCATAGTGTTGATAGACAAATATTGAAATTAAGACTTTTTGCCTATTTATATGAAACATGCCCCATTCTACAGTGTTTGTGTAATATTTTAGTATTAACATGCAAATTAATTTAGAAGAACCATAAGCCCCTGCGGATTTGCGTTATGAATTTGACATGAAAGGTTTGGCAAAAAAGTATTATTACTCAGCAAGTCCAGTTGTTTTTAGATTGACCTATACTAGATATACTATGACCTGGATGAATGAAAATCTTCATAGTCATACTGGATCAAAATACTTCAAATCAAGCAGAAATTGTCCTCACTATAAAACCATTTAGCTGTGCCAGAAACCATGTAGGAAAAATTGACAGAGAACCTTATCTGCAGTGTTGGAAAGGATTCTAGCTGAAATAGTTGGCAACTGAGTTTGGCTCAAAATGGATAAAGAAAAGACTATTTATTATTTATTATTAATGATTAGTAAATTTAAATGAGCCGTAATAGTAGTTACCGCTGCATTTCTTAAATGCTAATGTTTTTGCTACTTTTGGATTGTTTTTCCTTTTGCAGATGTATGATGTTGTAACGAGTGAGAAACAGCATTAGACACATTTAAACAAACTTAGGGGCAACATCATCAGACATTAATTAATAACGGATATGCATATTTATCAAAATTCGAAGTTCTGTCTCGGCAGATGCACGCTGGCAAATTTTCACCAGTGAAAAACGGCAGCGCACACATTTATAAGTGAATTTTTGCTGGTGTTACATTCCTGCAAACGAAACTTTGTTAACATACTGTACTTAAGCTTCTGTTAATTTATATATGGCTGCTACATACAGGTCATATACAGTATATGTCTTTATTAGTGATGTTGGTGGCATTGTTGGAAATGGCCACGTATTGTTAAAAATGTCCAAGGAATCAAAATAAATACAAAAGAGATACTCTATTGTCCCAGACATGAGCCCACCCTACAACAAAGATGGAATGAACTTGAAATGGTTATATATATATATATATATATATATATATATATATATTTATATATATATATATATATAGATATTTGACCATTTCAAGTTCAAGTTTTTTTTATAACTTAAACATAATCCCACATTTAAATATAAAAAACGCCAGCATTTTGTCTTTTTTTATGATTTTTTTGGCATACAGGATATGATGTCACCGACATAAGATTTTTGAGGATGTAGCTTCCTGTTATCAGACTCTTATCAGACTCTGGTATTGGAAAGTTTACACTTTTCGCCTGGGCAAAAATTCACCTGGTGAAAGGGCACAAAACTCTAGTGCTGAGCTTTTAAATTGGCAATGTTTCTGCGAATTATCATTTTAACGAATATTCACTCAAAATAGCCCACTTTAGTAAATCTGGCCCTTAGTGAGAACACTCACCCTAACAACAAGGGCATTTTGGTTTCCCAATCAATAATGAATTAAATGATCTAACCTGTATGAAACCAATTAATACATTGGATAGAAGTGACCAAGTTTTTAGGAGCATTTGAATTCTGGGATGAACTTTCTCTCTGAATGTATTATTGACCTATTAGTAATTATCCTTTAGAACTTTTTAATTCAGTATTGTGGTTTATCAATGATGTTCAGGTGATATCCCATTACTTACTAATCAGTACTAATTAGTAGCACATTGTTAAAAGTGGGGAGGGCCCCCTTCTTGTATCCTCCTGTTCATGTTTTTATTGGAAAGGGAAGTACTTTTTAAGATTGTTTAAATAACACATGATATCGGGGCACATTTACTATGGGTCGAATATCGAGGGTTAATTAACCCTCGATATTCGACCATCGAAGTAAAATCCTTCGACGTCGAATATCGAAGTCAAAGGATTTACCACATTTCGTTCGATCGAACGATCAAAGGAAAAATCATTTGATTGAACGATTAAATCCTTCGAATTGAACGATTCGAAGGTTTTTAATCCATCAATCGAACGATTTTCCTTTGATCAGAAAGGAAAGGTCCCCATAGGCTAACATTGGTGCTCGGTAGGTTTTAGGTGGCGAAGTAGGTAGTTGAAGTTTTTTTTTTAAAGAGACAGTACTTTGAATGGTCGAACAGTCAAACGTTTTTTAGTTCGAATCGTTCGATTCAAAGTCGTAGTCGAAGTTCGAAGTACATAATTCGATGGTCGAAGTAGCCAAAAAAAACCTTTGAAATTCAAAGTATTTTTCATTCTAATCCTTCACTCGAGCTAAGTAAATGTGCCCCGATATATTGTTTTATCTAAACGATTAGTTATTACTAGCAGGGGAATGCATTAATTGCGTTCATAAAGGTTATATCATTTGGAGCATTAGAAACATACAGACAAGTCCTGGTTATTAAACCAGTGTCCGACAATTTCAAGTAATGCCTCATGAACCCAACCCAATATATAGAAAGGCATAACGTTTCTTCTCTGCTTCCCATCCTTTTGATTTGTTGAAACTATTTCCCCTTAGTGAACAATAGACAATTTTGGTTAAATGCTATGAAAGGCACATGGACCTATTCATCATATTGCCTGCGCTGTACATTAACCCACACAGACACCCTAAATTGTCCTTATAATGGGCTGCACTGCATTTACCTGGAATGGATCATTCTCCGCTTGGTTCATGATTCATCACACTCACAAAGAGCTCCTAAGTGTCACTTAGGTGTTTTCTGTCATTCTTCAGAAATATGTAGAATAGTACTCTAGTATTCTTCACACAAATGGGATTATTTTTGATTGAAAATGAGGAAAATATCCTTTGGCATTCAGTTTAAAGGTATGGGAAATTAATTAGTAAGTTCCTTACAATTTGGAGTTGCTTCATAAAGTAGCTTTATGTGAAAATGATTGTAATAATGATTATGGGTATTTAGAGGCCCATTTGTCAACAAACAAATTTTAGTGGTTTTAGAGGGTTTTTTAAACCATGAATAAACTAATTTTCTCTAAAACCATGAATATCTTGAAATTAATTAAATGATCCAACGATTTTGCACTGTTATACCATTAATAATATTAAATATAAAATAAGTTTGTCGTTGATACTCTAAATGAACCTAACCAAGAAGTGTATACCAGTGTGCCTTAGCTGCCATGCTAAATGGAAATACTAGCCTGTGGGTCTTGTTTATCAAAATCCAAATTTTTTGACTACTTAAGTTAAAAAAGTCCAACCAAACTAGAATCCTCAATTTGACATTATTTATTATTTAAAAAAAACACAATTTAATCGGATCTGGTAAAAACTTCATAAAATAAAGCAAAAATTCAAATGGGATCTTTTCACAAATCACTCAATTTTTTCAGACTTTCTCCCGAAAATTCAGATATTTTCCCTGAAAAGTCCAAAATAGTTGGATGCTTGGGCTAACTCCACCTCAGACCACAGAAACTTCCAAATAGGATAGGGACCTCTCCCATTAACTTATATAGAACCTCAGCAGGTCTGAGATGCCGGATTTTCGTATCCTGACTTTTTCCATTCACGGGGTACATTAAGGGGCCCATTTACTTAGCTTGAGTGAAGGAATAGAAGAAAAAATACTTTGAATTTCGAATGGTCGAATTGGCTACTTCGACCTTTGACTACTACTACGACTTTGAATCGAACAATTCAAACTAAAAATTGTTCGACTATTCGACCATTCAATAGTTGAAGTACTGTCTCTTTAAAAAATTCTTCGATCCCCTAGTTCGCCACCTAAAACCTACTGAGGCCAATGTTAGCCTATGGGGAAGGTCCCCATAGGCTTCCTAACAATTTTCTGATCGTAGGAATATCCTTTGATCGATGGATTAAAATCCTTCGAATCGTTCGATTCGAAGGATTTAATCGTTCGATCGAGCGATTATTCCGATCGTAGGAATAACGCTAAATCCTTCGACTTCGATATTCAAAGTCAAAGTATTTCAATTCGGCAGTCGAATATCGAGGGTTAATTAACCCTCGATATTCGACCCTAGGTTAATCTGCCCCTAAATCTCGAAACGTTTGAGTTTTATTTTTCCACTAAAAATTTGGATTTTATAGCTGAAAAACTTGAATTCTTCAATTTTTTTGGATTCAGACTTTAATAAATAACCCCCTGTGTGTGTGTGTATGCTGGTTAGCTATTTAATTGCTGGTAGGAAGAATGTGTGTTCCAATTATAACCCTTACCTACTACAGTGCTTGGCATCTTTCATTGCTGGAGAAGTATAAAAGTGGTGGTAGCAAGTGTTGTATGAGTTTTGTGGGTGTTGGTTGGTCTTTAGGGTGCTGTTATGCTAGTCTAACCTGTGTGCAAGGTGAGTGAGAGACTGAGTCAGTGATCCCTGATAGCCACACCTAAACTCACGTGCAACTGGAAGTGCCAGAATTGTGACACTCACTTTCTCTCAAACCACAAATGTCATCATCATCATCATTTATTTATATAGCGCTGTCAAGATACGCAATGTCATGGAATTTATTAAAAATCTTGAATTTTTAGAGCTTTTAAGAAATATAGAAAGCACAATTCTTTTCTAGATTCATAGAAAAAATAGAAATTTGATTGTTAATATATGGGCCCGTTAGTGTGCAAATCTAACAAATGGCACAGCAAAATCCAAGTGGTCTTTAAAGAAATCAGTAACTCCATACTTAAGAGTTTAATTCCCATGCTATAAGCTAGAGTCCTGCATTGAGTCAGGTACTCATGGAATGCATACAGTATAAAGCATTTGGGTTTTGGGCAAAATGTTCCTGATTCCTTTACCTTGAAGGCAATCCACAGGTACCCTGCCTGGTTACCCAGGTAAAGTGTAACTCATATTTGCCTATCCCCCACTCAGGAAAAGTATCTTTTTTTGGTTGACCTGCCTATAGAGTGGTCATTCCATTTTAGGGTTAGATTAAAGTCCAGCTTGGGATGAGTAGCAGGTCTGGAGAAGGAACATAGTGATTTGGTGAATCAAAGTCAGGTTGCGGGTCAACTGGTTTAGGTTAGATGTGGATCTTCCCAGTTGGACCCATGCAGGACTCTACTATAGGCAACAAAGTTGTAGGTGAATTTATTACTTACCAAATCTAACCCCTGTGTCTATGCAGAGGACTAATATGGGAAACCCTCTTCAATGGAAATAGATACATCCCTAAATCTGGTATTTAAACCCTCTAAACTGAAATGCAATGCTTTGGCTAAGCCAAAAAGCACACACAATGTCTAATAGTGGAACAATTTCTTAATCTGGAATGAGGCAGAATCAGTAGGATAAGGAGGGGCGTAATAAAGGAATTGAAAGGGAAGAACTTATACACATCAATCTAAGTAAAGAGTATAGATTTTATAAATATATTCACATCCCCACCATCACACAGAGAACTGTGCTTTAAATGCATCTGCATTCTCTGTAATTACTTTGCTTTATTGTCCTGCCCTGCAGGAGGGAGGTAATTGAACTTTACTTGATGTATTTTTCATGGTAGTCTGTAATTTATATTTTGCCCAGTGTCAGAAACATCAAACCAATGATCCTAGGCTGTAATCTGTGCAACTCTCCAGCTGTCTTTGCATGGTGAGAGGCATAATGCATTCACCATCTGTTCAAATAAGGGATGCGCACAGGGACCATGCCCTTTCCTATCAACTCTAGGCTGTTGGTGGTTGTCTGGGACCTTAGAAAATACTACACCACCCCCATGAATAAGCACACAGCCTTTTGTGGCTTAGATGGACAATTGCACTAATTATATACAGCTATAATGAAACTCAGAGTGTGAATAATTTATCAGATGTACTTTCTATCATTTAGTTAAATAACAACCATTGACTTTTGGGTCCTGTCATCCCAAACATTGCCTTTTTCTCATTTTCAGTTTTGTTCAGCTAGTAATCAAGTGCCTGCATTTTCACAGATTGTAAGTAAATTAATTCGTAATTATATGACATTACTCTACAAAGTGGAACACTGCAAGAATGCACCGTGGAATATGGGCAGATGTATGAATCATCCTTGTAACTTGCAATCAATTAGCAGACATCATTAAATAAGATGTGGCACATTCTTTTTCATGATCAAAGAAGATCTCAGTAGTGGTGATCTGTTCATCTCAACATCGTCAATCTAACATCATAAACAAATATTCAAGAAAACACGGCTAGAGTTCTGTACAGTGTATTAAATGTATTGTGATGTCTAAGGTTATTTAGTGTATGTGTCCCTGTCCCTGTACTGTCCAATTCCTGGCTTGGGGATAATATTATACATTCTTGCCTGGATTTCGTGAAGTTTATTGGCATATTTTGACCTTAGTGTAGAGTCCTGTAGAGGGTAGGATACCTATGGGTTGCCTGCAAAGAAGTAATCCTGACTGCTACCCTAATTTTGACTCTTATTCCTAGATTAAGCTCTCTGCCTAACCACTTCAGCCCTTGTGCTGGTGGGTGATACAATGGGTACTAAACCTATTACTTTCCATTTGGGGTCTCTGCTACCCTAATTCTGACTCTCATTCCTAGATAGCTGTCCCTGCTGACTCTGGTTATTCTCAAACCTCATGACCTTGTGACTCATTTTAGTGAGTTTCCTGGTACCATCCACCCCTCCAGCAAGAACAGTCCAAAAAGGACAAATTCTGTAATCCCCTTTATAGACTACCCTCCTCTCCCTGCAAGACATTTGTTACTAGGGATGCACTGAATCCAGGATTCGATTCGGGATTCAGCCAGGATTCGGCTTTTTTAAGAAGGATTCGGATTCGGCCGAATCCTTCTGCTAGGCCGAACCGAATCCGAATCCTAATTTGCATATGTAAATTAGCGACAGGGAAGGAAATAACGTGACTTTTTGTCACAAAACAAGGAAGTAAAAAAATGTCCCCTTCCCATCCCTAATTTGCATATGCAAATTAGGGTTCGGATTCGGTTCGGTATTCGGCTGATTCTTTCACAAAGGATTCGGGTATTCGGCCGAATCCAAAAAAGTGGATTCGGTGCATCCCTATTTGTTACATTGATGGAGAACCCTCCTACCAGACCCAACTCAGCCTCAAGTAATTCAGCCTCAAGTAATTGTAACTGGAAATGTCAACATTGGCATATAATGTAGCTACACACATTACACGGCAGTTATTTAAAATACTGTTCTCTGCCTTAGAGATTATTGCCTTAGAGTTATTATAGATAGATAGATAATCTAATCAAGGTATGAATATTTTGGAACGTTCATGTTGTCTTTATTTTGGTCATTGCTGTATTGGCATTTGCTCCAATGCTCCAATATAGCTACTTTTCTGCTTTCTATGTTTGTATTCATCTCCATGGATAAAGGCCTGCAGAAATTATTGACACCATTTGGATGGAGGGTAATGCACAAGCATTGTACAGGTGGGATCTGTTATCCAGAATGCTTGGTATCTGTATCTCCATACCTTAAATCTACTAGAAAATCATGTAAACATTAAATAAACCCAATAGGCTGGTTTTGCTTCCAATACGGATTAATTATATCTTAGTTGGGATCAAATACAAGTGTTATTATTACAGAGGAATTAATAATTGATTATAAAGGAGTCTATGGGAGAACACCTTTGGTAATTCTGGTATTTTTTGGATAACAGGTTTCCAGATAATGAATCCCATACCTGTATAGCAACCGTGTAAGTAAATGCCCATGAAGTCACAGTTTTTTTTTTACATTTTAAATTCAATGTCTATGCTTAAGCCTGAGTAAGTCAAATGGCAACGCTCCTCTCTGCACCTATGAGTTGTTATGTAAGATGCACAGTTGCAATTGTAATGACGCAAGACAAAGAGGAGGAAGAAATAGGAGCCGGTGTGACGAATCCTTGTTTTATGGTTTTGGCACCAAAACACATTGCTAATTATTTAACAAAATGTACCTGCGTAGAGGCAGATCATAAAGAAAGATTAGGGCTCATTTATGAGAGTAAGTGCAGAACAATGTCAGTATGCTATGTGCCCACAATGCACCATTTTATCTATGATTCCAGCATTATTATTATTATTATTATTATTATTATTATTATTAACATGCATTTATATAGCGCCAACATATTGCGAAAATAAAACAAAGAAGAAAATATATTCCATCTGATATTCCCCTTTATATATTCATCTTAAACAGTTCATAGGTGAGTTTCACCTTCTTTGAGGCTAGCTCTTGCCTTCCAAAAGATTTTTTTCTGCTTTTTAATTAAGAGAGGAAGAAAAAAATCATTGTTGGATTATGCCCCATGGTATTGTACAATGGGAGACTTTTAACATCCTCACATTTTGAAATGGCAAGTTAGCATGTAAGGCCATGTCCCCATATAAGTATATATATATAGCCTGCCTTTTAAAATCTCTTCCATTTTATAGCACTTGGCAAAAAGTTCTCTACATGCTCTATTAATTATGAGCAATAATAGAAAGACAGTTATCCCCCTGGAAAACCAGCAAATCAAAAGCTGACATTTGATTTATGCTCTTTGGGCCGTTCTATCACAAACAAGATCGATTTTCCAAAGTCAAGCAGTTCAGGTTGGCCAGAGATTTAATCAAATCTGCAGGCATCACTGCATATGTCCATTACCCAGTCCTTCTGGAATACAGCTCCATGCGCTTATTATTTATAGCCACGAACACTTAACACACGGTAGTGCTATATATCTGGCTCACTATTCAGCAGCCTCCCATTTTTCTCTTAAGGCTCCATTCCCTTCAACCCCTACTAGAAGGATCTCAGAGAATAAAGCCGTTGCAGTCACTTAATAAAGGATAAGAAGTACAATCGCAAAGTTTGAATGCACAACGTTATATAGATTTCCTACTGTTTAAATGATATTTCAATGTAGGAGCCTGGCAGTGAACATGAAATCATAACTAGAAGTGGTTTTCTGGGTCTGTCAACCGAATTGTGTATCAAAAGTTGTGATTTAAAAAGTAATTCTTTAAGGCACATTAAACCCTTCCCTGCTGGCAGCTGCTGTGGAAATGCACCGGCACTCTGTTATTTTCTTGCCAGCAAATTAGATTATTATCTTGCCAAGCAAATGGTTAAAGTAACTAGCCACAGCAAGAGTTTTGCCTCTTCCAAGCCAGAGCAATTATAAAGGGGACGCTATTACTGTCAAGGATTCAATCTACTTTTATTTAATTTATCCAACCTCTTGAGCAGATTGTAGCAGATTATCATCAACGTCTTTGGGGCAGATTTACTAAAGGGCAAAGTGGCTAACGCTAGCGACAATTTGCTAACGTTACCGCCCACAGGGACATCGCCGATATACAAACGGGCGCTAGAGACTGGCGTTAGCGCTGATATGCACTCTGTCGCACTATTCACTCTGGTGAATGGATGTTACTCTGCAAATTCACTAAATTTTACTAAGCGTTACCTCTTTCGCCAACTCAGACCAGACGAAGTGCATTAAAGTAGCTAGATCTTCCTCAATCTTCTGTCACTTACATTATATTCTGTGAGGCGAACATGCATCAAAATCCAAAAAACTGAGGCGTATTTTCCTTTTTTCAGCCTGATTGCCTGCAAGAGACCTAACTTAAACTTTTTTTGGGTAACCGGGTTCCCCCATTCGTTTGCAAGCATATGGAACATTAATTTTACAGTGGGCTCATGTGTAGGGCATTAGAATAAATCTATTGTCTTTATTAAAGTTCCCTGGTGTTTTGAAAAGTGTAATTTGTAAGTATATGCACCAACATCTAACATAAAGACATCCATACAACGTTAAATTTCCCCTGCTATGCAACTTGACCTGAGCGCAAGTTTCGCTAGGCAGAAATGAACGCTAGCGCATCTTGACTATCAAATGCTTGCATTGCCAAAGTCACCAGCGTTCGGCACCCACGACAAAACTCCGCATTTTAGTGAATTAGTGTAGTCTGAGCTCATTTTCGTCTGTCGAAGTGTTACGCTGGGTGCGAAGTGGACGCTGGCGAATTTTAGCCAATGAATTCTAGCTTTTTGTTGGTTAAACCTGTTTTTGCTCAGTAAAGGGGAACCAAATTTTATTAACGAAACACCAAGTAAAAGGGAATGGAAGCCAAACTCCAGATTCTGTTTAGTGACAAGCATGTGTTGCTAGAAAATGCAGTGTCATGGATATTTACTAGAGATGTCGCGAACTGTTCGCCGGCGAACTTGTTCGCGCGAACATCGGGTGTTCGCGCTCGCCGGAAGTTCGCGAACGTCGCGCGACGTTCGCCATTTTGGGTTCGCCATTGTTGGCGCTTTTTTTTGCCCTCTCACCCCAGACCAGCAGGTACATGGCAGCCAATCAGGAAGCTCTCCCTTGGACCACTCCCCTTCCCTATAAAAACCGAAGCCCTGCAGCTTTTTTTCACTCTGCCTGTGTGTGCTGAAGAGATAGTGTAGGGAGAGAGCTGCTGCCTGTTAGTGATTTCAGGGACAGTTGAAAGTTTGCTGGCTAGTAATCGTTTTGATACTGCTCTGTTATTGGAGGGACAGAAGTCTGCAGGGGTTTGAGGGACATTTAAGCTTAGGTAGCTTTGCTGGCTAGTAATCTACCTTCTACTGCAGTGCTCTGTATGTAGCTGCAGTGGGCAGCTGTCCTGCTTCTGATCTCATCTGCTGACTGCTGCAATAGCAATAGTCCTTGTAAGGACTGCTTTTATTTATTTTTTTGTTGTTTTACTACTACTACTACTACTACTACTACTACTACTACTACTACTACTATAAGAGCCCAGTGCTATTAGTCTAGCAGTGTTGGGGAGTGGGACTGGTGTGCTAATCTGCTGCTCCTAGTAGTTCAGCAGCACCAACTTTAATTTTTTTTTTTTAATATTCATTCTTTTTTTATTTAACTTTTTTTTTATTTTACTACCGCTGTAGTAGTGTATAAGTTGACCTTTTAGGCATTATTTGCCCTGTAGGCATTTTTTGCCCAGTGTGTTATTCAACCAACTGCTATCTAGCTGTGTGCCCGTGTTCACATTCTGTCTAAATATCCATAATATTACCGTCTCCAGAAAAAACACCGGAGTGACTTTTTTCAAGCAGCCATAATAAATTTTACGTAATCCGTATCCATCGCTGTAGTAGTGTATAAGTTGACCTTTTAGGCATTATTTGCCCTGTAGGCATTTTTTGCCCAGTGTGTTATTCAACCAACTGCTATCTAGCTGTGTGCCCGTGTTCACATTCTGTCTAAATATCCATAATATTACCGTCTCCAGAAAAAACACCGGAGTGACTTTTTTCAAGCAGCCATAATAAATTTTACGTAATCCGTATCCATCGCTGTAGTAGTGTATAAGTTGACCTTTTAGGCATTATTTGCCCTGTAGGCATTTTTTGCCCAGTGTGTTATTCAACCAACTGCTATCTAGCTGTGTGCCCGTGTTCACATTCACATTGTTGTTTATTATCGTTTCCAGAAAAACCAACTGAGTTTTTGTTGTTGTTGTTTTTTTAAAAATAATGCCAGGCAAAGGCAGGCCGCCACGCAGAGGCCGTGCTAGGGGCCGTGCTGCTATGCAATCCTGTGGCCCTAGCAAATTGCCCAGTTTTAAAAAGCCAATGACCCTGAACTCCCAAAATGCTGAAGAGGTAGTTGACTGGCTTACACAGCACACCCCATCCTCTACCGTTTCTAACTTTACCACAACATCCTCCTCATCCTCCACTGCTATGGCCACCCCACGTAACACTTCCTCCACCACCGGTGCCCCATCTTCACTGGAGTCAGAGGAGTTATTTTCCCATGAGTTTCTTGAACTGAGTAATGCGCAACCATTATTGGCAGAAGAAGATGAAGGAGATGAGGACGTTACACCAGATTTAATTCTGGCAGAGAACACGACAGAGATGGACATAATGATGACTATTTTCAGCATTTATATGGCATATTTTTTCTGGCAACTGTGCTTCAGTGGCTGCGTCCAAAAAAACTGGGCAAACAATGCCTACAAGGTCAACGTATGGCAGTTGTTTAAAGAGAACAGTAGATTACTAGCCAGCAAAGCTACCTAAGCTAAAATGTCCCTCAAATCCCTGCAGACTTCTGTCCCTCCAATACAGAGCAGTATCACGCAGATTACTAGCCAGCAAACTTACTATCATCTGTCCCTGAAATCACTAACAGCTCTCCCCCTACACTATCTCTTCCAAGCACACACAGGCAGATTTTTCAGATACATTTTTGCCCTTGATCCCCCTCTGGCATGCCACTGTCCAGGTCGTTGCACCCTTTAAACAACTTTAAAATCATTTTTCTGGCCAGAAATGTCTTTTGTAGATGTTAAAGTTCGCCTTCCCATTGAAGTCTATGGGGTTCGCGAACCGTTCGCGAACCGCTCGCAATTTTGCGCAAGTTCGCGAATATGTTCGCGAACTTTTTTTCCGACGTTCGCTACATCCCTAATATTTACAAACAGATATCCACATTTTTATTTCAGCAGTGAATTATGGTTGTAGAAGCCATGGTGCAAATTCAATAAAAGGGTGAATTTTCGCCAGCGAATGATCCGCCACACTTCGTCAGGCCGTCTGACTCTGAGGAAGTGCCTGAAAACGTGTAAGTCCAGCACATCCACCGACAAGAATTTTACCACTGGGTGTGTGTTTTAATAAAGCTGCATTTGAAAGATAAAGATTGTGTCCCTACATGGAGCTCCGGAGTAGTGCCCAGTAATGCGGGAGTTGCTATAGAGAAAGAAATACATTGTCGCGAAGTAGCTGGCGTCTTGCGAGGACAGCTTCTGGGAAGACAAGACGAACATCATCTTCTAATGAATAATGCAAGGAGTGTGATGGTTTATCATTAATAGGGTGCTCCGGTCGATATGCAATTAGTGGAAGGGTAAATAATGCAGCCAACCAGAGCCTCCCACATAATGAGTCCACTTCAGCGGGTGACTTGAAGCCCACCCTGCAGCCAACAGGTCATCACAAAAATATATCAATTAATAGTGATGCTAAGCCTCCCTAAACCTTTATTTATATCAACCTGTGGTTAAACCCATTATATTAGAGAAGTGCCTTTGACATTTCTTAATCAATGCTTGTACATTGCCCTAAATATTTTACACTATCAGTCACCAATAGATCGGTTAACAGAAAAACTGCATGTTTGCTATGGAGACTAGCCAACCCATCATCTCTCAGCAATGTATCACTTACACAACATTTGTTACTAATATTCCAGTACTTTAGTTGCTCACACATATGTCATATATAGTGATGGGCGAAACCGATGCGAAAATTCGCTGGCGTCAAAAAAAAAATGGACACTGGCGTAATATCGCCAATAACTAATTTTTCGCCGTTTCGCGAAATTCAAAGATTTTTCGGTGATGCGAAATGCCCCAAATTCGCCCATCACTAGTCATATAATTTCACATAATTTGCGGTCATCTCAGCATTGTAGAGGGATGTAAGGGATGAAAGTCAATCTTTGTAGGCTTTCCAATAATACTGTTAATACTGCCATTACCAGATGCAATTGCCTGTTACCTAAATGATTGGCAAGAAAGCTGAAACGTTAAATATTGCAGTTCGGCTACGTGGACAATGGTAATCATGTATTAATAATGATCCTGTATTCAAAGGCCTAAATAAGGGGATCTAAATTGAAGTGAGAAGGAGCTGCAACCTGTTGTTTTTGGATATGCCAGGACTTCATACATAAAGTATGATTTGGTAATAAAAGGCCTCTTTAGAAAGTGAGACCTGAAGTAACAACAAATGCCCTTATGGTGGAGCAGTAAGGTTGACATATGCCAAACTGGCCAACCAATTCTGCCTAAATACTGTAGGTCCATCTTTCGAAGCTAGAACTAACATTTACTTTCCCTGAGTCCCCAGCTTGGTAAACATGTTTCTCAAAGTATTTTCAGTATATATCTACCTGTGAGATTCTATTTGGTATCACGGGACCCTAACTGTAGACTACAAAAAAAGGGAAAACATACACAGAATAAAAATAGAAATTGATTGCAAATTGCCTTAGTGTATACGTCATAATAAAAGATGAATTAACCATCAGGGTATTCTGCAGTACTGGACAAGTCTGTGTCATGAAATGGAATACATACAGGTAGATAGGTCCACGGGCCAGTGCTTCAATGTATTCCTTTCCTTTCAATCCATGTCATCAGTATCAATATTCAACATGTTTTTCACATCCTGGAAAATGTATTGTGATATTACTAACAGCACATGGATCTGACAGTTTGAGACATGAACACGGTAATCTGGTGTATGCTTTTATTGCTTTGGGCCCCTGGCCAAGACCTGATTCTAGTTACAATATTCTTCCATCCTTACCCCTCCCCAGCTCCCTTAGGAGCAAAGCCTGACATCAAACTGTCAATATCAATTACCTCAAAAGCCAAAAGTCTCATCAAATATTATAGGTAAGTGAATACTTGCTGACAGCAACACATCGTCAGTCCTACAGGTGGCTTGTTCCATGGAAAGATGTCTACCAACCAATGTTCAGTGAATGATCAGTTTTGATATTGATTGAAATCAGAAAAATAAAGCTCAATTCAAACTGAACAACTACTGGGCACAAGTTTACACTGTAAGAAGCATAAGGGGCCAGTTTTATGAACATTGACTTGCCACTGAGGTGGTGGCTACGGTATATTTCTGAACCATCCTGAAATATTCATTCTATTTATAATATATGATAATGCTCTGAAAGTTGAGGTTTGGAATACACAAAGATGATTATACAAAAATCATAATCACAATTACATTTTTGTATAGAGTTTTATTCTAATTTCTTAACTTCTCTCTGAGGTTTGAATATTCATGTCAGTAGAGTTTACGTGTATCACCATTTGATGCTTCATATTGACTATCTTAATCATAGTCAAGCCTCACATATTTCTCATAGTCACAGGTAGCATTCCCTACTCAAAGCTCTCTGTATTTCAGCTGGGTATAGTTAGTTGTATCTACTTCCAATTCAACAGACTTACTCAGTTAGTAATAAGTTACTAGTGTAGAGCTTTCACTCCAGTGAGCTCTTTCATTTGTAAATAATGACAAACTATTAGGGGCCAATTCACTAACTTCGAGTGAAGGATTCGAAGTTAAAAAACTTCGAATTTCGAAGTTTTTTTTGGGCTACTTCGACCTTCGACTACGACTATCGAAGGATTCGAACTAAAAATCGTTCGACTATTCGACCATTTGATAGTCGAAGTACTGTCTCTTTAAAAAAAACTTCGACCCCCTAGTTCGGCAGATAAAAGCTACTGAAGTCAATGTTAGCCTATGGGGAAGGTCCCCATAGGCTTGCCTAAGTTTTTTTGATCAAAGGATATTCCTTCGATCGTTGGATTAAAATCGCTGCGCTGCGATTTTGTGTATTGTTGCCATGACAAATGCGGAAAGTCACGGCCGTAGCATCGCGTGATCTCAAGCACCCGGCTACTCCAAACTGTGTATTGTTGCCATGACAACCGCGATGTCATGTGATCAATGCGGAAGTCACGGCCGCAGCATCGCGAGATCTCAAACACCCGGTAATTCCAAACTGGCTATTTAAACTTTGCGGAAAGACGCGCTCTTTTACTTATGCCCCTGACGAAGCCGAAGGTATCGGCGAAACGCGTAGGGCGGGCATAGGTGGACGGTGGAGTGCTTAGCTCCCACGCAGTCCCAACGTAGATAGGCAGGTCTCGCACGGGGGTATCTGCTTGGAAGGGAGGGAGCGGGCGGGTTGTGGACTCCAGGTATATGGAGGCGTAGAATTTAATTCCACAACAACTAATGAAGTCTCTTTGAGACCCCACCGTCACACCTTATGCTCAACTTCTTTTAAACTGCATGTCATTTTTATGGAGACGGTCCAGCACTGCCGACGGATTGGTTGGCTAGTGGGTGTGTGTTTCAGTGAGCGTGTTTTTTAGAATTACAACAGTAAAAGTTACGTTTTAATTATACTTTGTTACTTTGTTCAGTGTTACCACTTCCTGAACTGGCTTGCTTAGTGGCAAATGAAAGGTCACCTACCGCCTATTGGTGTCCAGCTATTCGCCACAATTTTTTGATTTTGATTTTGATTACACTTGTGTGTTAAAAGCTTGCAGTGGAGTGGAACACATGTACTGAACTGAGCTCAATTATTTCCTTCTTTATAATATAATATGTTTGGCAGAATTACCATTAGGCTATTAATAGCAGTTTAAAGCCAGCACTGGATTTCCTAAATTAGTTCCTTTCCTTCTAGTTATCTGACAGAAGCAGGGAACTTTGTGCTAAGGGCCTGGTAATGAGCATAAAATCTCTATGCAATGATGGAGCTCTGTGTGAATGACAATTTGAATTCGGCTTTAAAGGGATCCTGTCATCGGAAAACATGTTTTTTTCAAAACACATCAGTTAATATTGCTACTCCAGCAGAATTCTGCACTAAAATCCATTTCTCAAAAGAGCAAACAGATTTTTTTATATTCAGTTTTGAAATCTGACATGGGGCTAGACATATTGTCAATTTCCCAGCTGCTCCTGGTCATGTGACTTGTGTCTGCACTTTAGGAGAGAAATGCTTTCTGGCAGGCTGCTGTTTTTCCTTCTCAATGTAACTGAATGTGACTCAGTGGGACATGGGTTTTACTATTGAGTGTTGTTCTTAGATCTACCAGGCAGCTGTTACCTTGTGTTAGGGAGCTGTTATCTCGTTACCTTCCCATTGTTCTTTTGTTTGGCTGCTGGGGGGAAAAGGGAGGGGGGTGACATCACTCCAACTTGCAGTACAGCAGTAAAGAGTGATTGAAGTTTATCAGAGCACAAGTCACATCCCTTGGGGCAGCTGGGAAATTGACAAAATGTCTAGCCCCATGTCAGATTTCAAAATTGAATATAAAAAAATCTGTTTGCTCTTTTGAGAAATGGATTTCAGTGCAAAATTCTGCTGGAACAGCACTATTAACTGATTCATTTTGTAAAAAAAAAATTTCCCTTGACAGTATACCTTTAAATTATCTTGTAATTAACCCTGTGTTGAAGAACCAAGTGCAACATGGCCTACCCTTTACCATTTGTACGGTGTACATCTACATCTACAAAAAATAGGGTAACATATGTGTTTACCCAGAATAAATGCTCCCTTGCTTATACCATCCTTAAAGAAAAAGTCATTAAATCAATTTGTCGCCAGGATAGTATTAGTTAAGCACCAATAGGGGACTGGGATTTTGATGAATGGGAAGCATTGAAGAATAAAGGCTTATATCTGATAAAGTATACTGAATAATCATTTCATAGCTCTTTATTATTTGTACACTCTTCAGTCCTCTTTGTACTTGACACTCATTTGTAGCATTATTTTAATTTTTTTTCACAGAGACTTTTTCCATTCCGCAGCAACTTTTTTCTGAAGCAGAATATATTGGAGTCTATGGGCGTTTTGTTGTGGCAAAACCTGGAGAAAAATGTCACCCTCCCTCACTACCCGACCCCTACACTCTGTACCTTGCTTTGGAATTTTTTTTGCACCCTAAATAAACTTACTCTTGTGTCCCTTGTCTTCCCCAGATCTGACCCCCAATGTGATTTGTTAGAATTGCAGACTTCACGGTAAATCCCAATTTGCAGTGATCAGTGGTCTATCCATGCTGCAGGAAATGCCATGTATTGTCTGGCCAAATACAGGCTCCTGTTGGATTGTACTGTAGCTGTATTCTGGCTAAGGGTTGCTATAAGGGTGCCTATAATAAATACAGAATGGGCAGTGCTCTACCTGAACTGTTGGCTCTGTTGTACTTTTAAACTTACGTTTATACTTAGCTCTTAATATTTAACTGTACTTTGTATTTATTTGTACAGGTATGGGATCTGTTATCCAGAATGTTTGAGACCTCGGATTTCCAGATAACAGATATTTCCATAATTTGAATCTTTGTACTTTACGTCTACTAGAAAATCATGTAAACATTGGGGGCCTTATTTATCAAAATCTGAATTTTTTTGATAATTTTATTTAAGAAAGTCACAGCACGATAGGACCTTATTTATTATTAAATAAGCACAACTTAATTGGATTGGGGTAAAATTGGATAAAATCTGAGTTTTTTCCCGAATTACTACATTTTTTTGTGGCTTTTTCCCTGAAATTTTTCAGATTTTTGACCAAAATGCCCAATTTTTTTTGATCTTTGCCCGAAAAAGCCCAATATAGTATGATTTTGGGTTAATTCCAGCGCAGACCACAGCAACTTCCACATAGGATAGGGACCTCTCCCATTGGACTTTTTCCATTCTCTTTGTTTAATAAATGTTGAAGAAAAAAATTCCACTAAAAATTCGGATCTTATAGTAAACAAACTTGAATTGAAAGTTTTTGGCATTTGGACTTTAATAAATAACCCCCTAAATAAACCCAATTAGGCTGATTTTGCCTCCAATAAGGATTATTTGTATCTTAGTTTGGATCAAGTACTACTGTTTTATTATTACAGAGAAAAAAAGAAATCATTTTGAAAACACTGAATTATTTGGATAAAATGGAGTCCATGGGAACATTCTGGATAAAGGGTCCCCCCACTTGTATCTATTATTGTAATGAGCCTCTGTTTGTTTTATTCATTTATTGTTCTGTACTGTGCTTCCCACATATGTAGCACTATGTAAATGAAAAAAAATATGTATATATACTGTATATATGTATATATATATATATATATCTATATTTATACATGAAAAGATTTCAAACAGCACAACGTTCCTAGTGATGCAATGAGAGCAGATCATGTTAGCAGTGTTATATGGGGGCGTTTAAACCGCAGCATTCCTACACAGCAGGGAAGATCTAAATACTGTATGTATTTAATCTATGCCGTATTAAACAGTAATTTGAGCTTTATGAAGGAGCATTTACACCCAAGTGCAATGTATAATTAAATATAAAGTAACGAAGGCTCTCTGTGACTATGTACAAGGTACAGAATTCCAAGGTAACTTTTAATAACCTTATAAATTACATCCGAGGATAAGATCTAAAGTCAGGTCCAGGGTAATGTGTATGAATATTTAATAAGGGAATCCACCTACGTTGGGATTTCGCTGACTGTGGTTCAAGGGCAGATATAAATTACAATAAGTAATAATTTATTCCATAAATAAAAGATCAAAGCGTTTGAAATACCTTCCTAGGCATGGAGCAAAATCGTCATGTTCTAGGATCAAATGAAAATAAACCACATGTGTAAATATCCGTTTATAGAGAATTATTTAATTGACTTCCCCTGAAGAATAAACTGAGGCTCCATAAGCCAAACCTGATATCGAAAATGAGTATTTCGCTCCCATGATTGGTTCCTGCCAATATTTCACTTTTATTCCCGCAGAAACTTTGAAGTAGCTTCATGGATTCTATAAAGAGAGTTTATTACTGTTCCAGATGATATCTTGAGGATAAAATGTTTTGAAACTCACTGCAGCAGTTGGACTATGTTTTTTTTAATGAAATTAATATACAAACATTTATACAGTGCAACTCCATAATTAAATGGTCGGTCAGTATTCCAAGACCATTGTTACCATACAAATAAACATGTACTCTTCATTTCTGGGATGGGCCCAGAAGAGCAAGGGTATTGCAGAGCTACAACCCTCAGCTGAGTGGTCTATACAGGAATGTAGACAACCTCCAGGAGTATAATCACAATACAAATATTCATTATTTACTTAAGTCCAATCCCAAGAAAAGGGCCTCCAAGGAACCTAGGTGAGTCCCTAAGTCTGTACACTTGTTACTTGATACAGGTACTACACCCTTGACTCAAATGCTTCTAATTCTTCCCAGTATAGCTCCACACTAAAGCCGCTCACTAGTCCTAACCTAGTCCTATCTATCATTCTTAGAATGAGCTATTACAGAACTATCCTCATGCTAGCTTCATCTGCTTGGCCTAACTCTGCCCTGGCTCTGTCAGAGATTCCAATACGTGGTATCCAAAGGATTAAGGTAAATTCATAGTCGTATTCAAGACAAAGTGATCAGGGCAGGTGGCAAACAACGAGGTCAGGAGACAAAGCAAGAAAGTCAGGATCTGTAAATCAAGTCAGAAAATAATAACAACACACCCAGGAACACTCTAATGTAGTATCTATAATCGGGTATAGAACCCAGGCCCTCAACACCTATTTATTTAGAAATTTAGCACCAGGTGCAGCTCGATGACATCACATGTCTGTGCGTTGGCGCTGTTGTATTGACGCCATGAACCAGGTGGTGACCATGGGCTCCACCACTTTGGATGCAGGGCAGAAGAGGAAAGAGGTGCCATTGGATGCTCCTGCTAGGCTCTAAGTATCATCAACCTTCTTCAAGCGATGACATCCAACAAAAGAAACAGATGCTGACTTCCTCCTTTTATAGAACAGAACAATTGCATCTTCTGGCCAGTTACTGACTTGCCAAGAAAATACATTGATCCAGGATAAGGAAACAACTTATCACCCAAACTGTAAATAAGGACCCATTTAACTGTCAAAAAGTAGGGGGCCTGCCTGAATAAATGGTAACTAAATCTTCATTCCCCCACAAGAGCAAAAACAAATCCACTATTTCCCTTTAAACTGGAATCTGACACTATTTGTAATCTGTGCAACCCAACAGGATTATTCCTTCCTTCCTTCAGTTCTTTGAAGCAGGACTTGAAGCCAGGGATTTTTTTGCTAGTATTTTGTGGATTTAACATAGTGCTGCAGTGGCCCTTGTCTCTGGCAGGGCTTCCCAACTGGAGGATGGATGTAACCCTTCAAAATATTTTTAAGACCCCCAACATGCATAAAATCTCCTTGATCGTCTCATATACATAATTATTTTATAACAATACAGCCTGTAAATGTGTGAGTGGATAAGGCCAATAATATTAATATTCGTTCTAACACTTTGTTATTGTGTTACTGTATTCAGTTGCACCTGCAGGTGCAGCTCATTGATTCTATTGCCCTTTGGCCTTCCCTTTAAAAACCTGCCTACTTCCCCCACCCACCATAGCTCCACTGTTACCAGGTTTTGATTGCTTTTTTTAAAAAAATTGACACGTGCGTCAAAAAAAAAAAAGATGTGCATGGCAAAAACCACATTCAGCAAAAATTTTAATTTGCACGTGACAAAATTGGAGCAAGCAGCAAACCATTTTCGCTAATTCTTTCCCGTTTTGTAAATTTCTCCAGAAATTTGTGAATTATTTGGTGAAGTGCAACGCGGCAGATTTTTGTGAACTGCCTCCCCCCTGCCCTCCGCAGGCTAAAATGAAAATTGCCAGCGGCAATGCACATGCGGTGCTTAGTTTTCCGAAGTCGTCTGAAATTTCCTCGTGAGGCAACTTCAGGCAACTTCGGAAAACGAAGCGCCGCGTGTGTATTTGGAGAAAAAAAGTCACCATAAGAAAAAAACGCCCATGGACTTTAATGCATTAGGACAAAAAAGTCGCCATAAGAAAAAATGCCCAATGACTTTAATGCATTGGAACAAAAAAGTAATCATAAGAAAAAAAACTCCTACTGACTTTAATGCATTAGGACAAAAATGTAACCATAAGAAAATACTCCTATTGACTTTAATGCATTAGGACAAAAAAGTCACCATAAGAAAAAACACCCATTGACTTTAAGGGTGGTGGCACACCATCGACATTTGCCCACAGTAGATGAGATTTGTCGCTGGATGACTAATGTCCCTGTCTGCCACCAGCCTAATACATTGGGACAAAAGAAGTCGCCATAAGAAAAAATGCCCATTGACTTTAATACATTTGGAGCGAGAAAAATTGCCACTGGAGTAAAAATTGTTGCGCATTAAAACACCCATTGACTCCAATGCGCTTTGGGAAATGTCGCCGTTTCGCCAATTTTTTTTGGTGAAGCCCCTAAAATTTTGCTGCCCTCGGCCCAGGACTTTGTGGCCTAGACACAAAATCGGGCCTGTGCATACCAGACAAAAATACCTCATAATAAATAGAAATAACCAATAATCCCCAATAACAAACTTTTGAAGAATGCTTCTATGGTTCTGTGGTCATCTGAGGCAGTGTTCCACCAACCAGTGGCACGCAAGCAACATTTCGCTCACCAACCCCTTGGATGTTGCTCTCAGCAGCCTCAAAGCAGGTACTAATTTTTTAATTCCAGGTTGTCATCACATTTAAGTTCCATAAAAACAGGAATACTTTTTGGCACCCTCAGGGATTTTTCTTCATGCTTGTTTTGCTCTCCAACTCTTTTTACATTTGAATGAGGCTCATGGGTAAGAAATGTTAGAAACCCCTGGTCTAAGGGTTTCAAGGATTTTAAAATAATTATAAGCCCAGTGTTGGACTGGCCCACCGGGACACCAGGAAAACTCCCGGTGGGCCCAGGTGTTAGTGGGCCCTCTTGTTTGTAATCATTTGGCGTATTTCATGGTCATTCCTTATTCTTTTGTGGGGAAAATGCTTAATAATGGGAGAATATAGTAGATATAAATAACTAGGAGAATAAAGAGGTTGAGCGAGTAGAAAAGGAATAGCACTTTGGAAAGGTCCACTGTCTATGGTTTTCTGGTGGGATTCCCGGTTTTAGGTTTTCTGGTGGGCCCAAGGTCTAAGGCTTTCTGGTGGGCCCCTGGCATCCCAGTCTGACACGGTATAAGCCCTACAGTCCCACTGCTATCCAGCATAAAAATTCAGCTTTTCAACCTCCAAGAGGTTTTGCCCTACAGATTGCCATAGTTGACCTCAGGAAAGTGTTACAGTATTTGTATTAGAGACTAATAAACTACAAAAAACACAAACTTTAGTTTCTTCTAAATGCTCGTTGTTGATTTTTTTCTTTTTTGTATATGGAACCCATCCTTGCAAATTAGTGTCCCAGCAGTAACAACCTATTATGAATTTAACCTTACACAGACACACTTAATGCATTACTGGTTTGCGTTGTAATCTTGTTTCTAATTACATTTGACAGTGTCTCTAATAAAAAGAATTGGATGATGGATTTTGTCTGCTTTCAAGCATGAGGCTTTTGTTAATGGTTGAGATGAAAATGGGAGGGGTAAGGGATGGGAGAAACCTAATTTGTTTGCAAGTTGCATTCATGGTATAAAAGGCAGGCTGATGACGCCCCAGGAGAAAGGATGCCTGGATTATATCCAAGATAGTGAGGTTCTGCTATGCCTCAATAAAAAGATCATTGCTTGAATGCATACAAAGCCATTGATTTGCCACTTCTTGGATGAATAACCACAGCTTGCAGAAGATGAATATTCTTCTTTTTCCATTTCACTCTAAAATATACCGGTGGTAGACTGTCGAAGATGCTCATATTCGCTTCTTCCTATAAGCTCAGATCTTTTATATATGTGTAAATGTTTCACAGTTTTCTTAAAATGGAATGAGTCAAGGACTCAAACCAACTGATTTGCATTCATTTATTGTGCACAATAAATAGGGAATCGGCTACAATACATGGCTTAAGCATTGCAAACACACCATATGCTATGGTACAAAGTATAAATAACGTTTAAATAGAATAAATACATGTTATTTAATAGTCACTCAAAGAAATACAGTCTATGGGCAAAGTTATCCAGGCTAAAAGTCTCATTATGAAACCAAGACTAAATGTTGGGCCACCGGTGGTGAAAATTGCTTTCAAAACACTCTTAGAACATTAGTCTGGTTGGGCATGTACAGTATGTAGAAATTTGGCTTAGTGGTTGGTTGGGTTGAAGTCAATAGCTTAACATAACAGTTCATGACCTAGCTGTTGTTGCTCCTCTTCACAGTCACCAGGATGATCAGGACAGCTCTAGCATGACCCAAATTCGGCACCAGTGATGAGTGAATTTGTCCCGTTTCACAGAAAAAAAATCCAGCGAAATTTGTGAAATATAAATTGGGAAATATTTGAGAAACTCGAATTTTGACGTCCACTTCAATTTTGACGCCTGTGTCAATTCGCAGCAATGGGCGTGGCTTACTAACCAATTCCATTATCTTTATCACTCAAAGTTTGGCTTTGCTTTTCCTGGCAGACACCTTTTTCAAAACATTTTCCGTTCTAAACCTCGGTGTCTTATCTACCACACAAAGAATTTTCTTGCTTTGTTCTTTTGAAAATGTCCATTAACTGCATTTAACAATAAGAGGTAGTGTTGTTTTACCTTGTGTGTGAAAAGTTTAATGGCACTTACTTAAGTACCTGAGGCCCACGGAGCCACAAACTCCAGTGAAAGGGAGACCTGCACTTTCGGGACTCTATTTGTGAGTTGTGCCTATACATAATCAATAATGTGCCAGTTAGATTACTTGCAATAATAAAGCATGTGCAGTATATGCATACCCATGTCCCCCCATTTTCTTTACTTGGCAGGCAAATTGACTTACTAGTGGAAACCTTAACAAATCCCACAGTTCATGAGACATTTTGCACCTGAATGTAGCAGGTGTTGAAATTCTATACATGTAGGGGCCGATTCACTAACTTTGAGTGAAGGATTTGAAGTAACAAAACTTCGAATTTCTAAGTGTTTTTTGGGCTACTTCGACCATCGAATGGGCTACTACGACCTTCGACTACGACTACGACTTTGAATCGAATTATTCGAGCTTAAAATCGTTAGACTATTCGATAATCAAAGTACTGTCTCTTTAAGAAAAAACTTCGACCCCCTAGTTCACCATCTAAAAGCTACCGAACTCAATGTTAGCCTATGGGGAAGGTACCCATAGGCTTTCCTAAGTTTTTTTGATCGAAGGGTATTCCTTCGATCGTTGGATTTAAATCCTTCAAATCGTTCGATTCAAAGGATTTTATCATTCGATTGAAGGAATAATCCTTCGATCGTTCGATCGCACTATTTGCATTAAAATCATTAAAAGTGCATTAAAAGTGCAACTTATTGGTGCAGCAAATTTTTCCATGGCGGATTTTTGCAGCAGATTCGCAAAAAAATTTACAGGTGGCAAAGTGCAGAAAGTCGCCTCAAATCCATGCCTGGCGAATAAAATCACCCATTACTACTGATAAATATATGAGTGGTGTATATCAGCAAGCCTTGCGCAAGGATATCCCATGTGTCCCTGAATTTTCTTTAGTGTAAGTTTCATAAATATGTTCTAGAAACTCCACAATGTTTTACCCATAATATAACAATGAAGAAATATTATCATTGATGCAAAGTGGAACAAAGCTTATATCCACATCAATGACAGAGGAAAACCTACAGCCCAATTAAGTTGGAAACAGAAGCAATAAATGAAACTGTGGCTTTACGTCTGCTTCACAAGGGAAAAGTGCCAAGATTATTTTGCTTTTTTTCATGTCTAAAGCAGATAAAATATTCTAAGACTTTACTACAGCAAGATAAATCTATCTACATCAGTAGTGGCAGGCTGGTAAAAGCACTGGAGGTAGTGGCATGAATCATTATCTAATTGCATGTGAAATGAAAGAAAAATGATTATAGCACACCCAGACTATCTAGCTTTAACATCAGGCGTAGAAGATCAGTTCATCATGTCAACCATAGCAAGTATTCCATGTGTTTTATGGCTTCTTTTGACTGAAGGGGTTCACAATGACCTTGCAAACATGCTTTTTCTAAAGGTTTCCATTTTTTTTTAGAAAGAAATAAAAAAGTGCAATTAGGTAGGAGAGGCTAGACTGAAGATTATAGGGGGTCGGTAGAAATTATGGAGTTCCCCAACGTTTCAGCACACAAGCCTTGCGTGCCGAAACGTTGGGGTATTCTCATCCTTTGGCAAAGTGTATCCGTCCCTTGTGGTTTGTTTTTCTTTTTTTGCTTTGAAATTGGTGGTATGTATATACTCGTTAGTACTACTCTATATAAACTGTCTTGTACTAGATATCGATCTATTTGATGCATATTTGATATCTAAATATAAAAAGATTTACTCTACCACATTTGGTTTGTATATTATTTAGAGTTTGCGAACCCACTATATGCAATACTGACTTTTGTGTTACTTATTGGTGGTATCCCTGGGTTATCAGCACTGCTGATATTTGGTATATTATTGGGTAAAAAAATCTTTTTTTTAAAATTGGAGTGCCCTCCTTTGATTTGTGTTTCCATTTGTACCTTGCCAAACCTAAAGGTCTATTCGTACTTCCTTGGTGTGATTTCTGAGTCCTTCAAAGTTATTCTTGACCCTGCCTGTTTTTGACCAAGTCTAGTTTGCCGCTTGTCCCCAACTCTGCCTGTACTTTTACAACTCTTTCAGATTCCATTTGGATGCTGTATTTCTAGTATTCTAACCCAGCCTGTGATCCCAACTATGCTCCAGTCTCCTAATATTGTACCGCTCTGCCCATTCTGGTGTTTGACCCGGACTGTGACCCCGACTACACTTCTTGTTCTCCATTCTTGTACTACATGCAGTTCTCTTGCCTGCCCAGAACTCTCTCCCTGGTCCCTAGTAGCGGAGGGCTCCTCTCGAAGCAAAAGGTGGCTGTTATAGGTGGAATACTGAGCCGCAACTGGGACCTCGGGGATTGTACTGGGTTTGGGATACCAATCGTAAGACTATACCTGTAATAATTTTTTTCCTCTGGCTTGAGGCCCAAGTGACACTCCTGTCTACTAAAATAAGCAGCAGCCAATCAGAAAGTAACACTCTGCATTTAATGAAACCCCTGCTTATTTTTCATTGGCTGCTGCTTTGCCCTGTAGACAATGCATTTGACAAATGATGATTGGACACAAGAAACTTCTGAAGTACAGTATAAAACAAATTAATTTGTGTTGTGTGTATTAAACATTTTAATGTAACTTGTAGCAGATTTTCTTTTCTAGTAGAAAAATAGATAAAGATACTAATTTCCCCTTTAAGAAAAAAAACATTTCTGTATTAGAATAAAACCATAGTACACTATACTATACTATACTATCTCTGTTTGCAGAGAGGCATAGCAGTTCTGTAATCCCTTTATACTGTATATATCTGACATGCATTTTGACAAGAAATACAATTCTCTGTCTTTGGTCCCTATTTAGTTTAGTATAATAAGAACATTATTGGTTGATAATGGGAATTTAGTGGAGAACTACTACTCAATTACGTTATTTAGTCTCTGTATCGGCAAATTCTGGGACATATTGAGGCAAATAGCTTCACCCAATTAAGCAAGCAGTGACTGTATCATAATGCAAAAGAAAAGTGCTGCTAAGCAATGTCATTCCATGCAATAATTGTATATGAATGTGTAAAACCCTCACACAGCAATGTTGGGTTAGGCTGGAAAAAAGCAGGACATAATGACCAAACCAGTATTTATTTGTCCCATGTGTATGTGTACAACTTGTGTAGACAACATTTTATCAGTGGGGCCATGGTTGAAAGGTGACTCGGGTTGAATTTTTTTAGGAAAATAACCTGAACCAGACAGAACAGGATTTGGCATAGTGAGGAAAGAAGAAGTCAGTGGTAAATAGGAAAATTCAAATTTGGAGTTGCCACCAGAGATCAGTATTCTCTTCAGTACCTGCCATGCCATTCATATTACAACAAGGTGATATTTATGGAGCAATAATAAGGTTTTCTTGATGAATGCTAAAAGTGAGCTGTAGCGTCTAGGTAGTCATTCCCACAATTCAGCTACTTTAACCACAAAAGGAATTAAATTTCCCTTATAGCATGTCAATTTAATTATTCTCAGGAATGGAAAGTACTTTGGGATGACAAAAGAACATATCTACATATTCAGAAAATATTGCCTGGTGGATAAAGAATGAGTAAAACTATGGAGCAGGCACTCAGAAAAAGGCAATCGTCCACCAATAGTGTAAAAAAATGTTTTATTGTGACCACAGCCTTACGCGTTTTGTGTTACAAACACTAAGGGGATTATTTATCAAAGTCCAAATTGATCTCAATATTTTTTGAAAAAAAAACAAATCTGCATGGGTTTTTTGGGCCGAAAAATTTTTTGCGGGAAAAATCCGAAAAAAATCGTGAACAATCTGATTTTAACGGATATTTCATACGATTTTCACAATTTTATCCACGAAAACTATGAATTTTGCTCGGAAACTCCGAAAACTTCGGAGTATTGTCAAAAACCCAGCACACATCAAAAAATCATTGGGACTTCTCCCATTGACTTATATGCAACCTCGACAGGTCTGAGATGCCGGATTTTCAGATTCAGACTTTTCCCATCCTCTGGGTTTAATAAATTCCAAAAAATTCAAGATTTTTCTAAAAGTCCTATTTTATAAAAATAATCACAAATTTTTCGTGATTTTTGCATTTGGAGTTTAGTAAATAACCCCTTAATCATAGGCTATAGCTAGTGATGTCATGGATTCGCTGCAAATTTCTGTGTTTCGCCACCTGCAAATGTTTTCATGAAACTGCAGCGAAAATTCGCCTGTGAAAAATTTGCTGCAACAAATAAAAATTGTTGAACGTCAAAATTGGGGCGAGCATAAAAATTGTCGCTCGTCAAAATGACTCATACGCCCATTGCATTTGGACAAAATAGTCGTGCATATAAAAATTGGCACACGCGTTAAAATCGGCATGCGTCAAAATTATTTTGACGCCCATTGACTTCAATGCATTTCACAGGTGTTTGTAACACAAAACGCGTAAGGCTGTGGTCACAATAAATCTTTTTTACACAGTTTCAACAACTTTTTGCCTGCTCCATAGTATTTCTCGGTCTGTCCGCTTCGTATTCTGAGGGCTCAGGGCGGTGCACCTGGGCCACTTCCCTAATGTGGTGAGTAACAACCATACCTATTGGAGACCCTTATTGAAGAAGAATGAGTCACTGAATTTGGTAGAAATATTATGCAGCAGCTCTGAGTCATACCAAACAGACTTCCATTTGCACTAACTTCCTACACTGATCTGTTTTGCTGTACATTGAAAGGTCAAACATGCACATGCTCTGCTTCCCAGTTTAGAACAAAGAACTCTGGAAATACAAAAAGTTCATGCCAGTGGAATCATGTAGATAAGTGTGGACAGAGAAGTGTGAAGCAGGAGTGGTGGCCATGGGAGGTAACACAGCCAACCTATACCAAAATACATGTGTATATTGTGGACATTATAATCCTTTTTAATATGAAAATCTATATTAGTAAAAGCTATTTAGACTGAAAAAAGTAAAAATCATTGCAATGCATTTCATCCACATTACATCAATGTTTACCCAGCTTCCAGAAAATGCTGCTTTTTTCAAATCCTGAATTTGATTGGAATATCTGAAGATTGACTATAAAAATGGAAGTTTTTAATTCTTATTCCTCAAAGAATAAGTTCAGGACAAGGTGCAAAGTGCAAAATAATGGACAACCCCCCATGTTTTTTGCATTGTGCACCCTGCATCAAGCTCTAGCCTATAGGCAAAGGTCTATGCACTTCCACAATGTAATGCAAAGGCCGGCACATTCTATAAATAAAATAAATAGAGTACTGCCATGGGTTATTATGACCCACGTTGTTACAACTCCAGTGCTGGGATTCTTAGTATATCCTGAAATATGACAAATGAAAATTCGCTGTTAGGTTAGGTTACTTGCAAGAAATATGTTAATACACTAGTCTTGAAGATAACAATTTAATGTTGATATTACCGCTCTGAAGCTTTCTCCAATGTGCCTCATAGGGGGTAAAAAAATAGCTTACTGATGCAAAAATTACAATAGGATGAGCTTCTGGTTGACATTTTGATATATTATTTAAGAAAGACAATGGCAAAAATAAATTACAATAAGCTAAATTGTTCTGAATCCTATCATGGATATACCAGTATTAATTTGGGCACACATGCTGTTGAGCTTTTAATGACACACATCACAGCCAAGCAGCTAGTGTCACCTATAGTAATGGGTGAATTTGTGGCGTTTTGCTTCGCCGAAAAATTCACAAATTTCCCGCGAAACAGCGAAAAATTCACAAAACTGTGTTTTTTGGACACCGCCGTCCGGTTTATTTTTTTGCGCCTGCTTCACGAATTTATTCGCCGGAGGTGAATCTCACAAATTTGCCGTGAATTTGCGCCTGCTGAATAAATTTGCCCATCACTAGTCACCTATCTCTGAGCAGCAAAGTTTATAATCCCAGTGTTGAGGAAATTATTGCTCAATCCGTGTTTTCTTTTAAATGGGAGTTATGTGCATGTATTTATAAAGCACCAACATATTCTGCTGCACTGTACAATAGATGGGTATACATTGAACACAGAGATTACATACAAAATATAATCAATACACTAGTTAAACAGGGTCTTTCAGAGCAGACCTGCATTGATAAAGGGCCACCTTGAAAGTCATAGGATGCTTATCTATAAAAAAAACATGCTGTAATGACCTGTAATTGAAAACACTCCTGTATTCATGTTCTGTAGCATCTGCTGTATTTAGGGCTCTTACTGACGCGCGGTTGTAGCTGTGCTCCCCTGCGTTCCATTTTTCTGCGTTCAGCCGCAGGGGAGCGCAGGAATAGACGCATTAGGTTTTTTTCAATGGGGCTTTACTCACACAGGTGCGTGTAGGCGCCAAACGCAGGTTGAGACGCAACATGCTGCATTTTTCCTGTGTTCGGTGCCTACATGCGCCTGTGTGAGAACAACCCCATTGAAAAAAACCTAATGCGTCTATTCCTGCGATCCCCTGCAGCTGAACGCAGAAAAACGGAACGCAGGGGAGCGCAGCTTCAACCGCTCGTCAGTAAGAGCCCTAATATAAGCTACAATAAAAATGCTGAGTTGCATGGAGTTTGCTCCTCTATAGCATTAATGGCCAGTTCAGCTTTCAACATCAGCTGGTTATTCATGATTTTCCCACTAAATTCTTAATTAACCAATTAACCTGACTCAAATTATAGTGGTGTTCAGAAGCGTGTTAAATTCAATATCTGACCCGTTTAATAGATCTTGCAGACTGCATCTCAGCTACTCATTAATACCATGTATGAACTTTTACCCTAGTGTATGTGCACGTTTAGTAAGAACCTGCTAAAAGTTGCCCTTAACAATAATATATAATTGTAGCAATAGTTATAATGCTGTTTTTTTTTTCCTTTACAGAACCACTCAACAATACAGAGAAAACTCGGAAAAATTAGAACGGTGAACGAGAATCTAGAACCGAATCTTGGATGAAAAGCAGTCAAGAAAATGCCAGCATCTGCTGATAATGGATGGGCCCAGTTATCCGTGTCACAGTGGAACCTTTGTTGGCAGTTCTCTTGAAGAAATGCATCTGTTTCTAAATTTCTTTTACTTTTTAATTCCCTGACTCAAAGTAATTAGTTCCAGAGCCTGGGCCAGCAATTAAACAACATCTACAGCTTATTTCCACAGATGGATTTCAGCCAAAAGATACATTAGAACATTAGCTTTTCATGTTTCGTACAGTAAAAGAAGCAGCTGTAGTTTGCTTTCAGCGACAAAATCCAAAATGGAGAGAAGATGTTTTCTAATATGAAATGCTGAGCAGGAGACCTGTCTTATATGAAGGTTAATATCTTTGGAATGCTGCTAATTGATGGCAAGGAATAATTAAACCTAGACTTTTAAGGCCTACACAGATAATCAATTGAACCATTTATTGTGTAATTATTTTCTTCCAGTAAGAAGCAGTCAAAATGTGCAGACCTTATGGCTATTTTATATTTTGATGATGGTTATTTAGCTTGTTCAGGGTCACCATTGGACCCTTATTTAGTTTTGTGGGCTCAGTGCAATGAGTGTGCTCAAGGCTCTTTGTGCCTTACTGAAAAGTTCTAAGTTTTACTTTTGTGGACCTCAACATTAAAGATTCCCAACACACACCCTGCTAATGGCTGCCTTGAAATTATAGACATATTGATGAAAGCCTGTAATTAATTGGAAACAAGAAATCTTCAATCTCAAGATGGTGCTGCCACCTCCTGACAAACGTCATGTGTGTCTTACAACAATCGTCATCATGACAAGTATGGCATTTATGGATGCCTACCTGGTGGAACAAAATCAAGGACCAAGGAAAATTGGAGTGTGCATTATTGTGCTTGTTGGAGACATTTGTTTTTTAATTGTTCTTCGCTATGTAGCTGTTTGGGTTGGAGCTGAAGTAAAAACAGCTAAGAGAGGGTATGCCATGATTTTATGGTTCTTATATATTTTTGTGTTGGAAATCAAGTTATATTTTATATTTCAAAATTACAAAGCTGACAAAAAAAATGTAGACACTGTGGCCAGAAAAGCATTGACTTTGCTTTTATCCATCTCTGTGCCAGGACTATATTTGGTTCTAGTAGCACTAGACAGCATGGAATATGTAAGAACTTTTAGGAAAAAGGAGGACCTTAGGGGCCGTCTCTTTTGGGTGGCTCTTGATTTACTTGACATTTTGGATATTCAAGCCAACCTGTGGGAGCCTCACAAAACTGGATTGCCAATCTGGGCTGAAGGTCTCATGTTTTTTTACTGCTACATTCTACTTCTAATTCTACCTTGTGTCTCGTTGAGTGAAATCAGCATGCAAGGAGAACACATTGCCCCACAGAAAATGATGCTTTATCCAGTCTTAAGTCTTGTTACAATCAACATTGTCACCATTTTTATCAGAGCAGTCAATATGATTCTTTTTCAGGACAGTAGAGTTTCGACTATCTTTATCGGGAAGAACATTATTGCTATAGCCACAAAGGCCTGCACTTTTCTGGAATATAAAAAACAAGTGAAAGAATTTCCACAAAATGCCATTGCTTTAGAACTTCAGCAAAATTCTATATCACATAATCAGACGATTCACAGTACACAGGGGGTTCATCATGAGCAGTCCCCATCAAGGGAAATAATTGATACATGACCATGTATTTGGCTTTCAGCATTAACTTTTGTTGGAAAGACAGGCATACCCAATGGAATATATTGTTTTGGAGATCTAGAAAGACGGACCATGCAGAAAGGGATGGGCAAATGCAGCAAAATACATGTTTACAATATATTTTTCCTACAGATATTGGACGAATTGACAGTATACTGTATGAACTTATTTTAAGCACTGTATACATGATCTTTCCTTATTAGTCACTTGTGAATATGAGATGTAAGGAATGTTGTGACATACACTGAATGATTTTATCACAATCAAATCTAAAGGTGTACTGTGAAACAAAATGAATAAAGTGTTCCTATTCCAGTCATTTGCCTATCTCTGGCTGTAATGGACTGTTTTCTAATAGGAAGCAATCCAAGGCACAATATATGAAATTTAAATGAGTGTCCCTTGGCCTCTTACTCTCAGGTATAACCCCTTTAGCATTCTACAGGCATAATACAACCAAACTATTTCAATGAAGACCTTGGGCAAGAACATCCTATTTTTTTGTGTATATTGTGTCTTTCTCCATTACACTTCAGTACAGTTGGGAGTACAAAGTTTCAAGAGACACCAGTAAACTACTTAAAGGGAAGCTATCATTTTTTTATTTGTGTTTTTAGTATTATTTTGAATTTGTGCCTTGAAAAATGTTTTAACCTAAAAAGCAGTCTAGTGAAGTGCTAAAAAAATAAGTAATAAGTATGTGTGTTTATAAAAAATATTTATATAAAAATAGGAAAAAAAAGGTTACTGTGCAGTTTTTATCTGTTCCTTGCTCTGTAACCTGTGGTGTTTTGTTGCTTTGCTAGTTTTCATGAAAAGGTGGCAATGGCTCCAAAAAATTCTGATGATTAATAGATTTGACAGAACGTGGAAAAATTCTGGATAATTGTGGTGAAAGGAATTTGATACAAATTCCAATGTTTTGTTTTGGTCACTAGCAAAGTTATGGTGGCCAAACCCTGTGTACCTCAAAGCAGTCTTTCCGTAGACCAAATTTTACACTCATAAAATATTTACAAATAAAGAGTAAAACAACTACAAAATTGTCTGACTGAAAACATTTCAATATTTAGGATATTTATTTCTTAATTATTTGAAGGTGAGTTTCACCTTCAGAACACAGTCTAAATTTGAATAGAAACATTTTTGTAATTTATATTTATTTTAAATGGATAGTTTTAAAGCTACAGTCCATATAAGCTGTGGATTGCTGCTAAAAGTCTCTCTGCTCCTCTGCTGCCTCTCAGCTAGCAATCGCCCACACTAGAAGTCCATTCCACCCATTCTTATTGACACTTTGTACATACTGTATGTTTTTATTTCTTATATATATTTTAAAACAGTACATATTTTTATATATTTTATTTTACTCACACAAAAATGAAACATCCATACTTAAAGGTGTAAAGTTTAAGCAACCGTAGATTGCTCTTTATAAGCACTTGCAATATATGTAAGTTAATTTTATATTTTTAGTAGCTTTAAATAATTCAAAGATTTAAATTGCAAATACAAGGCTTTTCAGCTTTGCATCAGTAATTGAAAACTTCTCTGTTGTCTGTTTAAGGGTTAGTTGAAGAGATTGAGTCATCACACTACATATTGCTCTCTTTTTTCCACTTGGGTTTTACAACTGTGCTCCTTCCAGCCCAACACAGAGCTTTTCCCAACAAATAAGCTCATCAGGTCCATATTGGACTGGTGGCTGTGCCTGATATCTAATGAGTAGGGGGCTAGGAAACTGCTATTCCCTTCAGTTCTAAAATTGCAAAGAACAGAGAAAGTGATATGCAGAGTGTTGTTTCATTGGATATACAGCCTGCAAATCAGATTAAAGTTTTGCTTAGAGAGCAGTAAATGAGCAGCAGAAATGAGAGCTATTGAGCTTAAAGCCTGGTATCAAGTCTAAAAAATACTAAAAAAGTTCTCAAAAACATGTTAACTCTAATTTTATATTTCACTTTACATTCCCTTAAAGGTGGCCTTGTATCATATAAAATGAAAAAAAAGCATTACAGGGCAGATTTATCAAGGGTCGAAGTGAAAATCGAGGGAATTTTCAAAGTAAAAAAATTCAAAATTCAAAGTAATTTTTTGGATACTTCGACCATCGAATAGGATACTATGACTTTGACTTTGATTCGAAATAAAATATACTTTGAATATTCGACCATTCGATAATCGAAGTACTGTCTCTTTGAAAAAAACTTCGATTTCAATACTTCACCAAATTAAACCTGCCGAAGTGCTATGTTAGCCTATGGGGACCTTCTAGAGCAGTTTTCTACGTTTTTTGAAGTCAAAGTAAAATTGTTAGATCGATCGCTAAAATCGTTTGTTCGATTTTACTTCGACCGCAGAATAGCCAAATTCGATGAAAAAAAGTTTGAATTCGATATTCTAATTTGAAGTATTTTAATTCGATGGTCGAATTTCAAAGTATTTTTAACTTCGAAATTCGACCCTTGATAAATCTGCCCCTACGTGTTTCAATGTACAAATATGCTGAATCACACTGAAAATTATTTCCCTTGCAATATGGAGAATATGAACAGAACTTAAAATCAATTCAAGAGGGAGAGTTTTTGAATGCTTTCCCTCTACTGAACGTTTTAAGGCTTAAACAGCCCAAATGGAAGAGTAAATATATGCATATGATATGTACATAATATTTATCCCTGTGGCTTTTCTTTGAAAATATTCCCTTCCGCTCTTCTTCTGACTTTTCTTATAATATTACATTTAAAGGGGGGCTACCATGAAAACTTACTTTATATATATGTTTATTATTATGTAAAGTAATTCTAAGGACTCCTTCCTTTATAAGATATATAAAAATCCAGACCATTTTAAAGATATTATGGTTAACTCCCAATGCAACATTAGTAATGTCCTCTCTGCTCTCTTCTTAGCTTCCGCTGACGATGGGTTGGATTTTCCTACATAAAATTAAAATTTATGATAGTACTCCTTTAAATTCCATTTCCAGTTTTGTATTTGAGTGCTATGTTAAAGGGGAACTAAACTCCTTTCTTAGTCATACTAAGAACACATTTATATAAACCACTCTATGAGAGCTTAATTCTATGACTGATGTTAAACCATTAACAACCATTGCAAAAAAATTTTTTTCATTTAACAAATAAGAGTATAGGACATAGGGCTGTTGGATTATAAACATATTCCAATGGGAAAATGATGACAGTCCAGCAGGGGTTGATGCTACCAGAGAATGACAGTGGAAGGCTCTTGTCTTGCATTTCACCGTAACAATTATTATTATTTGACTCCAACAGTTTGTAGTATATCCTATTTGGAAGAATTTGTCTGCTACATTACTTCCTCTAATGGGTTCCTACAGCATTTACCACTTATAAAGTATATGCTGATAAGCCTCAAAGCAGTGGCATGTACGGGTTGATTCCATGTTAACAACCCTGGATTTTTAATGTTAATGAGGCTATTTTGACTGCGATTTCAAAAAAATACAGGTATAAAGAGCTACATTTCATTACAGGCTTAAGTATAAATCATACTATTGCTGTTAGTACGTATGTGGGTTTAGTTCCCTTTTAATACTACACTAGTGATGGGTGAATTTGCGGCGTTTTGCTTTGCCGAAAAATTTGCGAATTTTGTGCGCAATTCGCGAAACGGCGTAAAATTCGCGAAACGGCTCCGGCGTCTCATTTTTGACGCTGGCGCCCATTTTTGATGCCGGCACCCATTTTTACGCTGGCTTCCGTTTTTTTGGACGCCGGGGAAAAAAATTTTGGGCGCCCGGCGAATTTGTTCGGCCGAATTTTTGCGGCCGTTTCACGAATTTGTTCGCTGGCTGCGAATCTCGCAAATTTGCCGCGAATTCGCGCCTGCCGAATAAATTCGCCCATCACTATACTACACATTCAAACCCCTCCCTATTATAATTTCTTTATTTCCTTATACTAACTAATATTATTTCCCATACCTGTAAAGGAATTCATAAAGGCATAGGGGCAGATTCACTAAAGGACAAAGTGGCTAACGATTGTGACAACTCGCCAGTGTTGTCAACCGCAGGTAAAACTGTGAGTGACACTGGCATCAGCAATTCATTAACAGGCGCAGGCACCAATTCGCTAGCGATAGAGACTGTCACTAGACAGACTGTTTGTTGACATTCTATCGCCAGGTGACTCTGGTGAAAGGTCGCTACTCTGCAAATTTGGTAAAGTGCGGATTTTACTGAACGTTACTTCTTTCGCCACCTCAGACCAGGCGAAGTGCTAAAAAGCAGCTAGATCTTCGTCAATCTTCTGTAACTTATATCATGTCCTGTGAGCCGAAAATACATTTAAGTTCCAAAAAGGCTGGCGACTTTTCCTTTTTTGAAGCGGGATTGCCTGCAAAAGTCCTAACAAACTTTTTTTGGGTAACCGGTTTTCTCCAGACATTTCATAACATATGGAACATTCGTTTTACAGTGGGCTCATGTGTCGGGCATTATATTAACTCTCTTGTCTTTATTAAGGTTCCCTGGAAATTGGTAATAAAAAGTGGTAACTTCAAGCATTTGGACCAACATTTATAACAAAGACCTCCATACAACTTTAAATTACCTGCCGTATGCTAAACGCAAAATCACTACGAATTTTCACTAGGCACAAACAAAAAGTTGTTTGGCGCCCATGGCACAACTTTGCATATTAATGAATTAGTGTAGTGGTAACGAATTTGCGCCTGGCAAAGTGATGCGATGTGTGCGAAGTGGTCATTGGCGACAATTCGCCCTTTAGTGAATCTGCCCCTTATAGTTTATTTACTGATTTAGTATCACTGGTTGTTGCTATGTGACTATGAATCACATTAAGCTGCTTTGTTATCCTTATAACATCAGACAAATAATCTAATTCAATAACATGGTGGTTTCATGATGATGGTTTCAGACTTTATCATATTGCAAACAGTAATAATGTACAACCTACATTTACTAATATGTGATAACTAGAATATATGCACAGGTATATTCCCTTTTAATTTATATAATATTTTTCATTATCTTTTGCATTTTGTAATCTTGAGCAAAAAGCAAATTGTGGATTCCTATTCATAAAATCTCCAAATTTTGTTGAAATTTTTGCTAAGCTTTTCATCTCTTGATCCTGAAGGTAATTGTTATCCTGGACAAATTTCTTCCATATTAAGGACATTAGGGGGGTTATTTATCGAAGTCCGAATTTATCTCAATATTTTCTGAAAAAAACTCCGACCAAATCCGCACAGGTTTTTTGGTTCGTGATTTTTGCATTCGGAGTTTAGTAAATAACCCCCTAGAGATATCAACTAAACATATTTCATAAAGCTACATCATCCGTGATCCAGTTCCTTTCATTCTATGCTTAGATTTACTTGTTAAATATCATTAGTCAAATACAATTTCGTATGTAGGTATTTTCAGTTGAAAATCAATAAGAGTCCGTTTCACCCTTCAATAGTCTAAAAGTGCATAATTTATTAAAGTATTCCCTTTATCACATTTTAGCAAACTTTGCCATTTGAACATTTCACAAATGAACACAAATCCAAGATTTAGTTAGAAATGCAACAAATGCATTCAGCTTATATGAAAATTCTCAACAGGAAAGGGAAAAATTAGTACTTAATGTTTGTATTTTATTTGCATTCAGTAGAATTTTACAAAAAATTTTAAATTTGTTTCTTATTCATAAAGTAATCATTTTTTAAGTTTCCTTCGCATGCAAAATCCATTGTGCTACAGTAATGTAAACCAGTGAAACTCGTTTGCAAATGTTGTCTTTTCTTTTTATGAGTAAAACTGAACTAAACTATTACACTGGCTCCTTTCTTGCATCTCAAATTCAATAAGAGTTAGTGAGATTTAGGGGGTTATTTGTCAAAATACAAACATTTCTCAGAATTTTATGAAAACTATTCAGACCAAATCCACATGGATTTTCCCCCTTATTTTCAATATATTTTCCCGAAAATTTTTTGTGCAGGAAAAAACTGGTTAAAATCGTGAAAAAAATTTGAATCATGTAAATGTTTTTGATTTGTCAGCGATAACTGTGACTTTCGAATTTGACACCTGAAAACCACAAAATCTTCAGATTATTGCATGAAACCCATCGCAGATCAGGATATCTTCCCATTGACTTTTACATGAACTCTGCAGAGTTGGAGTAAATTTTATTTGGACTTTTAACACCCTCTGGGTTTAATAAATCCCTAAAAATTCAATCCTGGGTTTTTCCATAAAAATTTTTTTTCCCTTTTAAAATGCCAATGAGAAAAAAATCAGACTTATAAATAACCCCCTAATAGATCCTCTTAATCATACAGAGGATTTGCAATGATTTAAGGGTGAAATTGGAAAAAGTGGAGTAAACTGCAACTGGAGTAATACATAGATGGAGTTAAAAGAACACTAAATTTACACAAGCATTACTCCATTTTGTGAATACAAAAGTTTTGCATACTTTAGAATTATATTGCTGTTTTAAGATTGGAGTACAGCGGTGTAACTACAGAGGAAGCAGGCCCTGCAGCTGCAGGGAGGCCCAGGAGGTATAGGGGCCACATGTGGCCCTAATTCATAAAAGATTCAAAGTAAACCGCACTTACTCTTCAGCTCACTTTATATGTTTTGGGTGCACAATGGCAAGCCTGATCACAAAGGCTCCTCCTTTCCATGTAATTATATTCCAAATGATAGTACTCTTCTTCAAAAAAAACTTGCCTTTAATTTTAACATTTCTGGGCAGCACAACATTTTGAGGGGCACTCCACTATTTATCAAGCATAAAACACCATTGTATCACAATATTTAATACTGTATACCTCAGGGCATGGCTTAACCTAGTGTCAGCAAGTATTATAATACAACACTTATTGTGGGTATATATCAATCTTTGTAAATCAGAAGTTATCCACCATACATAAATATATATCCATATATCATTATCAAAATGTTCCTTATCTGGATATCCAAATGTCAATACAAGAGTATAACTTTTCCTGAAAAAAGAGTATAATCTATTTCTGTGACAGCCTACAAAAAAATAAGATCATTAAAAAATTTCAATTAAAATAACACTTTTTATATAAAAACTGGTTTATATCATATTCATGATTGAGGCTGTATGGGACATAGATCCTTATTGCCGTATCCATTGTGCCTCTCTACATAAATACATACACCAATAATTGGTGTGGCCACTTTCATTAAAGTGCTTATCAACTGGTTGGTTTAAATTATTTTTGACAGCTGATTTATGTGGATTCAAGTGAAGAAAGCCCTTTATTGGAATGTGGGTGCCACTCAACATGTGATGCACCCAAGCTCACTCATCATGCTGACTGCACCTGCAACAAGGAAAAGTCCCATTTGTAAGTGTCTTAAGGGCAGTTTGAGTTGGTCCCAGGCTTTATATCTGCCCTTACTAATTTCCTTCCTATGGCATCCGCTTTTGTGTGGGACATAACTGGTGGGGACTTAATTACCATCTTCCCTGGAGAGTTATTTTTCAGGAGACTCCACTCCCTTCTCAATATTTTTGATATCTCGCCACTTAGTACATTAAATCAACTTACAAAGGGAATCCTTTTTCTGTCCTGTTTTCTGTCCCTATTTATATCATGTTGCATAACCTCACCTTTTTTTTTTCCAAAACCTTATCCTGATATCCTCTTGGTTAACATTTTTTTCTCCATTTTATCTATTCCTCCTTTTAGGCTTTCGACACTTTTTGTAATACGCTTACCCTGTGTTTTCGACAAGAATTTCTTTGTGAAATGGATGATGGATGAAAAGGATCATATTGCAAAAGTGGGTCTTGTTGTTTTTTTCAGATCTGTCTGATCTGTCACCAAATGCCCTTTCACTGATGTCTTCACCATCACATCAAGAAAATAAATACTCACATTTTAACAGTGCATTGTAAATTTAATGTGAGGAGTACATCTGGTCAGCTTATCTAAAAATCGAATTATGTCAGAATGTTGTCCCATCCATACAGCGAAGATATCTTCTATGTAGCGATACCAACATTTACTAAGTTGATTGAATTCATTATTAGTACAGTATATACAAACTTGTTTTCAAATACATCCACAAAATATTCGCATAGGACAGGGGCAACATTTGAAACCATCGCTGTGCCTTTAATTGGCAAATAAAAATTATCTTGAAAAAGAAAATACTGTAATTCATGTACAGTTTCAATAAATTGATGAATATTGGTAAAGTAAACAACCTTTAGACAACCGTTATGCCAGTGTTTCAGTACCAAATATTCCCAGTATGCTTAAAATCAAGTTGGTCAAGTCAAGTTGGTTTTGATCCCTGGTGGCCATATACATAGGGGCAAATTTATCAAGGGTCGAATTTCGAAGTGATAAATACTTCGAAATGTGACCATCGAATGGCTTTACTTCGACTTCGAATATCGAAGTCGAAGTTTTTTTCACCGAATTTGACTGTTTTGCGGTCGAAGTAAAAACGTTCGATCAATTTCATCCATCAATCGAACAATTTTTTTTTTACTTAATTATTAATATTTAATATTTTACTTAATTATTAATATTTAAAGCAACCAATGCTTTTCTTTACTGTCCAGTTTTCATATCTATAAAGAGTTACAGAAAACACCATAGCTTTGGCAATACTGATCTTTGTTTTTATAGGCACATCAGTAAATTTGAAGATCTTTTCCAGGATTTTCATTTGTGTTCTAAAAAGTCTACATTATCTGTATATATGTTTTGAATGATGAACCTTCTGTGTTTAATACAGTAGAGTCCACATTTTATGTTTTTCTGGGGTCCAGAAAAAAAATAAAAGAAAAATCAGAGTAATACATTGTGCATTATATATTGGTGAGACCACAAAATAATGATATAAAATGAGGGAAATCTTTAAATCAGGGTATGTAAAATTTAGCTGTAGCCAATGGATTATGATGAACAATAGCAATTCACACTTTTAACACAAGCCCCAAGAAGTTACTGCTAATGAGGAATTTGATTTTCAAAATTCCAAAATATGAATCACAAAATGTTTCATTTAATAAAGTAGGGAGAATATGTGTGTATGTGTGTGGGTTATAACATTTGATAAGGCTGGTCATGCAAAAGTTTATTTTTCCTTTATAAATCATTAATTTTAAGTTTATCTTCCAGCTCTTGCCATGGAGTCAACAGGCGGTTAGTTCTCTCAACACACTCCCCATGCAGGTGTTACAGAATTCAGCAACAGCATAACAAACTAGGGAACGTTGTGATCACCACTAATTTTTAAAACCATTAGGCGGGGGTGCAATGCGGCTGAGACCACGAAATACATGTAGGCAAATACAAGAGTCCTCTGCACTCATCAATATATTTAATACATATTAGAAAATGCCCCTTTAAACAATAAATTCCCCTTTAAACAACACAGGGATTGTTTGTCCATATATTGCAATATATTTAAGCTGGCCAACTACGTCAAAGTCATTCCATATCTGGCCAGTCCTACTCTCAATTTTCATCTAATTCATTAAGAATTTTATTGCTTCATTACACATTTTACACAGGGAATAAGTTTGCTTCAGTCAACTTACTTGCTGCTTTCAAGGTTAAAACTCCCAAATATGGTTGCCCTTTTTTTGGCCACCACCAATATATGGACAAACAATCCCTGTTTTGTTGAAAGTGTAATGCATTTTTTAGTAGCAGTTTGCACAAAATGTCTCAATGTCTTAAATATATTGATAATGGGTTGAGTGCAGATACCTCTTGTATTTGTCAGCAATCGCATAGTTTCAAAGTTACAGAAATAATTTTCCGGTGTCATTAAAGAATGTTTAGTTGAAACTGAATGGTACATTACTCACTACAACAGGGTTTGAACTAAATAGGAAATTAGCCAGAGAAAAAGATGGATTTAAGATTTTTCCCTCTGCCTTTAGTAAGCTACATATTTATGGATTTCATTGAGTTGTGTTGATGCTTCATTAAAGACTAGATAATTTGTATTATTGGTCAGAAAAATGAAAATATGCAAAGCCTTTTTATTTTTACAATTTTTTTTTTTAGGAACATGAGTTTTGCCGAAATGCACTTGTCTTTAGAAACTTATCTACAGGAGGAAAAAAAATGTTTAGTTTGCACTACAGCAGATCTTGAAATCTATGCACAATCAAAATTTGCCATAAAATAACTGCCTAATAATACATTTAACATCTAACATTTACCAGTTAATGTTTTAACATTTAATTTTGGCATTTATTAACACGTGAAGAACATTTTACACTGCAAATTGTAATTTCCATTTTTAATTTTATGACATTTTATTCTAAGAGCTTTAATTGCATTGCTCATGAGGATAAGCAACTTGGAGATAGCACTAGCTTACAAAATCTTTTTTAGAAAGCTATTAATAATCTATTAACAATGCGAGTGAGTGTTGGGTATTTATGGACTGTATTGTTACATTAGGGGGCCGATTCACTCAGCTCGAGTGAAGGGTTCGAATGAAAAAAACTTCGAATTTCGAAGTTTTTTTTGGGTACTTCGACCATCGAATTGGTTAAATTCGATCGAATTCGATCGAAGTCGAACGAAATCGAACGATTCGAAGTAAAAATCGTTCGACTATTCGACTATTCGATAGTCGAAGTACTTGCCCTTTAAAAAAAACTTCGACCCCCTACTTCGGCAGATAAAACCTACCGAAGTCAATGTTAGCCTATGGGGAAGGTCCCCATAGGCTTGCTAACCTTTTTTTGATCGAAGGATTTTCCTTCGATCGTTTGATTAAAATCCTTCGAATCGTTCGATTCGAAGGATTTAATCGTTCGATCGAACGAAAAATCCTTCGATCGTTCGATCGCAGGATTAGCGCTAAATCCTTCGACTTCGAAATTCGAAGTCGAAGGATTTCAATTCGAGGGTCGAATTTCGAAGTATTTTTAACTTCGAAATTCGACCCTTCGTGAATCGGCCCCTAGGTGTTTTTTATTGGGTAATTTAATTACAAGACCTGCTTTGCATAACAGCAGAATTATTGCAACATGGAGACACTTTATAATGTCCCCAGAACACCAATATGGTTTTGAGAGCAGTAGTGACTTTAATGCATTTGGACAAAATTGGTGCATGTATAAAAATTGTTGCTGGTAGAGAAATTGACGCGCACCAAAATAATTTGGATGTCCATTGATTTAAATTCACAAATTTTTCGCCATTTTGCAGGAAATTTGCGATTTTTCCGCCAAACTGAAATGGGACAAATTCGCCCATCACTATTGTCCTATAGAAATTTTGTTGTCAGGAAGGAATGTATTAAAGGAGGGTCTAAAACAGGGTCACAAACATTTTTTTTGCTACATTCAAACAAAAAGTTGGAGAGCAACATCAGAATGCAAACAATTCCTGAGGGTGTCTAATATAGGCTGTGACTGGCTATTGGTCACCCCTATGTGGGCTGTCAGCATACAGAAGGTTCTGCTTGGCACTACACAGAGCTTTTATACAAATAAAGCTTGCCTTAATGCCAGAAATTCAAAAAATAAGCACCTGTTTTTATGTCACTGTGAGCAACATCCAAGGGGTTGGAGAGCAACATCCTGGTCTAAAGCAATGGTAGAAGTGAGGTCCAGTGCAAAGGTTAGTAAGTGGAAAGTTTGAGGGCAAATTCATATTAACTGTCTTGGGATAATAATAGTTTGTACAATGCCAGCATATCTTCAAAATGTTTCTAATAAAGTTGGAGGTTGGCAATAAATGGTAGATTATATTGTTGCTGCTATAAAATTGGATTTTTGAGTATATGAGGTATGCTATGAGCTGGTTGTACATACTGACAGATAAATGCAGAGAGTAGAATATATGTGATCATTTTATAAAATACATGTCTCCACGTGTCTGTTATGTTGCTTTGAGCTTTGGGGGGGGCCTGAGCAAATGTTGCACTGTAAAGGTAGGGCTTGAAAACAAAACGTTTTAGAATTTATGGGTTTGAACACGGGAGTTGGGTCAATAAGAGACTTTGTGCTGTTTAATCCCATGTAGTGATGGGATTATAAATTCTGCGAAACGCCCGTGAAAATTCACCCGAAAAAATTCACGTCAAAAAAACATTTTGCGAATTTTATGCCGTTTCGTGAATTTCGAACGAAATTCGCTAATTTTTCGGCAAAGTGAAACGGCGCAAATTCGCCCATCACTAATCCCATGGTGTAAATAACTGACCTGTCTGTGGTGTTAAAGGAGATAGTAAAGAACTTAGTTTCAGATTGATGACTCTGAAGTCATAGGGGCAAATTTACTAAATGGCGAAGTGAAAATTCGCCAGCGTGACGTCATTTCGGTACTTTGCCGATTTACTAATGGGCACAGTTGTAATTTCGCTAGCGAAGGAGATAGACAGTAGTGCAACTTCACACTTCAGTAGCGCAACTTCACAAGGCAGATTTATGCTCTGGTGAACGGACATAACTGCGCAAATTCACTAAGGTGAGCATTTTACTTAACGTTACCTCTTGCGCCAGACTTGCCTTTGCCAATTAAGACAAGGTGAAATGCAATAGAATAGATAGGAGTTCTTCAAAATTTAGTTGAAAATTTTTCTAAGTCCCAAAAAACGCTGACATCTTTTCCCTATTTCAGGGTGATAGGCTGCAAAAGTGCGTAAAAATGTTTTTGGGTACCCAGGCTCCCCCCTACATTTCCTACTACATGGCACATAAACTATACAGTGGGCTCATGTGTAGGGCAATATAACAACTCTATTTTATTTTATTAAGGTTCCCTGGGCTTGTGTAATGTATTTGCTGCAACAAATACGTCTATAAAACTTTAACTTCCCGCCGTAAAATTAGCCAATGCTAGCGAAACTTTGCTCTGCTTGTCGAATCAACGATAGCGAAACTTCGTTAGTGTTCGGTGCCCTGGACACAACTTTGCTTGTTAGTGAATTAGCGTTATCTGATCGAATTTTCGCCTGGCGAAGTATAGCACTTCCTGCGAGCCATCGCTGGCAAATTTTCAGTGCTTAGTAAATTTTCCCCATAGATGGCATCAGTGCATTTCATGGATTATTTTGTGAGTTCTGTCCAGCTACAGTTTGCCTATTTTAGGTATCTGTGGGAACTCAAATAATTCTAGGATCATTTTACAGAAATGATATGTAGCAAAAGCCCAAACATAGGAATATGTATTCAGTTGAAGACTATGGGCCTTTGCACTACACAATAAAACAATAAGCTTTAATGTTAAAGGAGAAGGAAAGGCTAAAATTAAGTAAGCTTTATCAGAAAGGTCTATATAAATACACCAGTAAACCCTCAAAGTAATGCTGCTCTGAGTCCTCTGTCAAAAGAAACACCACATTTCTTTGCTTTTATTGTGTACACATGAGCTTCTGTATTAGACTTCCTGTTTTCAGCTTAAACCTCCAGGGCACGGCCTTGAGCATGCTCAGTTTGCTCCGCTCCCCCTCCCTCCTCCCATTCCTACTGTAATCTGAGCTCAGAGCTGTTAGTAAGCAGGGAGAGACTCAGGCAGGAAGTGATATCACACCAAGCTTATATGGCAGCTTCTACCCTAAACAAACAGAGACAGTGTCTAGAGCTGTTTACTCAGGTATGGTAAAGCATTCTGCAGAATAAATATAGCATTCTAGCTTGCACTATTGTGGCTATTCTATTGGCAATAAACTGTCTTGGAGCTTTCCTTCTCCTTTAACATTTAAGGTTAACAAACATCTCTCCAGCGTCAGTCTTCAAATTTAAATAGTTATTTTTCAAGTCTTTAATTTGAAACTAATCCTTTAAAAGCTCAACATTGCTTTGATGCAAAAAATTTCATAAAAGATCAGCTCATATACAAAATTCTGCTGAATGTTCCACTTTTATTTCCTTGAGCCAAACTGTATTTGTATAAATCTATGTAAGATTAGCTAATGTCCCATTAATCCCGCCTCGTCAGACGAAAAGGTTAATTGGAACTCTGCAGGAGTATCCTCCATGAAAGAATTTACATTACATTATAAATTCATTCTAAAAAGTCCTTTTTTATGAGAAAAAATAGATTTAGAAAAAACCAAGCACTCTCAACAGGTGAATAAAACCTGCCGAGGCCAATGTTAGCCTATGGGGAAGGTCCCCATAGGCTTCCTAATAATTTTCTGATCGAAGGAAAATCCTTCGATCAATGGATTAAAATGCTTCGAATCGTTCGATTCGAAGGATTTAATCGTTCAATCGAACGATTTTTCCTTCGATCGTTAGATCGTAGGAATTGAGGTAAATCCTTCGACTACAATATTTGAAGTCGAAGGATTTACATTCGACAGTCTAATATCGAGGGTTAATTAACCCTCGATATTCGACCCTATGTAAATCTGCCCCTAAGTGTCTTTTTTTGGACTGTCTTAGTCAGTACTGTATTGGTAAAGGGCAGATGGGGGCGGCACATAGGTCCCACCCGCAGTCTATCTTGCAGATGCCCAAGTTATGGAGCATCAGGAGGCAAAATATAAGAAATCATCATTAGATATGCTGAGATTCAAAAAGCTATTAAAAATGTATTTAATGTATATTTTTATTACTTCAATTTAATTTGACATGCCAACATTGCCACCTATTTTAGTAACCACCAACTTCCTCAAAATTTTTTCAACATTCTTTAAATATGTATTTATAGTATCAGAGTGCATTAAATCAGTAAATACTTTAGATGTTTCCCAATATATATGATAATTATCCTGCTTAGTGAATGCCGTTATAAAGACTCTCCATTTATCTTCTAATTCCCAAGTAAAAACAAACATCAATGTAAATAGAAATATAAAGCAGTGTTGCCCTGAACTGGTAAAACTGGCGTGTTTGCTTCATACTAATTTTGTTTATATAAATAAGTTGCTGTGTAGCAATGGGGGCAACCATTCAAAGGAGAAAAGGCTCAGGCTAAACATCAGATAGCAGATTAGCTCTGTAGAACATAATGGTGTTATCTGTTATCCACTATTTAACCTGTGCCATATAGACTTTTTTCAATGTCCCCCACTGCTACACAGCAGCTTGTTTATATGAACTATAGTAGTGTTTCTGAAGCAAAGACATCCATTGGCAAAACTTCGGGGCAGATTTATCAAGGGTCGAAGGGAATTAGAGGGAATTTTCAAAGTAAAAAAAAATTCAAAGTAATTTTTTGGATACTTCGACCATCGAATAGAATAGTACGACTTCGAACTTTATATAATTCAACCATTCGATAATCGAAGTACTGTCTTTAAAAACTTTGACTTCAATAATTTGCCAAATTAAACCTGCCGAAGTGCTGTGTTAACCTATGGGGACCTTCTACGACCATTTTCTAAGTCTTTACACATCGAAGTAAAATCGTTCGATCGTACGCTAAAATCGTTCCATCAAATGATTTTACTTAGATCATTCAATGGCCAAATTCGGTGAAAAATACTTCAACTTCGATATTCGAATTCAAAGTATTTTAATTCGATGGTTTACTTTCGAAATTCGACCCTTGACAAATCTGCCCCTTCATGATATTTTCATTACTTTAAAACACACATTTTGGTTTTACTGTTCCTTTAAGGCCCAAAGAGATAAAATCATCCACCCATTAGCAGAAAAGTCTTTTGATTGATTCCTATGCTATTTTTTGCAGAAATCATTTATTTTTTCTTCTAGTCAGATAACCTTACTAATAATCCTTATCGAAGTATTATCAGGTCTAATCAAATTCTGGGAAAATAATGTGCTTTAAAAGCTTGGCTAATTAAAGTAATTTTCTTGTATAACCTTTCCTGTATGCCAGGAGCATAGGATAAAGGGAAGATCTCTTGAAACTGTTATTTGCAAACATTTTAATGTCTATATTTACAAATTTCACCTAAATGAACCTAATATAATTAAGATTCTGATATGAAGCAGAGATGTGTTTAAGACCAGGCTGAGCCATTTTAACCAACTTAAATAAGTGGCATATTACAAAGAGCAGCGTGCAAGAAATAGAAGAGGATGGGGGGCAGGAGTTGCACTTAGTAATTATTTCAGGAAAGTTTGTAGCATTATCTCCTTAATCTTTTTTTGCTACTAACCAGAAGAATAACAATACACAGTGAGACAAAAGTTATTTAAAAATAACTATAAAATTATTTAAAGTTTGAGAAAAATGTACATTGCAAATAATTTCAATGTATTTTCTTTATTAAAATATTTTATATGTATGTTTCCAATTTCTGTAAGGCATATATTTTTGGTCAAATACTTTTACCAAGTTTTAGGGGCAGATTTATCAAAGGTCGAGGTCAATTTTCAAATAAAAAAATATAATTTCAAGCTATTTTTTGTGTAGTCTCTTTAAAAATTAGACTTTCGACCATTCACCATCTAAAACCTACCAAATTGCTTTTTTAACCTATGGGGGATCTCCTAGAACCTACTTGGAATCAATTGGTGGACTTTGAAAAATTGAAGGTTTGAAAATAGTATGATTCAAAATCGGCCGAATATGGACCTATTCGACTGAAAACTGACCTAGTCGACCAAAAAAACCCCTTTGACTTAATTTCTTTTTGAATTCGAATTTCAATGTTTTTTCAATTTGAATTTCGACCCTTGATAAATATGCCCCTTAGAGTGCTGTGTCTTTTTTGAACACATAGGGGGAAATGTGATAGAATTTGCATGTCACAATGTAATATTTTTCTTTTTTTTTTTTTTTGTAATCAGTTTTATTGGCAAATATGCATATAGACATACATTACATATAAACCATACAGCATGAGTAGTAAACAATTGCCGTGCAAGACGTGCTGTAAAATTATACATCATTTCTAAACAAACAAAAAAAAACCAGGTCAATCAGTCATATTCACCTATTTATATCTCACATAGAACAAAACAAAACAAAACTTGTATGCTGTCTGACAAAACATCTTGATAAGGTCGCTTCCAGTACAGAAATAATTTTCCCTTTACTATTATCAGCGGTTTAGATGTTAACTCTACTCGTTTCGATGTGGTAAATATCTTCTGAAATGTCTAAAAACTGGTAAAAAAAAATAAAAAAAAATAAAAAAAAACAAACCAGATCTACCTAATTTTCAAAAAAAAAAATTATTAAACTATTGAGCAACTGTCGTTATATATTCTCTTCACGGCAACCATGTAGCGATGTAGTTCGCATATTTATTATTTAGGGAGGCTGTTAGTTCTTCCATTACACATATTTCAGTCACTAACTGAAACCACTTTTCCTTACTAGGGGAAAGCGTAGTTCTCCATAACATAGGAATTTGTGCTTTAGCTGCTATAAGAAGGTGTCTCAGTAAGTCTCGACTATGGAAACCAGCAGGAGCAAAATCATGAAATAACAATATAGCAGGTGCATTTTCTTTAAATGGCTCCCCAACAATCAAAGAACATATATCCAATATCTCCCTCCAATATATCTGGATCCTAGGGCAATTGAACCAAATATGATCTAATGTTCCCAGATTGCTGTCACATCTCCAGCAGAGATCAGTAGGCATCAACCCCATTTTCTTAAGAACCACTGGAGTCCTATACCAACGAGACAACAACTTATATGAGGATTCCTGCAGCCTATTGCTAATAGAGCATTTACTTATCGTTCGAAACACCTTATCCCTTTCACAATCAGATAACGTAATGTTCAAGTCTTTCTCCCATTGCTTGGTAAAGGACGGATAAGCAGGGTATTTCCTATCTATAATTATGCCATATAATAATGATAAAGTATGTTTTATCGGGGCATCTAATGCGCAAAGTTGTTCAAATGCTGTAAGGGGTCTCGCTATTGTCCCTTTTAAGTGAAATCTGTGTAACAGATTTTGCACCTGATGATAACGCCAATGATCCTGATAAGACCATCTTTCTTTCGTCTGCATAGCTTTTGGAACTGGGTCCAACTGCGAGCCCAAAAAGTGTCGTAATAATGGGTTGATACAAGCAAACGCCGTACCAAATCCAGTATCAGACTGCCCAGGCAAAAATTCTAAATTATTTCTAATTGGGAACAAAGGTGAGGGGTAAGGAGCTAAGCCCAGTTTAGCATTCACTTTAAACCATATCGTCAAGCAATTATCTAACAGAGCATGGCCCTTAAACTGTTGAGGAATACTACCTTTCTGTACCCATGGCAAACTACAAAGCATATTTCCAGTCCATAGGTCAGTTATTCTACGCCATTGACAAAGCAAATCCAATTTACTATATTCCAATAAAGTAGAGAGCACCGAAGCCTGATAATACGATTCAAAATCTGGTACAGCTAGACCCCCTTTCAATTTAGGCATATATAAAGTTTCCCTATTAACTCTCCCTATCTTTGCCTGCCAAATGTAATAAAAAACAATCCTTCTTAAATGTGCAAAATAAGCAGTATTAACTGCAATAGGTAAGGTGGAGAACAGATAAGTAAATTTGGGTAAAATGCTCATTTTAATACTATTAATTTTCCCTTTCCAAGTAAAGTGTTTCGTCGCCCATTTCATCAGGGTAGTTTTAGTATCACTCAAAAGTGTCATATAATTAAGATCAAACAACTGTCCAGGATCCGCTGAAATCTGTACACCTAAATATTTCAATGAAGTATCTTGCCACTGAAATGCGAAAGAATGCTTTAATTGGTGTTCTAAATCTGGGGATAGATTTATGGACAATACCTCTGATTTCCCCATATTAATTTTGTAATTGGATAAACGACCATAGGTAGTGAATTCCTTAATAATATTTGGCAATGAAACTACTGGGTTAGATATTACGAAAAGTAAATCATCGGCAAAGGCCGCTATTTTAAAGTCGTGAGACGAGGTATGAAGTCCAGTAATATCTACATTCTTCCGAATTGCTACCAACAGATACTCCATGCAAATCACGTATAATAAAGGTGACAATGGGCAATCTTGTCGCGTCCCATTACGAATATTAAAAGGGGAAGACAAAGTACCATTAACCCTAATTTGCGCTGCAGGAATCGTATATAGCGACATAATTTTTTCCCGAAAGTTAAGTGGTAGGCCTATGTTCTCTAGCACCAATTCCAAAAAATCCCATTGCACTCGATCAAATGCCTTTTCGGCATCTGTCGATAATAGTAGCGAGGGAATCTTTTTATATTTACTCCAAATCACCCAATTAACTACTTTAATAGTATTTTCTTTCGCCTCCCGTCCTTGAACAAATCCTACTTGATCTCTGCCAACACAATGGGGAAAGATTGGTTTTAATCGCTGAGCTAATATTTTCGTAAAAATTTTTAAATCTAAATTTAAAAGCGAAATCGGCCTATAATTTCCACAGACAGAGTGATCTTTTTCCGGCTTCGGTATAAGCGATATATGGGCCAACAAGAAATCAGAATTTAAGGGAGAAGCTTTAGAGATCGAATTAAAGAATGGCAACAACACCGGGATTATATTGTTTTCACACATTTTATAAAACTTGGCAGTATAGCCATCGGGGCCAGGTGCTTTACCCAATTTTAATTTCTTAACAGCATCCTGAATTTCTGCACCTGTAATAGGTTCTGACAAAGTATTTATAAATTGTTCCGAAACTATTGGAAGCGCATTTGCCTTTAAATAAGCTCTAATTTTTTCTTAAATACAAGTTTACAATTATCAGGAGGAGTATTAAGATTATAGAGCTGTTCAAAATAAACTTTAAAAATTTCCGCAATTTTGTTAGGCGCCCAATGTAATTTGCCCTGGCCATCTTTTATTTGCCGTATATATGCATTAGTACATTTCTGTTTCAGGGCATTTGCCAACATTCTCCCAGTTTTATTGCCATGCTCATAATATTTTTGCCGAACTTTCACCAAAGTTTGTTTAAGTTGTAGATTAAGAAATTGGTGAAGTTCCAACCTAGCTGCCGTTAACTGGTTTAAAACAATATCAGACCGCGTCAGTTTGTATTGTGATTCCAAATCGAGTATTGTACTCAACAATTTATCTGTCTGTGCAGACCGCTTTAATCTAGCACCATGTTTAATTAAAATGCCCCTCGCCAAACATTTAAGAGCTTGCCACTGTGAAAGAAAAGAAGCAGTTTCATTCTGCAAGGCTGTTCTATAGGTCAATAAAGCCTCCTGTAGTTCTGTAATACATTCATGATTATCAAGCAGAGATTCATTTAGCTTCCATCGCCAAGGCGTATATGGTTTACTCGGAAGCCTGAATTTAAGTTGGACAGCTGCATGATCAGACCACAATATACCCTGAATTTTGGTGAAAGAAACCCAATCTATATGGTGTTGTGACATTAAGACATAGTCGATTCTGGAGTAGGTTTGCCGAGCATTAGAAAAAAAGGTAAAATCTTTTTCATTTTCATGGTAACACCTCCAAGTATCTATCAGCCTAGTTTTTTGAAGTGCTTTTTTGACCTTATTGATCGCCGAGTACGGCAGTGGGGAAGTACCTTTTGAAGTATCTAATAAAGGATTAAGCACCATATTTAAATCGCCTCCAATTACCGTCAAACCCTCTGTGAAATTTTCCACTTTATGCAATATTTTCAAAAAGCACTCAGCCTGACCATGATTAGGCAAATAGACAGCCCCCAACGTACATTTAGTTTGAAACAATAAGCCTTTCACAAAAATAAATCTGCCGTCTTCATCTTTAATGGTATCTATAGGCTGAAAATTGGTATGTTTATGAAGTCCTATAGCAACCCCTCTAGTTTTAGCGTGTGGATTATTACTACAGAACCATTGAGAATAATTACTAAATTTACATAATGGATTATCTGAAAATGAGTTTCCTGTAACAACAATATATGAGCCTTTTGTCTAGACATTTCTCTAATCAATTTGCTCCGTTTTTCAGGAATATTTAAACCATTCGTATTAAGCGAGACAACATTTATCTCAGATGCCATCATATAAATGGATTAGTAGACCATCATTAACCACATCAAATCCAATTACGGTTAAAGGAGAGACCTTATGGTACTGGAAGAACCAAAATGTTGCAGCAATGTAAACGAGAACAGCATTATAAACACAAAACCAAAAACAGAAGTATAACTTTTGTATATCACCCATAAAAATATACAAATAATTGGGGTAAGTAGCCTAGAAAATTGGCTAAAACTAGACAGGTAAATCTGTCAAAAACCCCTGGGGGGGAGGTAGGCCTCTAGGGTAGAAGTACCGGATGAATACCCGGTGTGGATCGAGTTAGTCATGACTCAGAGCTTGCATAACTAAATACCATAAAGATAGGGAAAAAATATAAAATAAAATTATCGACATTCTGAGTATAGTTACCAACACTTCAATCATCACTTGCCATGAAATATGAAGGAAGTCCCAGAAAAAAGAAAAATAAGGAGAAAAAGAAAAAAAAAAATCCAAAAGGTTCCAAAAAGAAGGACAAAGGGCAATATAGAAGTATGTTCCAAGGAACCGGCCAATATTCATCCGTCTGGTACAGTCCCCTTCTCCGCTGTCATCTTGCTTTTCTTCCTTCGTCCCTTGGGTGTAGAGACTTCGCACCAGTCTCCTTTATTGGGCAACTCCGGAATTTTAGGAGTAAGTAAAAGCTTTTTCCATTCTGTTAAATCCGGTTCATCGATGTCACACATCTTGCAGAATTGAGAAGTATCTTCTGGACCTATCAATGTTGCAGTTTTCCCATCTTTAGTGACTTGTAGACCAAAGGGATATGTCCATTTATAGAGGAGACCTTTATCTCTAAGGCGCGTAACAAGTGGGTGTACCAGCCTACGTTGCTGTAAAGTAGACCAGGAGAGATCCTGCAATATTATCACTTCCGAGTTCAGAAAGGGTATAATTCTCAATTTCCTGGCTTTCATGAGAATATCTTCTTTTATGGCAAATTTCAAAATACAACATATAATATCCCATGGTCTATCAACAGGAGCACTCTTAGGTTTAAGCGCCCTATGTACTCTCTCTATATCAAGAGACCAAGATGCAGGTTTATCAAGAACTTGCCGAAATAATTGTAGTACAGTATCCAGAAGATTCTCCCCTTCTGAAAGTTCTGGGATCCCCCTTAAGCGTAAATTGTTACGCCTACCTCTATTATCGAGGTCGTCCAGTCTCCTCTGCAGCTGCAGAATCGTTTTGGCACCTAAAGTATTAGCTTCTCTCAATGCCTCGACTGTAGTTTCTACTTGGTCACTGCGGGCTTCCATATCTGCGACCCTTGTATGTAATGCCACAATTTCAGTTTTTATAGTAGTGACTTCCTCTTTCAATGTAGTTTTAAATTGCGAGATCATGTCAGCAAGATCTGTTTTAGTAGGTAAAGTCTTTAAGTGCGCCAACGCTGACTGCTCTGAACTTACAGAATCTGCGTCTGAGTCTTCACCGGGACTCCTAGCAACGTAAAGCGTTGGGATTCACTGGGCTTTACAATTCTGCTGTCATCGCCACCCAGATCTTTACTTTTCCTGTGTTTCCCCATGTCTACTGTCCCGTTTGTCTACCACACCGGGCCTATCTTCAAAGAGCTCCAATCTCACACGTCCGCCATCTTCAGCGGTTAACCACGCCCCCCCCACAATGTAATATTTTTCATTAGACTTTTATTGCATTGCAACTCTTAATTGCGCATTGTAAGCCTTTAACACCTGCTTAAAGGTGGCTTAAACCTTTGAAGACAACGTAACTTTTTGCATTAAGAAGTTTTATTACATACACTGCACACTCGCAACCTATACAATATGTGATCAATATACTGATGTGTGAGGGGCAAAGAGTTCACAAAGGCAAATATTTTAACTTTGCAAACATTTATAATCATTGTGAATGAATCGCGAATGATTTTTGCTTTAGCAACCAATATTAAATTCACCCACTGGAGCCACTTTATCAGAATTCAATTTTTTATGAATTTGAATTAACTCAAATTGGAACTCAAATGTTTGATTAATTATTAAAATATTTGAATCTGAAAAAGTTGATCAAAAAACCCAAATTCATGTCATTCTTATTCTACTCATCAATTTTGCCTAGGACAACTCCAATGGGTATCAAACAATTGAGCTCTAGAACTCCTAATTCAAAGTCATGCATTTTGGTGCAAAAAAAAAAAAACTTGAATCTCAGTAAAAATTTTAATTAAAACTTTGATAATTCAGTATGAACTCTAATCTGGGAACCATTTTCCAGAAAGTTCCAAAAGTATGACATTTCCCAAAGTGTTCTATTTTAACAAATAATTCTATTTTTATTGATTTGCTTTTTCTCTGTAATAATGGAAAAGGGGTCATTTACCTACATTTTGGAAGTGCAAAGTGTTTTGGAAACAGGTCATGCATTTATCAACAGGTATAATCTGCCATGTTTTTTCCCTTTGAACTTTGCATTGCACATAGTAAATTACCCTTAGTATCTTGTACTTGATGTTAGCTAACTTACATAAATGCATGCTGATAGCAATTTTGTAGCCTTGAGGCGCAGTGCAGCAACCTGTTGATAATACATCCTTTATCTGTACTTATTACATCAGGGGTCCCCAACCTTTTTTATCCATGAGCCACATTCAAATGTAAAAAGAGTTGGAGAGCCCCTATATGAATTGGCAGCTTACATGAGGCTCTGTTAATACACCAATACACCTGTTTTTTATACAACCAAAACTTGCCTCCAACCTGGAATTAAAAAATAAGCACCTGCTTTGAGGCCACTGGGAGCAACATCCAAAGGGTTGGAGAGCTTGCAACATGTTGCTCTTGAGCCACTGGTTGGGGTATCGGTATCCTAGGAATTAAAATACTTTTTATAAAATGTACTACAGATATAATAATTGCACCTCCTATTTTATTTTCATTCATTTAATTATGAATATTTATAAATATGTCTCTGTGCAAGTATTTGAGGTGCTATACTTATTTTAACACCATGAAACCCTATTTAGTACCCCCCTTTTCTCATCTCTTTTGCCTCACTACTGTTGTGTTACAAAAAAATAAAAATGGTAGCTCATACACTTTAAAACTTGTAAAGTGCATGAGCTACTGGCGACCATTTAATTTTTTACTTTACTACCGAGATTCAATTTGAGGGTAGAGGTTTTCTTTTCTGCTAAATAAATATAATACATGTTTGGTCTGTGGCTCATAAATTAAAAGCCTGTGTCAAATTTAAATCTCCTAATATCGTTTTCTGTCAAACAGAATAGACAACATGTCCTAGAATATGCATTTTTTTACACATGTTTCATTGGGTAAAAGCCCAAATGTTACAGGAAAGAGTGTGGGGGTTTATAAGAAGCAGCTGATCAAATGTTGATTGATGGACCTATAGCTTTAGGCTATTGTATTTTCAATACAAAATTCCCTGATTCAGCTACCAGATTTATGTTTGTGTAGTAAAAACAAAAGTGATTTACATTTGCTGTTTGAAAAAGTCAAATGACAAGAGAGAAAAAACAACAAAACTATATATATAATATTTTCGTCCCTGAAGACATTAGCTTTTTGATGGAGATTGCTTGTTAAGCAGCTGGAATAACAAGGCACTATAGAAAGGCTACAGATGGGAAAGCAATGTTCAGGGAGACAATATAATCAATAATCCACCTTACAGCTAAAAATGATGTTTGTGCTGTGTGTGTTAGAACTGACATGTCTTCATAGGGTCCAAAACTGTTTTTGAGAAAACAGTTTTATTATTGTTATGTAGGTTTTAGGGTAGCCAAGATGTCATACTTATATGGACATTTGTTGATGACAATATTGATGTTAGAAATCATACTCAGGATCTTATTCTGCTGTCAGCATTATAGTCCTTTTTAAATAAAAACAAGGGGATATGATCATGTTGCCCTTTTATAACCAGCAGTTTAAGATCCACAACGGACATTCACCATTGTTATGGGGAAGGAGAAACACTCATTGTATTTGCATATGCACCTATAAGCGCCACACGATAACTATTTAAATATATTGGGCACCAGTGCTTCTTAACCAGGAAGTGTGAACATCCAAATAAAGAATAAGAGGTACTACCTTTATACAAATAATAAGACACATAGATTTTTTAATGAAACGGTAATAAGTGGAATCAGTTGTCTTACAAGTCAATACTCATTTAAGAGGGGGAAAAGAATAGGATGAAGAAATAAGGAGAAGCCATTTAGAACTGCCCCTGCTACACGTGCTAAAGTAATAAGGGTGCTAAAGAGCACCATTTAGTGCTCAATTAGTTTGGACCTGTAGCAGGCTCAGTGTCCAACTCTGCAACTCGGTTTGTAGGGCAGGTGGTAAGAACAGGACACCTTTTCTGACTCAATCTGCAGGTCCTCCATAACTTGTGAATCTCAATGGCATGCAAATTTGGGGACAGGTAAGAGCTAGGAGAGGGACACTTATGCACAGGGTCGGACTGGGTCATCAACTGCCTACATAGCCCCGCTCCCTCTTGATCTTCCCACTCCTGGCACAATTGAAAGAACAGGTACCTGTGGGGGCCCAGAGGGGGTTTCCAGCAGTGTGGGGAGACCTGAAGGGGAGCTGTGACTGAGGGCCTGAAGGGAGGTTGGAAACCCAAGTGGCCTTGGACTCTCCAGTCGACACTGCATATGTGGCTCCCTCCTCATTCCCTTATTAATACAGCACTGCCAAATGTAGACTCTTCTTTATCTGCCCTACATTATAGAGCACAGAGACTTGCAGCAATTAATTTAGGTGCCCATTTTCTTTTACACAAATTAATTTTTTTAGTGCTATAAATTATGGATTCCACTGATTACTCTAAACCACAAGCTTAATGCTATAGTTTATAGCTTAATGTTATTTATGATAATATTTGCTCTGTCTTCTGATCTTGACTTCCCTCTCAGCCCAGCAGGGACACACCTAATGCATGTACACAATAAGCTCTTGTAGGGACCCATAGGGTTAACTTCCCCTATGGTCTAAAACTCCACATGGTGGAAATCCCCTAAAGTAGCCAGCTAAGGGTTGAACCCAATGCAGTGTGCCCTGGCAGATTCCAGATTTAGCCAGAAGGTGTCACTGTGGTGTGGTTGCCATGTGCTTACATTCATTGTTGCTTTCACTTTCAGAACAGAGTAAACAGAAACTTCTGCAAAGATGAAGGGGCCTGGAGGAACTTGAGAGCCCCTGTGGGGTTTGGGGTACGGGCCCCAAAGCCTGGTGAGATCAACTATGGTTAGATCGCTGGGGATGCCTGTGTCAGCTCTGTGTGAGCCTGTCAGCTCTGTGTGAGCCCCTGGGTGAGTTTGCCTATGGGAGGATAGTCAATGGATCCAGGGTGTGTCCCCTGTTTGAGAAACACTTGGGGCCACCCGCAGGTGTATTCCCGGATCCCATTAGGTGGAGGCAGTGCCATGAGAGGTAAATTCCCAGCACCCTTTCACTTAGCAAAGGGAATTCAGGACCTGTATATGGTAAGTCATCGGTGATGTATATCCTATATTAAAGGAATGGATTAAAATAGGGTTACATTCTTTTTTATTATCATGCAATGGATCGATTTTTGAATATTCATTACAATTCATTACAATATATTGCAAAAGGCTTAAAAATGCTATGCTTATGTAGTCTTATTCTGCTACTGTATATCCGCTACATGCGGGAAAAGGTACACTATAAAATGACGTGCCTCCACCCAGGTTCAGGACAGACTGGGCTGTAATACTTCTCCCTGGGAACATCCTGGATCCACAATCACACATAGAAAGAAAGAATGAATGGGTTTATTTGCAGGGCACTGTACCTTTAAATAACCCTGATGCATACAGCTTGCCCATCAGGAGCAAATTTACATAAAATTTCTGATGGTTTTATTTCAGAGCTGCTGGGGGGAATTCTCACTTACAGTGTGTGGCCTTTTCTTCAGAGTCCTGAGAAGAGATGTACACAAACATCTAAGAATAAGACATGCTGAGGTTCTACTCTAGCCTTGCCCTCATTAATACAGTGTATCCAATCATGGAACTACCTTCCTACAACATTTATAATAAAGAACAGGTCAGATGCTTTTTCATGTTGAAGAGAAGAAAATACAGTTTGTTAGAGGGGCAGGCAGAAGTTTCCATCAAATCAATCCAAACTGCAGAACATTTGTTTCCTTTACAAAAATGTAACTGTTGAAACACTTGTGCAGACACCATTTTACAACAATGGGGCAAATTAACTAAAGAGTGAAGTGTTTTGTTTTTTTGCGATCAAAATTACATGTAGGGACTCATAGGGTTAATTCGCCCCAGATGTCTTTAAGTCCCTACACTTCCTCCCTAGCCCCTAACTTTCTCCCTAGTTGCTGGGCAGATACCCATGTAGCCAGTTGTAATTTGCATAGTTGTATTATTGGACAAGAGCCTGTCACACTTTGGTACAGTGAGTGAAAAGGGGTGGATCTTCCTCTTTGGCTTCTGGTTGCTGATCCAGCTGGATGTTTCTAGTGAGCCTGGGTACACCAAGGCCCAGTAAAGCCTTTCTGCCCTAGAGGGACCAGTACTTCCAGAGATAAGTCAGGGAGCAGGGACCCCTTGAATGAGGCCAGCTAGAGATAGAATACTACCTTTTATAATACTCTCTAGGAGAGTAAGATAGGTAAATTAAGTAGATGAGCAGTCTGAGCTCCAACTAGGAAGGATAACAAGTAGGTAGTTCTTCCCTCAGGCAAGACTGACCTGTAGTATAACTTCCATCCACAATTTTACCTTATTTTTCAATAAAATAATTTAAAAAATTCAGCGTTTTGAAAGACTCTATAAAATCGTGAAAAAATGTGAAACGTAGGATTTTTTCAGATTTGCCTCCCCAAAAACCTGTAGGATTTTTTCAAACCACAAATCATTCCGATTATTGTACACCCAGCACAGATATCTTCCAAAAATGGACATCTGCCATTGACTTCTACGTGACCTTGGCAGGTTCGAGATGGAGTATTTTTAGCAGCCTTGGGGAAAAATTTAACTTTTTTTTTTTTTCTCCCACAAAGAATTTGTTTTCCCCTTTAAAACTCTGACCAGAAAATTTCAGATTTTAGTAAATAATCCCCTAAAATTACCCTGTTCTATATCTATAGAAATAAGTCAAATCAACTGGACTTGCTGTGTTTTTCTTGAAGACCATTCAACATCCAACTGGCTTTCTCAATTCAGAATAACTTGTACATAGGATCTTGCTTTGCTATACACATCCCTTGGAATGTTGCTCCAATCAACATAATCTGTTTATCATAATCCACAATGATGTTATTAAATTAGGTTTTGATTGTATTAGCAAGATTGGAGCTTTGATGTGTTATTAAACCTTCCAGGGAGAGGTTCCAAAACAGCATTGTATGTGGCAGACAATAGATGTCGCAATAGATGTCTATACAAACTTGGTTTTTTAGTTTTTACATATATGGCTTCTTCAACACCTCTTTTGAACCAGTCGCTCTCCCGGTCTAGAATCTGGACTTGGCAGTCTTCAAACGTGTGTCCTTTTTCTTTTGGATGAAGGTACACGGCTGAGTTCTGACCAGAGGAGCTGGCTGTTCTGTGCTGCGTCATACACTGGTGTAACTAGTTGCTGCCTCAGTGTGTTGCTGGGTTTAAAGCAGATAGGGATGTGGTGTTTATTAAAAATCCTTCTCAGTTTTTCTGACACCCCAGCTACATATGGGAGGACCAAATTCTTTCTTCTGTCCTGTTTTCCACCTTCACCGGTAGTCTTGGTGTTATTGCTTCTTTTTCTATTGGTTTTCACAAAAGCCCAATCTGGATACCCACATATCTTCAGGGCCCTTCTGAAATGTTCCCTCTCTTTCAACTTAGCCTTTGTGCTGGTGGGGATCTTGTCTGCTCTGTCATGTAGAGTTTTGATGACCCCCAGTTTGTGATCTAGTGGATGGTGGGAGTCAAACAGCAGGTACTGGTCTGTGTGTGTGGGTTTCCTGTAGACCTCTATTTTCCTGTTCTATCTACACCTGTTACCTCTACTTCTCAGGGATATGGGCACTTCTGCTGCTGTTACAATTGCAATGCCCTTCCAGAACTCCCCTAAAATATGGCAGCACCGCCCCTTATATCACCCATCCTTACTTCTCTCTGGTGGCTGGTGGTATAAATTACTCTATAGAGCAATATAGACACACTGCCATCTAGAGGCCATATTAACAAATGACAGCCTTTCACACAAACATATTCAGCGTATACAGTACATGCAATCACAATTATTACACATTATTGCATATAATCCACACTCTCATCTCACTTTCATTTAACATCCCCCCCCTTGCAAGCTGTGAAAATGGAAAAGTCCAGACCAAGTTGTGCAAATTGCATCACCATTATAGGATAACAGCATTGCCATATATAACAGGCCAAAGGACATGAACCAAAATGAACATTGTTGGGTTAATGGAATAAAATAAAGAACCATCGCAGCACAATATACTGTACTAGCACAGTGGAATTATAAAAGATCTCACGAGGGATAACATTTCGCTGATAATTTCCCCTGCTTCTTTCCCCAAAGTGATTTGAAGTCTTAACACCATTTGTGTTTATAAATGACTGACATAATAGGTATAACTTGTCCTCTTTTTGTTCATTTAAATTCCATGTTTGTCTGCAAGCTGGTGTTTGGCCAATTATGGGAGCACAATTCCTTTTAAATAACAGTCACTGAAATTGACAACTGGTGAGTTCAGCCTTTCATTATTAGCACTTGAAATCTCAAGAGGCAAATGTTCGCATCATGTCTAGAAAAACTCTTTTGTAGTTCAGTGTAAAGACAACTAGCATTTTAGCGGTTGCAGAACTGCAATTACCTGTTGCCCTGGCTGTGGGATGTTGAGAGTTGTAATTCTGCTGTAGCTTAGCCAGTCAAGGATGTGTATGGTTGACAG